>LR991082.1:10856875-12103750 GCA_905163515.2 Lymantria monacha
TTTTGGGTTTGCTCACCTTCACGCGTAGACCCCTTTTCTTACAATCTTCTGTCATTGTATCGACTAGGGTCTGCAGGTCAGTCGCTGACTGTGCCAGCAGGACTGCATCATCTGCATATAGCAGAGCAGTGACCACTGAGTCGCCCATCTCGAGTTATACCATGTCAATTTTCATTATGATCGGTTAAATAGTTTCTGAGTTTAATGATGTCATATATGTATACATCCTTTTTTATATACAGATATTTATTTTAAGCATCGACGTTGAACTTTTTTTCGTTGTTGAAAAAACCCTTAGATAATATGCAAGGAATAGATCGCGTTAACGACACCTAAATTTTAGTACAATCTAGGGTAAGCTATATAGCATATAACAACATCATTGGTTGGTTAATGTTATATGTCATTCGAAATGTAGCATTGATGTTTAAATTGCATTAAGTGTCTCCTATAATGTAGGGGTCGTTTAAATTGGCTTAGTTCATGAGATGGCAGAGCAACGCTATAGTTAGTACCCTATTTAAATGCGGATTTTCTACAAATGTTGTGCATGTGGATGCATGCTTGTTTCTTTGTTTGCAGTTTTGCACGCTTATGCGTAGGTTCGGCACTGGCCAGACCGATAACCGTGTTACAACGATTTGTTAAATGTTTCAGGGAAAACCCATCACCTCCCATCGTAGCTGCACCAGTGAAACCCCACTTCAATAATTTTTCGGTAAGTTTAATTTATTTGTTTTCTTTCTCAGTTTGGTGAGGCAGTAAGAATAAAATTTACCAACCAAGAATATGAAATAAAACTATATCAACATATCCGTACAGCGTGGTATAGTAGGTCAATTTGTCTCCCAGTTTGGAGAAGGCACGGGTGGTCCAATAGTGGGACATAAATGATCTGAAATGATGAAGTGTAGTTTATATATAATAATTTTGTATAATCACTTGGGGTTTAGAGCAAGTTTTAAACGGTATCTATGATATTTATACATAGTTTTCCGGTGTATTAATCTTTTATTATTGATTCATCCATATGTCTATCCATTTGATCAACGTCCACTATTGTAGGTACGTAGACCTTCCCAAGCAGGAAAAATGCTATAATCACCATATTTGGCAAACTTACGACTCTTGTGGTTGATTATATATTGTATTCTTAACACTCATAATCATCATATCAGCTTATATATATCCCACAGTTGGGCTCGAGCCTCCTTTATAGTGGGAGAGAAGTTGACCTACTATACCACGTTGGTCAGGCGTGTTGGTATAGGGCTATGTTTCAACGTTTTCTTTTTCGCATAGATGTTATATGCGTTTTATATCCCTTACTCGTTCCTTATGATCACCCACGGGTAAGGTAGGGGGTGCTGAATTGTATTCTTACTGTCACCACACGGAAAATTTTTAACACTAGAAGTTATTATTCAGTAGTTCCGTTGTTTTAAACTTCAACATATCGTTTTTATTTTGAGCCACCATGTTCCAGTATTTAGTTACGCTATGAACAAGTTACGTTATTTTTTAATGGTTTTCAGCGACCACCGGGACGACAAGAAAGACGTGCTGGTTCTATGGATTCACTGTCAGACATCAGTGACGATATAGAGGAACCTCGTAGCGAATTACTTAGAGAACAGGAGCGCATCAGGTATAGTTATATTATTTACCAAATTTATTGAATGGGTTCTTATCTAAACTCTTGAGAAGGCAAGGTGCATCATCATTCTGAAGATTCTGAAATCTTTTTTATTATATTGCTGATGGTGACAAACGAGCAAGCAGCGCATCTGATGATAAATGTTACTGCCTCCCATGGACTTGCAATACCAATGGTACAGCTAGGCCGCTGCCTACCAATAACAAACACTAAACCCACCACCACACATACACACACCCACAGCATATTGCCATTGCTCAGACGTCGATCTGCTGCGAGAGTGTGGTACTACCCTAGACGGACCGGCCCCCGGCTGTTAACAAAAAACTTGGTCCTACCACTTAAAAAAACGTTGAATAAGACAAATGTCAATTTTAGTATTTATTCACACGGCAACATAAAGTGTATACTTTTTTATCAAACACATTTGGCGTTAGACTGTACGTTGGATGTTGGAACTGCCATATGTATTATTTCAACCTAAAATGTTCTACTCCTATTTGTATCATTTCAACGCTTTTTAATGGATACAGAGCTCAGTACTCTGTCTGGTGACGTACTAAGAAAACAATGTCTACAGTTTCCTTCCCACGCATAAGCAGTGCATATTAAGGAAAACTTGTAATAAATCCAATACCAACACATCTTGCCAGTATGATAGAGTAAAGCACGCTGTAAAGTGTTTGTAACTCTGGGAAATTAAAAATCATATACCTAGATAGAATCCGTAAAAATGTTTTTATATCAAGTAATTTATTATTTTTCAGGGAAAGAGAGAGACATCCAAATCAATTTCGGTCCCGATATGCCATCAGAAATATCGTACCCACGCCTAAACCTCAAGATAAGGTAATAGATATATAATTTTGAAGAGGAACTTTTGATGAATTTGGCTTTGAATTTCTGATCTACAATCTTTTTGGTAGCTGTGTGGTAGCAGCTACGAATACTACCAACCCTTACTTTGCTCGTGGATGTCGTAAAGGACAACTAAGAGCCTTATAACGACCTGGGCCAACTCCATCTGATGCCGTTTGGTCAACAATTACATTCCCAAGGAGGGTTGACGTCTGGCAGACGGCCGGTCATAAAACTATTGCCAATAACTTTTACAATATATACTATGAAAGAAGAGTACATATTGTATTGACTCCAAGTAATTGGGATAAGAGTAGGAGAATGCTGAATCTTTTTGTTTGACTAAAAGCTTGTAAGAAAAAGAGCTTAAGCGACTATATGGCGTATTTACGCGCGGATATCTACTTGAACAGAGACAGTGAATACTTGAACTTATAGTACAACTTCGAGAAGTCAGCAATGCGCAGTGTAGAGCCGAATACGAAATGTCACAATACTACTCTATTAATCTCATTTGGAGGCTTGCCCAATAATACTTTAAACTATTAAAAATACTTACTCATGACTAACTGCACAGTATGTAGTATTGTAAATTTCTGTTTTGTAAGTTTTGTAAATTCTGGGTTGACAAGATTAAATAAGATATGAAATGAGTATATTAGGGGAAGTTTGTAAATAGCACCAGTGATAGAGAAGATTAGGAGCGCGAGATTGTCTTGGCATGGACATGTGTTGAGGAGGGATGAAAGACATGTGACAAGTAGGGTTATCAATATGCAAAACTCATACAAACATACATACATAGCCTCACGCCTGTTTCTCAGAGGGGTAGGCAGAGACTACGGATTGCCACAAATGACAAACCACGATCCTGGCATACTTCCATCGCTTCATTCACACTCATAATAGTCATACTATATTATGAGTGACCCATTGTTCTTGTTTTCTATTTGATTTTAGTCGTGTTATTTCACTATTTCACTAATCATAAATCTAGTAAGTCCATTGATTGTAAAATAACAAGTTACGTCGCTTGTTGCGCCTGTTCATCAATTTGGAATTATTATCATCATCATTTTCCTGCTCTTGTACCAATTACTTAGGGTCGATGTAATATGTATTCCTCTTGACCATTCATATTGCCAAAGTTATTGGTAATAGTTTTATGGACCAGCCGCCTGCCTGATGTCAACCCTTGAGAATGCGATTGTTGACCAAATGGCATCAGATCGAGTTGGCCCAGGTCGATATTAAGCTCTTAGTCGTCGCTCGTAGACCTTGTAGGTAATCGATTTTAACGAATTATGTTTTTTTTTTATTTCACAACAACGCTTGTTGGGTCAGGTAGTTATAAATACACATACTCAACTCGGTGAAGCTTAGCGGTATGATTTATATTTAATTCTTTTTTATTTTATTTCTTTTTCTTAATAGACTAGAGCTCCAAACTACGAGTATAAAGTGAAACTTGTCACTGATAAACGTTTGGCCGCCGAAGAATTCGCCAAGAAAGCTCTTGCTTATCATGAAAAGAATCCAGAGAAACACCCGCTCTATCCGGAGGAATGGAAGAAGTTTTGGAACAAACGATACAAGGAGCTACAAGCTGGTAAGAAAGGTTTCTAAGCGCCCTTTTATTAGTTTAGCCTTTATTTATGTAGCCTCTACTAATCCGTCTTGACTAGCATGATAAAGTAGGCCAGTTTCGCTCTTATTATGGAGGAGGCTCGAGCTTAGTAGAGGGTCGCGCATGAGCTGCGATGATGTATGTAACCTAATCGTTAAACTCAATTTTGAGCCTTTCAAAACCACGGTTTAACCTTCACTCTATTTTCTAATTTAAAACTTATTAACAATTACCCTCTTTACTGTAATTTGGCAAATGCTACGTTAAATACAGCTAAAATAAAATTCTAATTTCCTAATAACACCCAATAAAGGAAGTTAAATTGTTGCCACCTGCTAGCCTTAATCAAAATTAATGAAACAGATTAATTAACATTTAGTGAAATTCATTAATCAACCGATGATAGATTTCTTACAAGAGCTGTGTGGTAGTGGCTACGAATACTATCAATCCTTACTTTGCTCGTGGATGTCGTAAAAATGACTAAGAGCCTTATAACGACCTGGGCCAACACCATCTGACGCCGTTTGGTCAACAATTACATTCCCAAGGAGGGTTGACGTCTGGCAGGCGACCGGTTATAAAACTATTGCTAATAATTTTTACAATATGTACTATAAAAGAAAAGAACATACTACACTACTGGAAAAATTAAGGGATCAAAAAAAAAGTCCAATTTTTTGGGCAATTTTCAACAGGCCGTAACTTCGAGAGAAATGTTCGTACAGGAAATCAAAAAAAAAGGGAATTATAGCTCCAAGTGTCTAGTTTTTTGATTAGAACGATTAAAAAGTTTTATACGAACATTTCTCGCTGAGATATCGAACTTTGAATGGAAAAGGATCTTATTGTCTTTAACCATCAATATCTCAGCAACCAATGATGGCACAGAAAGTTAAAGGTGGGTTTTAAGAACTTGAATGGATTCTCCTGAACGATTAGCCAAGGCTTATACAAAAAAAAAAATTTTTTTTGAGCAAAAATGTGGAAAAAGCTCGAAAATCAATTTTTTTCTCATATTTAAAAATTATGAGCTTTTCAGAGCAAAAAACGTGATCCTTTAATTTTTCAAAAATTCAATCGAGTGAAGCAAACAAGCGGCTGGCTGGATTAATTTGTTTTTTTTTTTTGTAGGGATTTTGTGGATATATTAAACTGTAATGGTGGCACCACACTTCGCTATGTGTTATTCGTTATGCGCGTTATTGGCCGCATGCGACGAAGTGTGGAGGTCTCATTCGTCTATATTTACTTTACGCGCACACATAACGCATAAGCACGAATAGCAAATACGCGTATCCATCCACTTGTCGGTTTTTCACACACTTCAAAGGACACAAATAAGCCAAATATGTGTGTCTACTGCCCACACTTCGTTCATTCATTCGTTATGTTCACTCGCTACGGCGCGGTCATGTCTACACGGTCTTTTTGTAACTTGGTACTTATACAACAGGTATTGATCAGATGCATTGAAGTAAAAATAAGCTGCCGCCACAGTCAACACGTCCATTTTCTATTTATGTGTCGGCGTGCCAAATATTTAGCATGATGGCACGAAGTGTGGAGTAGCATGTTCGTAATAAAGTGTTTGTCAAATATTTGGGCAAATAAATAATAGCCGCATAACAAATAACGCATAACGAAGTGTGGTACCACCATAAAAGGCACACTTAACATTAGTGGTTTCCTCAATATTTTCGATTTAGCGCTTGATTTTGAAAAAAAAAACACCAATAGCCCTTTTTTTGTTGCATTTTCAAATTCATGTGACAAAAAGGAAATTCTTTTTTTCGGAAAAGCAATGGCTAGTCGTTAAGAAGAATTCATTCAAGTTCTTGAAACCTACTTTTAACTTTCTGTGCGATCATTGGTTGCTGAGATATTGATGGTTAAAGACAATAAGATCGTTTTCTATTCAAAGTTCGATATCTCAGCGAGAAATAATCGTATCGAACTTTTTAAAACAGCAAATTCAAGCTGAATAAACAAGTTATCTGATAGATATAGTAGTTAAGTTGGAAATTGTTTTTCTACGCCCGTAGACCAAGAAAAAAACTAAAAAAAAATTGATTTTTTTGTTGTTGCTTATTTTTCTACGATTATTCAAAAACCGCGGAGGTTACATAATTTTAAAGTTCTAATCCAAAAACTAGACACTTGGAGCTACATTGTCCCTTTTTTGATTTCCTGTATGACCATTTCTCTCGAAGTTACGGCTTGTTGAAATTTTCCCAAAAATTTGGATTTTTTTTTGATCCCTTAATCTTTTCCAGTAGTTTATATCGACCCCAAGTAATTGGGATAAGAGTAGGAGAATGATAATAGATTTCTAACAAATTCCACTTTGGCACTATGGTGAAATTAAGCTATACAGATGGCATAATGGTCTAAGTAGCAATCTCTTTCCCAGGCAAGACTGTGCGATTTATTATTACTCTGAGTTTGGGAGTAATTTTTATCATTTAAAAAACATACATTATTTATAAAGTCTCCTGAGATACAAGGATTTATTACTCAGTCGTCATCATCATCTCAGCCCATATACGTTCCTCTATTGGGCTCGGGCTTCTTGTACTATGATATGGAGACTGATATACTATCCTACGCTAATCAGGCGTGTTGGTATAGAGTTTTATATCAAATTTTTCTCTTCTCTCTGTGATATTACTTATATTTGTCTCTTGGTTATCTCTTACGATACCCACGAATGAGAGACGGGGTGGTGTTATATTCTTACAATGTCACCACACAAAAATTATTACTTAGTGTGTGGTGTATTCTTAAAACAAAACATTGTCCACGAGTCGATTTGAACATATACATCTTACCTTTATTTACTTTACTTTTATATTTACAGAGGGTAAGGACCCATCCAAACACGACTTCAAGCCCGAGTGGGTAGTGTTTTGGACAGCACGTATGAAGGAGTTACACGACGAGGAACTACGTGTGACTGTGAACGAATTGTATCGGAAATTGTGCCTAACACCGCCGGACATGAATAAAAAGTCACCAGAACCATCACGGCCCACGGAAACATTGCGTCGCCCAAGCGATACGCGACGAAGATCTCCTCCAGAAAAACGGCGACGCACACCGGAGATAAGACGCCGTTCGCCAGACCTACGTCGACCCGAAGGACGTCGTCGCTCACCGGATCCACGACGCCGTTCGCCGGAGCTACGGCGGCGCTCACCTGAGTCACGGCGTCGTTCGCCGATGCCAAAGCGTCGAACACCGGATATGCACCGACGTTCACCGGATTCGACTCACCGATTGCAGGATCGGCACCGACAGCCAACGGACCCACATCGACGATCGCCGAATTTAAGACACCGATCACCGCTCCGTCGGAAATCACCTGAAATTAGACGGGACCACAGGTCACATAACTTTGATTTTATCATTATGTGGGCCACAGCCTATATTAACATTCATATACATACTCTTTATTTTTCATATACATATAGCAGATCATTCTTATTATGGACGAGGCCAGAGTCCAACAGTGGGGTATATGTATATGAGTTGATACGATTATGACTAATTTGCTAATTCCCATCCATCACAGACTTACATTACTGATTATAACTAGCTTGACTATTTTCCATAATGCCTAATGCGACACTTACGAGGCGGGTTGACGATCATACTTTGTCTTATTAGTTTTCCTAGATATTTCTGTTTCTAATTTCCTGATGAGTCCTTTGTCATTATTTGCGACTCCTATTTGGAGAAAGTAAGAATTGATGGACATTGTATTCCTAAACCGTCAAAAATGATGTGTGGAAAGTTGTAATTATGAATGTTGAAGGATTTAAAGGTAACAGAAGACTAAAGAAAAGATAGATGGACAGTGTAAAAGATGACATGACAGAGATTGATCATAGGATTGTTTGGGGGGACTGACGATATCTTAAGAGACGCAGGAAACCGTTGGATGCAGGGGGCATAGGTCCGTTCTGGCATTCTCGTCGGGAGGGCTATGTCCAACAGTGGACGTCTACGTGCTAATGGATGGATGGAGGGTTGTCTGAAAAAGAGGGCATATTGTGTCGACTCCTAGTAATTGGGATAAGAACAGGATGATGATTAGTTAAAGAAAAATTATTAAAATTTATACTACCTCGTTGATGTGTTGGCAAAACTTGGCTAATGTGACAGGGAGGTCCTGGGCTTCAGCTCAGGCGCTCGCTATTACATTAGCATTGAGGGTCAGCTAAAATAAGTTCACCGAAGACAAAGATCGGGTACCGATGGCCCGCTCGCACGGCGAAGAGAGGTGTTTGCAGGGTGGGTCCATGGGGTTGCGTGCCGCCTCTTCTGTCGCCCCGGGCCGATTTGCCGGAGCGCGACCACATGCAAAGGAAAAAAAAAGGGTCAGCTAAAATAAAGTATTGTTGGATTTCTGGTTTTTAATTCTGTAACTTTTCCAATTTTTAAGTATTTTCCCAGGTAATTCAAATCAACAAAAATCTCTAGTGTACTCTTTCAGCGGCAATAGGCTTGCTGATAAGAAAACTATACCAACCTATCTGGTCGAAATGAATGAAACTCCTATATTATTAACGATACCGTCGTGCCCAATAGTGGGTTATATTATGAGCTGAAAGAAAGAACATAAATGATGGTTGGCAATAAATATAGTAAATTTTCAGATCACCCAATATTCATCGATCGGCAGAGAGACGTCGTTCTATCGATCGCCAACAGTCATCACTAAATCGTACACGATCTCGAAGCCCACTTCGTAGGTAAGAATTATTTTTAAAGCACCATTTGCCGACCAAGTAGGTACTATACATTGAGCTGGGCCAACTCTGTTTGATGCCGTCAATTTCCAAGGAGGTTAGTCTGCTTGGAAATTCTGCAGAAACTGTTGCAAAAACATTTGCAATATGTAAGATGTCAGAACTCAGAAGAGTACATATTGTGTTGACCCCAAGTCATTGGGATAAGAGCATGGTGAGGATGATAATTTAGTGGTCATTGTTCTTACTTCGTCATCACACGAATTACTGGATTAACTAAATAAAAGCATGTAACTATGAAATAAATATGTTTCTGTAGAGGCAGTCCCCAACGTACCCGCATAGCACTGGATTCATTAAGGCGCAGTCAGAGTCCCCTGTCGCAGCGTGAGATGCAGCCACGGAACCGCAGCCCCGAGCCTGCACAGAAGGTCGCACCCTCCATGCAAACTGTATGCATATCTGATGACGAACTTAAGTAAGTTATTAATTGACTATAATAAAATAGTAGTTATCTCAGATCAGTTTTTTAAAGAGAAATAACCGATTGGGCTTATTCCATCCGTTGTTATTTATAAAAGCTTGATTACGATCGAAAAATGAATGTCACACATGGGGCCATAGGTCCATTGTTATCCAAGAATGGATATAGATCTCGTCAAGACAATGATAGTGTCATAATCGCCATATTGGACAGGCGGGCTAGCGGTCGTAGTTTGTGTTTTAGTATTACCCTGGAGTTCGCTGCTACCTATTCTCCCGGTGATCTCTCAGTTGGGTTTTATGACTGCCACGAGAAAGGTGGGGATGATGACACATTGTATTCTTAACCCATCACTACATTTCGTCTTATTACATTTTTAAATATATATTAATGAAATACTTGTTGCTGTGTGATGGCGGCTACGAATAATGGCAACCCTTGCATTGTTTCCGGCTATTATAAATGATGACTAATAGCTTTACAGCGTTGGCGCAAGTGCCAACTTCATCTGATGCCGGGAGTGTGGCATTCGCTGGCCAGCTGCCCGACCGGAATACCCTTTTTTTTTACGCTGTGGAAACGTATTTACGCGCTAACCCCTTCCCGCTGATGTCGTGACGGGAGGGAGTGTGGGACTCGCCGGCCGGCTAGTCCAACCGGCATACCCACTAAAACCACAGCGGCCCCCTTCCGCGCTTTTACGTGACGCCGGAGAGATCGTCTACTGACATTCGATCCCCGACGCCCCAACGCTTGGCCTTCTGGCCTCGCCCAGTCGGTCCTCAAGGCGGTGGGAGGAGATGCGCATAACGGCGCCTCCCCCTACCCAGCCGCCGGCGGCGGAGCGATTCAGCGGGCGCAAGCCTCTCGCGTTCCCGCTCCGCAGCCTCCTTTCTCTCCATGACGGAAGGAGGCCATCGACTCCCAGCACCTGTCGCTGTCGAGCATCTTTGAGATGATGGTCGACAGCGACAGATCTTCTCCAACGACCGACGTCAGGACGTGGCGCTGAGGCCCCCAGGCGGAGCATACCTCCAGAGTGTTATGCGCATCATCTACTGGCGCGCCACACTCGTGACATCCTGTGGCCCCTTCTCTTCCAATTTTATGCAGGTACTTACCGAAGACCCTGTGTCCGGTAAGCACCTGCACCACCCTGAAGGTTAGGCTGGCGTGCCCCCTACTAATCCAGCGGTGGAGATGCGGCGCGACCGCCTCCACAGTCCCCCGCCCTGCTACGGGGGACTCCAGATCCTCCCGCCACCGCCGGATGACTCCCCTTCGAGGCTACCGGAATACTCACTAAAACCACAGCAGCCCCTTTCGCGATTTTACGCGGTGCCAGAGAGATCGTCTACAGACATTCAATCCCCGACAACCCAACGCTTGGCCATCGGGCCACGCCCCAGCGCCTTCTCCTCCCTGGCCGCCGCCGGTGGAGCTGTCTGTGGTCGCAATGGCCTCGCGTTCCTGCTCCGCGGCCTCCGGTGCAGTGATGACCACTTTTCAGAAGGAGGTCATCGACGACCAGCAGGAGGGTTGACCTAACAAAAGCGGCCGGTCTTAAAACTATTGTCAAAACATTTGCAATATCTACGATGTAACAAAAGTACAGATGCAGTCGATCCCAAATAATTGTGATTAAAGCCGGGTGATGATAATTAATGAAGGTCTTGAGTCTTCCTTTGATATGCGTTTCTACATGTGCTCCTCCTCAACTTTATTTCTTAACGGTACGATAAAATTCGTATCGTATGAAACTATACACTGTTTAAATCCCGTTAACTATGTTTTGCGAGTATTGTGTGACCATGACACCTTGAAATCCCATATACGTAACACTTAAATTAGGCTAAGGGATGGTGTTAGTCTTCCTCTGCCTATCTTATTTGTTAATTTGTAAACGGTTGCACATCGAACTGTGGAAAGGGACAATCAACTAACTTCGGCTTCGTAGAGTCTTTGACTCATTCGCACACTGCAATTGTGAATTCACTAAGTCTGCCATCTATTACGAGCTTTTAAAACAATTATGTTTTTTTGTTATTAAATAAAATATGTATGTCTATTTTAGAAGCTTTTCTAAATAAATTGCTGAAGATAAGGCAATTACATTCTTTTGCATTTATATAGCTACCTACAAACATGGGTAGTGTGCGACAGAGACGATGCTTTACAAAACCGAAATTAACTGATTAACTCTTTCCAATGATCGATGTGCAATTTACTGTCGGGTACTGTAGAAGTCATACACATAAACTTATTCACTTATAATGTACCAATACAACATATCAGCTCACATATTCTCCACTGCTGAGCTTAAGTCTCCTTCACATCTTCACAATACAATACAGACACTATTCTTTATAATAATAATAAAAATATGTTATAGGTACGACGGACTATCGCCATGGAACTCCGACAACGATATCGTGTCATTGGATTCTGGGGGTGAACGGTCACGTGCCGAATCCCATGCATCGCGTGCGTCGCGGTCGCAAACACGGCCCCGACAACCATCCATGTCTGAGAACAGCGCTCCTGATGACGTCATCGGTACACTACGCCTTTTGGTCGCACTCGAGGACTACCTCGGTAGTCTTGGGCCCAGACTACTCGACCTACTCTCCGAAGCACTCAAAATGGAAAAGGTAATTAGAGTAAATTGTTTATTGAAACAAGCACTCAACCATACTACGTGACCTTTTTTTTTAAATTTGTTTTTAGTATTTGTGTTAATTATCACTGAGGATTCAGAGGTCGGCTAACTGGTATTCGGTATTATGACGCACAAACCTTCTAGAAGTTTATTGGAAAATTAACTTCTGTTAATTAGTTACGCTTCTCTATCGCGTAAGGGCTGATTCTAAAGATTGTTTTATCATATGCACGTTAAAAAGTGTGGAAATGAAACAAATGTAATTTGGCGTATTTATTCAGACGTCAATATTTTTAATACGCGATACTTTTAAGCGTTGTATTACATGCATTTCATTTCAACGCTTTTATAACAGAAATGTGAAAGACTAGTAATTAATGTTTGTTCTTAAAATAGGAAAAAGCCAATTTATCTGAGGAGCTGCTAGATCGCGAGAGCGCGGTGGTGATGATTGAAACGGCGAAGGAGAAATTGAAGGGCGCTGTGCAAGCGGGATTGATAACTGGCAGTGTGGCAGCAGCCGCGCGTTCGGCCGTCGTTCGTGCGGCGACCACACTTCACGAAGCAGACAAACGGGCCAAGAAGAACAAGTCCACCAAACTGGTATTAAACAAAATTTTGATTGATATCAGCTCATATACGTCTCACTGAAGTCAACCTACTGTACCACGCTAGCCATACGAATTAGTACAGGATTTTATTTCGAGATTTTCCTCATTTGTATGATGTTATTTTCATATTAATTCCCTCAATCGGATGAAAGGGAGTGGTGAATAATATTATTACTTTCTCACCACAGAGATAAACTTTGATTAAAGTTGAAGTATACCTATGGGAACAGGGTCTTTTATGTTAATTTTAACTATTTATCGATCTTCACTATTGAACATTAGCTTCCCTAATGACGAATAATGTCATAAAGCTGACGTTTTACAGGCGAGTTGGCAACGATCGCAGTTGTTGGTATGAGTTTCACAGGAAAGTACTACTGCCCATTCTTCTGGTGTCGCTCAGTTGGTCTATATAACTCCTACGTGAAAATGAGGGATGGTATTTCTATACTAAGATAGTATAGAAATACCATCCCGATAGGATAAGAATCCTATCAGATTCATCATGTATGGAATTCTTAATCGTTAGAATAACGCAATCGACACGCTTGGCGAATAAATTGGCAATAGTATAGAAATACCATCCCGATAGGATAAGAATCCTATCAGATTCATCATGTATGGAATTCTTTATCGTTAGAATAACGCAATCGACACGCTTGGCGAATAAATTGGCAATCATGTTTGGTACCATAAGTTTCTAAGGAAAATGATCCTGCACTGACGCTTTCTGAGACTCCTACATATTCATGTAAGAGGATGGTGTCATTGTATTCTGAACTAATTCTGAATTCTAACAATGGCCGTATGTTGACGGATACATTAATCAAAATTGAAATAAAAATCTATGTCAGTCATTATCTACTCTTATCCCAATTACTGGGGTTACAATATACTTTTTTTTCATCGTATATATTGCAAAAGTTTTAGCAATAGTTATATGACGAGCCACTTTTCTAATGGCAACTCTCCTTGAGAATGTAATTGTTGACGAGACTGTATCATATGCAGTTAGCCCATGTCGATGGCAATACAAGTGTTGGTTGTAGGGGCCACAATATAGCAAGCTAATAAAACTACATTTATGCAGAAGGCTCTCGAAACTAAAATACGTAATAATTGTAATTAAACAGTAAATTTTTAGTATATTATTCAGCTGGTTGTAAATAAAAAGAAAAATTGGTCCAATTATAGTATCCCTGTCTATACCAGCCCACACATTGACGGCAAACCTGTATTGGTGCGAACTCTCTCGTGTTAGATGTGGATTTTGGTGACTCCAGTACCGGAGATTTTGGCGGTTCCATAATCCGTTCCTTGTAAATGTACTTTCATCACTCCACATTACATTGTATAAGAAATCGGGGTTTTCGAAAATTTTTCGTAACATCCAATGGCAGAAGGCTTCTCTGGCCGGCATGTCTCTTGGTAACAACGCCTGTACTTTCTTGTATTTAAAAGGCCTCTGTTTATCGCGTTTTAAAACTTTGTAAATAGTTTTATGGTTTACACGAAAATGACGAGCCGCTCTACGCAGACTAGATGTTGGGTGGCGAGCAAAATAATTTAAAATTTGTTCATCTAGGGTGGCTCTTACACGCGAAGGAGCACTATCCATATGAGTGAATAAGGATTGATTATCCCGTAACCTCTGGACAGCTTGTACAATAGTCCGGCCATTGGTAGGACAAACACGTGTGTTTCCATACCTCTCTCGGTACGTACGTATGGTTAAAGCTGCATTTCCGTGACATTCTCCATAAATTAAAATCATATCTGTATACTCCGAAGCTGTGTAATTATAACGAGGCATTGTAAATGAGAAAAATTACTATTCTAACACAAAGTAAGCGTCTAATTTAGCACAATTCACTTAAAAAATTACAGTTACCTACTCAGATAGTACATGTTCACTAGAAAAAAAACTTCCTATGTCGCACAACACACTTTTAAACGTCATAAAGAAAAGTAGTTGACTAGGTAGGCAGCAGTCACAATTTGCAAATCATCAATACCGCATGCGACGCGACGTTCACGTCACAGGATCACGATGCCACACTGACCTACAGACCTGTTAGGTATAATACTTTTGAACAGTAAAGCGAAACAAAAAAAAATTGTCCCTTTCGCACATTTAGTTGACCTTGATGAAACCGGGATCTTCTTTCATTATGCCGCATTAGGTAGTTTCAAATTTCTTATTTAAGTCTGATGCACGGAGCAAATACTAAGAGGAGCTGTTGTAATGAATATTTTCTATGAAACAATGCGTGTCATTTACAGGGGGTGAGGGGGTCGCTGCTAATGAAGAAAGTGAAACAAGTAATAGTACTTGTCTCACTCACTCCTTTATGTCCATCTGCCGGCTATTAGCACAACTACTAATTTCGTATATTGTATGCAGTTGAGCTATCTTGCATTAGATGTCAGTAAGTGTATAGTATAACAGGGACGTACTCAGAATTTACCTATATCAAGGAGTGCTAATTTTTTTTTATTTCGAAGATACAAACAAATCTTATTAGCTGTTTGCTCTATTCAAATACAAATGTTTATAATCAAATAATTCTGCATAGCGAATAGGTGTATGACTACTGTTTTTAACCGCAAATTTCTTTATAAGGCTTGTCAGCATTGTTAATAATTTTATGAAAAATCCATCTTTTCTTTACTGTCATTCTGATAAACTCAGAAGTTTAGAAACCTTTTTTTTCTACATATTTGTGTCCTTTTCATACGACCAAATAATACAATTATTTGTTTGGGTTTCTAACAAATTGTCGAATGAAAGTAGTTGGACTTTTAGTAAACATGTTAGTTACACGGTATTATTTCCTTCCTTTTTGTCTTTTCCATATAAAAAAAGAATCAAACCACTCTACTAAAATAAGGCTTCATACAATTGATAATGCAACAATGGTGTCAATGACCAAGACATGTATAAGAGTATTTCAAGCGAGCAGACCAGCCCCCCCTGGTAGCAACCGTTTGATTGACGCACGGGCCATCTAAAACTTAGCCATGCCAAAGTTAACTTGAAGACCCGGTCTTCGACGCCACCACCATTTTGAATATTTTTGTGACGTGCTCAACCTCGTTAATCTTATCAAGAAATTGCATCGAGTGCAATTACATTATTAATAAATGACATTAATAAATGAGACAAAGGAGAAAGGGTGACATTGGTTCCAATAATAAAAATGAAATACTCTTTGGTATCATATATTTCTTGAGCTATACCTAGTCTTGCCCTAAATACTGTAACAAAGAAAAACCTTTTTCTATTGCAAAAAATATTTATGACTTTTACAGTGTTAGTTTAATACATAAATATAAAACAATTTAAAATATAAAAAGCTTGTTCGAAGTGGTTTCTATTGGCTGCAATACAGTCCTTTAAATCTTCATTGTTAAAATGAGAAGAACAAATCTTTGTATATTTCGTAGGAGTCCAGTTTTTCTATTAATTTTTGAAATCCATTGCTTCTAACATCGTCATTGAACGGTATTCTAAAACATACAAAATTTACAGTTTAATTATAATAGGTTCATTTAAAGTAGTGTAAAAAATATTTTTCTTTGATGAAAAATCCGAATGTTATAATTATATTCTAATTACGACCCTGGATTTTTGACACTTTTATAGTTCTTCATAGTTAACGACAGCTGGCGTATTGCTTACAAAATAATTATTAACTACATATAAAACTCATATTTTTGTTGAGGTAAACGGCTTTGGGTATAAATTTTAATACTCATGGTTATTAGTTATTACAATAATCTTAATAGTTTGAACTGTATGTGCTTTTATTGTTCTGGGTCCTATTACGAAAAGTGGTGCCATCTAGCGTTGAGTAAAATTATTTCTGAACATGATACCGTCAAAAGAACTTTCTAGAAATTATTTTGATAAATTATGAATAAAAATACTTACAAATGGAATGTGATTCTTTCCATAGCATCTGTACGTTTATTGGAGTAGTTTTTACATGATAAAACACAACACTTCATGGTTTTCTTCGTAATAACATAAAAATACACCAAAAATATAATTTTATGCACCGTACGAACACCGTCAGCGACGACAGAAGACTAATAGGCCACGCCTACTATTGATGTTAACGTGATGACGTCACGGCCTACTTGAGAATCACAGTGCACAGTTACTTAGGCCGTCTCCTCTTTGTATTTGCTCCGTGGTCTGATGACACGGTTTATATGGATCTTGAGACTCAGGAATAAGGTATAATATGCATTGATTTGTATTGCGTTTGGCGAAGACTTGAAGTGGTAACATGGCGATATGTAGGTACTACCTTCATATTAATTGATACCAATGCAGCCCGGGAGGTCATTGATCTCGTAGTGATAGGCATATAATTTTAATTTTTTATACAGAGTGGGGTAAATGTTAATAATACAAAGTAATGTGCTGTAGCTAAACTATACGACATATTATATTCAAAGTTTGTATACCGGCTGGGCAAGTCATCAGATACACTAAATTAAAATTATTGTCGTATGGTCGTCTCCACCTTGTATATATACACTACCGTCCAAAAGTTTGGAAGCACACCTGTTTTCAAACAAAACAAATAAATGCCGACTAATAGCGGTAAAAATTAGCAATAATCTTAAGTTTTACAACCTTTTACGACTGTCTACACAAACACAAAAGGATTATTATCCTACATTCATCAAGTTTTATGGAATTCCTTAATATTGACGAAACACGTGTTTTATGACTTAATCCGTCGGCTACTTTATCCTATGCAATGGTGTAGTTTTATTGATAATGTTTGCTGGTTTTAACTTTTTTAGACCTTATTCAGTCGCACTTGAGCATTGGCACGTGAAAGTTGTGATATTAACATTGTCTGTATTCGAAAGATATCGGCTACTACTTTGACCGTATTTTTTCTTCTGAAAATGGCAAAACGCAAGCAAATCACGCTTGAACAGCGAAGCGCTATTTGCACTCTACGCGAGGAAGGATACAGTGAACGTCAAATCGCAGAAAGGCTCGGAATTTCTTGTAAAGGTGTCCACTATACCCTTGCTAGAAAACAAGAAACGGGGAAAAATGAAGATAGAAAGAGATCTGGTAGGCCCAAATCCACAACAAATCAAGAGGACAACTTCATTAGAGTTCTTTCTAAACGGAATCGACGCTTAACTGCACCACAGATCACTGCAGCTCTGAATGATACGCGAGAAACACCCATTTCAACAACTACTGTTAAAAGACGCTTACTGTCTGCGGGATTAAGAGGATGTGTTGCTGCTAAAAAACCCAAACTAACAAATCGACATAAGAAAAATAGACTAGAATGGGCAAAAGCGCATAAAAACTGGACTATAGAACAATGGGAAAATGTCCTTTGGAGTGACGAATCAAAATTTCAGATTTTCGGATCCAATAGACGTGTCTTTGTACGCCGGTCAAAAGAAGAGAGGGCTTCAGAGGCATGTACAGTGCCTACCATCAAACATGGTGGTGGTAATGTCATGGTTTGGGGGTGTTTTGGCAACAGTAAACCCGGCAATCTTGTGAGGATAACCGGAAAATTAAACAAGGAAGGCTATTTAAAAATTCTCCAAGATTCTGCCATACCCAGTGGACTAAGTCTCATTGGTTCTGGATTCATTTTTCAACAGGATAATGATCCTAAGCATTCGTCTAAATTGTGCCAGAACTTTTTAAACAAGAAAAAAGCTGAAAACATTTTAAACATCATGCAATGGCCATCTCAATCCCCTGATCTTTCTCCCATTGAACTTGTTTGGGATGAACTTGACAGGAGGGTGAAAAGTCGTTGTCCTACGAGCTCAGAACATTTGTGGCAGCTATTAGAGAACGAATGGAACAAATTAGATAAAGATTATTTTAAAAAATTGATTAATAGAATGCCCAGAATATGTGAGAAGATTATAAAGGAGAAAGGTGGACACTTTGATGAAGCTAAAATTTAATCTAATTTACCATTGTATATTATTTTTTTATTTTGTTTAAGTTAGTTTCTGTTTGTTCTTTATTTTTTTATCAATACATTTAAATTTAAATGACTTAGTTTGGTTTTATTCGATTTTACCTTGCTGCTTCCAAACTTTTGGACGGTAGTGTATATATATATATATATATATATATATATATATATATATTATATATATTATATATATATATATATATATATTTTGTATATATATATATATATATATATATATATATATATATATATATATATATACAAAACGTTGATTTGGTATTATAATACACTGCTAAATACTGAATTTACATATTAAGTAGTATTATTTTATAATATTTATAATAGATGTAATAAAATGCAAAAATGACATCCTGGTACGCTTAAAAATATTTTCAAGGTTGAAAAACTAAATATGTTAACTAAATATGTTGTTATAACTAATATGTTCTCTCTGCACAACATTGTGGAGAAGCATCTGGCTCTAGGTCAGAGGGTTTTCTGCAGTTTTGTGGATCTGGAGAGAGCATTTGACACGGTTGTACGAAAGGAACTTTGGGATATTCTACCGGAGTATGGTATTAACGGTAAACTGCTACAGGCTGTGCAGTCCAGTTACGTGGACTGTAGAGCCTGTGTGCGGCTGGATGATGGAATGTCGCCTTAGTTTGACGTCAATATCGGCGTTAAGCAGGGGTGCGTTCTGTCAGCTAGGCTGTTTATCATATATCTGGATAAATGTCTCCAAAGGTTGGACGATATGAATGTGGGAGTCCAGATGGGCGACTCAGTGGTCACTGGTCTGCTCTATGCAGATGATGCAGTCCTGCTGGCACAGTCAGCGACTGACCTGCAGACCCTAGTAGACACAATAACAGAAGATTGTAAGAAAACGTCTACGCGTGAATCTGAGCAAAATCAAAATAATTTTAAACAATTGTATTTTCGGCAATATTCACGCGTTAGAGTCGATTATGTCGACCCGGGTTTCGAGCATGTCAGATGCTCATCATCAGGGCGAGTGCGCAGCTGCGTCTGCGAGTCCCCGACGCGCACTGAATATGTGTCAAACTCACGATAATTTTAATACTAAAACCAAAATAATGATCTTTGAAAGAGATGAAGCCAGAACAGATGTAAGAGTAAAAATAGGTAATGATGTACTAGAGCAAGTGGATGAATTTGTATATCTTGGATATGGTTTTAGCCGAGATGGAAGGTACACCACTGATATAGAGCGAAGAGTGAATGCGGGAAATAGAGTGAACGGAGCGTCGGGACAACTTCTCGGTAGCCACCACCTCAGCCAGAAGTCACGTGTAGCAATACATAACGCAGTGCTTGTCCCAACATTACTATATGGAAGCGAGAGTTGGGCATGCAGAAAAGAGCACGAAAGCAAAACTAATGCGGTCGAAATGCGATCTCTACGGTATATCTGTGGAATTAGGCTGACCGACCGCATTCGTAACGACGACGTAAGAGAGCGAGTAGGTATGAAAGAGAGTATTGGTGTAAAGATGCGAAAGGGAATGCTCCGATGGTTCGGACATGTGGAAAGAATGCCGAACGAACGTCTGGTTAAGAAGATATACAATGCGAAAGTGGAAGGATGTAGGTACCGGGTGAGATCGAGACTCACCTACCTAGACCAGATTGGTCGCGTACTGAAAGAAGGTGGAGTCAAGAGTCTCTGAAACCGGCGAGCGTGTATGAAGAGAATTATGAATGTTGAAGAAGCGGGTGAAGTATACATGGATAGAGTTCTCTGGTAGTCTGTTCTCTCTGCCTACCCTGCAAGGCATATGGCGTGATGATATGTATGTAAAAACTATATATATTTGTTGTGTGCCGTGGCTTCGTTATCGACGAACGGCCGCCAGATAGTTATTTTCTTATCCTCGAGAACAGTATTTAGTTTCTGGAAAGTACCATATAACCTTTTCTGTACCTTTAATAGCGCTATGTGCGCGTTATGGCAATTTTCATGATGGTATTGATCGGTTAAGTATTAAAACGAATCAAATAAACTCTTTAAAATTAAATTTTGATGGTAGGGTCACATGGTGTTAGTGCGCTATCCGCAGAGAGGTTGAACGCGTGAGGGCGGCACCTGGGCAACACTAACCTTTAACCGAGACGTCGATGGGGATGGTAGTCAACTAATGGTCAGTCCAATGGCGATAGGGAGGGAATAATATAGATTATAGGTCCACAAGCTGCCGCCCTTCCGTCGCTTCGGACGAATTGAGCGTGCTGTGTCCAGACCATACAATGCCAAGACTGAAAAGATAGCTCTTTGTAAATTAGTACTAATGAGCTAATTGCCTTGCCTTAAGATGGAATATAATGTCTTTTATTTTGTCTATTATCTGTAAAACATGAATATGAATAGTATAAAATTCAATTTAAAATTTATTTTTGTTAGCAAACTATGTCAAGGACATTAAGCAAGAAATCCGCTGTACCGGTCGCCGGTGTTGGAGAAGTTGATCGTGCTCAGATTGCGCAACAGATGGCAGAAGCACTCATCGCTCAGGGCAAAACTGATGTGTCATCGGAGGAATTGGCACAACTTGTTGACGCCGTAGTCGGTATGGCCGAGGCAAAAAAACGTGAGGCCGAAAAACGTTTACCGGCGCCTCAATCCACACTGCAACAGAATCCTGCAACAACCTTGCTGTCTAAAGCGTCAGGAACTGCATCAGCTTTACAGATGTTACAGTCTGCCTATGATGAAAACGATAAAAGGTTAGATTTGTGTATTCTTTTATTAGTTTTTTTTTTATTGTTTATGGTGGCAAACGAGCAAGAAGCACACCTGATGGCAAGTGTCACTGCCGTCCATGGACCTTTGCTATAGCTTGGCCGCTGCCTACCATTACAATCCCCATTATTTTTACGATGATAAAACGTTCTTGTAATTAGACATCAGTCTCTTCTGTCCACCTAGACTGTCGACGTTCATTGTTAGATTATACGTTCCATAATCGCTACGCGTGGCAGACTGAGTGGTTTTTTTTTCTTTTTATGTATGAATCGTATAGAACCAAAAGCCGCAATTTGACTTTGTCAAAAACTAGATTTTGATTACAGTTACTTAAGAAATTTAAAATAACTACTGCATATCCTCTTTGTGCCAAAGCCTATAATTTTGTGTCAAGAATTCCAGGTCAAATGGGTTTTGATTATCAAATCCGGTAATTCTCGGTAGTGGTAGGACCACGCTGTTGACAGTTCTCTATTTACAGCCGCGGGCCGATCCGTCCGGGGTAATACCACACTCTCGCAAAAAATCGACGTCTGAGTAATGGCAATGTACTATTGCGCTTCGTTCGGTGAGCGAGAGAGCCGGTAGCCCGACTGGGTGGCTTTGGCTTTTGTATTGGTAGGCAGTGGCCTAACTATACTCTTGGTATTGCAAAGGTCTATGCGCGGCAGTCACACTTACCATCAGGGGTGTTGCTTGCACGTTTGCCTCCATTAACAATAGAAAAAAAGAAAATGAGCTAACTATGTGCCAATAGTTGGCAACAGACGGGTTGCACTAATTTATTTAAAGAGCATAATGATACAAATTTGTTTCTGTGTATAGGCATCGTTTATTTCATCTTTTACCAGATACTATCTCACAAATATTATAAATGTTAAAGTTTGTGAAGATGTTTGGATGTTTGTTACGACGGCGACGGAGCGCGGCGCAGTGTGTGAATCGCCTAAATCAAAGTAGATATACTAATGCTTGGATTAACTTTCCCTTAGTTTTATTTCTCTCGGGCTAATAGTACAACTTTGAGAATGTTACTCTTTAGGCATGCGAAGCCAAGGGCAGAAGTTAATATAAAATAACAATTTAATTTGATTTATTCTCAGCCCCACATTTATCTTCCTCTTTTTCCTTTTGAGAGTCTAAGTTATAGGTCGCACTGTTGGACTGAAGCCTTCCCCACATTAGGAGGGCAATTGACCTACTATGCCTCGCTTGTTAAATGTTTCTCCACAGGGTTTTAATGCAAGCTTTTCTTCTCTTGCCTGCATTTCATACCCGTTAGTTGTCTTTTACGACATCCACGGACAAGAAAGGTAATTGTATTCTTACTCCGTCGCCACACGGCAATTCAGTTTTTACTTCCTTTACATTGTGCAGGTATTATATATAATGTTACACATATATATATATATATATATATATATATATATATATATATATATATATACATATATATACATATATATACATATATACATATATATACATATATACATATATCTAGCTAGTGGTGGTGATCGACAATATTCCTAACCACACGGTAAGTACCAATGTAGCTCTAGGTAGTCCCACCATCGAACATAGGGACCATTGGCTCGCCCAGATGGCGAAAGGACGTGTATAATAGGTTATGGGGATGCACGACATTTTTTTACCGCAGCCGACGGTTTCACCAGGTTGAAAGAGGTCCCTCTAATGTTATGCTGGAATACTTCTTACACTATAAAGGATAAATGTCTATATTTACGGAGTATAGTACTACAATCCAGACGCCAAGAGATAGTGTTTTACACTAAGAATAAATATTTGAAATATAAATTGAAGTATTATTTTCTTATTATCTGTCATTACACCAGCTGGTATTCCAAATTATTCTTAATTTACAATGATCTTTGATATGATTGTTTTTATATAGATATTTAACATACTATGTATGTATTGCTAGGTTCGTACGCCTTTACCATTGATTAAATTGCGGGCTTATCTATCATCAAGGTCCATCATAATGTCCATGGTCTCTCTCATCTTAATTTATATTGGTTTAGTATAGAATATCTTCTTCTAAGGAGTAAGTGAAATAAGAGCTTTTTGTTTTACGACTGCAATGCATTCATATTATACGTCCTATTATGCTGGCAAAAAAACAACAGAAAACTTAATTTATAATATTTTCTTCACAGAGTAGAAAAAGACGAAGCTGCTGATGCGATGGACGGGCTCTCTGACTCGGATTTGGAAACGTTGCTCAAGAATTTTAACGAATTGTCAGCAGAGGAGCAGCACAGCCTGATCGCTTACTTGAAGAAGCTGGAGGCGCGGGAGCCTCTGCGGGTGGAGAGACTGCGGCAGTATGTAAGCGACGCCGCACACGTCCCGCCCGTCGCAAACGTCCTGCCCACCGCACACGCAAACGCCGCAACCCCATTGCAAAAGCTGGAGCCCATCCAAGTCTCGGCCAAAACTGTGGCTCCAGCCATAACATCAGCTACGGAGCCCACCTCGGCTTCGGCGTCGCACACCAAGCAAATTGAACATGTCGTTCTGGGGAGCGACGATGATGATGATTATACTGTCGAAGAGGTATGCGAGATCATTTTGATTCTTATACTTTTACGAATCTAAAGTCGAGCGAAGGCTAGACTAGCCCGTTTCTGGCACAGTTTAAGATCAAGTCAAAGCAAGTTATTTATAGTCGGGCAGCCCTATATAATTTCAACTGGCCTTTTTTTTTGTATTGGTCAAACATGTTAGTTGTTTTTTTTTGTCTTAGTCAAACGGGTTGGTAGAGGGTTTTATTTCAAGTTTGCCTTCTCTTGCATAGACATTCTCTACATATCATCCTTTAGTTGTCTTATACAACACTAGATGGGAGATAGTAAAATGTGAGTTTTGGCGCGAATGTGGAAATGTCATGTCACGCTCTTGTATTATATTCATTTCTTTAGTGTTTTGTGGTGTTATATTGAATAATTTTGCTGGTATTTTATGCAATATGGTACAGTTAAAGTACTGAAGTGTAGTGAATATGCTATAATAGTGGTTTACGTGTATTTTCATATTTGTCCAAAATTCCCAAAGAAAATCATTGATTAGGTTATCAGCACCCGATTAATGGTAACGACTTGACTTACTGACAGACAATGACTATTAAGGCTACATAATATGAAGAAATGATGAACAATGTATGAATAATAATTAAATAAGACTTGGCTGTATGGGCTTTGATCCCTTTGCCTGTCCGAATGGACGAACAGAACCAAAAAAAAACAAAAGATAGTAAAATGTTTTCTTTCTCGGTTACCACACGGAATCTCGCAAATTAAAGGCTTAATATTACTCATATGAACCTACCATAATGTTAATAACGAGAGTATAACAAGTAATGAATGATATGCTATATCAAATTTTATTTACAGGTTTTCCAATCAGCAACACAGAAAGTTAAAGAAGATCAAATGCGCCAAGAAATGGAGATTGTGAAGAAGTCTTTGGAAGAAACTAACGCAACTGAGTCATCTCCATCTACACAAGATATTGCCCTGGAGAAGATTACAAATATCACTCACAATGTTTCCTCTGCTAGTGACCTGTTTGCACTTGTGCAAGCTTCTATTAAAGCCACGTCGACTGCTCCACACACACCTGCTGTCCAATCTCTTGAAGTAGTTGCTAGTACAACTCAACCTAGATCTTTTGGAGATTTGCCCGAGCCTGCAGTAGGACCTCAGGAATCAACGAAACCTCGTCCACTCATGTCCCTGTTAACATCAGCCAGTAAGCAATCAACACCGTTATTAAGCACGCCTCAGTCAATATTCCCAGATAATAGACCTAACCAATCAGTTCCTATTGAACGTGTTAACCAAGGAAATCCACCAAGTAACTTCAATCAAGTCAGTGAAAACCGAAATGATCACTTTGGCCAAAGTGGCCATTTCTCGAATGAACAGTTCAATACAGGCAACCAACCATCAAATGAATATTTCAATCAAAACCAAACCGATGATCGTTTCGGTCATAATAACCAACCGTTGCAACACAATAGACAAAGCAAGCAACCAATAAATATTCGTTTTAACCAACCTCCAAATAGTAATTTCAATCATGGTAACCAACTAGGTAATGATACTTTTAATCAGGGCAATCAACCAGGTGATGATGTTTTCAATCAAGGTAATGACCGCTTCAACCAAGGCAACCAATTTGCTAACGAACATTTTAATCAGGGCAACCAGCCGCCAAGTGATCGCTTTTACCCAGCTAACCAACCACCTAGTGATCATTTCAATCAAGGCAATCAACCAGGGAATCAATGGAATCAACAAAGATCTAATGCACCAGAAAACCGAGTACCTCTTCTCAGAGGGCCTAATCAAGGATCCTTGCTTAGTACACCAACTAATTTCGGACCCGGTGAGCCGTATAATCAAGGTCCTAGACCAAATACTAAGAATGGGCGAGGACAGGAGAACCGACAACAAAACCAGCAGTTCGGCAATTATGACCATCAGAATAACTTTAGAGGAAGAGGTGGGAGAGGGTATTATGGAGGAGCAAATATGAGAGGTCGCGGTCGGGGTCACTATTAAGCGCGGTAACAGAATTTTATAACGTTAAATGGTCGTTATTTAAGTGCTTATTGTATTAGTAATTTAGTTTATTTCTGATATACATTTATGATAGAAGTTTTAAGAATATGTCAATAAATTTAACTTATAAATATAGTGTTTTATTTATTAATTGGTAATATTCTATCCCATATATTTTGACTGCATAGGTGGCGTAGTGGTTAAGATACACACCTTCCGTGCCAGTGCCGTGGGTTCGAGCCCACGCAGGGCAATATTTTTTGCGATCCATGAACTGTTGTTCTGAGGCTGGGTGTAATTTGTCTGCGTTAATTATATGTTATAACATCAATATGCATATAACATCTATGAAAGAAAGAAACCTTGAAATAAAACCTTTTCCAACACGTCTGACTAGCGTAGTATTACTATACCAAGGTCACTTGCTCTCCTACTTTGAAAAAGATGCGAGTCCAACAGCGATACGCATATGATGCGAGATCATGATGTTCCTGGTGATCCCTCGGACCATTTTGAAGTCATCTACGGAAATGTTATTGTATTCTTAATCCGTCACTACACGGGGAAGACTAAAGGTATAAAATAAATCTTTAGTTTGTTGAATTTACCGGGCCGGCCATGGATGTCAAGGAAGCGGTTAATTTTAATATTTTAAGAAAATATATTTTTCTTTACTATTATTCTCGTTCGACAATCCACTAGAAATGCCCACTATATTGCATGTATCTGCTAAACTCAAAAGTTTAGAAATCAGGACCTAGTTGAGAATCACAGTGCACGGTAGCTTAGGCCGTCTCCTCTTTGTATTTGCTCAGTGATCTGGACACACTCCCTCCTTGCCGCCCGGGGTGACGGAAGGGCGGCGTGTGGCCCCATAACGCACCGTGTTCCCTCCCCATCGCCATTGGGCCGGCCACTGGTACCACTTCCTTGACATCCGTGGTCAATCCAGTGGGTTACCCCCGTCGACATTCCGGCCTGCTGCCGGGGCGTCGCTTCGCGTCATGCGCAGGTACTCGCGCCTGTACCGCTCCAGGCGCCGACGGTTCCGCCGTGTCACTGAAGAGGATTTTCTCTCAGACCCGGCCCGCTGGGTCCGCCCACATTCGGAATAAGCCAGGACAAGGCGGACGCCGCGCCGACAAGCCGGAGAACAAGTCGACGGAAATGCTCCCGGAACCACCATTGCTCGTCGAGCACCAGGCCCAAGTACTTCATATGGGTCTGGATGTTGATGGGAACCGAATTGACCGTGGTCGAGGCGTTGGTAGGTGGACTGGTGCGGGGCCCATGGAATAATAGGGCTTCCGTCTTATCCAGGGCCACTCTTAGCCTAAGTGCCTCGATTCGCCTGACAATCTCCTGAGTGCTAAGAGTCGCCAGACGTGCCGCCTCCTCTCGTCCTACCCCGGGCTGTGACGAATGTATCGTCGACGTAACAGATTACGCCCAGGCCCGGAAGGGAGGCTACCTCTCAACGCCTTGTCATAGAACTGACCCCTGCTAAACACCGCACGACATGGGTGTTCGCACCACGTCCCCTGCTCGGTTTTTATACCCGCGCCCCTCCGAATAATCTGCCATCCGCCTCAAGTATACGGGCACCTCGTGATACCCGAATGCCTCCCTGATGCACCTGAATGGCAGACTATTGAATACGTTGGCGTTGTCTAGAGACAACGCCAACAGCACCCCACCGCCGGTGACAAGCTACGCGACCACGGCCCTCAGGTGTAGCAAGGCCGCGATCGTCAAACGCCACTTCCGGAACCGAATTGGGCGTCCGACAGATCGGCGCTGATCTCGCTAAGGTGCTGGCCGATACGGGCAGTCAGTATCCTCTCCAACAGCTTACCCGCATTCTCCAGCAACACGATCGGTCTGTAGGCTGCGGCCGAGTCCAAAGACCGTCCCGGCTTCGGCAGGAGCACCAGCGTCCCCTCCTTCCAACACCCAGGGAACTGCCCAGACGCTAAATATGCGTTGCAAATTAAGATCGAAAATCAAGTGGAATATGGGTGCCTCATAATCTGTGTTCAACTTGTATTCGTCAACTCTAATGGTTACAAACATTCTATTTGTATAAATACCGTACTGCAATGATTTGGACAAAACAACTCTGAACAACTCTACTGTTAAAGCAAAAAAAAAAAAACGTTTAATGTACTCGTATAATACAAAAAATGTATAACTTATAATACAAAAAATTTATTACTGTAATTATTTTCTACTTATCAAGTTCGTGATGACCAAAATTAAGGTCGAGCCGCTGAATCACGTGGTTCAAAATTAAATAAAAAGAACTAGATGTGCTTTGTAAGATTTTACTATCGGAATATACAACAATGTTCTTTCATATTACGCTCAAGGAAATTCGAAAGAAAAGTTAAGTGTTATGAATATTCTGGTCTATTGAAAGAAAATAGAAAAAATAACACATAATGGGTACTATTTGAATAAACAAATCAAAAAGATATGATCTCTTTTTTACAGCCGTGAATCTTGAAGTATTTATGAAGTTCCTTTTGTTATTAAACACTCAATTTTATAATATTCAAATATTAGGAATATTTCGTATAAATTATTACAAAAAAGTAAGTTCGTAAATAGTGAAGCGCGATGAAATAATAAAAAGACTACGTATTAATTAAATATATCCAGAAAAGTAAATAAATTTATAATATGCTAAGGTTAGTATGAATATATACACAAAAAAGTAAATTGGTTATTAATATGTATTTATTTATAGGAATTTTAGTATTTCTATGATTAAAAATATTACAATTTTAAAATTGTAATATACAGGCTAAAATCTAAATAATACCTATTCTTTGCTGATTGCCTTCCTATTCAACAAATGTACCTATGTACTATTTTGAACAGTGTTTTATAACTATCCAAATACTTTTGAACTTATACAATCTTAATAAAATAGCCAATAATATAAGTTCTATTTAGATCTAGGCATAAATTCCATTTCTACATTCGTTATTCTTACTCGAACAGCATCTTTTTCATATTTTTTCCCTCCTTCACATACATGAGTATTCAATGTAAAATGTTTTAAGAAATGCATTAAACCGCTCAAAATTTGCAGACGGGCATATTTTGAACCGATACAATATCTATAGCCTTGTCCGTAGGGCATATATGCCGTATCATTTACTTCACCTTCCCTCGAGAACCTATCCGGATCGAAAACTTCAGGGTTAGGGAAATAATTAGGATCATGGTGAAGATCGAAAACCGAGAAAAATATGTTCGTTCCTGTCTTAATAGGTATATTTCCAACCGGTAGAATTGTATCTTTCATACATTGTCTTGTTAAGTAGCCGAGCGGTGGATAGAAGCGTAGGCTTTCGCTTAAAACTTTGTCCAAATATTGTACTTTGACTACAGCATCGTACGTCAACCGGTCGTGATACTGTTCAAAAACGGCGTCCACTTCCTCGTGCACACGCTTTAGAATATCAGGATGTAATCCCAATTCCATCATAGTTGTAAACATTACAAACGCAGTCGGTTCGATGCCCGCTATAAAGAAAAAGAATGCTTGAGCAGCTAACACTTCATCTGTAGGTTCAATTGTTAAATTGGTTTCAGGGTCATGCATCGTTCCATTTTTCTGTAGTGTCACACACATGTCCACAAAGTCGTGTTTTTTAACTCCTTCCTTTACACGTTGACTAATTACTTGTCTAATAGATTCAACAAAAATGTTTTCATATTTTGCAAATAGTTTTATACCTAATGCTTTGTAGAGTTTACTACTGAATCCGCCTAAGGCAAGCTTTAAATTGAGTGTAATTGATGGTGCGACTGCGTCAGTGACCATTTTACGGAAAGGTGAATCAAAAGTATTCTTTGTTCCCATCCCAAAAACAGCGGCAGAGAGAGCGGCTGCACCAAAATTTGTTAGAGTGTCTTGAATATCACTAGCCTTTCCATTTAATTTATCCGGATTTTGTTTCAAAAATTCCACAAAATCTTGGGCACTTCTATCAATAATGTAGTACATATTCTTCAGTTTGGCACTAGTGAAAAGTGGTGTCAACTTTTGCCTCAGTAACTTCCAACGCGGTCCACCGATAAACAAAATATTATTAGCCAAGGTATCTTCATCAGAAATGGGAATCCCTCTTTCATGAAATGAATGGAAATCTTCTTGAGTAACATATAGAATATTCTTAGGATCGCTCACAAACAAAGCATGTCCAAAAAGCGAACCCAGTCCCACCGCTGAATCTTTCTTGTATTTTTTGTAAATATCACCTAAAATTTCGAACATAGATCTGGATCCTATTAAAAACTCCCAAAAAGGACCAATTGATTTATTCTTCGCATAAAAGGGAACATTTTTTTTCTTCCAATAGTTCTCATTATATTCACCACGTAGATATACAAATAATAATATTAATAACACGCACAAAACTATCACCGTGACTAACATTATAAGAACACCCTGTTATCCTCAAGTTCAAGAGCAAACTAACTAAAATTATTAAAATATTGGATGAAATTACATTCGAATTAAAGTGACCTTCATTCAGACGCTACGCATTAGGTGTTTTTATGTAGAGAAATAATGACTTCATAGGCTGTAGTATCATTATTTTTATTGTAGACACGACAGAAACAGGGCGACAACTTCATCTCAGTATTTAATTATAATTCTGCGACGTACACGATTGCTCTGAGCACGATATTTCTAATTATTTAATGTTCCAAGTCTGCTTGAAATACAAGTAATTATCAAATAGAAAAGTTTAAGGATAAGTAATAATAATACGTTTAGTAGTGGTAGGACCACGCTGTTGACAGTTCTCTATCGATAGCCACGGGCCGGTCCTTCCGGGGTACTACCACACTCTCGCAGAAGATCGACGTCTGAGTAATGGCAATGTGCTATTGCGCTTCGTTTGGTGAGCGAGAGAGCCGAAAGCCCAACTGGGTGGGTTTGGGGTTGGTAGTGGTAGGCAGCGGCCTAGCTATACCCTTGGTGTTGCAGAGGTCCATGGGTGGCAGTGACACTATCCATCAGGTGTGCTGCTTGCTCGTTTGTCACCATAAGCAATAAAAAAAAAGTCGGTAAGTACGGTCAGCCTCGATATTCCACTTGTTTCCGATCCTTTCCGTTCGTGATTCCGATTGCTGCGGATTCATCATAACATAATCCATAGATTGTTAGTGAATTAGTAACATTATGCTTAAATATTATGTTAGTGTTGTTAGTACTATTTCTTTCTTAAAATATTAATAACGTAATCCTAGTCTTAGGTATCGTTACTGAGATATGCCTCTGACAACAATGCAAGAGATAAGGGGCAATCAAGCCAGGATGCTATCATCATCAGGACTGTGTTGGTACTGGCGCGCACCCTGCTCACCAATGACGAAGATCTTATGCATAGTTGCGTGGCAACACGCCGTGTGTGCATCTACAAACATGCCGGAGGCACTGCAGTATCTGAGCAGTCCCAACAATATACGAAACGCATTATTGTACAGGATACAAATATCACTGTAGCTTTTCTTAGAGTAATTAACCCACAAGCTACAAGAAGGTATATAGTGAGGTACAATATGGCTTTAAAGAGCGTGATTTTGACCTCTGTGGCGTGCAAATCTGCGGGCTCATGTTTACTCTAATTGACAGGGATCCCCGCCCAATGTCTTCATTGTCTTTTAGATCAGTCGTTATTATATGCCCTAGATATCTGAATACGTAGGTACACCCTTTCCAAGCATATATCATTCAGAAAAAGAGACGGTACGTTCTGAATACGTTTCCCATCAGCCTCAAATACCATCCACCTACTTTTTGTACCACTATACTGCAATCCATGGACAAGGGCGTAGGCTACGCCCTTGAAACCTGGACTTGCCTAGAAATACGCGCATAGTATGCGTGTATTTCTCCCAGGTCCGTATCAACCTCCTCAAACCACAGACCGAAGCGCTCAGTAACTGGTGTTACTGAGACGGTGTTTCTGTTCAATAACTTTAGTTACGCTGACGACAACCATGTCGTCACCATCTATGTGGCAGCCGACGATGCTGACCACTGAGCGCCACGATCAGCCCATTGATGTATAAATTAAACAGGGTAGGAGATGTTAGCCCACCCTGTCTTACACCACATTGCAGGCGATACAGATTAGAGAAAGCTCCCGTCCCTCTCACGCTGTTAGACTGGTGTGCATATTAGTACTGAAAAATGCTGCTCAGTTCCTGCGGTAGGTTAATGTCATTGAACTTTCTCCACAGAAGGTCATAAGAGACCAGGTCAAACTTTTATTACAAAAATACATTATCAGCAAAAAAATTGAGTCTTTAGCTCGACATTGAGGGTGCCGGCGTGACATATCTACTTATCTACATGCATAGCTATATAGATACCTAGTTAATTAAGACAAAAATAGTACACTTATTCTGTGAACAAATTATAATGGCAACTCACAACAGTGATCGCCAAATATCCGCTAGGGATTGCGATAGTATCCCTCTCTCCCTTTTGAAATTACTAATGTATTCAACAGTGGATTAAATGGATTTCAAGTCCGATATGTGAGGCATGTTGAGGAAATAACCATTACAAATTAAAAAACACAAGGATTTCTATTCTTGTTTATAACTCAATAAATAACAAGTTTTGTATAACGATAATAAAGTACTCTTTGCATTGTCATTATAATAAATAATGCCCACCAGACTATCTTTTCGCTGTGAACATAGTTACAGATTGCGAACTAGTTCTCATTTGTAATTCTCAAGGATAAGTCTATATAATGTAGTGGTTATATATTCTTTTAATATATCTCACTTATGCTTGCATTTACATTGATTTCTAAATAACAAACATAAATGGATATATTAGAGGAATTACCAATAGAACAATGGCCAAATTTACAAACGAAATTAAAAAAACTGTGGCCGTTAAATTTGCCTGCTTTTTACACATTAGATATGAATTTACGTTATCCTGAATTAAGAGACGCGCTAAAATTTAAGATATATTGTCCAAACGGCAACATGAATAACGGACTTGTTGGGATTACTACAAAGGTAAGTTTTTGGCTGCCATCAAAACTACAGTATTAAGTGACAGTGATAAGTTTATAGATATACAAATGATAATTCATTTTTCGCAGGCCATATCACGTGACCTTTTTATCAAAGCGAAATTATACGACGCTGGTTAGACGAGTTCATCATCATTATTATTTTGTTTGATCCTAATTGGGGTCGACACAATATGTACTCCACTTCCATCGTACCTATTACAAAGGTTTTATGATCACCCTGTCTAACGTCAATCCTACTTGAGAATGTACTTCTTCTTCTTCTTAGTGAATGAATGGCCTCTGTGAGTGATTAACCACAATTTCGCCAATGTCAAGTAAAATAAGTTTAAAAAATTATAATATTATATTTTAGTCGTCAGTCATGTCGGTTCATTGTCTCAACATTAACGTCGTTTACATTGCAATGCTCCTTGAGAATGTAATTGTTGACCAGACGGCAACAGATGGCGTTGACATAAATCGATGTTAAGCTCTTAATCGTCTTTTACAACATCTACGAGCAATTCGCGGTGTAAGAGTCAGATGGACGTATCTACATTTTGTAAATTTTACAGGGGAGCGAAAATACTGTGAAAATTCACTACTTCAAACTTTACCAGTTCATTAATACAGATAATATACAGTTGGTGAAATAAAAATATATATATTAATATATTGTACTACTATTAGAGCTTTGGAAATTTGAAAAATATTCTTTTAAAAATGATTACAAAGACACAATATATATATATATATTTTTAACTTGGTTGACATACGTTAGTGTGGCTCTTCATTTTTTTAGGCTTTGTTGTTATCTTACTTAAATACGTCGATTGTGAAGCTAAGTTTTATTTTGGGTAAGTAATGGAAATAATAAATAAAAAAAAATGAGCAATTAATCAATCATAACGTAATCTTTATTTACTTCTGAAAACACAAAATATTAATAAAAAAATATGTAATTAACATACAAGTACCAGTAAAATATTAATTATCTTCGTCATCATTAGTTGTTCCAACTGAAAATCCTTCATAAAAACTGTGATTTTGCGTTGGAATAATACCTTGTCTGCACAAGTCTTGTAAGTCCTGATACTTTTCAGCGGAAATGGGTAAAACTTTGTCATATGCACTTTTCAACGCAATTTGTTCCATAGGCAGTCTTTTGCCTCTTCTAACAATCTTAATCATTTTAAAATCATTATCATCCAAATCATATTTGAAGTATATATGTTTACTGTCTTTTTTACGGTACTGTAGCCATCTTATTTTGAGCCAATTGACAGTATTGCCGTCACAGTCCACCTTAGCATTCTTGACTAATACCGTTTTCAGGTATTTAATATCTAGGAAGGCTTCTGTTCCCATTTCATGAACGTCATATGGTTTTTTTCTGGAAACTTTTCTTATAATAGTGTAGAATCCGGATGGATGAAATATCGGTATATTCTTCTTAGCCAGTTCAATAGTCGCATGGATGTTATCTGCTTCCATTTAACTATGGCCAGGTTCAAAATACTTTTGGTTAATCTCTGGTATATTGAAAGCCTCAATGCAGTACAGTAATAGAGCTGAAATATATACATTACGACATTGACTCGCACAAGTATCGGACATAAATGTAATCGGCTTACCATCAGCTTTAGTTCTCAGATATTTCAACAAACATGACCCGATTTCAACAGCCCCTTTCCTTCCAATACCTTCGTGCCAGCAATAACAGAAAACGTTACGCTTCTCTATCTCAAAATCTAGCATGGTAAAATTGTACATTGCAATTCGGCGTTTGTAATAAATTTGCTTAGACGATGATGATGGGCAATTACAAATGGCCTCCAAGTCATATTCAGCAAAATGTATATCACCAGATTGTGCTGCCATTTTTGCTTCATCACGATGTCGTCGTGCAGTAGTTTTTCTTTTTAGATGCACATCATAGTCTTCTTTTTGCTTCTCTTTTTCCTCTGCGTTCAAATGTTGGAAAGTAAAACATTTGTCACACAAATCTTTTCGTTGTCTAAAGAAACCAATATTAAATTCTTTTTTGAAAACCATTCGGTAATAAGCTATATCAACAGGTTCTTTTTGCTCTTCACAACATTTACTTTTATAAAGTTCATACATCCTGGCTACATTCAGATCTTGATCTAAGAACTCTTTTTTGGTATCTTTTCGTACATAGTGAGCTGGCATTCGAGGAAATGATTTAATATGATCTCGTATGAACTGCCTGGTATCTGCCGATTTTTTATTGTGTGGTACATGTTTGCCCCGCTTATCGCCTTCAACAACATCAGTTTCCAGCAATTTTTTGAAACAAAATCTAACAAATGTTTCTGAAATACTCAAAGTTGCTAAAAAGAATTTCTGGCATACTTTTTCCTTTTCTGTAGCACCTTTTTTTTTTAAGAAATATTTGTTTGTCAATTTTCTTTTGCTGTCTAAATTGGCAGTTCTTTTTGTTTGCGTAGGCTCACGATTTACTAAGCCCACAATATACTGCCTTTTTTGATTAATATTATCAATATTCCAAAAAGATGAAAATATTTCTAATCTGTCTTCTTCACTAAACTGGTCCGTACATTTTTCTCTACACATCCCCATACACTTCGATTCGCCCAAAGTTTTTCCTGGTTTTAAAATACCTTTACTTGAGAGGTAAGGTTCACCTTTTTGCCTTTTATTTCTTCTCAAATTCTTCTTCCATTCACTGGGTGCCGCTTGACCTCTGCGTTTGCGTTTACGATTTTGATGGCCAGGAATAACCGATTCAATCCCAGCAACATCAGTAGTATTACTTTCTATGTTTATGTGAAGAGTTTCTCTATTATCTGAATTAGAAACATTTTGTGTCATTACATCATTAATTTGAACATTGTCTCTTGGTTCCGGAGTTGAAGAGTCACTTGATGATAAGATGCATTCATCTGGTGCAGGCACGCCATCATTGCTTGAATGGGATAAATAGAGATCGTCATTTAAATCGATTAGTGATATATTTTCCAATGATGTCAAAAATTTGCTAGGTGACTGTTCAGGTTCATCAAAATCAGATAGTGCCACATTTTCTAAGGTTGTTAATGTTGGTTGCTGAAACAAAATAAAAGAAAAAGTAAATAAATTTCACAGTTTTAGGTATATACTTGACGGACGGAATTACTTTCGCATTTATAATATTAAAGTATGGATATCTCGTCTGTATAATAGTTAAATAGTACGAATACCTATTGTATTCGTACTATTATAATCTCAAGTATGACTATTGCTATTACCCATGCTCGATTCAGTTAGGTACACTTAAGTCTACCTAAGAATCGAGCCATGAAGATGCATGTTCATCGTAACATTATAACAATAAAGATCTAAACATAATAATAATATGAAGTATAACTCACCCATTCGATAATCTCATTAATTTCGTTGTTCTGAACCTGCGATGGTTCTCTCCATAGTTTACCCGGTTCCAGCGACGCCAAAATCTTCCAATTTCGACTGCTTTTATTCATTTTATTAAATTTAATGTTTTATTTTCATTTCAAAATGCTATAGTTATGAAGTAAAAAACGAAACAGTATTCTCCAAACTTCAAATTAGGGGCCTCCCCGCACTACACGTTTCAACTTATTTAGACCTTACATCAACTTTTAGGTACCATACTGACGTATGTTATGAGACAATAGTATTTATTTAAGAAAATAATACTGCCACACCGACGTATATCGTATTACATTGTTTTGGTTAATCATTTGAGATATTTATTTTATAAAAATGTTTGTGCCAATAAAACGTAACTAGATAAACGTTGTTTTGGCTCTTTGAACTTAGCATCAAAACACAAAATCGTAACGCCCAAAACACCGTATAAGCTTTTACGTTGAAATGATTCATATGATATTGTGAAGCAAACAATATTCTGTGATTAAAAATATCGTTTTTGCAAATACGTTCTTATAGCCCTAACAAATGGCATGATAATTAAAACTAATTTAACGGTACTCATAATACGTTTTTCTGGTTAAATTAAAATGAGTTCTTATGTTGATTCGTTTTTTTGGAATTTGTGAAATAATGAATATAGTGTCACGTCGTTTTCGCATTTCATAAAGAACTACATTGTGAACTGTTTTGTGAAAAAAAACGATTTTTGATTTTTTGTAGATACGCTCATCTGGTTCTTATACCACGAATTTAAAAGTTGGTAATATTCGTAGCCGCTACCATATAGCATTTCAGGTTTAGGTTAGACATAGGGTTTTATTTCGAGATTTTCTTTGACGCAGTGATGCTATCTGAATATCATGGCATAGAAAAAATATTAATAGTTATTTTTAAATTATAAATTGAATAGTTATGATATACAACAAGACAAGTTGTTTTAGTAATAACACTTTTTTAAATTAACATTATGTACCTACTTATTAAAGTGAGATATTTTAATTGTATGTATTAATACCTATAATCTGTAAGTAATTACTTGAGAAAAGAAATAAGATACTTAAATGATAATATTATTTATTTATTGTGCTGTACGAGATATACAAGATATATAATATTCAAATTGATAAGATAGTTATATTTAGTTTTTTTGTCACCTATTATCGAAATAGTAGTCGGTGGAATGTTGTCTTGCATTGTTATTTTTTTATGGCTAATGGTGGCAAACGAGCAAGCACCACACCTGATGATAAGTGTTACTGCTGGCTATTTACAATACTTATGGTATAGCTTGACCATTACCTACCAAAACCCACCCAGAAAGTTGGGCTTCCGGTTCTCTTGTTCACCGAACAATAGCACATTGCCATTGCTCATACATCAATTTTCTGCGAGAGTGTGGTACTAACCTGTCTGCCCGCGGCTGTAGACAGAACTGTCAAGCAGTAGTCTTGCCACTAATAAATTGACTGCTTTTTTGCTATACCTCGTGCAAGAGTGAGTTGCAAGATTGGGCACTGTCATATTAAAATTCTTCCTAAATGGAGAGATTTAAGGCGTTACATTCTTGCCATCATCGTGGTAGAATATCTTCATTATTTAGATTCATAGTAACAGTTATCAAAGCTGTGTGGTAGCGGCTTCGAATACTACCAACCCTCACTTTGTTCGTGGATGTCGTAAATGACGACTAAGAGCCTTATAACGACCTGTGCCAACTCCATCTGATGCCGTTTGGTCAACAATTACATTCCCAAGGAGTGTTGACGTCTGGCAGGCGGCCAGTCATAAAACTAATGCCAATAACTTTTACAATATGTATGTAGGTACTATGAAAGAAGAGTACATATTGTAACGACCCCAAGTAATTGGGATAAGGGTAGGAGTATGATAAGTAACGGTTATCAAAGACGAAAAGGAAACGGTTGGACAAATAAATCACTCACTGCTGTCACTCGGCAATAGATAATTATTAACTATTTACCAATTTTAGGATTGCCAAGACATTATGATATTTTCAATAACCGAGGACACAAGTAAAATACAAGAAGCTCTTCTAAGGACAAATTTAATAGACTGGAGTAAAATGGTGTTTTTGGGTATGGTGACGTCTCTAACAATGCAAATTTTAGAAGAAGTGAGATCAGTAATGCAATTTGATAATTTCGACGCATCGATGGCGAAAATGTACCACTTGGCGCCAACTAAGCCGTTTGAGGATATGGTGTAATTTGCTTATAACTGTTCTTAAAATAGCACCAGATTTTAAATCAAGTAGAGGTCCTATTTCTTACGAGAGATACCTAACCAGCGAAACATTTCTTTGTGTACATACACAAGCCACCTTGATTTAGCCTTTTTTTCAACAATCAGGTTTGGAATTATTTTAAAATGGTACCTACTCAGAAATTAGATTATAAATATTTGACATAAGATACGATATGTATTGATGACTGTAGCTGCGGTAGCGGCTACGAATACTAGCAACCCTCACTTTGCTCGTGGATATCGTAAAAGACGACTAAGAACCTTATGTCGATCTGATGATGCCGTTTGGTCAACAATTACATTCCCAAGGACGTCTGGCAGGCGGCCGGTCATAAAAAAAAACTATTGCCAATGGCTTTTACAATATCTACTATGAAATAAGAGTACCTATTGTATCGACTCTAAGCAATTAGGATAAGAGTAGGAGAATGATGATGCGATATGTATTGAATGGTCCTAAATTTGATTTGTATATTCCAAAAATTTTTAAGTAAATTACACATTGATTTCATTCTCACCTTAGAAATACCAACTATTCTTTCAACAGAGATTGTAAAAGATTATTAAAAAATGTAAGCACATTGTAAGGGTATAATTCGAAATAAATCCTATTAACTCCAACCCGTTTAAGCGTGGTATAGGAAGGTTAATTTCTATCCCATTGTGGATGAAGTTCGCGCCTAATAACGGGACATATACACTGTTAGTTGCTGAAAAAGAAAATTGACTAACTATTACGAGCCTTTAGAGTAAGTTTAGCTAAGTATAATATAAGAATAACATTTGCAATTAATCCATTATAGAAATCTGGTCCTTTGATTTGAGCAATGTTTAAATATATGTTTAATAATAAAAAAAATCTTATCTTTCAGAATACCAAATAATACTTATTTAAGATCAGTGAAAACAGAAGACATTCATCGAGTAAACGATACCTGGACTTACAAAAGTTCATACTCTCATAGTTACTTCTCGACTTTGGTTGCCATTGGGTTATCTTATGGTCTCTATTCCACTGGTAAAGAAGAATTATTGGCTTGGATTTTTATAAATGAATACGGCCATTTTTGTCATTTTTACTGCGAAGAGCAGTATAGAAGGGAAGGATATGGAGAATATGTTTTAAAATGCGCAATTAACGATATATTAAAGAATGGTCACGATGTGTATGCCTACGTTGTCCCTAATAATAATAAACCGTTGGGTTTATTCAGGAAGTTAGGTTTTAAAGCTTTGGATGATTCTGCTTTTATAATTGTTGAAAAGGCTGTGAATAAATTTAAATATTGATTAATGTAATTTTTATGTTGCGAATTCTTGCTCCAATTAAATGATATTTAAGTAAAACTTTTCTTCTGTTTTTGTCTGTAAATATTAAACTATCATATTACCGAGAACATCAAGAAACAAGACCTAATTGAACAATATTTAAATTACTGAAATTTAGCATTTAATATGCTTAATTATTTATAAAACCCGATTACGAAGCGAAAAATGATGTCACAAGCGGGATTCGAACCCGCGCCTATTGGGATTCCGGCCCATTCGTGCTGCCACTACACCACCGTGACTTATTGTAAGACATGCAAATTTCGCTTCGTATCATATTTACGTCTTAAGGTGACGGTATGTCATCTACCCGACAATGTTTACACATTGTTATAGCCTTAATACTTCAAACTTTGCAGTTAGAATTGTATTAAACGATGACACATGTGATATTTACAATATTGTTCTTAGATTTAAACTAGAAAATAGACATGCTCGGGGTGTTATGCATATTCCATAATTCTACATAGCAACCCTCAACACTTAGGAGTCTCGTTTCTCATAAAAAATAAATTGATTTATCTAGTGGTTTTGCTAGATAATCTGCAAATTCCAATTTAGTAATTATTTGATAACAATCCAATATTGGGTTCAAACTGCGTTCACAGTAAAACGGAAATTGGTATAAGTCAATACATTACATTGGTGCTTTTTTTGTGTCTGTCTTTTAGCTGTTAGCCGCAGATGGCTGTCACAGCTTAATCCGCACTATGGGTGAGCGCTGAGGGCTCTCAACCCTGTAAAAAATTTAAGCGACAACGCCCGAGGGCTCCCCTTTGGAGAACGGACCTCGGCTCGGGGCGTCGCTGGTAGCAAAGTGGGCGTGCCCACGTTTGAATTATTGACTATTTCGCGTCGCGTCTTCCTTCCCCGGCGGCGGAGGCGGAAGCGCGGATATTTGTGTTATGGCCGCGCGGGCCGTGTATGCTCTTTCTTGAGCGATCGTTTTCGAATCGTCAGAGTCGGTCAGTACATGTCGAGGACGTCGGATCGCGGATAATTTTGATGGGACGTAGTTAGCCGCCCTAACCACTAATTGGTTGGGGTGTGTCATGGCAGAGTCAATGAACCTCTGGGAGCACCGCTTCATGTATTGCCTGATGGTCGGCAACACATTGGTGCAATGTCAGGTGGATTGATATAAGATATACGTTTTGCTTCTCTTGAAATTATATATAACGCGTTAATTTTCTTATAAAATATTCGTGGGACAGAGAGTGGTAAAGCATTCACAGGATTATAAATGGTGAAAATAATGGCTACTTACACTATAAGAGTCTAAATACGACGAACCATTATGACAGGTGTTAGTTCCATTCATACAATATTTACTATTTTCATCTCAATGTGAAGATTGGCCTGTTTAATACATGGGGCAGTTCGTAAAATAGGAATGATAGGATTAAAAAGTAGGTAATTGTTAAATAGCATATTTTAAGAATAATCGTTATGTATTTGATTGTCACTTAATCGTTTAGACGAATTATGTTATATTAAGACTGTAGCGGGACAATGAAGTCAAAAACAGGGGAAGTACTTACAAATTATGATACTCTAAACTGCCCGCCAGTTGCCTCATGTGAAAAAAAAAAGAATACAAAAAATGTAAATGGTAATAATATCTATAATTTTTAAGGCAGCCTTCAGAAAGGAATCAAAAATGTATTTGGTGAAGTTATATTTGAATAAAAAGTACAATTGCATACAAAACAATATTTATTAAAATTTAATTATATACAATTAACTATACACATACATGATTATGTTCGATGCTTTTCTCGCGAATTTTTACTTACTTAATACATACAAACTCGTTAAAGTTAACTTCAAATTATATGGCGTCGAGTTAGCATCACCTAACAATCATATGAAACATCCAACTTCAAACAAATTGGAGTTAACGTTAACGCGATCGAGTAAGTGAGAAATTCACATTATCAAAAATTAAAATGCAAACGCGTTAAAGTTAACTTCAAATTTAAAGTTAGCACCACCTAATGATCGCTATATCCAACTTCAAACAAATTGAAGTCAACGTTAACGCCTTTGGGTAAGTGAGGTATTCACATTACCAAAATAGGAATGTTAATATGTACCCATTTCTAACAATGCATCTATTTGCTCAGTCTCAGGTATAATATCGATCTCAATTGGATCGGATTTGATTTTGCTACCTGTTTTATTGTCCAAAGTAAAGAATCTGAACAGTTTTGATAAATTTATAATAGAATAGGCGGACTGTGCCAGCCAGTCTTCAACCACTTCCTTTAGTTGTTGGAATGCGATTGTAATTTGTGGCGATATACGTGTCTCTGAAAAAGATAAAAATGTCATTGTTTATGCCTTAAGAGATAAATACTTGTAGAGTAAAGAATGTTACAAACATTTAACAGATACCAATTACACCCAGACTCAGAACAACCAATTTAGGATCACACAACGAATCGTTTTGAATGGGAATCGAATTCATCATATTAGGCAGCGAGGTCGGCACTTAAACCATTACGCCATATGTGTCACCTACCTTTAATCTCATATATGTGGCTATATAATATTATATATATATATATATATATATATATATATATATATATATATATATATATATATACATATACATATATATAGATCACAAATTAGATCTTACTGTTTATAATAGTGAAAATTCTAGAAAATCCAGATTTCTAAAGAATACCTGTATACACAACTTTTTTCGAACCAGTATCCAAACTCCAAAACCTTATGTTTAATTGTGAAGGTGCAGGCGTCAAAAGACAAAGATCGGGTACCGGTGGCCCGCTCGCACGGCGAGAGGTGCCTGCAAGGTGGGTGGGGTCACGCTCCACCTTTTCCGTCGCCTCGGACCGATTTGGCGGGACGCGACCACCTCCATAGTCCACCACAAGGGAAAAAAGGGGTGGTCGAACCATGTATCAATCGACCGCCCGCAATGTGGTCGACTGCGTGAGGGGGATGTACCGACACTTTGTTGCCACCACGTAATAGAAATTAAGACTACTAGAGGTAGTCGAAAATATTTTTACTCTCCTAATATACATGACTCTCCTATTATATATTTTCTCTAAAGCCGCGGGCCGGTCCGTTCGGGGTAATACCACACTCTCGCAGAAAATCAACACCAAAGCAATGGCATTGTGCTGTTGTGCTTTGTTAGGTGAGCCTGAACCGGCAAGCGGAACTTTCTGAGTGCGTTTGGGATTTTCATTGGCGGGCAGCGGCCTAGTTATACCCCTGGTATTGCAAAGGTCCATGGACGACAGTAACACTTACCATCGGGTGTACTGCTTGCTTGTTTGCTACCAAGAACAATAAATAAAAATGGTGAAAGCCTGTGCTGTCTCTATTCATACCCTGCTAGTCCAGTGCAATTACGGAAAAAAATGGAAGAAAAAAACATAAAATTATGTAGTTTGGGGATTATGAAGAATCGATAGGGGGTGTATTCTGAGCATATATTCCAATTTGAGGGATTCTGGCGAGGTCAGCTCAAGGTCATTTCGATGAAAACGCGTTTAATTCGATATCTCGAGAACGGCTAGTATTAGGCAAAAAATTGTAGAGACCTTTTCTCTTCTAAATTAAATTTACTAACTTTTTTATCTAAAACTTTTTTTTTCATCAATATTTTTCAATTTATTGCTTCCGAAAGGCAAAAATTTTACTTTTTTTCCTTCCTTTTTTTATTTTTCGCCATTTTCTCCCAACCGTTCAATTTTAGTGAACTTTACTGATTATCTAAAGTGTAGATATTTTATTTATGAACAACTTTTTTCTTAAACTTTTTTCTGTAATGCCAATACCTTCAGAGTTATATGTTACTTTACCGAGCGAAATCCGCGCCACTGTCGCAATATCAGCGACAACAGTGGGTCACCAGTCATCATATCATCATTTTTGAAAGCGGATTTTAATATTAAACTACCGCCTTAGCCAAAAATTTCATCTGATTGAATACTGGAAGTGATATTATTATTGTGAAATTTTGTAATTCTGAAAAATATTTTTCATAACGGTAGAAAAATAATTAATATATATATAAAATATATATATATATATATATATATATATAAAACGGATTCAAGCGCTTATAAAAGCCAGTGTAATAAGGGGCGATAAGGAACATGAGCGCATGTTAACACCTCTATCAAGTTTAAGGTAATATTAAAATATTTTTCAGAATTACAAAATTTCACAATAATAATATCACTTACAGTATTCAATCAGATGAAATTTTTGGCTAAGGCGGTAGTTTAATATTAAAATCCGCTTTCAAAAATGATGATATGATGACTGATGACCCACTGATGTCGCTGATATTGCGACAGTGGCGCGGATTTCGCTCGGTAAAGTAACATATAACTCTGAAGGTATTGGCATTACAGAAAAAAGTTTAAGAAAAAAGTTGTTCATAAATAAAAGATCTACACTTTAGATAATCAGTAAAGTTCAATAAAATTGAACGGTTGGGGAGAAAATGGCGAAAAATAAAAAAAGGGAGGAAAAAAAGTAAAATTTTTGCCTTTCGGAAGCAATAAATTGAAAAATATTGATGAAAAAAAAAAGTTTTAGATAAAAAAGTTAGTAAATTTAATTTAGAAGAGAAAAGGTCTCTACAATTTTTTGCCTAATACTAGCCGTTCTCGAGATATCGAATTAAACACGTTTTCATCGAAATGACCTTGAGCTGACCTCGCCAGAAGCTCTCAAATTGGAATATATGCTCAGAATACACCCCCCTATCGATCCTTCATAATCCCCAAACTACATAATTTTATGTTTATTTATTTCCGTAATTGCACTGGACTATGCTACTTTTATTAAGACACCAGGCATCTTGGACCCTTCAATTATTAGTCACCACTGGTAAACCTGCCATCCTCAGCAGCTATTACTTCAGCTTGCTAACCCTTCAGACTACGCCTGTTCTACGAATCTTCGTTATCTCGTAGTTATCAATTTCAAACAAAGAAATTATAGATAGAGTACTTGAAATGAAATGAAATGTACTTAAATATAAATATTTATCAGTACACTTACTTGTATTATTATTCTTACTGATGTCAAAAAGATACACGAAGAAATTAATTTGAAGATACAGGTCCTTTTCCGTGTATTCTCTGAACATTACACCTTTTTCACATAATCTACAGAGTGGGTAACCGCCGGCGAATGTTTGCGGTAACCGTGCAGTTCGATGACCACAGGCGGGATCCTCGCACGACAGCCAACCTGTATAATATTGAGTATGGTACTGCCTAATTTGTAGACTCAACTGATTCTGTATACTCGCCAGATAATCTACAGGTCTCAAATTACATTTATCATTTTGACACTTATCCAGAAACGTAACGCTCTCTTTGTCTAATTTCACTAAATTTTCTCTAATTCTATTCTCAGTTTTGCAATTTTCTCCAACACAGACAAAGGCGAAGTCTTTACACTGTCTGTATTTCTCTTGTTCATTCTCTACTTCATAAGTCTCACTATTTGAAGCTTCCCGTCGAATTATTTGCTTATACCCTGATGGATCCAAACCAAGACAATCGGCAACTCTAGCCGGGTCCATTCCTTCAATTGGCTCACATATTCTGGAAATTACCGGATGTAATTGATGTGCTAAGTAATATTTAAAATCAACTTTAAGATGTTCAGAGTTTTTTAATTCCTCTAAATGGTATGCTCTTTGTGTAGCCGAATTAGCTGTTCCATCTTCACAAATTATATATGGTACAACATCGCCTTTTTTAAATCTCCTGCTGTTCTTACTATTTAATCTTAGAGCGACCTGTACATGAGGCTGTACATGTTTATCAGCGTATTCATTAGGATTTTTTGTTAGCTGTTTTGTTATAGTCAACATAGATAGAGGCATTTTGCCACTAACTAAATCGTCTTTTAGCTTATTTAGATGTGTTTGTATACTTTCAAGCCTCTCGTCTGCTGATTGTTCAGAAAGTATTTGACTAAGAATGAATTTGCCCGCTTCAGCAGCTAATTGCGACCAGTCACGACGTACAATATCCAAACCTTTATGTTCTTGAGTCAAAACAAATTCGCCGTTTTTATTTTTGCTTATCAATACAGCTGCATATTTCTTTTTCTTCAACAGCAATAAATATCTAAAAACTCCATCTATATCAAGTTCTATTTGTCTATATTTTTTATTTATTTCTTTCTTTAAATCGACACCTATTTTGAAAACGTTATCATAATCTAAACAGTTGGTATTTATCATTAAACTGTCAGTGTCTCCGTAAACTACGTCGTAGTTTGATTTTTGTACTATTTCTTTGGTGTCTAAGAGAATTTCTCGACCTTTCATAGTGACGAGAGCTGCAAGAGGTTTCGCATAAAATCTAGAATGCGTAAAACCAAGACAACCGTACATAGAATTAGCAGTCAATTTGAGAGCTGTTTGTCTAATATTATATTGCATATATTGATCTTGCGATAAATCGGGAGTTTTCATTAACTTTTTCACTTCTCTCCGACTTTCGACAAGTTTACGAATTTGTGTAGGCAGTACACCCAAATCTGTATTCACTGGTGGTAACACTAAGTTAGTTACGTCATCATCAGATGAATTGCAACTTTTCCTTTTGATTGTGGTAAAACAAATATTATATTCTTGAATAATACTAGGGTACAATGAATTGAAGTCCATTAGTAGTATAAGTTTATCATAGAATCCTTTTTTAGGATCTAGAACAAGACCACCAGAATAAGCAGCTTTCTTTTTTCCTTGTTTTTTGGAAACATTAGTAGTCCCTTCATTTTGTTCTTCATTATCTTCATCTGCTGCAGTTTTTTTGCCATAAACTTTATCAGGTACAATATAATTCTTTTCAGTAAATGCATGAAGTAGTAAAAACTCATTTCTCTCGGACCTACCGCCTAATAACGTCCGCGACATAATATTACCGGCTATTTGAGTTATTTGTAAAGCCAATGGTATTACATTCAATTCGCACATCATTTTTAATATGTAAGACGCATCTTGCATACTCAGCGAGACAAGTTGGAACAAGTCTCTACTATTTTCGTAATATCGCGGTAGATCTTCGATAGATACATCTATTCGTTCGCCTTCTTTCAATTTCAATACACTCACACATAACGTATCAAGGTCGAAACTCCTTGCACGAATCAATTCCATGGCTGATATTTTGATGTCGCAGACTAAACGTCCTAAGAATGCGTCCTTTGCTGCATACTTCCTTTGTGGTGCAACTGATCTCTTCAGCCTTCCCAATCGTGACCAGTTAGGTATATGTAAATCTAGAATATTCCCTATAAGTAGATCTTGCTGGAATCCTTGCAAATCGTGACCTACTACTAAGTCTGGATCCATTTTCCAGAACTGCACCATGAAAAAGTTTAATAGTTCCCTTTCGGTATCACATTTAGTAAGTTTTGTAGCTTTGTATTGATTCAAGGATTGTTTCAGGTCCAAAGGCCAGATTTCGTTGCATTTCGTCATTACTGAAATAGTAATAATAGATATCAGATATTGTAAGCTCTGTGGTAGCGGCTACGAATACTACCAACCCTTACTTTGCTCGTGGATGTCGTAAAAGACGACTAAGATCCTTATAACGACCTAGGCCAACTCCATCTGATGCCGTTTGGTCAACGATTACATTCTCAAGGAGGGCTGACGTCTGGCAGGCGGCCGGTCATAAAACTATTACCAATAACTTTTACAATATGTATTATGAAAAAAGAGTACATATTGTATCGACCCCAAGCAATTTGGATAAAAGTAGGAGAATGAGGATGATACTAAAGGTAATATAATATAAACATAGCATAACATTAAAGATTATGAACATATTGAAAATAATATTAAAAAATTCATAAAGAAACACGAAATAAATCTGTGGAGATTAGCCTTTTCTTTACCACTGGTGATACTGCTGTAAAAGTTGGTACTTACTGCAAAAATGTTGTTGGAATGGTGGGTTGGGCGGAGGTTTATGTATCGGGAAATTTGAATGTGACAGACAGCTAAGCATAAATATTTTGGTCTTTCGTGTTTTAGGATCCATTGCTGTCCTTATATTTATCTGAAACGTGTAAAGTTTATATCAAACTTTTTTAACATACAGGGTAGAAGTGGACCGCTCCCGAAAACAAAGACAAGTTACCCTACTAGTCCTACTTGTAATGATAGGCTAAAAAAAATCGATTCGGATGAAATTTATTTTTAATTCACTACAAATTTTAAGTTTTTTTTACATTCCATCGTATTAGGATAGCGCCATGTAACGATAATTCCATAAAAAATACGTCACTTTACTCAGATGAGAAAAGACGCAATCTATTCAAATCTCACGATCATATGTTCAAGAGTTCAACGACCTCGCGAGGTGAAATTACAAGTAGGACTAGTAGGATCACCTGTCTTTGTTTTCGGGAGCGGTCCACTTCCACCCTGTATATATGCATATAAGGTCTTGTGTCACAATGTTGGGTTATACGCCAAAATGGGCAGAGTGACGAGGCGAAACGAGGTTTTCCATTGAAAATTTAATAATATAGATTGATCAGCCAAACAGCGTTAAATTCATCTATCATCTTAGAAACATTCAATGTTAGACATGAGTCTCTCTAAAGTGGGTTATTTGCCATATTTACCAGTGAGGTTAGCGATAACAATTGGTCTGATAACTCCCCAACTCTTTTGCTGTCCATTCTGCCGGTTCCTACGCGGATGTAAGCGACAATGACACTTTGTCTTCTGAACCAGTCACCACTTCAGGTAATTGTTTTAAATAACATATTATTAACTTACAGTAGCTACAACAATCGGCGGAGGTTCTAAATCGGCATCGTTCCTAATAACGTTGATGTTTTCCATTTTCTCACATGCCACTTCAAGTTTGCACCATGAAACTTTAGCGTGAACTTGTTCAGGATGCTTTATCTCCAACCAACATGGACCCTTGATCTTTCGCTCTAGCAGGAAAGTTTCTAAAGATGAAGTATTGGTACCAAATTGATGGGAAAATGTCAGGTATTTCTTGTTCTTTGGTGGCGGCGGGAAGGATGCCTGTTAAATACAAAAAATATCTATATAATTATTTTTTATAATAAATGATATTTATATTACGACGATTCTATTTCTTTCTCGCACAACGATGTTATTTAGGATAGAAGATTAGCATGGCAGATGACGTCACATTATGTGTATCGCCCTCACTGTCTTAATAATAAAATCGACTACTAACTAGCTCAATATGAAAATAAGTGTTACGTTTTTTTTATTTTATAATTGCCTCTATAAAACTTATAAGTTTACAAAATGCTATGCTATGTTAAGGGAGACAGAGCAGTGACCATATCAATCATTATTTCTATAGAGTAACTGAGTTATATCGTCGTACTCTGAAATACAAGATGTATGCAACAGACTGAGTGAGCTATTCATGAACTTTTATCAGTTAAAACATATTTGAAAGTATAATAAGTACATTCCCATTTATATAAAAATTAGATATAGGTCTAATCTCCGAAAGACCTATATAGACGGGGAGAGTTACTCGTCTCGAAGATACTATTATCGAAAGAATATAAAAAAGTTTCTTCCTCTAAACATTCACACCTCTAATTCTTCAACTTCGGCGATAATTGACCCGTAATACAAAATTTTATAGTCTTTCATAGAGTTTTAAAGCAAAAATCGTATTTCGAGATCTTGTGACAGTATCTACTACACGTTCACTTCAAGATTGCCGTTACCTCCCGTCCCACATCCCCACCTCGTGCCGCCAACATCGCCCGCTTAGTACCGATAGCAACGCTATTGTATATATATTTTCATTTTAAACGAACAAATTCGTGATATTTGTTTTTTTATTTATTAAGTAATAATTTCCACCAGCAACTTTGCACGCGTGGTATGTTAATATAAGTATCCTTTGTCCTTTTCTGTACTGTTGAAACATTTAATAATGATAATATATTGTAATAAATTTCGTTATAATGGGTCGAGTTAACTAATAACACATGAATAACAAACAAACGCACATTTGCATTTATAATATTAGTAAGATAAGCATAGTATTTTATTTTATCAACTTGCCAAGCATTTCTGTGTAACAAAATCAATCAACAATAATTTTATTGTTTTGTCAACGGTGTTGACAGAGCAGCTGTGACGTCGTAACGGTCGCCGACGGCAATCTCGAAGTGAACGCATAGTACTAAGGTGCAATACGTGAGGGTTTTTTAATTATATCTGTTCTTCTAAAACAAGAATGAATTAAATGGAAACGTGAAAAATTAACCAATAATTTAAACAATGAGTAGCGGAAAGAAGTAATTTTATACAAGTCGAGATTCTCGTAAGTAAGAATCTTCTTACTTATATTATGCTGTATAAACAGACGCAGAAAATTATCGTCTAGCGATAATTGACATGCGAATTTCGTATGACAAAGAATCTCTGGGAGCACCGCTTTATGTATTGCCTGATGGTCGGCAATTAGGGGTCGATCGTTGGATCGAACAGGAAAATAGCCTGTTTGTTGTTATACACCTAATAACATGTTGTCACCACCATTTCAATTCAGCTTATATACAACCCTCAAATCATCATCATCATCAACCTGCTCTTATCCCAATTTATTTGGGGTCGACGCAATATGTCTTCTTCCATACAACTCTATCAGACGTCATCTCTGTGGTCACTCCTTGTCTATCCATGTCATGTTTCACGCATCTTTTCTTCGGTTTTCCCTTACCCCTTAAGCCTTCAACATTCATACTTAAAGCTTTCCTCACAACATTACTTTCATCCCGTCTCATCACATGTCCATACCTTGTCAATCTTTCACTTCTTAATTTTTCCGTCACTGGCGCAACTTTCAAACTTCCTCTTATATGTTCATTCCTTATTTTATCCATTCTTGTCACACCACACATCCATCTCAACATTCGCATCTCCGCTACAAGCAGTCGTCTCTCATCCGTTGCTTTTGTCGCCCAACATGCTGATCCATACAGTACAGCAGGTCTTATTAAGCTATTATATATTTGGCCCTTTAATTTAAGGGGTGCTTTGGGGTCGCATGTTGTACCCGTGACCTGCCGCCATTTCATCCATCCCACATCAATTCTGTGCTTCACCGCACGATCCAGGTCGCCATCGCTTTGGATAAGAGAACCGAGGTATCGAAAGTTCGAGCATACTGGGATAGGTACTCCATCTAGAGTTATGGGTGTAAAATTTGAGAAACCGCCGAAATCGCAGTACATGTATTCTGTTTTTGGTCTGCTGATTTTCAAGCCTACATTCTCCAATTTACAGCGCCACTTTTCCAGCATGCTCTGTACCTCAAGGCCCTCTTTCCCGACGAGAACAATGTCATCAGCGAATAGCATGCACCAGGGTGCCTCTTCCTGTATCTCCGATGTTAATGCATCCATTATCAACAGGAAGAGGTAAGGACTTAACGCCGACCCTTGGTGCAGACCCACTTCCACACTGAACTCGTCGGAGTCTCCAGCCGCTGATTTTACGTACGACCTAGATTGTCGGTACATGGCACAGATTAACGTAACATACTTCACAGGCACACCTTTCTCTTTCAGTACCCACCACAAAACTGTTCTCGGTATTCTACCATAGGCCTTCTCGAGGTCAACGAATACCATGTGCAAGTTTTTATGTGCACCACGATATTTTTCACACAGTTGGCGCAGTGCAAACATGGCATCCGTTGCCCCGCGGCCCGACATAAATCCGAACTGGTTTTGGGTGATCTCACTTTCTTCTCGCAACCGTTTCTCAATCACTTTTGCCCACAATTTCATACTGTGTGACATAAGCTTTATTCCTCGATAACTACCGCAGTCCTAAACATCCCCTTTATTTTTAAAAATGGGCACTAGCGTACTATTGCACCATTCATTGGGGATTACTTCGTCGCGCAGCAGCTTATCGAAGAATAAAGTTAACCACATATACCCATCCTCTTCCAAAATCTTCCATACTTCAACTGGTATACCATCAGGCCCTACAGCCTTTCCATTTTTCATACTTCTCACTGCTTCTCAACAACCCTCAAATATAAAAAAAAAATGTGTGACTGTACCAGTTAATTTTCGAAAAGGGTAGATCAATTTAGACGTGCTTTTCAATTTTAAATAGCTGATGTTTTTCAATAGTAACTTAGGGTAAATTTACTTCATAAAATAATTAGAGTTCTGGGCCAAAATAGCACCCAAATAATATGTGTTAGCATGTGTCTTCCGTGTGGCGACGGAGTAAGAATACAATTCACCACCCACCTCTATCTTACGCGTGGGTGATCGTAAGAGACGACTAAAAGATATATAACGCATATATCATCTATTCAAAAGAAGGAAAACACGAAACAAAACCTTATTTATACCAACATGCCTGACCAGCATGGTATAGTAGGTCAATTTCCCTCCCATTACGGAGGAGGCTCGAGCCTAATAATGAGACATATATGAGCAGAGATGATGAGTATGTGTCGTAAAGACAATAAAAGTGAAATTATTACATTGCAAGGAAATATTTTGAATAATAATAATTCGAACATTTATCATTAATTAATTTAGATTTGAATAATAATTCAAACATTTTTTTTTTTTTAGGGGCGGGTTACGGTCGGCACACTCCTCGCACCACTCCGTCCGGGGTGACAGAGGGGCGTAAGCATGCACACCCGTAACCCACCCGTGACGTCGCCTTCGTCGTTGGGCCAACCACCGGAGCAGAGTGACTTGACGTCAGTGGCTGGCCCGACGGAATACCCCTGAGGAGTACCCTCTCCTCGACCGACGTCCCCCCTTCGGGTAGGATGTCGGTCTTTCCTCACGCGGTCGGCCTCTCGGCGGGTGACGGACTAAATCCCCGATCCAGTCACCCGCGGCCTCGGCTAGGGCGGCATCAGGCGCAGGTAATCGCGCCTGCGCCGCCCCAGAATTCAAACATTTAGCATTAATTCATTTAGATTTGAATAATAATTCGAACATTTATCATTAATTCATTTAGATTTGAATAACAATTCGAACATTTATCATAAATTCATTTAGATTTGAATAATAATTCGAACATTTATCATTAATTCATTTAGATTTGAATAATTATTCGAACATTTATCATTAATTCATTTAGATTTGAATAATTATTCGAACATTTATCATTAATTCATTTAGATTTGAATAATAATTCGAACATTTATCATTAATTCATTTAGATGAAATTATGGAAACGAGAAAAGCGTATGTATCAATCCTTTTCGATATCCTAGAGCAGTGGTTGTTAACCTTTTGGCAGGCAAGGGTCACAAGGTGGTAAAATAAACTAAAGGCGGGCCGCTTGTGATATTAATCCTATAATATACCGTATACGATCGATCGCGATTCGTTCATGCATTTATTTTGATATTTATAACTTATTTACAAAACATTCACGGGCTGCAATGAAGACGTTCGCAGGCCACATGCGGCCTGCGTGTTGCCGACCGCTGTCCTAGAGCAAGCGTGACGTGCCACAGTATCTGACACAGTGTTTGCCTTCTCCAAAAGGTAGCACAGCAGAATTTTAAAGTCCTTCCAGAAAAAGCTTTTTCTTTTTTTTATATTGCTAATGTTGGCAAACGAGCAAGCAGCACACCTGATGGTAAGTGTCACTGCCGCCCATGGACCTTTGCTATAACCAAGGCTATAGCTAGGCCGTTGCCTACCATTACAATCCCCAAACTCACCCAGTTGGGCTTCCGGCTCTCTCGCTCACCGAACGAAGCGCAATAGCACATTGCCATTACTCAGACGTCGATCTTCTGCGAGAGTGTGGTACTAACCCGGGACGGACCGGCCCGCGGCTGTAGACAGAGAACTGTTAACAGCGTGGTCCTACCACTATTCATTTAATTTATAATTTCAAAATTATAAACTGTTGTAGGATTACTTGTTTGAAGTGAAGAACGCTGACGAAGTGTTAATTGCTATGACTATTTAATAGTTTGACAAAAAGGCCGATATAAACGTCACTCAATCTTTTTTCTCTTAATAACGTAAGTTTCACTTCCAAAATAAAACCCATGATTGCACAAAATTCCTATTCAAGTAAAACACTAAAAGGCATATAATAATACTTACTGAATATCTAACTTCCAGGTAGTCAGACTGTGCTGGTATGTCTGGCAGATTGAAGCAGTAATTCTTGGTGACTTTACGTGATTTGAACTCTTTCAATCCTAACTCACTGGCTACTGAAGTATTGAACTCTTCATACATATCCATCATTGTTACTTCGTCATCTGTTGACTCTAATGTAACGGGGTCTAATTTCTGGGAATTAAAAAATAATATTATTAATTTACATCCATGCCATAGCCTGGGAATACATAATTATATTTATTTATATAAATGACGTGGGAATCCATATTTATAACCATGTGGTCATGGAGTATAAATAGAACAGTTCGCCGCCTATTCTTTTCTCAAGAATAGATAGACTTTTGCCGTTAATCAGATATAGCATCAAATTTCGAGCCTGTCTGAGATTATTGCGATTTCGGAGGATTTTTCAGGACAATCTCAGTAACATTTTCGAAATAAGAAAGTACATCTGATTAACGGCGAAAGGATCGCCCTCTGTTACGTGGGACTTTGGTAAATGTATGGCGGAATGTAAAACACTTGCATACCCCATAACCTTCCATACACAATCTCACTATAGCCATTTTGGTGGGCCAGCGATAGCAAGTTCGTGTCTTTGTATGTGTTACAACCTTGCCATTAAAATATGTGAGACCATAACAAAATACTTACATATTCTCTGGGTAAAAGAAAGATCTGTCTATTGACATTTTTTACAACTAAACAGCACGAAACAGCTCCCGCTTTCTTATTAGATGGATTAACATACACTTTCCCAAATAGATACACCACTCCTGGTTTTACGAACCTGTCCTCCCAAGCATCAAGCCAATAAAACTTAATTATTTGGTCTCCATTCTCATTAGTCTGTAATGGCAGCTTGGCATCTACTTGAACATTGTTTACCATTTGGTTGTCCATCATCTGGTCAGGCCAAGTGCTTGTAAGAGGTTTCAATTCTTTAGGCGAATCTTTTTTGACAGGGAATATGTCAAAGTCATCATTCAAAAACTCTTCAGCTACATCTGTAATAGTCACAACTGTATTTGGTAATTCTTCTTTAACCTCAACTGGTTTAGGTGGAGCATCATTGCTGAAGTCATCATCAAAGTTCAAGTCTTGTGTTTGAAACTCTTCTATGTTCTGTGTTGCTGAATCTTCAAGCTCCTGCTTTATTTCTTTATCTATTTTCCATTCAGATTTTTTGGTAATTATCTTGTCTATTGATTTAGATGGTTCAACATTTTCAATAACCTTTGGAGATGGTTCATCATATGTTATAACATTTTCTTTCTGTAACTAAGTCAAATTGTTATAGTTTAACATATGTACAATGTATTTGTAATCTAGATGATTCAAACAAGGATAATTTAATTTTGTAGCAGATTCAAAAATATTCACACTTTATTTCTATTAGCAAAGCAATATTTCAAATACAGATTAGAATGCTGTACAATTGATTCCCACGCAGGCCAATAGGGCGATCCACAAGGTGTTGTAGTGAGTCTGTTCCGAGTCTTTTAAAAATTAAATAAAATTGCTGATGGTATATGCCAAGGGTTCTATGTTTTACAATATAAATCCTTTTAAATTTGTAGTATTATGCTAGAATCAAATTATTGTTCAGAAATGTATTAAATTACAAAGAATTACTCACAACTTCCGGCTTGATATTAGGTTGTTCTTTCGTTATGATACTAGTGGTTGGTTTCTTGACAGCATTAGAAAGGCTCTTGAAATAATTCTGAGCATCTCTTTTGCTGGACTCTACTATATGAGTCTTGGTTATAACCGGTTTAGGTTTCACAGCAGTTGGAGCATTACCATCTAAATCAGACATTATGTCTGATAAAATATTATCTTCTGATATCTTAACATCCTGAAATTTCAATGAATTTAAATAATTAAGTTATACTTATCAAACACAAGCCTAAAAACATGTACATATGTTTTTAACAGAATTTTTCATTTGTTTTACACATACAACTTATAATTTGACTGCACGAATGGTGTAATGGTTAAGATACTGACCTTCCGTGCCAGTTCCGTGGGTTCATTCACCACACAAGACAATACTTTGTACAATCCACAAAGTGTTGTTCTATTTTGGGTGTAATCTGTCTGCATTAATTGCATGTTTGTAAAGTCCCCTGCCATATAAGAATTATTTCCTTAATGTAAGATGATGTTTAAAAAAAATATATATTTATACAATGTTACTACAGAATAACACTAGATACTCACTTCTTTCTTCTTAGCCATAGAGCCTAATAGATTCCTGATATTCCCTTTAGCAGATGCTTGTGGTGCCACTTTCGCCTTCCTCTTTTGACCTCTTCCAGACTCTTTGTTATTAGAAGCCACATAGGAGTCATCAATCTCATCATCATCAAATATCTCCCGGCCATCTTCCACATAACCAGTGCCATCTATAATTTATAAAAAAATAAGTAAATTAAACTTAAATTCTTCATTATAGGTATTATTGTATTTATTTCAGCATATCAGTTCATATACATTCCACTGGTGGGCTTGAGCCAAAACAGGAGAGAAATTTACCTTTATATAAAGACATTTGTGCATAAAATAATAACAACAAATATGTAAGTAATTATTTCTAGCGAATTGGTGGAAACAATTAATGAAATTATGATTTTGCTATTCATTATTATTTATTTAAAATTTCTTGTAATTAGTTCTAGCATGCAGGCAAATAATGGGGTTTAATTTTAATATTTCCTTCATCATTAAATGCTATAAAAAATATTATAGTTTGAAATTATAGAATATTATTCTACAGATTAAAACATAAAATAGGTGTGAAAAAAAAATCAGGGATAATGTCAATTCGAGGTGTATGAAGAAGAAAATATAGACCAACCATCATCTTCAATCCAATCATCTTCTTGACGTTGTAATACACGTTCTGTATACTCTTTCTCATCCACTGTGTCATACACGTTCTCTAGATTATCCACATCATATTTATTTTTCACGCCTTTACCCTTTAGCTGTTTTAGCTTTTCGAATGCCGACATACGCCCATGTTTGTCGATTTTCTGTCTTTTGGCTCGTTGTCCCGCTGATAAATAAAAGTTAACTTTTTATTATCAATAACAATACAAAACATAGTAGATATTATGTGTAAAAAAAATGGTTTTAATCAGTCACCCAATGAATCAGCCATCGTTCAAATATATTTCCACATTTATTTAAAATAATATAATATGTTTATGTTGATATAAAATAATATTTTGTATCACGAAACTCGAAAATATTTTTGATTGACGTTTACTTTGGCGGGAGAACATAGACTTTTTTCGGTTGGATTTGACGTTTGCAGAAGCAAATGAAATAAAGTCCATACAGCCAAATTTTATACATATTTTTTTCAGAAACGATACTTAAGTTTTTTCATGTGACGTAGCTTGTACATAATCATTGTCCATCAATTAGTAAAGTTGTTGGGTTTAATATACTGCCGGCAATTACTTAACAGTGTTCTATAACAGTGTTCTATAACAGTTCCTTTGAAAATATTGAATGAACATGAAATTAGATCATACCATATCCTATATTTTCGCTCTTCTCGGCATTATATTACGTATAAATGCTAATAAAACATTAATTTTAAGAAAGAAATTGAAGTTGAATTAGTACTAACGTTACTAACATAATATATTATTATAATATAAGCACTATGTTACTAATTCACTAACAATCTATAGATTATTTATGAGTCCGAAATAAAGATATATTATTATTATTTCCGTTTATTTATTCATTTCATATTTGTACATTTTTAAATAGATTAAATGGGTAAAGAACACGCACACATACATATATAATAAAAAAAAAACAATAAAAATACTACAAACACACAATCTATTTAAAAAAGTAAAAATAGTGTAGCACCGGTAGCGGGTGTAGGGACTAAACTACCGGTGGTTAGGGACCCAGAGAGAGGAATCTCCTCACAATAACCTAAAACCCTTGACCCTACCATCTAACGCGAGCCTCGAGAGATGTTGGTCGAGGCTCTTCGCCATTAAGGCATTGACCGAAACAACTATCGGTACAATGATCGCCGAGTCCACACCCCACATGTTGACAATCTCGTGAGTCAATTCCAGATATTTAACTTGTTTATCTTTCTCAGCCCTCACGATTCTCGTCATGTGGAACGGTAACGTCGACTATCATTGCACAACGCTCTAGACGATCAATCACCACGATATCAGGCTTGTTGGCTATAACAGTCCTATCAGTGATGATAGATCGATTCCAGTACAATGTGACATGACCATTTTCGAGAATTACTTCTGGTACAGTACATACTTTTAGTACGGCACTTCTACGCTGTCAAGTTTGTACCGCAAAGCAAGTTGCTGGTGGATTATCCTAGCTATTTGATTATGTCTGTGCAAGCACTCGCCGTTAAAGACTTGAACAGCTGGAAACGATATGCCTAAGGGACTCACCTGGTCGGTGCCATGCACGACAGATATCGGCCATGCCATCCTTCAAGATATATCTCCGGTAGTTCTTGGTCATTATAAGTTTGTCCGCAATTGCACAGACAAAACCCTCAGTCTCTCCGAAAAGATTGCCGAAACGTAGCCAGGCCACAGAGGCTGAACTTTCTACTTGGGGACTATTATTATTATTGATATGACCAGAATGTTTGAAAACGTACAGAAATATGAAAACATTGGCGAAGAAAATAATTTCCAAAAATCCTGAAATTTTGGCAATATATTTATGAGACAAAGATTTACTAAGAAAATAAGTTCAAATCTAAGAGGTATGAAACGTAGAGGCAAAGTAAATTAAACACAAATACTCTTTAATAAAAAATAAATAAACAGGTTTTCAATATTTGATCAATTTTTATTCTTTAAAGGTATATTAGAGCATTAAATTATGGGATAATTATTTTCACTTGGTTTCTTATTTGAATTAAAAATTTGCAACAGTAAGTACTAGACAGTGCCTTACTTATGTGATATAGACTCATTAAAGAAATATTCTGAAAATTAGCCCCTCAGCGGACATATTTTCCCCTAGGAGCGCATTTTTTTTTAATCTACAACAAGTAATGAAAATAAAATTTAACAGGGTTATCATACTTATAACTTACATGATTTCTATGTGGACGAAGTCCCAGCCAAAAGCTAGCTCTGCATAATTTTCTGGTCTATGCTATGTTCGTTTCAAAGTTAACTCTTCGCATTTCACCCAAACAAACCCTTTAGTACTTAAGGTGGTAACAAGATATATTTACTCGATCTTTCCAGAACGGATGTTTGGATGTGGCGGATGCTAGCTTTTTTCTTCTTCCAGTCATTGAACCTATATTTCAGCTTACCATCCTTATTCTTCTCTGCACCTGTGCGTCTCTTCGAAGGTACGCCTTAACGTTATTACACTAGGTATGCGTCCGATATATCAAAACGAATCTGAAATCGGATTTCAGTCAGAAATCGTATCGTATCGATATTCAACACTATACAAACTGATTTTAGAAAACGTATTTCGGCAGAAACTAAATCAACACATATCAAAACAAAACGACGAAAACGCAAACTAATAATAAATCTAATCATCGCGCAATCGTTTTCTATTGCTAGTTTTGCAAACCAAACCAATATTTGAAAACTTACTAACTATCTCTTTCACTCCGCTAAGCGATCGCTTAGTCAGAATGAGAGAAAGCGAATTTCATTAAAATTCGCCTCCTTTCATTCTAACTAAGCGATCGTTTAGTGCATTGAAAGAGATGAAGCGAATTGTCATCTGTTTTGGAATTTGGCGGTTTCTAAGAAACTCAGAATGGCAGATGGAAACGAAACAGAATTACAAGAGTCAGGGAATAAGATCTATATTAGAATGCAACTACTTCCATGATAATATTACACAATACTTAATGATAGTAGTTTAAGTTTTGTGTTTGTTAAATAGATTTTTGAATTATGGGAGAGTTTTTGCACACTTGACCTTGGTGACACGTGCGGTGTGCGCGTAATGTTATTTTTGTGATCTCGTGAACTATATAATTAGATAGGTATTTTACGATTCAATACTATACTAACGTATGTTAGTATCATACATACGATTTGATGATAAATAAGAAATAACTATTTAATGTAAAAAGGTAAGATTTTCGCTTCGTAATCGGGATTAATAAAAAAAAACCATACAAAAAAAAATGTACATTATATAATATAATCATGAAATCTTTGTAAATATGACGATTTTTAAATACGCAAGAAAGTTTTGTATCATATCCAAAACAAAACATTTTTGCTAGTCTAGTACTCTAGTTAAGCCTAGATAAAGCATGAAGGAAAATCGTACACCTCAATCCAATCAACAAAGAAATTATAGAAAAATATTTTGAATGCGTTCGTTCGATTGCGTTTTTCGTTTGCTACGCTAAAATAACTAAAAACATCGAATATCGATCGAAACTAAAGTAAACCCGCTCCGTCAACCGCTCTGGAAATCGATTTCTGAAATCGGTTTTTAAAATCGATTTAAATATCAGAAATCGAATTTGTATCGGTTTGCGTAAAAATCTGAAAACGCCCATCTCTATATTACACATTTCATTCATTCTTAGGACCATGTTGTGATGACTATTGGTTTTATGACCGGCAGCCTACCTGACGTCAACCCTCCTTGGAAAATATATGACGAATATACATTATTTACGTTTAAATGTAACAAAATATTACCTGATGATTGCCTTTGCCAATATTAAGCTGAGGTAGTACCTGGGGGGCACACTTAAAACATTACTTTTTTTTACTGACCGTCGCGCCGCCTACAGACTGGTTGTACAAACTTAGCTGCTGCCATTTTGTCCTGTCTGTCAAACGTTTGACAACTGAGAATTGTTATTTTTTGTTCATAGTGTAGGTAGTTATTGTCATCGATCTATTTTCGATTATTGATGTACTTTCTGAAAATTATATCAATTTTCATTGTTAAACTTATATTATTATTGTTTCGATATCAGCTGATATGGTTTTTTTTTTATATTTTAGGGTAGATCTCATAGTAAAAGAATATTCTGTATACATACATACATATCATCACGCCATATCCCTTGCAGGGTAGGCAGAGAGAACAGAGTGCCAGAGAACTCTATCTCTGCATACTTCACTCGCTTCCTCAACATTCATAATTCTCTTCATACACGCTCGCCGGTTTCGGAGACTCTTGACTCCACCTTCCTTCAGTACCTGACCCAAAGAGTAAAGTTATTAAACTGAAAAAGAGTGACAACTCGATGATAAAATATGCATGTATGGAAAGTGCTGCTACCCAGAGTTTAGGCGGTGAACTAAAGTTGAAGTGATATATATACATATCTACATGTGTTATATTATATGTGTTATATAATTATACAGAATATTCTTTTACTATGAGATCTACCCTGAAATATAAAAGAAACCATATCAGCTGATATCGAAACAATAATAATATAAGTTTAACAATGAAAATTGATATAATTTTCAGAAAGTACATCAATAATCGAAAATAGATCGATGACAATAACTACCTACACTATGAACAAAAAATAACAATTCTCAGTTGTCAAACGTTTGACAGACAGGACAAAATGGCAGCAGCTAAGTTTGTACAACCAATCTGTAGACGGCGCGACGGTCAGTAAAAAAAGTAATGTTTTAAGTGTGCCCCCCCAGACCTGACCGATCTGGTCTAGGTAGGTTAGTCTCGGTCTCCCTCGGTACCTACATCCTTCCACTTTCGCATTATATATCTTCTTAACCAGACGTTCGTTCGGCATTCTTTCCACATGTCCGAACCATCGGAGCATTCCCTTTCGCAACTTTACACCAATACTCTCTTTCATACCTAATCGCTCTCTTACGTCGTCATTACGAATGCGGTCGGTCAGCCTAACTCCACAGATTTTCCGAAGAGATCGCATTTCGACCGCATTAATTTTACTTTCATACTCTTTTCTGCATACCCAACTCTCGCTTCCATACAGTAATGTTGGGACAAGCACTGCGTTATGTATTGCTACACGTGCCTTCTCGCTGAGGTGGTGGCTGCCGAGAAGTTGCCCCAACGCTCCGTTCACTTTATTTCCCGCATTCACTCTTCGCTCTATATCAGTGGTGTACCGTCCATCTCGGCTAAATCCACATCCAAGATATACAAATTCATCCACTTGCTCTAGTACATCATTACCTATTGTTACTCTTACATCTGTTCTGGCTTCATCTCTTTCAAAGACCATTATTTTGGTTTTGCTCACATTCACGCGTGGACCCCTTTTCTTACAATCTTCTGTCATTGTGTCGACTAGGGTCTGCAGGTCAGTCGCTGACTGTGCCAGCAGGTCAGTCGCTGACTGTGCCAGCAGGACTGCATCATCTGCATAAAGCAGAGCACAGACCACTGAGTCACCCATCTGGACTCCCACATTCATATCGTTCAACCTTTGGAGACATTTATCCAGATATATGATAAACAGCCTGGCTGATAAAACGCAGCCCTGCTTAACGCCGATATTGACGTCAAACCAAGGCGACATTCCACCATCCAGCCGCACACAGGCTCTACAGCCCATGTAACTGGACTGCACAGCTTGTAGCAGTTTACCGCTAATACCATACTCCGGTAAAATGTCCCAAAGTTCCTTTCGTACAACCGTGTCAAATGCTCTCTCCAGATCCACAAAACTGCAAAAAACCCTCTGACCTAGGGCCAGATGCTTCTCCACAATGTTGCGCAGAGAGAACACTTGATCCATGCATCCCCTTCCACTCCTGAAACCTCCTTGTGTCTCACACAGTAAACCATCGGACACCATTCTCATTCTCCTTTCAATAATTTTACCATACACTTTTGCTGCCAAACTGGTCAAGCTTACGGCTCTGTAATTTGCGCAGTCATAACGTGAACCCTTGTTTTTAAACAAAGGCACGATGACTGCGCTATTCCAGTCCCCGGGAACCATTCCCGAGCTCCAACATAAATTGAGGAGCAACAGGAACGCCTCCCGGACACAGGAGCCACCAAGCTTGATCATCTTGGCAGACACCATATCAATGCCCGCTGCCTTACCATTTCTCAAACTTCTTATCGCCCATTCAACTTCATCCATACTGATGCCATCGGAGGACGCCGTCGCCGAATGTTGATCTACTAGACCACATGCGACACCGGCGCCAACCGTAGCATCCGCATACATATCGCCAAAATATTCACTCCATCGGCTTAACACGTCTTGTGTTTGTGTAAGAATGTCTCCACCTTTAGACCTTATTTTATTCATTCTGAAGGCTGACCAACCACCCCGAGACTTTATTATACTATATTCTGTATCATATAATAATAATATATATATAATAATAATATTCTGTACACATACACATGTAGATATGTATATATATCACTTCATCTTTAGTTCAACGCTTAAACTCTGGGTAGCAGCACTTTCCATACATGCATATTTTATCATCGAGTTGCCACTCTTTCTCAGTTTAATAACTTTACTCTTTGGGTAGTACTTACCTTAGTTTAATATTACATTCGAATGCAATTGTTTAAGATTTGATTATATTCAATTGTTATTGTGGTCAACTAGCGAACGTTTATCCATAGTAACGAATATAAATTATTAAAAAAAAATGAAGAGTTTTGGCGCAAACATGGAAATGTCATGTTATGCTCTCGTATTATATTTATTTCTTTAGTGTTTTGTAGTGTTATATTCAATAATTTTGCTGATATTTTATGGAATATGATACAGATGGTTATCAGCGACCGATTAATGGTAACAACTTGACTTACTGATGGACACTGACTATTAAGGCTACACAATATGAAGAAGTAATAATATTAAAACAAAAATAAGACTTGGGTGTATGGGCTTTGATTTCTTTGCCTGTCTGAACGGACGATCAGACACAAAAAAAATGCATTTACGTCAAAGCTGTCATTTTTCACTCAAAAGCACTTGTAGTTTCGCGCCATTTTTAGGATTGTCAAATTAATCGTTGAATCTTGTGTCTGCTTAATTTATCTTTTACGGCATCATTTAATAAAACTTAAATTATCGAATAGTTGTTACTGCACTTTTTATTAAAATGGCGATGCGTGATTACACTGCCGATAAAGGTACAACAAATAAATCTAACCTGTTATTGTCTTTCTCTATGTTTTAGAAGTTTTGTTTATTTATCAAAAATGTTTCAGAGTTATTCAAAAACTTTTTTGTGGACTTTTGTCAAACCGATGATGGTGGAAACAAGAACTTTAAGTACGCTGTGCAACTCTCAAACATTGCACATAGAGAACAGGTGTGCATCTTAAGTTAACCAAAAAACTTATCTACTTAATTTTTTTATTAAACTTTAACCGTAAAATAAAATATCTGTATTTATAACCATTATATTGTTATTTAATTCATACATAGTACATTAATTATTTAAACTTTCTGATATGAGCAACATATATTGTATTTAATTTTAAATTAGCTCACAAAATAAGAAAATGGTTCACTTCTGTTGGATTTTATTGCTACAGATCTTTATACACATAGCATGTATAGTAATGATATCTTGCAAATTAGTTAAGGGCTAGTTACATTTGATATTAAATAAGTTCAAATCTAGTGAACTTAGTAAATGTCGAGTGAAGATTTACCACTTAGAAAAATGTTAAATAATTGTTTATTTGTATTATTATAGTTGAAAGTTTTTTTTTAATTATTTTTTTATAAAGAAAATACTTAATGTTGCATATTTAACTAATATTCACACATACTTTATATATTTTTCATATTTATTTGCATGCATATATGGAGCTTTCTATTTTACATATTCAATCCTTTAATTATAATACATTGTTATTTGTATGTTTGCAGACTGCATTTATTGTGGAGTTGGATGATCTGCATGAGATGAATGAGGAACTTGCAGAAGCAGTCAAACAAAACACAAGACGATACACTAATATGGTCTCTGATGTGGTCTATGAGATGTTACCTGAATACAAACATAGAGATGTACGTAGAGTTGTTATATCATAATTTATTTGGATCTATAACTAATAGAATTATGATGAGTATCATCATCATACATCAACTCTAAAGGCAAAGTAAGAAGTTGTGACACATTCTTACAATGTATGAAAAGTAATTCATATACTGTAATTATTAAAAGTTATTTTACCATGCAAGTTGTTAAAATCAATCATGTGAGTGAGCAGTAAGGCACTTCTTGTAAATTTATTACATTACCTACAGTAGTGAAGTAATCTGTCAAGCGTGGCTATTATATATATATATATATATATGCCCATTTATGGGCATGTGTAGTAATAGGACCACTGTTGACAGTTTTTTGTCTACAGCCACGGGCCGGCTTATCTGTGCTAGTACCACACTCTCGCAGAAAAACTACACCTGAGTAACGCCAAGGTGCTGTTGCTAAATGTACAGTGATCAAAAGAGTTGGAGGCTTTGTGGATGACTTAGAGTTGGTAAATAGCAGCCTAGTTCTACCTTTGGTTGTTGATTACATAGGTCCATAAGCACCATTATCATCAGTTGTGCTACCACTATAAAACTCACTGTGTACTTTGTTAAATTTGTTCATGGTCCTGTGACCATGAAAATTATTGTATTTGAAATGTCAGGAAATTAAAAATAAAATACAAATAGGAATATTAACATTGTAAAGTAATAGTTGTGTAAATAATAACACCAATAAATGGTGAATCTCTTATTATTTTTTTACAAAAATCTAAATTTGGATTTTTGTATCTTTTTTATATCAATTTTTTTTTGTATTTGTGTTTTAAGAATTAATGTTTTTTCAGGTGGCTGCTAAAGATACTTTGGACGTTTATATAGAGCACAGAATTATGTTAGAGGCGAGGAACCACAGAATTCCTGGAGAAATGAGAGATCCACGTAATAGATATCCACCAGAGCTTATCAGGAGATTGTAAGACTATATTATGTATCTATTTTGGATTTCCTAATTTTATCCCAAATGATTATCATCATTACAGCCCATAAATGTCCCACTATTGGACTTGGGCCTCCTCCGTAATGGCAGGGAAATTAACCTACTATACCGCGCCGGTTAGACGTGTTGGTATAGGGTTTTGTTTCGAGTTTTCCTTCTCTCACATAGATGTTATATGCGTTTTATATCCCTTAGTCGTCTCGTACGATCACCCACGGGCAAGATATGGGGTGGTGAATAGTATTCTTGCTCTGCCACCACATGAAAAGTAATATAATAAATTATAGTTTATTACTATCACCACATGAAAAACATGATTATAACAGTTGTTATATATTTATTGTCTGTACTTTTTAGAGTGGTATGGTGACCATATTTTTTTTTTAGTTGACTGAGGTGTCTCAGCATGGCTTGTCTTATAAAACACTCTATGTTCGCTCTTTACCTTTTGAATGGACTATTCATAACTAGAATTGAGTGCCCCACTATCACCACCCCATTTTAAGAGGACCACTGACATTGTGTGTATTTATCTTTAGTGGCTTACTCAGCAGCCTATCTTCACAAGTACTCACTGTGACATCCCAGAGTAAAATTGTCTATAAAAACTATTTTAATTGTTTTATTAATATTATATTCTCTTTTACAGTGAAGTGTGTTTCAAAGATTTATCAACATCGAAGTCAGTACCCATAAGAGAAGTAAAAGCTGAACATATTGGAAAACTAGTTACTGTTCGAGGTAATTCTGCCATTAGTCTTTATTTTGTTTTAAAAATATAAAAATTCTAGATTATACTTTTAAATCAATAGTAATAGTTTGTTGTGCTTCTTTGAACCAGTGGCATGATTATGCAATATTTAGTGATTAGTTTGACTGAACAATGAGTGTTTCCTTTACCTGTGTACTGCATGGGCCACTAGGAACTGATTACTTGATTTGTTGAATTATATGAACGTACATATATTTCATTTTAATACTTCTTTATGGACATCAATAAAACCGGTGGATATCTTTGAAAAACAAAAAATTTTTAGTGTCCTATATAGTAAGTGAATAAGTGAAGCTTTTTTATTATAGGGTAACATTTTAATTGTTTTAATCACTTTTGAATAACATATATTGTGTTTATCATACATTTATTTACATAAAATTATGAAAGTGAGAGAGAGCTTGACTCAACTCTCGGCTAATGGTATCGCGAACTTGAACGTATTTGTCACACTCTTAGAAATGAAAACTTGATGACTGCACAGATGGGCGTAGTGGTTAACCACCACCCACCAACCACCAAAAATAAAAATATTTTTATTATATGATGTAATTAAAAATATACGGTTTTCGCAATTTTTCCTTTATCTGTGCTATAAGACGTTGCTTCGTACCAAATTTTAAGATTCTGAGTTCACGGGAAGTACCCTGTAGGTTTTGATTCCCTTGCGAGTGTCGAAAATTTGCGGTTTGCGGCATAAACGCCTGTATCTTTTGATTGCATTGGCTTAGAAGTTTAATTTTTTCACAGCTTTATGGTACAGTAGACTTGAGTATTTGATATAAATTTCAGCTTGATACGCCCACGCGTTCCTGAGAAAAAGGGTCTTGACAGACAGACAGACAGACGGACGGACGGCCAACAAAGTGATCCTATAAGGGTTCCGTTTTTTCCTTTTGAGGTACGGAACCCTAAAAACTAACTAAATTCGCAGTTGTTTAAGCACTTTATGTCTCGCAGTTCACATCACCAAAAAGTTGTCAATCGTAATTTCAAAGATCTCATAAAAAGGTTCACTTCAAATATAAATAATATTTTTTAGGTATAGTAACCCGTTGCACGGATGTGAAACCTTTACTGGTGGTGGCCACATACTCGTGCAGTGCTTGTGGTGCGGAGACGTACCAACCAGTCCGCGCTCTACAGTTCACACCGCCGCCTGCTTGTACCGCTGACGAGTGCCGGCTTAATAAGACAGCTGGACAATTGCACCTGCAAACCAGGGGCTCCAGGTTCCAGAAGTTTCAGGAGCTCAAGATACAGGAGCATGTAAGTTTTGCTTTATAGAAATTTATACTTTCCATAATTCATCCGTCAGCATATCGACGTCACGGGCCAGCCATGGATGTCAAGGAAGAGGCCACACGTCACCCTTCCGTCGACCCGAACGGGTGTTGTCCAGACCATACAATTAATAATAAAAATAAATTAATAATTATAATTTTCAGTCTGATCAAGTGCCAGTGGGACATATACCTCGACAATTGTCTGTATATTGTCGCGGTGAGACAACACGGCGTGCACAGCCTGGCGACCACGTGGCAGTTACCGGTATCTTCCTACCGCTACTGTCTGCCGGATTCAGGCAAATCGTGCAGGGCCTGCTCTCTGATACATATTTGGAGGCTCATGTAAGTATACACATACATACATATCATCACGCCATATCCCTTGCAGGGTAGGCAGAGAGAACAGAGTGCCAGAGAACTATCCTTGAATACTTCTACTACTCGCTTCCTCAACATTCATAATTCTCTTCATACACGCTCGCCGGTTTCGGAGACTCTTGACTCCACCTTCATTCAGTACATGACCAATCTGGTCTAGGTAGGTTAGTCTCGGTCTCCCCCGGTAGCTACATCCTTCATCCTCATGTAAGTATAATCCTATCAAAAACATAAATGTGAAAATGGAAGCCATATTCAATATTATAATTATGGTGTAGTTGTCGACTGTGTGTCTGTAGTTCATCGACAAAACATTTGAGATCTAAATGGGTACCAAGATCTGTAGACAATCTTGAAATTTATATATTAGTAGAACATATCTTAAGCAAATTTAAAATAGTTTCTTGTCGTCAAAAAATCCTCAAAAATACCTCACGTAATTAATAGACGCCCTCCAAGAGTGTTGACATGCTAAGTTATTTATAAAAACCGTGAAGAGTGTTTTACATAAGTGGGATTTGCACCCACATCTATTGGTAATCCGTTTTATCGTTTTACTAGTTTGATGAGCGTGCGTTTTCTGCGCAGAAACCAAATTCTCACTCGTATTGTCAAGACATTCCATACGCCATCTATTGGCAAATTATTACAAATTTTCATTTTTTTTTCAAAGTGGTGTATTGTTATGTGGCCCTTAAATGAATAAATACCTGTGAATATTTGTTAACAGACAGTAACCTGTTTAAATCAAGCTGACGAAAGTGAGATGGCAGAAGCTTTAACTGAGGAGGAATTAGCCGAACTTGCTGAGGAAGATTTATATTCGAGGATGGCTAGGAGCTTGGCACCTGAGATATACGGACACGAGGATGTTAAGAAAGCACTGTTGTTATTGCTCGTTGGTGGTGTCGACAAGTTAGTATACACAATATTTTTAAAGAATTACCAAAATTAAGGTATAAACAATTGCGGTTTTTACAAACCCCCAATTAGCAGACATATTAATCTCTGATTCAGATTAATCATTTGTAAATTACACAAATAATTTTCATGTGATGTATTGAATCCATGATATTGGTTATCGCTACTTACACAGATAAGATACTTGTGCAACCAATTTAATCAAAATTGTCCATTTTTTTGGCAGGCTAGTCTAGACATATGCTGTCCATTCCGCCCGGGACTACGAAAGGGCGGCGTGTGGCCTCATAGCTCCCCGTATTCCCTCTCCATCGACATTGGGCTGGCCACTGGTACCGAATCCTTGACGTCCTTGGCCAGCCCAGGATCAAAATCATCCTGCCTTTAGTTTAAATATATTTAGAATCAATTGCAATATGTCTTGGTTTTCTAAATTAATGTTTAGGATAGAACATTGTTCTGTTATGGTCCACGTGTCCCTTCGTGACCTCTTCAAGAGTTTTGATAATAAAATGTACACACGGGCACTGACGCTCTTAGGGAATGTATACAAAGATGTATTATTTTTAACAAGATATTATTTAACAGGCGACCAAATGGCATGAAGATTCGTGGCAACATAAATATATGCTTGATGGGTGACCCTGGTGTAGCCAAGTCGCAGTTGCTCAATTACATTGATCGCCTTGCTCCTCGCAGTCAATATACCACCGGCAGGGGTTCCTCGGGAGTTGGTCTAACTGCTGCTGTTCTGAAGGTAACATTTTTAGCCTGTCTGTATTTTTTTTTGGTGGGTTGTAGTGACTCATCATCCGCTCAGCAGAATAACACTATAATTTAAATAAAATAATTTATTTTTCGTGTGGTGACAGAGTAAGAATATCATTCTCCACCCCCTATCTTAAGTCGTGGGTGATACTAAAAGACGACTAATGGATAAAATATGCATTTAATATCTATGCCAGAGAAGGAAAACTCGAAATAAAACCCTGTACCAACACATCTGACCCGCGTGGTGTAGTAGGTTGATTTCCCTCCTAGTGTGAAAGAGGCTCGAGCTCAGCAGTGGGAGGTATATGAGCTGAGATGATCATGAATTTATTTTCTATTAATAATGTAATATTGATATTATATATATATATAGGACCCGTTTACTGGCGAGATGATGTTAGAGGGCGGTGCTTTAGTACTGGCTGATCAAGGCGTGTGCTGCATAGACGAGTTTGATAAGATGGCAGAGAACGATCGCACCGCTATCCACGAGGTCATGGAACAGCAAACAATCAGTATTGCTAAGGTAATAATGTTTCAAAATAAAATAAAATTTATAAAGATGATTGTGGTGATGGAATAAGAATCCAAGGCAGTTATTTTCTTTTCCGGGACTATCAAAAAATCTTAAACAAAACCATATGCGAATGCGTCGAGTTGGCCAATTCCTCTTCTATAATGGGTTTAGGCAAGCAGGGGGACTAGTACTGAGAAAGAGGCATCTTTCTCCAAGGTCTCGATACTTGGTACCATTGGCTGGCCCTATGGTCATAGGGAGGGAACACGGTAGTTTATTAGACCGCAAGCCGCCCTTTCGTCGCCCTAGAGGAATGGACGAGGTGTACCTTCTCAGATAGCCTTTCGAAAAAAAAAAAAAATGTACTTGAGTATCCTACTTGAGCTCCTAAGCGATAATTTCATCATTACAATCTTTGCTACAAAATTAAACTGAAATTTAATATTAAATTATAACTTATTAAAATATTTTTATGACAGGCTGGTATAATGACATGCTTGAACGCTCGAGTATCGATACTGGCAGCGGCAAACCCTGCGTATGGACGTTACAACCCCAAGCGTACTATTGAACAGAACATTCAGCTACCTGCGGCACTTCTCTCCAGATTCGATCTTCTCTGGCTTATTCAGGATAAACCTAATCGGTAAGATATGCCAATACTACTCTTATAAATGCGGTTGTGTTGGTTTTGTTTGTTACTGTGTTTTGGATGTAGGTACCGGGGGAGACCAAGACTAACCTACCTAAGCCAGATTGGTCACGTACTGAACGAAGGTGGAGTCAAGAGTCTCCGAAACCGAGCGTGTATTAAGAGAATTATGTATGTTGAGGAAGCGAGTGAAGTATGCAAGGATAAAGTTCTCTAAGCTTGTTACCCCGCAAGGGATATGGCGTGATGATATGTATGTATGTTGTTTATTACTCTTTCACGTTTTAATAGTTTAATCTATCATTTGAAATTTTGCCCACCACCCCGTAACTCGTCTGCGAGTGTCATAAAATACGATTAAGAGATGCATATAAAATTTGTACAGGAGATAGAGAACTCGAAATAAAACCCTATACGAACGCGTTTGACCAGTGTAGTAGGTCAATTTTCCTCCTATTCTGGAAGATTCATTCTGGAAGTCCAAGCCCGGCAGTGGCAGGTATATAGTCGTAAAAAAGATTAGATTTCGCTTTTCCGTGAATATATTTTTTAAAATAAATATGTTGTTACAGTGATAAGGATTTAGAGTTGGCGAAGCACATAGCATACGTGCATCAGCATTCGACTCAACCGCCGACTGAAGTTCGAGCGCTTCCAATGCGTTTGGTTCGTCGCTACGTGGCCCTCACTAAGCGCAAACAGCCTGTCGTACCTACACACCTAGCCGACTATATTGTCTGTTAGTATACATTAAATACTCGCATGTAGTTGTCGGTTAAGAAATCAACAGGAAAATAGTCCACATCAATTTCCTGGGAAACTTATTTTTAAGAATAGCGATCACCAAAATGCCAGCCAAGTACTGGGTTAATGGCGTTATTTCCCAATTGAGGCGGTCCATTGACAAGCTTATTTATGGCTGTACTAAGTTTATATCTTTCTAATAATGTCTCACTACTTCTCCCTTCCTCATGGTTGCTTACTGCTAAAAGATATATCATATCTCTGGCCTCAAGTCTCCTCCACATTGCGAGGGAAATTTACCTACTGTACGCTGGTCAGACAGTTTCGTATAGGGTTTTATTTAAATTTTTTCTTCTCTTGCATACATGTTATTTACATTATAGTTTCCCCCTTTAGTTCCTTTTTACGGCACTCAGGGGTATGAAAGGTCGTGATGTATTGTATTCTTACTCCGTCAACAAACGAAGAAAGAGACATATTAGATAACGAAAAATGTCTTGAAATAAAAATCCTGTACTTTTTAACAAACGCAAGCTTCAAACCAATCCAATTATCAGCGTTCGACGCCCACTAGTGGACACTGAACTTCTACGAGCTATAAGATAATGTCATTATTGCCATGCTTAGCGGCCGGGTTGAGCACCTCAGTCGCAGTTATAAATTTCCCATGACTGTTGGCCCACTCCCTTAAGTGTTCCCCTAAGCTGGTTTTTACGACACCTGCGAGAGAGTAGGCCGCAAATGAGTTTGCTACCACATAAGCATCAGGACGTTATTTTTCTGTGATAGAGTCATGACGCAGATTATGTATTTGCAGCATCATATGTAGAACTCCGAAGAGAAGCCCGAAACGCACGTGATGTCACCTTCACTTCAGCTAGGAACTTGCTCGCCATATTGCGTTTATCAACTGCACTCGCGCGGCTCAGGTAATATGGCAGACATGTCCTAATATTTCCCACAGTTATAGAATTTGCTTTTTTTATTTTTATTTTAGATATTGGCTTATTTTAAAAATTACTACATAAGTATTTATAAGTTGTAATATTTATTGGCCTTTATTGCGTATGTAACTGTATCCTAGCAGCATAAATTTAACCCTTTTATTTTTTAAAAGACAACACAGCGTATTGAAAATAATTGTGTCGTGGGAACTTGATAAACTTACAATTCACGTATGTAAATTATACCTAGACTTAGATTAATCATTTGTGGACATGACACAAAGATTTGTCCTACGCGAGAATCGAATCAGAATGCTCGGTATGAGAAGAAAATGAACATTATGCTACCCACAAAGAGGTGGCTAACTATGTTCCATGTAAATATAATTGTAAAGTTTTAATTGATACAAGAGTCCTTTACTGTATGTTATTCTTCTGAAACAAATACCAAGAAAAATGCATTGGAAACCATGGTATCCTCTCATTGTATATATTGGGGTCTGTCCTAATCATTGAATTATTAACAACCCTACGCCATATTCTTATTATGCAGAATCTGCTCAGCATATTCTCTTTTATCACTGATCCATTAGTTTATTATCCATTCAATATTTGCATGAAGAAGCTAAATATTCTCAAGTTGGTTAGGTGTACCCTATAAGAATAATGAATTATTACTTATATTTTTATAATAGCGCTTTTAAGAAAATTGTACAATAAGCATTAAAAATATACAAAATTCATATTTGAGTATAACTCTCTCTGTTTAAATATCAAAATTGAAATGCATTTAAAATAAATGAAATGAGAATAATTTCAATATTAAAATGATTGTTGTTTTCACAAATCGTTATGATTTTTAGGCCATTTTGTAAATGTGCATCGCCATTGTGCAAACAGACTACTTCGCTTTGTACTTCTCTTCATCATCATCATTTTAGCTCATATATGTCCCTCTGCTTGGTTTGATCTTACTCCACAATGGGAAGGAAATTGACCTATTATACCACACTCGTCTGACGGTTTGGTATAAGTGTAAAATAATTTCGGGTTTTCTTGTGAGTTACCTTATTAATCTTACGATTACCCGTGGGAAAGTAAGGAGTGATATTTTATTTTTACTACTGTCACCATATGGAAAAACATTATATTTTAAATCTTGTATTATTTATTAAAAGCTGTATACTGATACAGGTTGTCGGACATCGTTGAAAAAGAAGATGTATCGGAAGCGATTCGTCTTGTGGAGATGTCGAAACAATCGCTATCGCCCGTGGATGAGAATGTGCAGAGGTAAGGAATTAGTTATATTTTTACTGATCATAAAATAAAAACCTCTTATAATAATAGCCTTAATGTATGACTTAAATTTAAAGTTTTATTATTTTGGAATGAAAGGGCGTGAACAATTGTATTTTCACTCTGTTGTAACACTGGAAAATGTTATGTCGCAGGAAAATTTATATTTGTTTATTAATTTTATGTTATAGGGGTATAAGTTCTACGGATCGTATATTCGCGATAGTACGAGACTTGGCTGGCTCAAATCAGACCGTTAAAATAGCTGATGTTATCGAGCGATGTGTTGACAAGGGTTTCAAACCGGATCAAGTAAGTATATACATATACTAATATTTTATATATTCGTTTTTTTTTACAAATTTAATTTGCAATCTCTAACTAGTAAATATAACTTGTAAATATAGCTTGTAAATAATATTAGTTTTGTCCCAATAATAATTAAAAATTTAATTACGTAATTATTAATTTTTCCGTGTGGTGACGGAGTAAGAATAAAATTCACCACCCCATATCTTACCCGTGGGTGATCGTACGAGACGACTAAGGGATATAAAACGCATATAACATCTATGCGAGAGAAGGAAAACTCGAAACAAAACCCTATACCAACGGGTCTGACCAACACGGTATAGTAGGTTAATTTCCCTCCCGTTACGGAGGAGGGCCGAGCCCAACAGTGGGACATATATGGGCTGTGATGATGATGATGATGATGAATTATTAATTCATGCAACAATCGACAATGTTGCCAGGGCATTAGCGGGGATATTCCTTACCTTACTCGAAAAGGCTCCGAAGACAAGCTGTGTTTATATCGTGTAACACTTCCATGCAACGGACAATATTTTTGTATTATATTTTGAAAATAAATATATCCCGGTTCAAAGGGCATCTGGAGTGAATACTTATACATGTTTATTATATTTTTCTTTGTACAGGTGGACGCGTGTATTGAAGAATACGAGAATCTCAATGTCTGGCAAGTCAATCAAGTTCGCACAAAGATCACTTTTATGTAACCTGCCAGTGTTTTGTTTTTTTTTTTGTTATAAGTAAACCAGAGTGCCTGACAACTTTTTAAATTTTTTTACTTGTAGTCATTGATGACTGTCTGAATTATGTTTAATTAAACTTAATACATAAGTATGTAATTTGTTTTATTTGTCGTTTTAATTAACTGTGGTTGAAGAGCTCGTTGTCTATCACGATAGTGCCGTCTTCTGAGTCCCAGACATTAAAATGCATAGTGGTAGGACTACACTGTTGACAGTTTTCTCTCTACAGCCGCGGGCCGATCCGTTCAGGGTAGTACCACACTCTCGCAGAAGATCAACGGTTGAGCAGTGGCAGTGTCCTGCTATGCTTCGTTCGGTAAACGAGAGAGTCGGAAGCCCAAATTTGGGTGGGTATGGGATTTTTATTGGTAGGCCTACTTGTACCCCTGATATTGTAAAGTGTAAAGGTCGGCAATAACACTTACCACCAGCCGCTTGCTCGTTTGTCACCAAGAGCAATAAAAAAAAACTCCGCTATCGTCAGGAGATTATTCAGTGAAATTAATATATAGATAAATCAATATATAATATATAGGTAGGTATAGTTAATTAATACTCAAATAGAGATAGTCATTTTCGTTTTTACATGACTGATTAAAGAGTTATTTAGTCAGTCCAATCACCAACATTGTCTGGTCATATATATAAATATATTCATCAATCAGCAGTATATCCCTTACTTGGGGTCGAAGTAACATATATGGCTGATTCTCAAAAAAAATCGAAATTGATGTCCGTGATCATTTTTATAAACCAGAATCGTCAATTATGAAAGGTTTTTTTTTAATAAAACAACTGTACTAGATCTACAAATGTATGAAACAAATTTATTTTTTATATGATAAACAACAAAGATATGTCCAAGAAACAGTAGCGGTGTTAGGGTAGGGCGAGGTTGGGCGACCGCCCAGGGCGCCGGGTAAAAAAGGGCGCCGCAGGCCATTCTCATAGTTCGAGGTCTACTTAGTCGTAAAGTCTTGAATTGCAGTTGGAGGGCGCTGTAAAAATCTCGCCCAGGGCGCTGGTAGTGTTAAAACCGGCACTGCCAAGAAAGTACCCTGAAAATCATTCCCTCACTATGTCCCAAGCGCTAAATTTGAAGATAATCATTAACTTAAAACGTAAAATTCCTTACAATTGTTTATTATCATATTTTTTACTTATATAGGATAGTATTGACTATACCTATATGAGCCCATAGTTTCATAAATGCGAATAGAAATATTTTTAAATATAATTCAAAATTTGTCCATAAAAAAAGTATCATTCCCTCACCGTTTTGTAACAATGTGATTGGAGCAATACTTCAAGGCCTACCAAGTCCCACCTTATTTTTTTTTGTAGTTGGCAACATTGCCCTTGAGAACATACACTAGAGTGGACAATTGAAGAAAGGATATTTTCCTAAAATCAATTTGACAAAAAGTTTTTTGAATATTACATTTTTTAATGTTCATTCCCCCCTCATGTAATATTATCAAAAGGTAAGCATTTTTTATTTAATAATCATAGCATATTTTTATATGTTTTCGGTAGTAATAAAGTAATGTTTACAATTCGTAAGAAAGTAAGGTTATTTTCCTAAGTTTGTAGCAATTTTGTTTCATTTTGTCATTCCCTCATCGTCATTCTCTCACAAAAAATTTTTAATGAGGGAATGATCTCAGTGAAGAATGATTTATTTTCTAATAAATATAGAATACTTATGTTTGTTTGATTGGTTTCAGTACCTTGAACGTCTATAATGTCGAGAAGTAAAAAATCAACCGCTGCAGAAGCAAAGCTAAAAAAAAGTAGTATGACAGAAAGCGAAGAGAAAAAAAAGTTTGTAACAATTAAATTGTTACAGTATTGATGTAATTATTAAATTTTTGCAATAAAACAAATGGTTGGTGCATTATAAAGTTTTTAATTATTGTAGAATCATATTAAGAATCATTTCCTCACGAATCTGTCTTTCCCTCATTTTCAAACCTTTTTTTTTTATATTCAATTCAAACTCAAAACAGTTGGGGACCACTATAATATTTTCCTCAAATAAGACATATATTACGTCTTGAGCAAAAAAAATAATCGATCACGAGTTAAAAAAAACTGATGAACTCGATAAAGTCATTTTCGACTTTTTTTGAGAATCAGTCATATTCGTACATATTGCAAAAGTTATAGGCAATAGTTTTATGATCGGCCGCTTGCCTGACATCAACCCTTCTTAGGAATGTAATTATTGACCAAATGGCATCAGGTGGAGTTGGTCCAGGTCGATATAACGCTCTCAGTCGTGTTTTACGATATCCACCAGCAAAGTAGGGGTTGCCCACAAATAAGGTTTCGTAGTATTCGTAGCCACTGCCACACAGTAGATAGCTCACATGTAAACATAAATGATAATTCTGTGAACAGTGTAGGGTTAAAGAAAGTAAGAATAAGTTAGGCAATTATCAGCGAGTTAGGAATGAAGGGATGGTGAAACATTAGTTTCGTACTTGGTTCCGAACATTCTTTCCGTCCGTCCGTTTCTTCATTTGTGAATCATAGAAATTAGCTAATACGTGAGTGGGGAGCAATATTTCTGTGCAACCACACCAACCATCCAATCGCCAACTTAACTTTTTTTTATGTTCACAAACGAGCAAGCAGCACACCTAATGGTAAGTGCAGCTGTCGCTGCCGAAGGTCAATCTATGCCTTTGCAATACCAGGTGTACAGCTAGGACGCCTGCCTATCCTGATAGATCGATCTGAGGCTGTAGGTAGAATACTGTCAAGAGCAGGGGCGGCTTTACCTATAATGCAGAGGGTGCGGTGCGCCCGGGCGCCGGGTGTTAGGGGGCGCCAAGAGCCGCTCGGGACACATAGAGCCTCCACTGTAACGCTCCGCACGGAGCGGGCGCACCGTACGCAGCGTCTGCCTAACCATTTATAAACGTAGTGGGTGCGTTATTTAACAGGTTTGGGCAGGTTGCTTTGTCGCCATGCTCACTGTACCTTCATAATCCGATCACGTTTACCTGGTTTTGTGTCAAAATAACAAGACTAAGCATGGAACAACGCATTCCAGCGAGATTCGAAATTTAGACGAACGTGTTGTAACTATCAACCTATTCCATTTTGTTCACGCATTTTGATACAAGAGGGCGCCAGGTGATTGCTTGCCCGGGCGCTACATGTGCTAGAGCCGCCCCTGGTCAAGAGTAGCCCAGCCCTATCGGGGCCGGATTATCCATAAGGAGGATTAGGAAACTGCCTAGGGGCCCCGCAACGACCAAGGGTGTGCACGCACAAAGAAAAAATAAACGTTTTATAGAACAATTTTTTTGAAAATTTGTATACTTCGTCAATATCTAGTTTTTTTCGACGCACATTGTCAGTTGCTGAAATACTTCATACATCTTTCATAGCGATAGTCATTCCAGGACTGACCATTGGGTATTACATTTTTTTTCAATTTAGAGATTTGTTATCTTAATATTCTCAATTCATATAGGTAAGTACTGTTGGGCTCCAGTATAAATCCATAATGGGGTGGAAATTGACTACGTTGATCAGATGAGGTGCTAAAAGGTATTATTTCATTTTATCCTTGGTATGATAACAGTTTAGTCACATCCCTTAATCACCTTTTACAACCATGGTTGTAAGACATCTCTTTCCACATTTGATATCCATGCTCTGAATTAGGATAGGGCAGGTGAATTGTGTCTTCAAGCTTTGAATGGGGAAAGGAAAGATGAATTGTATCTTTACTTCATACGGAGCTATATTTTTATATTATGTATTAGTGTAGGTACTTAAATTAATCATTTGTTAGGGGTAGGACCACACTGTTGACAGTTCTCTGTCTACAGCCGCGGGCCGGTCCGTCCGGGGTAGTACCACACTCTCGCAGAAGATCGACGTCTGATTAATGGCAATGTGCTATTGCGCTTCGTTCGGTGAGCGAGAGAGCCGGAAACCCAACTGGATGAGTTTGAGGTTTGTATTGGTAGGCAGCGGCCTAGCTATGTCCTTGGTATTCCAAAGGTCCATGGGCGGCAGTGACATTTACCATCAGGTGTGCTACTTGCTCGTTTGCCACCATAAACAATAAAAAAAGGTCATTAACTGCACGAGAAGAAAAATAATCGACTACTTTTTTATATCAATTTAGCATATAGTAAATTTCAGCATATAGTAATAACCCACGCCTCATTCATTCCAGTTTATAGCCATCCCATTAGGACTGAAGTTTCCTTCACTATAGAAGTGAAATTGATCTATTATAGGTACCACGCCTAGTCGCTTTTTGCGAAACCCACGAGCAAGAAGGTGGTGAATTGTATACTTGCTCCATCACCATATGGAAATTACAACACATATTTAACTAAATGTAAGGCAACAAAAGAAATATCTTACAAAGCTACATTGTACGATACAAAAACAGTGCAAACACTGGAATCAATTGTTACATTAACTTCGCACTACTCTTTTTTTTGTGATAGGCTATAGTTTGGACTCTGTGGCATCGTTCTACTTCCTTATTGTCATTGTTCTAACTATTGGTAACGATTCCTTGACCCCGGTGGCCAGCCCGGCGTTCCATGTCATGCTACCGTCTTCCGTCTTTGGCAAAAATCAAGTGTGGGAGCATCACCCTCGCGTTCTGCCTCACTGCTTGAAACGGACTAATACCCGGTCCACTATACTTCATATTAATCAAGACTATAATCACGTATCCATGAAATCACATATAAACTATTTCATTTGTAATTCTTCGCTTAAAATTATATTTACCCAATCCCTTTGACTAGTGTAGACATTGAAGTGTAAAATATTTTCATTGTACTCATTCTATTGCAAAACATAATGGAAATTATAGTATGGAGATCTATTGTATTTTTACTCTGTCAACACACTGCTCTGTTTTGTATATTATATATCTATTCATAAAATATTATGCGGTTATTACTTATTAGGTTAATTTTATTTCCTTTTTTTTTAAATTTCACTGTAGGTGTACTCTACGGCGCAGTAGTCTAAGAAGCGACCGACATGCCGAGTGTTTCCATGCGGTGATGGAGTAAGAATACAATTTACCACTCTCTTCCTTGTCCGTGGGCTAACGACTCACTCACGACTAAGGGATAAAATGTGCATATAATGTTTATGCAAGAATAGGAAAACTCAAAATAAAATATAGCAACCTAACCTTTCTTTTTTGTTGCGGTGGATTATTGATGTGGTCTCGTCCCGCCAAGTCGGTCCGGGGTGACGGAAGAGTCGGCGCGTGACCCCATTTACCCACCATGCAACTCTCCTCTTTTCGCCGTGCGAGCGGGCCACCGGTACCCGATTTTTGTCTTCGGTGGTCCGCCCGGCGGTTTACCCTCGCAGGTTCCTCTCGTCGACGCCCTGACCGGACTATTCACCGGTCCGATGATCCGAAGTCTCGGCTACGGCGGCATCAGGCGCAGGCTTTCGCGCCTGCGCCGCCCGAGGCGCCGGCGGCGGCCCGAGTCCGCATGGAGGGAATCCTCCCGGGCTCGTTCCGCCGCCTCCTTCTGCGAGATGACAGTCGTTGGCCCTCTAAGCTGGGTCCGCCCACGTTCGGCATGAGCCGTGATAGGGCGGACGCCGCGCCGACCAGCCGGGGAGCAATTCGGCGGCAATGCTCGCGGAACCACCATCGCCCGTTGAGCACCAGGCCCAAGTAGGTACTTCATATGGGCCTGGATACTGATTTGGATAGAGGTGAATAGCAACCTAACCTAATCAGCGTGGTATAGTAAGTCAATTTTCATCATCTTTTAGAGCAGTGGTCGGCAACCTTTTGACAGGCAAGGGCCACAAGGTGGAAAAATAAACTAAAGGCGGGCCCATACTCGTGATATTAACCCTAAAATATACGATATACGGTCGATCGCGGTTCGTTCATGCATTTATTTTGATATTTATAACTTATTTACAAAACATTCACGGGCCGCGAAGAAGACGTTCGCCCCGTGACCGACCGAACGTGTGTTGTCGACCGCTGTTTTAGAGGTAGCTCCAGCAGTATATGACTTGAGATCTTTGTAATGATAATAATGCCGAGCGTCATGGGTTTGGTTCTGACACAGGACAGTTCTATATAGAATTTATAAACTATTATTTTCAATCTGAGTCTTTTAGTTGTGTTAATTACCTAAATGTTTGTAAAGACCCCCGTGACATTATTCTTTAGTAGGTACGAAGTGTTGTCGTTATAAAAATAGGTCGTTTGACAATTGTTACAAGCGTGAAGATACAAGTGCTCTCTTGCTAGATATGAAGGCATATAAAAAAGTAGATTCAGGTATTCATATTTACTGTATTCGCCGTTTTATATTACAAATATTACGTAATACGGGCGCTAAAACGAATCTGGGTCACCGTTCCCGAACGGATTACACACTCGTCTGGTTCGTGCAAACTTTGAGAAAGAAGAAACCTGCGGTGTCGGCAGAAATTGCGAAAGTTCAAAGGTGAAGGATTTTGCTGACACCTGAAATTGGGACCGGCCTACGAAATATTTTTATTCCCATTGAAAATATATAGCCTCAAGTTTTAAAAAAAAGTCGAATTTTCATATTATTTATAGGACTTAATAATTTATAGAACTATTTCACAAGGTATAATAAGTTTCAAGCACAAGAATGGGCTTTGCGAACTATTTACAACTGTCATTTATTTAATTATAAAAAGAAAGTAAATTAAAAAGTTTTATGACAGCTGGCTCTATCCTTCGTACCTAACATGAATACGTATATAATTTGTATATATAGGTACTTCATGCATAACTATTTGTTTTTAATTAAAAGTAGCGGTATTTTTTTCAATAGCTCATACTTAGGTATTACTACCAAATTGATCTTACTACAATTTGTCGTATGTTGTACATTTATTGTCAATGTTGTGCTGCTATTATTTTTATTGTTTCTGATAACAGACGAGCAAACACGGTCATACACTTATCAGTGGTAAATGACGCTTAGAAATTGATCTCCGCTACACAAGGTACATATAAGCCTATCAAGTTGAGAGAGATTGATTGAAATCGTTTAGCTAGAAACACTGTGTTATATTAGCCACCTATTATTTAGGTCTTGTTTTAATGTTTTCATATCGGTTAGCGGTTCACCAAATGGTACGTACCAAAGCAACTACACGTTAAAAACTATAATTAAAAAAAATGTGGTGACTGCTTAAGAATGCAATGCATCACCATTTTTTGGCCATGGGTGCCATAAAAGACGGTAACTAATTACTGGCGGGTCTATGGGGTGGCGTGCCGTCTATTTTGTCGTCGTGTAACTATAACACAGCCCGTCACAAAACCAAAACGCATCCTCGTCATCATTCTGTTTGTTATTTTATCCACGTTTACGTACATATGAGGGCAACTAAAAAGTATTTCAAAAGAAAAATTAAAATCAAGGCCGGCCCGCGCGCTATTGCAGACCATATTTCTTTTAAGGTCCAAACTTCGAGTCCGACTGTGAGACGTGGTTATAAGACCTCAAAAGAATTTGCTACTCCTTTTAAAGTTATTTAGAAGTTTTAGCATCGAAGTAATCGTGAGTACAAATGGCAACATTTACATAAATTTCTAATTTAGAAGTAAAAAATATATTCGCTAAAATGAGCAGGACATAAAAATTATAAAAGTTGAATAGTTATCCTAGTACACTTGACTTTTTAAATAAATTATAACTATATTTAATAGCACAAATAAACCCCCAAACTAAGTTGAAAATTAAAAATATAAATAATGGTTACGCAGCGTAACAGTCATTTTCTTGAACGAGTGTTGGGACGGAGTTTTGGCAATGATTAATGGCTACAGGGAAAAGTTTCACTTACACAGCGTGTGCCAAAGAATATTGCGTATTTATACGTGCACCTGGCATATTTTGTGGCAACGGTGGAAGTGATGAAAATGCTTCGAAAGAATATTTACTTTTATATTGGACTTAACTAAGTTGGAGGACAGTTTTTTATCCTGAAGAGTACCTACATATTTCAAAAGATACTTGAATTCCTATACACGATGCTCATTCTTCTTTTATTAGCATGCAAATACCGTTTGCAAAATGTTATCCAGTTCTTCTGACAATATTCAAGAGATATTCTATCGCATCCTAAGTGTCTATTATTGTTTTTCTTCGATGACAAGGACTGGGTAACTGGTAGCCCGCTCGTACGGCGTTAAGAGGTACCTACCTACAATGCAGGGCGGGTCTATGGGGTCGCGTGCTGTTAATTTTGTCGCTCCAAAGGGATTGAAGGGGGTATAACCATACTATAGCCAGCCACAAAAACAAAATGCATCATTGTCATCATCCATCTGTTTATTATTTTACTCTCTTGTACGTAGAATATTGCTTAGTCATGTTTTATGAAATAATTATGGTAGGTATTGATAGTTTTCTCTATACGGATGGCAGGCCACGGGTTAGTACCAAAGTATCGCAGAAAATTGACGTTTCAACAGTGGCAATGTACTGTTGTGCTTCGCTCGGTAAGCGAAAGAGCTGGCAGCCAGCCCAACTTTGTGGATGGATTTTGGTTTCTGATTGGTAGTCAGCGGCCTAGCTGTACCCCTGGTATAGCAAAGGTCTATGAGGGGCAACAATATTTAACATCAGGTGTGCTGCTTGCTCGTTTTCTATTATAAGCAAAAAAAAACCGGGGAACTAATGGGTACCTATGACTATGCATCTTAGACTATCATTAAACGGATAATTGCATGCTAATGACTAATGGATCTGAAAGCTCAACTTATGCTCAAAATAAAAGTATATATTTTATTATCTGCCTGTCGTTATCATTTATGCGACTTTATGTAAAATATATCGGCACTTAACTAAATTGTATTACTTAGTGCTTACACCTAAAGTGGAAATTACTAAAGCTATTTCCAGACACAATTAGCGAAAGATAATTATAATTAACTTATAAGATCGCGATATATAATTTCCTTATCGTAATATCTATACTGATAGTATATTTTTGCTATGTTTCTGCAATGTTCGAATAAGATGTATCAACAGTCTGGTAAAAGACCAGAGGTGTTGTAAGAGACGTGGACTAATAGAAGTAGACCAAAGTAGACTGAAGCTCCTGTTCAGTTGTATCCATTCCTAATGATTCTGTATTCCACGCAGTAGGAGTCACAAATATGGCTAATAATTATAAACTTAATTACCCTATTATCATTAATTGGTCACGGGTTCCTTTATAAATGGAGTTAAAGGAGCCCACTATTCCACTCTGGCCACGCGAGTTGATAGAGGATTTTTCCTTATTTTGCGGTATGTACATACATATATACATATCATCATGCCATATCCCTTGCAGGGTAGGCAGAGAGAACAGAGTGCCAGAGAACTCTTTCTTTGCATACTTCACTCGCTTCCTCAACATTTATAATTCTCTTCATACACGTTCGCCGGTTTCGGAGACTCTTGACTCCACCTTCCTTCAGTACATGACCAATCTGGTCTAGGTAGGTTAGTCTCGGTCTCCCTCGGTACCTACATCCTCCCACTTTCGCATTGTATATCTTCTTAACCAGACGTTCTTTCGGCATTCTTTCCACATGTCCGAACCATCGGAGCATTCCCTTTCGCATCTTTACACCAATACTCTCTTTCATACCGACCTCATTTCGACCGCATTAATTTTACTTTCATACTCTTTTCTGCATACCCCACTCTCGCTTCCATTCCATGTATTTACTGTTTATATTTGTTAGACGTCTTTTACGATAGCCTCAGGTGGTGAATTGTAGTTTTACTGCGTTATAACACAAATTAATAGTGGTAGGACCACGCTGTTGACAGTTTACTGTCTACAGTCACGGGCTGGTATTTCCGGGGTAGTACCACACTCTCGCAGAAGATAGACGTCTGAATAATGGCAATGGGCTATTGCGCTTCGTTCGGTGAGCGAGAGAGCCGGAAGCCCAACTGGGTGGGTTTGAGGATATTATTGGTAGGCAGCGGCCTAAGCTATAACCCTTGATATTGCAATGGTCCATGGGCAGCAATGACACTTACCATCAGATGTGCTGCTTGCTCGTTTGTCACAATAAGCAATAAAAAAAAAATTATAAGTCGACCTTAAAACCTGAAAAGTTTCTGCCCATTCTATATGAAAGTTCAAGACATTTTTTTTTTCAAAATTTATACAAATTATATGCAAAAAAACTTTTTCTTCGATCTATTATATTATACTATACGTTTATAGATATAATAAACTACAAGCTATAGTAAACTGTAAGCTCATTTCAATTACCTCATGCCATTGTACCAATCGTGTCATTGTTTGTAAGATTTACGTCTGCGTTCGAATTATGGTTCTATTGTTCGTTCTGAATCATATGTAATGGTGTATGTAGTGTGTTTTGTTGTGTCTGCATTTTGTCGGCCAATCATATTACGTCAAAATATGCTTTATCGGCGTCAAACTGTGTATATATGTCTGAAAGTACTATTGACGAAGTAATACGATGCGTCAACCTTTTAAAACGGGAGAGAGAGAGGGAGAGAGAGACCGAGAGACTGGGTAGACCGAGACTAACCTACCTAGACCAGATTGGTCATGTACTGACGGAATGTGGAGTCAAGAGTCTTCGAAACCGGCGAGCGTGTATGAAGAGAATTATGAATGTTGAGGAAGCGAGTGAAGAATGCAATAATAGAGTTCTCTGGCACTCTGTTCTCTCTGCCTACCCTGCAAGGGATATGGCGTGATGATATGTATGTATGTAACCTTTTAAAATATTTTTAAATTTCATATGGGCTTTGATATTTTGATCCGCAGCCTTTTTGTGTGATGAAAAGTTTGCGAGAAAAAGAACTGAAGCGACTGCTTTCGCTTTATCGTATGTATAGTACCGATGGCCCGCCAGTACCTATAACGTAGAGAGGTATGTGCACGGCAGCTTATAGGCTCATTCGCTTCCCCCTTTGTTGCCCCAGATGGATCAGGCGGGGTGTGACTATACCATAGTCTGCCACTAAAAAAAAGTATACAATGTATCATCTTCAGCTCTTTTTCTTGCGTATTTGCGAAGATAATTTATTTATGTAAATTAGTATAAAGATTTTATGTAAATAACTGAATTTATTATTCAATACAATCTGATCAAAGAGTCCTCTCTATAAAAAGTGCTCGTCGCTAATCAAAATTATCGTGTGTCCTTGCGACGCACCCCGTCTAGCTTTCTGTTAATTAAACATTTGCTTTGCTAGGTTGCCTATCAAACTAATTTGTGAAGTGAAAAATAATATGATTGTCCAACACAGCGATGGGCTTATGTATGGACGAAGGACTGAAATAGTTAAATTATAAATTCTTGTTGCAATGTTTGTGTTGCGAACTCAGCCAGGTGTTCACAGTCCCGTGTACGTAATTAGTTTTGTAAAAGTTGATGAATTTCTAACAAGAACTTTAAGTTACATCGCAACGGACCAGCGATCACGGGTAACCTCCTTTGTTGTTTTACCGCAAAATCAATCAACATAAAATTAATTAAACCTCATTTCATCATTCCTGTCCAATTTAAATTAAGTTTACACAAAGCTTTTGACATTTTGTTAATGTCTTGTAAAGTTGATTTTGTTTATTTGGTTTTAATAAACTATAATTTATTATATTACCTACTTTCCGTATGGAGTAAGAATACAATTCACCACCCCTTATCTTACCCGTGCCTGATCGTAAGAGACGACTAAGGGACATAAAACGCATATAACATCTATGCAAGAGATGGAAAACTCGAAACAAAACCTTATGCCAATACGTCTGACCAGTATGGTATAGTAGGTCAATTTCCCTCCCATTATGGAGGAGGCGCGAGCCCAACAGTGAGGCATTTATGAGCTGAGATGATGATGATGAATTTATTATATTATCGACTTCATTTAAACTAATCCTTCTTTTGCGATGAGTGTTCCTGTTTACATACTTTAATTGAATTTGTTATGCCTCCTCACGAGATTTTATATTAAAATTTATAAACTATGAAATATTTATTATTCTGTTTGCATTAAGTATTACATTTTGAATAAAAAAATATTAAACATGATTAGTAGTGGTAGGGCTAAAATGTTGACAGCTTTCTGTTTACAGCCGCGGCTCGGTCCGTCTGGGGTAGTACAACACTCTCGCAGAAAATCGACGTTTGAGCAATGGAATGAGCTGTTGCTCTTTGTTAGGTGAGCGAGAGGGCCAGCAGCCTAACTTTCTGGATGGGTTTTGCTTGATAGGCAGCGGCCTAACTGTACCCTGGTATTGCACAGGTCCATGAGCGGCAGTGAAATTTACCATCAGGTGTGCTGCTTGCCCGATTGCCACGTTATGCAATAGAAAAAAATACAATTTTATATTAAAAACATAATTTCAAAAATTAGACGACGAGACAATAGTCATAGATATTTCTAAGCATTCTGTTATATACTCCGTCACTACATGAAAAATATAATACAATTAATCTGGTTTTTTTTTATTAATATACATAAAAATTATTTAAAAACAAATCGAGTTATTTTTACCTTCAATTGAACTTTCCAATTAATAAATTGGTGTTAAAGTATGGAAGGAGTTTTAATTGCTGCTAAGTATTTCAATCGGGGTCCTAAATATTTTAAGTGTAGCCAAAAAAAATTGTAAGCTCCAATGCGGTTTAATCGTAGTTCTAAACGGTTTATTATGATATGGAACTTTACGTTAAATGTGAGAGCCGCCCTGCTGACACATGTGTTTGAGGATATATTGGTATCATAAATCCAACCGAGATGATAGAGCGATAAAGTCTTTGGTGGGAATTTAGTCTCTCTATAGACATTATGTACTTAGATTTAGTTTAGACAATCTTCTCTGAAAATTTACACGATATAAATCACCTCTCATGGAACAAACAAAGCCTGACTATAATATCATTGGAATTTTAGGCAATGAGTCATATTATTTTTTGCTTGTGAATCACAAGCGAAAAATAATATGTCGAGCATAAGTCTTAGATATTTTTTTAGATTTATGTAGATATGCTGATTGGAGTCGAATTTTGTCTTTAATGAGGCAGCAGCGTAGGATGGCTTCGCAAAAGACCCCAGAGGCCGTTGGAAGCAATTGGGGACAGGACCTTTCTGAGTGGTATACCTGTGAGTAGTCGTGAGGCGACGTATGTCCAACAGCTTTGTTTTTTTTTTGTTAATCTGTGGACAGAAGTGTGAATTTTACGTTTATTAATTTAATGATATTAGTACACTAAGGTACAATATTGTAATGCATAATGTTTTTTATTGTCCCTTATAAATAAAATAAAAAATAAATAATATAAAATTTACAGTGAAATGTACTTTGGAACTTCCCTGATTGTACGGTGTGCCTTTATCAGTTAACTCGACCATCGCTTTATTGGATGAGGGTTACGTTGAATATAGACTATTATCAGTATTTTCTCTTTGTTAAATATCAATTATGCAAGTTTGTATGTATAATGTTTATTATATTTCATGATCTTTTTTCTTCGTAAAAATAAGTTCTACGATTACAGATATTGTAAAGTGTTTGTGTGTGTGTGTGTGTGTGTGTAAAAATGTAAATTAAACAAACTATGGTTTGTTTAATTTAAATCAGCAACAGTAAAATCAGTTTCATTTCAATTTAGTGATAATCTTAATTCTAATCACTAACTACTGGATATCGACCTATTAAAACTAAAAATAGTGAATAAATACATATTTGTTGCTATTCATTTATTATTTAAATTTATTTATTTATTAATTATTGAAGATGAAGAATCTTCAATCTATGGATTTTATATATATGAATATTATAATAACTGAAAACAAATAGGTTCTTTACTTCTCTTCTCAGTCCATTTAAGCCCGCTGTTGGACTTAGGCTTCTTGCATAATAGGAAGGAAATTGACGTATATACCACGCGGGTCAGACAAATTGACTCACGGTTTTATATTGAGTTTTAGTTCTTTAGAGCATAGATAGATACGTCATATCCTATAATCGTCTTTTACTGGCAAGAAAGGGGGTGGTGTATTATTACTTTATTACCACCATATAAATAGGTTATTACTTAAAAAAAAATCGCGCGTAAAAGCTATATAATTCTGAAAATTGCTAATTATAAAAAAAAATATTTAAATAAAAAAAAAACCTAACACATAGACATTAAAAAAATGCGCTTGGATGTGTTAATCACTCCATCGTTAGTATAAATGGTATCCCAAGGATATTTGAGTGTACTAGTTCATCATATCGACTATCATAGCCAATCATGACAACCGTGAACGACGGCTTAAAGTGCTCATTCAAGGCTTACACAACGGAATATAAAGTTTTTGCATCAAAATGCTTTCCTTTACAATATAATAAATATAAGTTGTATTAGTTGGCCTTGCCCCAGGACACGAGTATGGCGCTCCAGTAGACGATGCGTGTCACACTCTCGAGGTTATGCCCCGCCTGGGGTTCCCAGCGCCACATCCTGTCGGTGGTCATTGGGAGAGACCTGTCGCTGTCAACCATCATCTCAAAGATACTTAACAGCGACAGGTGCTGATCGTCAATGGCCTCCTTTTGTGAGGCCATCATGGAAAGGAAGGAGGCCGCGGAGCGGGAGCGCGAGGCGCTTGCTTCTGCTGACTCACTACGCCACCGGCGACCGGGGAGGAGGAGGCACCGTTATGCGCACCGCCTTGAGGGTCGACAGGACGTGGCCAAAAGCCTAAGCGTTGGGGTGTCTGGGATCGAATGTCAGTAGACGATCTCTCCGATGCCTCGTAAAAGCGAGGAAGGCGCCGCCGTGGTTTTAGTGGGTATTCTGGTCGGGCTTTAGCTGGCCGGTGAGTCCCACACTCCTCCCCGTCTATCAGCGACGGGGGATAGCGCGTAAATGCGTTTCCACAGCGATAAAATAAAATTTTTTGCTGCAGACGATTTGGTGCTTGCATAACAGAGCCGACATACTCACTTGAACCTGACGTCTGAATAGCTATTATGTTATTAAATGCAACTCCTAGTCTTAAGCAAATAATTCTTATATTACGGAGGATTTTACAAACACAAAGTTCACAAACAGAAATTACACTCAGACTCGGAACAACAATTTATGGATCAAAAACATTCACATAGGAACGAAGAGAACCCTTCGTTCCTATTCGCATTCCAGTTCCTCAATTACACTCGGTGCCCTTGGTATTGCTGCAGTCTATGAGCGCCTGTTACCTCTTACCATTAGTTGGGCTGCCCGCTTGTCTACTCCATCGAATTTAAAAAAAAGAGACAGTTAACAGTTTAAATATTTTATGACATTGAACTTCAAATTTGCAACGGAGTTGCTTCCCGCGGCTTCTACATACTAGTTGGTCCCACTATTAAACTTGCTATTTAAAGGCGTAGGACTACTAAAAAAATTGCACATCTAACAATTTATTCGATCCCAAGCAATGCTCATTCATTTGTACTACCGCTGAATAAGAAGTCGGTTCGTTTACGTTTTATTGAAGTCGATTAAAATTCCTTTACTTGTCAAAAGTCTTGGCTCAGAGTTTTAAATGATTGATTGCGTTGAAAGTGCCGAGTAAGCTAGCTGTGACGTCAAATCAACGCGGCAGGTAACGTTTCGAGTCGTTCATTAGCGTTATCCTATTGATGTACGGTGTGAGGTAGGTAAACGATGACTTTGTAAAAGTTTGCACAAGCCTAGTTTAATATATTTTTTAATTGTTTTTGATCAAATGCATTAGAAATTATGATTTTTAGAAGGCGAGGTGATTGTGGTTTATAGAACACAATTTTATATTTAGTGTTTTCTTTCTCCAGTCCATATACTTACGCCCCAATTTTGAGAATGATTCCCTTCATATAGGAATAAATTTGCATCATTCTAGCTTCTAGGTTTAGTATCAAATCATATTATAAGTAAATACTGACATTTTTTACCTTACATGACATTTTCTGCTTATGTCTTTTAGTCATTTTACGGCACTTAATGGGAATGAAGCCTAGATGATATATTCCATTTTTAATAATCACTCTATAGTGACTCTATAGCGACAAAATCCTTTTTTTTTATTAACACGCATGATTTTTTAACTAAATGGAACATACAATTTTATTTATTGTTAAGGTTTTTATGGTGTTTTGATTTTAGTATAATTATCCTGATGTATCTAATACTTTTTTAGTAAGCACGAGAGGCGGTTTAATGTTCTATATGTTATCATAATTTTTTTCAAAGAGCTTTATCCTGACCGTTACTGTATCAGATCCACATTTATTTAGTCCCAAATTCTGTCGTTTTTACACAGGTTTCACATATCCACTACAGTAGTAGGTCAATTTGCCTATATATTTCAGTAAGCCTTTTACAAACCTACGATTCTGTAGTACCTATATTAGTTTGAATAAATCTTACGAATTGGTTAACGTATGGTAGATATTTGGCCTCTTTAAAACATATTTTTAAAAACTGACTTAATTTAGTTCTTTTTTCATTTTTACTTTTCTCATTAAATCTATTGTGTACTTCAGGTAAAAGAAAACAGATGAATGCAAAAAAATACATCATTTTTAATGTCTTTTATAAGTAAATATTCCTGTCTTCTGCTGAACATAAATCTCAAACAAAAGGTAATGCCAAAACACCACATTCGGCAGGTGGGTTTGCGTTGATGAAGTTATACGTATCCAGCAATGCAGCTGTCTAGTCTCCTGGCGTTTATTTCGACGGTTTTTAAAATGCCCTACAATATTACTTACTTTCATAATTAATATTGACACGTTGTATTTATACTCCTTCAATATGAGTAAAATAGCTGTATTTTTAAGAAATTTTATAACGTTATTACGATTTTTTTTTTGTATATAAATACATAATATATTTATAATTTATCCTTTCCTTCAGCCAGTCATTATCTGTCAATAAGTATATCGTCGCTTTCAACATTGCCATTGCTATACTATTAATGATATCTTGTGGGAACTTTGTAGAAAGTGCAAAAATAATTAAAGCACTGTTATATTAAATTCACTACACCTAAGTCTTTTCTCCGCATCACAAGTACCCTAATGCAATTTATAAATTGCTTTTTATTTAAAATAAGTCGTTAAAACACTGATATTGAATGTAGTATAAGATCACCACATGACGCATTAACATTCACGCCAAAAACCCTTATTACTTATTAGTACATATTCATAGATAAAAAACGGTATGTCTTTTAGTTATTGAGAAGCGTGTAACTTGTCTACCGAGGTGATCTAAAGCTTGTTTTACTTTTTTGTGTAGAGATTTATCACGCTATCACCAACCATTGTGCACGGCTCTTTTTTGTTTAAAAAGTTTTTATGTAGCCCTGGGCGGATTGGCTGTATGGCGTGTGGCCAGTGCTAATCGTTCCGTCTTGTGTAGACAAGTTGAAACACGCCTCACGCGATGTTTTTAACATGATTATGGATATTAATACCTATACCGTAAATTCGGTAAGCATAGTGTTGTTTTCTTTATTTCTTTATAGTGCTTTTTAAAAGAATGAAAATTCGTTGTCAATAAAATTTATATCTATCGTTAGAGGAAGATAAAATAATTTTGTGGATACAAAAACTATGATAATAAGCTGTGATTAGTTTAATAGTTATTTTTCAGCTCCTATAGTCCCGATCAGGATCAGGGATCAAAGGGGATCAGTATTCCCCACCATGAGGGAGAAATGGTTTATGGTTTCATCTCATAGAATGTAGCTAGGTAGTAGTTTTTTTTCCTTTTTTGAACTGTAGTAGGTACTGTAGTATCGGTCTTCTCCAGATGAAGAAAATTAACCTATTACACCACGCTGAACTGACGGATTGACATAGGGTTTTAAATATTAAATTTGCCTGGTTTTCTAGTGATATTAATTACTTATAACCGTTAATTGAAAAGAGATGGTGACTATTTTATTATTAGTCTGTCACCTCCCAGAAATTTATTAATTACTAAGCTTTAGTAAAGTATTAGTAGGAATAGTAGATTGAGATCTAACTCTCTAACAATAATTAAAAACGAAAAATTTAAATGTTTGGAATGCGCAGGCGCGTCGACGTGTTGAAGACATAAACGCACTCACATAATGCCTCCGTTTTGCACCTAGTCTCATAAAACTGCTCGAAGAATTGACATAATTTCCTGTGCTTTATTATTAATACGACAACAAAAAAAAAATAAAAACCCGCCAAAGTGCCTCATATATTGTATACGATAAATACAATAAAATGTAGAATCTGGCGCCTTCCGTTACTAACAAAGATATTTTTTCAGCGCGAAATATTTGTTAATAATAAATGAGACGTACCTTTTATTACCCAGTAACATTGATGCCGGTGTAGTTTAGTTTGAGGCCGCATAAATAAATAAGGATCAGCCATAAACGTGAGAGATGAGTGGGTTCATATTTATTATTTTATTGCTTCGGTTGGCACATGAACTAGCCTTTTTAAATATTAATCTTAAGCTGTAAAAGTATACCCGTATAAGAGGCAATAATGATTCTTCAAAATCTGCTTTACAAACATATTGGTTGTAAGGCCACATTGGTCAGAGTTTTCTGTCTACAGCTATGGGCCGTCCCGTCTAGGGTGATACCATACTCTTACAGAATATCGACGACTGAGCAGTGGCAACGTGCTGTTGCGATTCGTCCGGTGATCCTGAGAGCCGGATGCCCAAATATGGGTCAGTTTTGATTAGTAGGCAGCTGGCTAGCTATACTCTTGGTGCTGCAACGGTCCATGTCCAGCAATAACACTTATTATCAGAACAGTGGTTTGAGTATCTCGGAATGTGTTGTTGGATCTTTCCTTTGCCTCTCCGAATGGAAGAACAGAACAAAAAATACATAAAATGTTGTTGAATCGATTGTCAAATAATTTGGAAAGTCCAAAAGTGCACGCCTCAAAATTTTATCTTATTCATCATTTATTTTTACATAATTTATTTAGTCAATACCATAAATGAAAATGAAAGAAAAATACTTTTGAAATTTCGTTCCATTCTCGACGTAGTGCTAAATATAGCTGTATAGGCTGTATGGGATTTGTCTCCTTTGCCTGTCCGAATGGACGAACAGCTTTTAATATAAGAAAAAAATCGATAGTTTAATTTTTACGGTCGTGAGAGTGCCAGATCCTTACGGAAACATCCGGACGTCCTCGAACATTTTTTTAAATTAACTTTTTCTTATTTTAAAATAAAATTGCTTTTTAAAAATATTAAATACGTTTAAATGAATGTTTTTTCTTGACATATGTATAATAGTATTATCCTATAAGTGCAGTGTGAGAAAAATACAGTCATTTTTAGTCTTGAAAAGTCCTTGATTTTCATATATTGAGAGTAGAGCTGCGCTTATGAGGCGTGCAATACAGAAACTGTATTTTTTTTATTGATACACAATATAGGTGGCAAACGAGTAAACAGCACACCTCTGATGGTAAGTGATACTGCTGTATAATGGACCTTAGTAACATCAATGTTTGTCTCTTTGTTTTAATTAAAGTAGTTAAAAAAAATGCAGATAGAAAAAGTATCGAACGTGGTTCCAGTAAAATTAGTATAACTTTATTATAGATTCCCTCAATAATGTTAATTCTTCCTGTGAGAGTAGTTTTTGACACGGAATTGTGAAATTAACCTAGTTTGGAAAAGTTCTAATCGGCTTTTGTTGTCTTCACAATTAGTAATCGAATTAACCAATACCTCACAGTAAATATTGCTGTGTGGACTCTACGAATACTAACAACCCTTACATTACTCGTGGGTGTCGTAAAAGATGACTAAAAGTCTCATCTGATGTAATTTGATTAACAAACACCTTTATAAACAGCAGAATCATGATAACATTCTGCTCTTATTCCAATTATTTCAAATATACAGGTAAGCAATTATACATCACGAAGACCCTCTACTATGTTATGGAAAGGCCCAACAATAGGATCATCTTTCTTTTCAGAAACATCGACGTACTCTATGTTTCAGCTGATTAAGTGAATAAGACAGTGGTACATCATCAGCATCTCAGCTTATATATGTCCCACTGCTGGGATTGAGTCTCTTCCACACTATGAGGGAAATTGACTGACTACGCTGGTTAGACGTGTTGGTATAGAGTTTTATTTCCAGGTTTCCTTCTCTTGCATAAGTGTTATAAGTATGCATATTTCATCCTGCACGAAGGTCTCTCTCATATAAAAGGATAGTGCCGAATGGCTGTCGTAGTGAGGTGTTATACCTTTCCTAGGTGAGGGCTGCTGCCCACTCTCCTGATCCTTGAATCCTTAGCTTTTTTTTACGACTCCCACAGGTAAGTGGCGACAATTGTATTTGACGGCACTTGTGTTTATCGCATTTGTTAAAACATGTTACGTATTTCACTGAGCACGCCACCTAGTGCATTATTCGCTCTCCACTACACAAATTTATTTTAAAACAGGTATAAAAGAAAGCGAGCGAGCTCCGTTTAGTCTTTATCGATTTGAGAGCCCTCAGCGCTCACCCACAGTTTGGGTAAAGTTGTCATAGCCATCTGAGGCTAACAACTAAGACATAAAAAAAAAAACAAAATCCGTTTAGTCAGTCTAGGCCCGCGCGTTTCACGGTGCACATGTCGTATGTCGCGTACTGACTTCCGCTAGCTGTGTCATTTACTTATTTGTTGGTCTGTTTAATCAGTGTGAGATCGAGCGCTCTAGTCTTGCGATACCGTAGCAGGGTTCATCCATTTCACCTGGAAACTATACGGTCCTCGTTCCCGATGTTCCTGTGTTGCCGGAGGGAGAGCTGCTACTCGTGCTATTGGTGAACCTTTGCCGAGTTGGCTGAGGATTCCACGGGCAAATAAAGGGGTGGCGACAAATGTGATCTTGTTCCGTAATCACATGGGGAAGACTATCTTATATCATGTAGTTGTTTGTACAAAGGCGATTGCCTGGGTCTACACTGTGGGTTCACTTAAGGTGTGAGCCGTGATTGGCATGCGACTGTGAAAATAATTGTAATTACTTGCAGTTCGGGAATTTGCGGTTTTGTGACCGCATTTTTATTCATGTCTGAGCCATGGCTTACCTATTTTTATCCCAACGCCGCACAAGGAATCACTCCTTACATATATACATACATATCATCACGCCATATCCCTTGCAGGGTAGGCAGAGAGAACAGAGTGCCAGAGAACTCTATCCTTGCTTACTTCACTCGCTTCCTCAACATTCATAATTCTCTTCATACACGCTCGCTGGTTTCGGAGCTTCTTGACTCCACCTTCCTTCAGTACGTGACCAATCTGGTCTAGGTAGGTTAGTCACTCCTTACACTATTATTAATTCATTACTATAAACATTATTGGCTACATGTTTTAATTTCGCTATAAGTTTGTGACTTAAATATACCGGTTTTTTCAACAATAGCCGCTCGGCGGGCGGCGACGACGCGACCAAAGCGCTCAATGAACACTCTACCTGGATTATCTATCGGTGATAAATTAAAAATATGGCATTTGAACAGCATTCATCATCCAAATGGGTCATTTTGACCAACCGCCATTGTCTAATAAGTAAAAAAGTTCACGTTTTCTATGCAGTATTAGCTTGTGTAATATTATTTAGGAAACTATTCGTTTTAGGCACCATATAAATAAATTTTATAGTTGGTACATTTGGGAATTCTTTTTCTCTACCCATATATGTCTTACTTCTCGACTTAGGCTACTACTTATTATCTGTAATGGGAGGGCAATTGATGTTTTCTAAGGTGTGGAAGATGGGTTGGCTGCACATTATATTACTTTCGCTTGTTTTACAACGGTCACGGGTAAGAAAGGGGGTGGAAAATTTTATACTTAACTCGTAACTATATGGAGTATTTAACATAATATATGAATTTAAACTTTCCGTGTAGTGACAGAGTAAGAATACAATTCACCACCCCCTATCCTAACCGTGGGTGATCGTAAGAGACGACTAAGGGATATAAAACGCATACAACATCTATGCGAGAGAAGGAAAGCTCGAAACAAAACCCTACACCAACACGTCTGAACAGCGTGGTATAGTAGGCCAATTACTCTTCCATTATGGAGAAGGTCTAAACCCAACAGTGAGACATTTATGGGCTATTGCTCTATGTGATGATGATGATGATGATGATGAACTTATCTGAGAAATTTAGAACTAAGTATTTTAGTTTCTAGAACGTTTAAGAGGAAGTGGAAATCATTTATCGAATAACTATTTTGAATTTATTTTATTCATTCTCAAATTATTGTAGAATCTCCGTGACCAAATAAAAGTTATCTCGCGAACTATAGCAAATTTAGTATGCAGTCACTTTTTATTTGGATTTTAATTGAAGCGATTTTTATTTTATTCGCTTGTTGGTAAAAAAGTAAATTATTATAGTTAAACTTTAAAGTGTTAAAATCTGGTAGTTAGCAAAATATTCGTCTGGAATAGATTAAAAAAAAATATTTACGTTTATAAAGGAAGTCTGAAAGTAAATTTGCTTTGTATAAATGATAATTATAGTAGTATTATAAATAAATTGATGTCTGGATATCTAAATTTAAAGCAAACATGGATAGAAAGATGGATTTCTCAAAGATAAAAAAATAATATATGTACAATGCACCCACATTTTACAAGTAGTGAATTAAAATCATCACCTCTTATCTTTTCCGTGGGTGTGATAAAATATAACTAAGAGATATAACATGCATATAACATTTGTGTAACAGAAGGAAAACTGGAAATAAAACTTTATAACAATCAGTGTGACCAGTTTGAAGTAGTAAATCAATTTTGTGGGGGCGACTGTGGCGAGGATTCGTTCCACCACCACGGCCCCCGGCCCGGACGAAATACCAGTCCGGGTGTTGACGTCGCTCCTCGAGCACCTCGAACCTCGCCTCAGACGACTGTACAACGCCTGTTTGGCGTCTGGACGGTTCCCTGAGTATTGGAAGGAGGAGAGGTTGGTTCTCGTGCCAAAACCGGGACGGCCCCCGAATTCGCCGTCAGCCTACAGGCCCATCGTGCTCCTTAACGATGTGGGGAAGCTGCTGGAGCGTATCCTCGCTGACTGCATCGTCCAGTACTAGGGCGAGGTGGGGCGCGATCTGCCGGAAGCTCAATTCGGTTTTCGAAGGATGCTTTGGGGCCCTGCTACGGCTGAGGCAGACGACCGCGGACGGGACGGCGGAGGAGTGCTGTTGGCGGTGTCGTTGGACATCGCCAACGCATTTAATAGTCTGCCATTCAGCTGCATCAGGGAGGCGCTCCAATTTCATGGGGTACCTGAGGCGGCTGGTGACGGACTATTTGGAGGGGCGCAGTGTCCTCTGCGCGGGTCCCGCAGGGGACATTGTGCGGACGCCCATGACGTGCGGTGTAACCACAGGGGTCGATTCTGGGGCCGACTCTGTGGGACATCGGTTACATGACTGGGCGTTGAGAGAGAGTCTCCCTCCCGGGCTGAGCTTGATATGCTATGTTGACGATACGCTCGTCACAGCCTGGGGCAGGACACTCGAAGAGGCGGTGAGCCTGGCCACCGAGGAGATGGTCAGGCGAATCGAAGCGCTGGGGTTCAGGGTAGCCCTAAATAAGACGGAGTCACCCCTGACCGAATTGGCGGGGCGAGATCACGTCCATAGTCGACCGCAAAAAAAAAAGTAGTAAATCAATTTTCTATAATGGAGGAGGCTTGAGTTCAGCAGTACTGAGATGAATGATGAAAAATGTAAATACATAATTATGTTGTATGTAGCAATGAATGATGAAAAAAATTATGTATTTGTACTTCAGTAAAAATTAAAGTTTTATTATCATATTACTTTTCCGAAATTTAGTTTTATCAAAGTTTTATTATCATATTATTATTTCCGTGTGGTGACGGAGTACGAATACAATTCAGGGGTACGATATCAGAAACCTCCGCGTGGTGTGCCCCGGGTACGGGCGGCAGTCCCCCAGATCACTCTGATGGATTGTCTCCCGTAGCGAATATCTGGCGCTACGGGGGTCCCCTTTTTTGGGAAGCCCTGATTCGCTCCTAGCCCTCTACTCGTAGAGGGTGACCGGACGCGAATTCTCGTTGGGCCCAGTCACTCATTCATTTGAGGACTGGGCAGGCATATGCCACCGTCGACATATCGTAAACCTGATTCTTTGCTTGTCTTAGTTTCAGGAGCGAGGGTCTTGGCTTAACCGCCCGGACCGCGAGCAAGACAACCTCTATAAAGACGAATCGACATTCGAATTCGGAAATCACCCAGAATCTTAAGCGTAATCTTTGGCGTGCGGCGAGAAGATGCATGGCAGATGGGTTGTTCTGTCGTTAGCACGCTCCAGCCAGGGTACCGGTTGCCCCCCTGGTTGGTAAATGTAGGCTTGCACGAGTACAGGAATCTCTGCTCGGGTCGACGTTGTGTATCTTCCTTACTCGTGGGAATCATATGGATATCTTAAATTTAAAACCTTCTTTAAAAATCGACGGGAATCCCTGTGATTCTCACACCACGGCCTTGTCAAGCCAAAGAAAAACTGACAACGACGCCTCGTCCTCAGGACTTGAGGCGTCCGCCGAGGGCCCAGCACAAATCGTGGAGGCCCAAAAAGTGAAGCGAATGTCGCCCAGGAAGAGCAGAGGGAAGGCTTCCAGCTACAAGAGGCGGATGGAAGAGCGGCGTGCGCGCAGAGAGGCTGCCGCTGCTGAAAAGGAGGACGGTGCCAGAATTGCTGCAGAGCCGTCTATGGACAAGGGCGACAGTGACGTCGCAGAGCCGTCCGGAGATGAGGGCAGCGGATCTGCCGCTAAGATGGACGAGGGCAGTGTATCCGCAGAGCCGTCCAAGGAAGATAGCGGCGCGGACGCGGCGATGACCTGCCGAATGCTAAAGCCTCCGCCAGGTCATCGCCGCGTCCTGCGGCATCGGCCCTGGCGGTGGCTGTGGCGACTAGGGAGGAGGCCCTCCCCTCGAAGGTGCGGGAGCGCCCCCTGAGCAAGGGAGGCAGCTCGGGCGCCGACTCCGAGGCAAGCGTGGCCATCATGCCTCCACCGAAGGTGCCGGCTTCTCGCAGAGGGCGAGGGGCCGCAGTAGCAGGAGGAAGGTCGACGACTCCTCGGCATGAGGCGGTGCCCGCTGCCCGCGTGAGCGACGACCCCCCGGACCTGCACGCTGAAAACGTCCGCCTTAGTGGCGAGGCCTCAGGCCTGCGGGACCTGAACCGCCAGTTGGGGGCCGAGCTGGCGGCGGTGCGTCGGGTAAACCGCTTGTTGGCCAAGGACATGGTCAACCTGCGGGCCCAAATGGCGCAGTTCCTGCCGCCTGCGCCAAAGCTGTTGACCAGGGCGCGCTGTGCTGCTGTTGCGGCGAAATCCGTTCCCGTGGCGAGGAAGACGCCTCTCGCTGCGGAGGGTACGCCGCCGGGTGAAGCCCGTCTTGAGGAAGGCCCGGCGGGAGCTAGACGTCTTCGATATTGGAGGCGTCCAAGCCAGGACCCGTAAGGCCCGGACAGGGGCTTGAATCCTCGAGTTCCCTGGGGCCGAGGGCGCCAAGACGGCCGACAGCGTAGCGGAGAAGCTGCGAGGTTTATTCGCCGAGGAGGGTGGCATCAAGATCGCCAGGCCCGTTAAGTGCGCCGAAATGCGCATCGCGGGTCTGGATGACTCTGTGACGGTGGAAGACATCCGGGAGGCCATTGCCTCGAAAACCGGGTGTCCCATGGACACCGTCCGGGTTGGCGCCATTCGCCCCGGTCCGGGCGGCGTAGGTGTTGCCTGGGCGCAGTGCCCGGTGGAGTCCGTCATGCAACTGGCTGGCTCAGGTAGGCTCCTCATGGCCTGGAGCTCGGTGCGGGTAACCGTGCTTGAGCACCAGCCGGTACATCCGGATGGAGGTCTCCCCCCCGGGACCCCAGTAGGGGTCACAGGGCGGACGGTGCTCCCGCGTTTCCGCGGTGGGCTGTGTATCGTCTTGACAGGGACCTACTGGCGGAGGCGGCCATCGTTCACACCTGGCTGTCCTCACCACCTCCAGCGGACGGGGTAGACACTGAGGCTGTCCACATCCGCAGTGCGTTAACGCAGATCTGCGATGCGGCCATGCCCAGGGTGCGGCGTCTACCTCTGAGGCAAGGGGTCTACTGGTGGTCCCTAAGACTGGCGGACCTTCGTGCGGTGTGCATTAGTGCCCGAAGGTCCTACACCCGCAGCCGGTGGCGTCACCGCGACGCTGAGCGGGAGGGCCAGCTGTACGAGGCGTACCGCAGTGCGCGGACTACCTTTCGGCTGGCCATCCGATCCGCCAAGGGTGCCAGTTGGCAGGAGATGCTGGACGGTCTCGACCGTGACCCCTGGGATCACCCGTATCGCGCCTCGCTGAACAAGCTTCGCGCGCAGGGCCTCCCCCTCACCGAGACCCTCCAGCCCGACTTCCTTTGTAGGGTGGTCGAGTTGTTTCCGCGGTAGTCGGAGCACACGCCCCCGGTCATGGCGTCGCCAGATCAAGACCGGGAGGCCAACGATAGTGTTCCGCCCCTGACGGAGTCGAAAGTGGGGGCGGCTGTGGCGAGGATCAGTTCCGCCAACACGGCCCCCGGCCCGGACAGAATACTAGTCCAGGTGCTGACGTGCTGAGGAGCACCTCGAGCACCTCGAGCCTCGCCTCAGTCAATTGTACAACGCTTGTTTGGCGTCTGGACGGTTCCCTGAGTGCTGGAAGGAGGGGAGGTTGGTTCTCCTGCCAAAGCCGGGACGGCCCCCGGATTCACCGTCGGCCTACAGGACAATCGTGCTCCTTGACGATGTGGGCAAGCTGCTGGAGCGCATCCTCGCTGCCCGCATCGTCCAGTACCTGGGCGAGGTGGGGCCCGATTTGTCGGACGTTCAATTCGGCTTTAGAAGGGGGCGTTCGATCATCGGGACCCTACTACGATTGAGGCAGACGGCCGCGGAGGCTGTCACCGGCGGAGGAGTGCTGTTGGCGGTGTCGTTGGACATCGCCAACGCATTCAATAGTCTGCCATTCAGCTGCATCAGGGAGGCGCTCCGATTTCATGGGGTGTCCTTGTACCTGAGACGGCTGGTGGCGGACTATTTGGAGGGGCGCAGTGTGCTATGCGCGGGTCCCACAGGGGACATTGTGCGGACGCCCATGTCGTGCGGTGGTCCGGAGGGGTCGGTTTTGGGGCCGGCTCTGTGGGACATCGGGTACGACTGGGCGTTGAGAGGGAGTCTCCCCCCCGGGCTGAGCTGAGTGATCGGACAGGGGAATTGTCCGGTCACCCAACGTGAGGCCACTGCGTGAGGGCGACGCCCCGACGGCGAAAGCTGTCGGGGCATTGACATGAGAGGAACCCGCAAGGGTAAACCGCCGGGCGGGCCACCGAAGACAAAGATCGGGTACTGGTGGCCTGTTCGCACGGCGAAGAGAGGTGTTTGCAGGGTGGGTCCATGGGGTTGCGTGCCACCTCTTCTGTCGCCCCGGATGACTTGTCGGGGCGCGACCACATCCATGGTCCACCTTGCGGGAAAAAAACAAATTACGAATACAATTCACCACCCCCCATATCTTACCCGTGGATGATCGTACGAGACTACTAAGGGATATAAAACGCCTGAAACATCTATGCAAGAGAAGGAAAATTTAATTGTGGTAGGAACACGCTGTGGACTGTTCTCTGTCTACAGCCGCGGGCCGGTCCATCCGGGGTAGTACCACACTCTCGCAGAAGATCGACGTCTGAGTAATGGCAATGTGTTATTGGGCTTTGTTCGGTGAGTGAGAAACCAGAAGCCCAACTGGGTGGGTATGGGGTTTATATTGGTAGGCAGCGGCCTAGCTATACCCTTGGTATTTGCAAAGGTTCATGGGCAGCAGTAATACTTATCATCGGGTGTGCTGCTTGCTCGTTTGCCACCAAAAGCAATAAAAAAGGAGCCAGATTATGTCGCTTATATTAAAGACTTGACGTGTGAGGTAAGAATAAAGTGTCATAAAACATAGTAGGAGTATTTCGTCAAAACATCTGTATATGGTAAAGTAAAGGACACATGGTATAAGGTAATTCAACCAACGTGTCTCGTACAGTCTTATTTTCAAACACAGATATGAGCCGCCATAGTTACAACTTTGAGGCTTCGCTTCGGTCATTTTCTCTTAAACAATTTTGCTTATATGATGCGAAAAATTGTATCGCCGAATTGCGATATTATATAATACATTTGAAGACACCATATCATTACAGAATGTCTCTGAAACGAAGGGCATATTTAGTAAGAATAGGCAGTTAGTAATACCTATGTACTTTTCAAAGAGGGCAGCATCATTTATTCAGATAAAGCACTCCTTTTATTTTATGCAAATAAATATTTGCTCCTTTTATTTTATGCAAATAAATATTTGCTATGTGATGGTGACTACCAAATGCTACCATTACATTGCGCTTAGATTTCGTAAAAGAAGACGAAGAATTTCCCATATACCGGGTGTAACAGAGAAAGGAACAGCTGGTCAGAACGGTGGTAAGTAATGATGGTAGGAACCCATAACAAAAATTTGAAGGGAAAATGTCAAGGGTCATTGACTCATCAGCTGTCTGCAAAGGCGACGTGTGTCATCTGTAGCAAACAGAGTCTAATGAATATTTAAGAAAGTATGAGTATGTTGCAGATTATTTATCATTTACTTGGTACATTTCATTCAGTTTCAAAGAAAAAGCGATGACAAAATTGAATATTTTAAATGCTTCTAATTCATTAACGAATTGACATTTTCCCTTCAAATTTTTGTTATGGGTTCCTACCATCCTTCTGACCAGCTGCTCCATTCTTTGTTACACCCGGTATATATGTATCTGTGCCAATTCTATCTGATGCCGTTCTGATCAACAATTTCATTACAGAGGAGGGTTAACGTCGAGTAGGGGGACGATCATACAACTATTGGTAAAAGTTTAATGACAGAAGAGTGCGTAATGAGTCGACCCCAAGTGATAGAGATAGAGCAGGATGATGGTGATGACGATGATCTTCTTCTTTAACCATTGCACTAACTAAATGTCATTTCCTTGATGTTGGGTTTTATTTCTAGTTTTTGTGATTATTAGTGGTAGAGCTACGCTATTGACATTCTTCTGTCTACAGCCGCGGGCCGGCACGTCCGGAGTAGTGTCAGACTCTCGCAGAAAACTTGAGTACTAGCGATGTGCTGTTGCATTTTGTTCGGTGAGCGAAAGAGCCAGCAACCCAAATTTCTGTGTGGGTTTGGATTGGAGCTGTACTGTTGGTATTGCAAAGGTTTATAAGCGGCAGTTACACTTACCACTTACCATCAGGTGTATTACTTGCTCGTTTGCTTAAATTACGAATTAGTAACGAACGCGAGTGACGCCACTCTTTGCTTGTAGCCGATCCGATCACGCACGGGTAAGATGTGGGGTGGTGAATAGTATTCTTACTCCGTTATCACACGGAAATCTTACTTTGCTCGTGGGTGTCGTAAAAGACGAATAAGAGCCTTATAACGACCTGGACCAACTTCATTTGATGCCGTTTGGTCGACAATAACATTCCAAAGTTTCCAATTATATATAAGGGATATCAGTAGGATAAGAGTAGGAGAATGATGATGACCAACGTGGCGTAGTAGGTTAATTTTTCATCTATTGTCTACAATAGAAACACATGAGGCTCTAGGCTGGAGGCTCTAGGCTGTTGGGCTCGAGTCTCCTTCAAACTGAAGAGAAATTACCGTACTATACGACGATGATCAGACTTTTGGTATGAGGTTTTGTTTCCAGTTTACCTTCTTTTCCATAGAGATGTTATATGCGTTTTATATCCCTTAGTCGTCTCGTACGATCACCCACGGTTAGATTAGGAGGTGATGATTACTGCGTCACCACACGGAAAATATAATAATAAGTACCTTTAATTGTAATTAGAGACTATCAAAACAGATAACGTACTCTTTTTTCTTCTTCTACGTATGAAGATGAAAAGAAGATATATTGCGCTGACCTCAATAAAGATTATTAGGTTATGAACAGGAAAATGATATTAATAACTTTATATTTTGCATTGACCGTGCTGAATGATTTATTTCCATTAAGATAAAATTCACGTAGTAACATTTTTATCAGTGTTTTTATTAATTTATTAAATTATTAGTTAGTATAAATATATATATATATATATATATATATATATATATATGTATATATATATACACATATATATATATATATATATATATATATATATATATATATATATATATATATATATATATATATATATATATATGTATATATATATATATATATGTATATATATATATATATATATATATATATGTATATATATATATATATATATGTATATATATATATATATATATATATATATATATATATATATATATATATATATATATATATATATATATATATATGTGCCCTGTGTGGTAGCGGCTGAGAATACTACCAACCCTTTCTTTGCTCGTGGGTGTCGTAAAAGACGACTAAGAGCCCTACAACGACCTGGACCAACTCCATCTGGTGCCGTTTGGTCAACAATTGCATTCCCAAGGAGGGTTGACGTCAGGCAGGCGGCCGGTCGTAAAACTCGTGCCGAAACTATTTCAATATGTCAAAGAATGAAATGAATGAGAACAGGGCTAGGGCGTACCCCGCAGGCGACGCGCAGGGGCAGCACCCGGTCTCTGTGGAAAATGGACAAGGGTTGTTGCATCACGGGCGGGTGCGACGTAAGAAGCGAGCCCTTAGTGTGAAAGAGGTAAGAATGAGGTATGCAAGTTGGAATGTCGGTACGATGACTGGAAGGGGAAGGGAGTTAGCAGATGTGTTGAAAAGGAGAAGAATACATGTTGCATTCCTGCAAGAAACGAAATGGAAGGGTACTAGAGCTAGAGAAATTGGTGAAGGATATAAGTTTTATTATAGTGGTAGTGATGGCAAAAGGAATGGTGTAGGAATAGTATTAGATAGACATTTGAAAGAATGTGTGACGAACGTGACAAGGATGAATGATAGGTTAATAGTGGTGAAAATTGTTTGGGAAAGTGTGATTATGAATGTCATTAGCGCGTATGCACCCCAAGCCGGATGTAAGGATGAAGTGAAAGAAAGGTTTTGGCAGGATTTTGATGAAGTTATGATTGGCATTCCAGAAAGTGAGGAGATATGTATAGGAGGTGATTTTAATGGACACGTTGGAGCAGCAAATGATAGTTATGAAAGAGTGCATGGAGGGTGGGGGTATGGAAAGCGGAATGACGGTGGTGAGACACTGCTTCAAGCAGCCTCGTCGTTCCACCTGGCCATCGTTAACACGTGGTTCCAGAAAAGCGAGGAGCACCTTATTACCTACAAAAGTAGTCACCACTCTACGCAAATTGACTACTTCCTAGTCAAAAAAAGGAAGTTGGGTTTCGTAAGGGATTGTAAGGTGCTGCCAGGTGAGGCTCTAGTATCGCAACACAGGCTTCTGATACTAGATACCAAAGTAAGGATACGCTGCATTAAGTGCAAAAACCGACCCCCTCCTAAGATAAGATGGAGTATGCTTGAAAGAAAAGAGTATGGAAGTCGATTTCAACAAAATATGATAGGTAAAGTGATTGAAATGAATGATATGAAGGATAAATCTGTGAATGATTGTTGGAACGAAATAGCTGGTATTAATAAGAGTACGGCTAAAATAATACTAGGAGAAACGAAAGGCAAAGGCATAATTAATAGGGATACATGATGGTGGAATGAAAATGTGCAAAAGATTTTGAAAGAAAAGAAGAATAAATTTAAAGAGTGGCAGAAAGAAGATAATGAAAGGTTGAAGAAAACGAAAAAGATTGAATACAAGGAATGTAAGAAAAAAGCTACACGGGCAATAGCTACAGCGAGAGCCCAGGCCCAAGACAGAATGTATAATTCGTTAGATGGGCCTAGAGGGCAAAAGGCGCTGTACCGTATTACTAAAGCCCGTGAGGATCGAGCGAGAGATATTAGGCATGTCAAGTGCATGAAAGATGGAGCTGGTAAGGTTTTAATAAAAGACGAGGAAATAAGGCAGCGCTGGAAGGAATATTTTGAAAGATTAATGAATGAAGAGAATTTATGGAGTGGAGAGTTAAATGATGTGCCTGAGAACGTCGGTTTAGTAAGAGAAATTACAATAGATGAGGTAAGAAAGGCAGTGACAAGTATGAAAAATGGAAAGTCTGTAGGGCCGGACGGTATACCAGTAGAAGTATGGAAAGTTTTGGGTGAGGATGGATATATGTGGCTGACTTTGTTCTTCAATAAGTTGCTGCAGGATGAAGTAATCCCCAGTGAATGGTGCAGTAGTGCGCTAGTGCCCATTTTTAAAAATAAGGGTGATGTCCAAGAGTGTGGCAGTTATCGGGGAATAAAGCTCATATCACATAGTATGAAAGTGTGGGAAAAAGTGATTGAGAAGCGATTGCGAGAAGAAAGCGAGAGCACCCGAAACCAGTTCGGTTTTGTGTCGGGCCGCGGGACAACGGATGCCATATTTGCACTGCGCCAACTGTGCGAAAAATATGGTGGTGCACATAAAAACTTGCATATGGTATTCGTTGACCTAGAAAAGGCCTACGACAGGATACCGAGAACAGTTTTGTGGTGGGTACTGAAAGAGAAAGGTGTGCCTGTGAAGTACATTAGGTTAGTCTGTGCCATGTATCGACAATCCAGGTCGTACGTAAAATCAGCGGCTGGAGACTCCGACGAGTTCAGTGTGGAAGTGGGTCTGCACCAAGGGTCGGCGTTAAGTCCTTACCTCTTCCTGTTGATAATTGATGCATTAACATCGGAGATACAGGAAGAGGCACCCTGGTGCATGCTATTCGCTGATGACATTGTTCTCGTCGGGGAGGAGGACCTTGAGGTACAGAGCATGCTGGAAAAGTGGCGCTGTAAATTGGAGAATGTTGGCTTGAAAATCAGCAGACCTAAAACAGAATACATGTTCTGCGATTTCGGCGGTCTCTCCAATTCTACACCCATGTCCTTAGATGGAGTACCTATACCAGTATGCTCGGATTTCCGTTACCTAGGTTCTCTTATTCAGAGCGATGGCGGCCTGGATCGTGCGGTGAAGCACAGAATTGATGCGGGATGGATGAAGTGGCGGCAGGTCACGGGTACAACATGCGACCCCAGAGTACCCGTCAAATTAAAGGGCAAAATATACAAAACCCTAATAAGACCTGCGTACTGTATGGATCAGCATGTTGGACGACAAAAGCGACGGATGAGAGACGACTGCATGTAGCGGAGATGCGAATGTTGAGATGGATGTGTGGTGTGACAAGAATGGATAAAGTAAGCAATGAATACATTAGAGGAAGTTTGAAAGTTGCGCCAGTGACGGAAAAGTTAAGGAGTGAACGTATGGACATGTGCAGAGGCGGGATGAAAGTAATGTTGTGAGAAAAGTTTTAGGTATGAATGTTGAAGGCTTAAGGGGTAAAGGAAGACCAAAGAAAAGAGGGATGGACTGCGTGAGGCATGACATGGATAGTCTAGGAGTAACGGCAGAGATGACGTCTGATAGGATCGTATGGAAAAGGATGACATATTGCGTCGACCCCAAATAATTGGGATAAGAGCAGGATGATGATGATGATATATATATATATATATACACACATATATATATATATATATATATATATATATATATATATATATATATATATATATATATATATATATATATATTGCTTATGGTGGCAAACGAGCAAGCAGCAGAGCTGATGGTGTCTCTGCTGCCCATGGAGCAATACCAAGGGTATAGCTTAGGACGCTGCCTACACTAAAAACCCCAAACCCACTCAGTTGAGTTTCCGGCTCTCTCGCTCACCGAACGAAGCGCAATAGCACATTGCCATTACTCAGACGTCGATCTCCTGCGAGAGTGTGGTACTATCCCGTACGGACCGGCCCGCGGCTGTAGACAGAAAACTGTCAACAGTGTAGTCCTACCACTATTAGCAAAGTGTGTTATTTTTTTAAAGTATTTTTAACTTCCATGTGGTGACGGAGTAAGAATACAATTCACTACCCCCCTATCTTACCCGCGGGTGATCGTAAGAGACGACTAGGAGATATAAAACGCATATAACATCTATGCAAGAGAAGGTAAACTCGAAACAAAACCTTATACCAACACGTCTGATTAACGTGCTATAATAAATCAATTGCCCTCCCATTATAGAGGAAGCTCGAGTCTTAAAATGCTTGAATTTGCAGTGGTCAATATTCAGGTATTTATCAACAAATATATAATAATAAAATGAACGTCAATTAATTGAACTAGTTATAAGGAATGCACAAGTTTTTATTTATGTCATTCGCTTTATTGATTCAGGCTCGTTTTCAGGATCGACCTCTAAATTTTAAGCGACATTTTAGGCATAATTTAAAACGTAATATTGTTTTTATGTGTTATTTCATCATCATCATCATCACAGCCCATATATGTCCCACTGTTGGGCTCGGGCCGCCTTCGTAATGGAAGGGAAATTGACCTACTATACCACCCTGGTCAGACGTGTTAGCATAGGGTTTTATTTCGAATTTTCCTTCTCGTGCATAGATGTTATATGCGTTTTATATCCCTCAATCGTCTCTTACGATCACCCACGTATTAGATAGGGGGTGGTGAATTGTATTCTTACTCCGTCACCACACGGAAAATGTGTTATTTATATTGACTTAATTGTTATCTAAATTTCCGATGTCATTGGTGGCAACTATCGTTAGGCTCTTACAAAAATAATTATTATACTCGTAGTTTTATAATATCTTAAAAATAAAAAAATAAGTCCGATAATGTTTTGTTGTGTTAAGAAAGTCATAGTTAAAGTATATTAGTTTTACATACATACACACATATCATCACGCCATATCCCTTGCAGGGTAGGCAGAGAGAACAGAGTGCCAGAGAACTCTATCTCTACATATATTAGTTTTAGTTTTATAATTATCTAAGTTTCACATCGGAACACGACCTACGTCGTTTGGCGTCATAGCATCCTATATAGTTGTTGGCGTCATAGCATCCAATATGTTATTATACCATAAGTCAATCCCCACCAAATATTGTACACATAGGCTTTCAAATATTAAACTTCAATAACATCCCTAGAAAGACAAAGGATAGCCGGGTGGGCCACTGAAGAAAAAGACCGCGTACCAGTGACCCACCCGCACGGCGAAGAGAGGTATATTGTAGGGCGGGTCTACGGGGTCTTGCGCCGCTTTTCCTGAAAAAAAAGAAGACAAAGGATTGGTAATATATTTCATTCCTAAATATTGTCATCATACGAATAGAATTTTCAATAGTATTTCTACAACGACAGTAGACGGTAATGACAACAGAAAGATGAATTACCAACATAATTATCAACCTGTTTTATTCCAATTACTTGGACTTAACGTAGGTACACATATTGCAAAAAAATATTGACAATAGTTTTATGACTGGCTGCCTGTCTGACATCAACCCGCCTTTTTTGATCACGCTGTGGAAATACATTTACGTACCATCCCCCGCCGGTAACAGACGGGGGGTGTGTGGGACTCGCCGACCAGCTGCTCGACCGAAATACCCACTAAAAGCTCCCTTCCATTCCCTTCCTTCTTTTATGGGGTGCCGGAGAGATCATCTACATTAACCCGCTTTGGGTATGTAATCGTTGACAAGATGGATATTCCAGGTCAACATTAAATTCGTAGTTGTCTTTTACGACACCCACGAGCAGTATAACAGGTAGTATTCAGATAAATTACCAATATAATATTAGAATATAATCCTCAGTACAAAAACAGTAATTATGATGGCCATAATAATGTAATTCTATAACACATACATACATACATATCATCACGCCATATCCCTTGCAGGGTAGGCAGAGAGAACAGAGTGCCAGAGAACTCTATCTCTGCATACTTCACTCGCTTCCTCGACATTCATAATTCTCTTCATACACGCTCGCCGGTTTCGGATTATCCCAAAACTTCTCTAGGTCTGATGCCACCGAGGATCCTACGGGAGCATATGCTACAACCATGAATACCTTGTGACACCTAGTTTTATACGGACCCAAAGAAGTCTGGGATCATACATTCCATAATCCTTCACACCTGAGGCCAAGCGAGAGGACAACAGCACTCCTACCCCCATGCTGGCTCGATCGCTCTGTGGTACACCAGACCACAGAGCCATCCCGCCACCAGGAAGATCGCAGGCGTCGCTGCCCCTTCGCTGGGTCTCTGCTACACAGAGCACGTCTAGCTGTTGGTCCGCCATGACGGATATCAGCTCGTGCAACTTCCTTCATCCATTCAACTTCCAACATCCTTCCTTCCACACAACCTCTTACATTCCACGTGCCCACCCGGCACTCTGCTCTCCTCGACTCGCCTGACTGGGCAAGGCGTGATGGGTGGCGGCCCCCATAATTCTATAAACTTTAAATAAATCGAGAATGCGCTGCACTAAAATACTTTTTTATCTTAGCTTATTATACAGCAGACAAAGCAAATAATGTGCATCTGTCCCTTAGCTTGGCAGCAAAGATAATTCGGTAATTGACTGACTCATTGCAGCTTTAATTAAATATGTTTAACTTCAGAGACCTTATTATTCTCAAACGTATTGTAGTCAGCTTTCCAGTTCAACTAGTTTCGTTAGAATATCATTCTTCAATGGAATTTCGTTTTGACTGACAGAGGCAGTGATAATTTCATTCTAGGATTAAGCAAGAGATATATTTACAGTAACTGACTGACTTCTTAAATCGATATTATGGATGTTCATAGCTCTTCTAGGCATGGATTTCAATTATTTATGAAATCAATTCTTTTTACATATTTAAGAAGAGCTTTTATTTAACCGTTTTTCTCTGCTGTTAAAACACGCTAATTGGTAGTTTGCGATTTAATACACATAAAACTTTAAAAAATATAGTGTGTAGATATATTTGAAAAAAAAATGGATATGCCGGTCGCGTGTTATGAATCCGAGAACTCTGCGTAGCAGTATAGTCTTCCTCTCGGTTATCGTCAGCTTAATTAAATAAGTTATAATGTTAAATCGATTTAAATTTTTATCGTAGTTATTATGTAAATGTTTGTCCATACAATAAAGTGATACGGACGATGACATTAAGAGTATTGTTAACGTTAGTTATTTTGTTGTTATGTTATATCAGACAGGCATTCGCCTCACGCAATAGACTAGCGTGTAGTGGCGACCACGCTCGATATCAGTGCGCGCGCACCGCTCTGCATAGATTCTTCAGTCCTCCGTCTGTCTCACAACACAACCATCACAATACATATATATATGAATATACAAAGCGAGGTAATTGGACATCTGATTCACACAAAAATGCAAAACAATTTATGTAAGATTTCGCAATGTTTTATAGTCAGCATAAAAAAGCACCGACAATCACGTTTTTATTTTATGAATCCCGCGATTCGCAACGCATCAAGCTATATTCTCAGATTAGCGAGTTCTTTACAAATTTTACATGCCCTTACGTCATCTCAATAAACTTAAGTTTCGGTAAATTAACACCAGTTTAGGTATCTTGAATATTTTTATTTCAGTTCTATTCAAAAGTTGTGCAGTCGGTGTCCGGCATATGGCCGCCGCGTCAGTCCGGGAAGGTGCACCGATGTGGGAGCACGCGTTTCGCTCGATCAGATCACCGAACGAGCGCTCGCGAGTGGTTTTCAAAAAAACTAACGCGTTTATTTGAAAACTTTGTATTAATACTTGTTGTGTATACTGTGAACATGCGGTGTTTAGTGATGCTTTTGAGTATGGTGGCGTGTGCGAGGGTGTCGGCAGCAGCGGCAGGAGTCTCTTGTGCTGTCAGCGAGGAGTTCTTCTTGCGCCATAATGTAACAGCTGATGATCACGAGGAACCAGGTGCGGATAAGTACTGATACTGCTTGAAATGTTGTTTTTTTTAAAAAAAAAAGGGCCTGATGGTGAGCTTTCAGAGTTAGCGAAGTATTCGCCGCTTAAAATTAATGGTGAAACTTGTGAAGTAATAGCAAGTTAGTATCTAACTGCTGAGATTAATTGCCTTAAGGAACTGTCACCGTACACAAATACAGTTTTAAATGGACTGCAACATTTAATTGTTAGAAAGCTTTTGTTATAATTTATATTTCTTTTATTATATTAAAACTCAAAACTTAACGTGTTATACCATACATTACTAGGAGTGGAATAAGTTAATAATTTGTTATAACATAAATATATATCTAGTTATTTTTATCAATTATTCAAAATTAACAAAAAATATTTTCTTATCATTAATTAATTATTGTCTTTAAATAAATTATTTTTAAATATTTATAACTGAATTCCTAAATGCCTATATAGATTTTTAAGCAATTTTTTTTATATATGTTTGATTAGTTTGGATAGTTTAGATTCACAGTTGGGTTCACAATGGGCACTGCCATGAGTTTCAGATTTTTATTTTTTTTATTTACTACACTACATTTACGAATCTGTAGATTCGTACAGGTTAGTTAGATTTTTTTAACTGGAATGTTTATAGACGTATTTGATGAACAATTGGTTAAGTCTGCCAACGATATTATTAATGCTATATTTAGCTGGCGAAGGAAAGTTGATAGAGAGTACCTACTATAGAGCCTAATTTACATAATATAAATCTAGTATTTTCTTCTCACTGACAGTTGTTTCTCTAATTTCTAAACCTGTTATAATAAACATTCCTTTAAAATTATAATCCCTTCTGATAGACCAGCAGCATAGCATTTTGTATAAAATAAATAAATTATTTATGCCTAATTAATTTAAGCGTCTGATGACGGCTTAAGAACTTGGTATGTAATTACGTTTTTCAGTTCTTTTCATTGTTGGAATCGAATAGTATAGATCTTAGATCCTGGAATATGTATAGTGGAATATGTAAATATTTATATACATTAGTGGAAATGTTGCAATCGCGGGCATGTTTCTGTGTAATACTTGAATCATTTCAGCTGTCAATTATATTAGCATTTTACTTTCAAAAGAAACTAAAAAAGATTTTAGGTGTTTTATGAATTTTCGTCAATCGCAAATTATTATAGGGGAAAAAATTGTAATATAAATTTAATGAGCTTATTATTTTTTTTGTGAATACATGTTGATAGCAGATATATTACGAGATATATAACATAGTCCATTGAGACAATAAACATTTTTTTTTTAAATAATCCTTGTATTGCGACGTTACAAATATACAATTAACGGACACAAAATTACATCCACACTCAGAACAATAGTTTGTGGTTCAATTATTAGAGATATATAGAATTATTAGAGATAATATATAGATGGTACAATTATTAGAGATATATAGATAAGGAGAAGAATATAAGGATTAGGCACTGATTAATTTTCTATTTATGTACCTCCAGACTAAACCGGCGATACAAATCTATTTTCTTAGAAAAGTATCAAGTTTTGTTAATTGATTTTTAAATATTGATATTTTGGATTGTCATTTAAAAAGTTGTACTGTTTTATTATTTATAAATACAAATTTTGTAGCAAAAGTAAATCTAAACAATTGTCTAATAGGTAAGAATAAATAGACAAGAAATGTACAGACACTACCAATCTTATATTTTTCGTGGTTGTTGTAAAAGTCGACTAAGAAGTTATAATATTAATTTATGCCAATTTTCTCGTACTAATAGTTTCTTGTAGTAAACACTTACATTCTTAATGAGTCAATACAACATGTATTCTGCTCCTCCGCGTTTGTGCTAAAAGAAGATAATGTCTGTCTCTTCGAGGGAGAGATGCTGCTAAAATCGCCAAATTTGACAATTGTTGGTGTTATAAATTCTCTTGCAAAATTCTCTTGTTCATTCTGCAGCTGCACGATTCCTAAGAGAAGGCAAAGGAATCGGTTTGTATTATTAACTCAAACTTTCTTTCCATACGAGCAATAATTATAATTTGAGATTAAATAACTAATAGCCGTGAGTTGACAGAGTAAAAATACAACTCACTATCCCCTTTCTTATTCGTGAATGACGACTTAGGTCCATCACAAAAGACGACTAAAGGATATAATATGCATATAACGTCTATGGTAGAGTAGGAAAAGCTCGGAATGAAACCAAATAGACACATCTTATTAGCGTCTATAGATCAATTTCCCTCCTATTGTAGAGGAGGCTCGAGCCCAGTAATGGGGTGTGTATCAGCTGAGAAGCTGATGATAATTAAATAATTATATGTTGGTAGTAAAGCTTATAGAAAATTGTTCGTAGTTTAAAGTGTAAAAACCATTTTTAAGTAGTGTAAAAACTCCGACATAAAAACAACGCAATGATTTTTAAATAATACATTATTTACCTCGAGTGGTATTTTATTGACAAAAGATTCATTATTCCTTTGTCCTTAGCCCAATAACTGGCGCTCGGTGTAAACGTTTATTTTCTTCTACAGACTTCTGTCAAATATTGCGAGGGACTTTACAAACATGCAATTAACGCAGACAAATTACGCCCAGACTCAGAACAACACTTTGTAAATTGCACAAAGTATTGTCCTGCGTATGAAACGAACCGGAGCACGGTATCTTAACCACTGTACCATCTGTGTAGTCGATAGTCGATCAGTATTGCTATATATAAATTAAAACATGAATATAATTGAGCCATAAACCATCTATAAATAACTATCTAATGAAATCAGCATACCTCAAAGGCTTCATACTTAAATTAAGTTGTTAATTAGTAGGAGCCTTTGAAGGAATGCGTGTTGGAGAAAACTATCTGGATAACTGAAATATCGATTAATAACTTTTTCTTTTCTTTTTGTGATGTGATGGTGTAATAAGTAGTGGTAGATAAGAATACCAGTTATGTAAGGGTTAGTGGTAATGATAGCTGCTATATAACCTTAAAACTCCATTATTTTGTTTTAAGAGAAATATTGACAAGGATTTATAGGATAATGTTCATGTAAATATTTTTGTTTTAAAAAAAATGACTTAAAACAATTTACTGAAGAAGATGCTAGAGAGGTTTACTGGATGGGCTACTTATGTATCATCATTTCAAATATTCACGGAGCAAATGGTCCACTCAATAGGTCGAGAATGGTCGAGTAACGAGTTATATGCCTCCATTTTCTCAAGAGGAGCTCTGGCTCCTCCAGGTGAACAACAATGCCCAGAACAGTGCCAGGGTAATCTATTGGCCATGAAGATAAAATAAAATGTTTAATTAAAACAAGTGATTTTTTTTTCTATTTCATATAATAATGTACTAAAATATACCTAGATCTTTTCTTTAATTTAAAATTTATTTAAATTAACTAAGAGATGTATTACAGTCCTTAGGTACATTAAATTCTATTCGTTCGAAATGTAGACTTGTAGAAACAAACACATATTTATTGATATTTTAGTCTAGTTTAAAAAAAATGTGACAGAAACAGCAAAATTGTAGTTTTACTTTGAGGATTATGAAATGGAAAGTAAATGTAGAATAGTAATATTCAAATAACTTATAATTTTCTGTACATGCCTTATGTACAGCGTTCATTGCATATAAGAAATTTTCGAGAAAATCGTGGCAGCTAAATCGTTACTTTAACATATTCAAAAATTCTTGAAACACGATGTAAATTGAGACTCATTGTTTATTATTACATTTCTAACGTACTGTAGCTATAAATACTAGGTAATAAATAAGGAAAAAAATACATTATTGTTATATATTTATAGAGAAATATTCAGAATCAGCTGTTTGTGAGACGATACCCGACCCTGACCTCGACCTGCCCGCATGAATGAAACAACATTTATTATAATTATATATACATTATATAAGTATATGTATTCTTTAGAGTTACATATATTGCATATATGTATATTGTTTTCGGACGGGATATATCGTTATTTCGTGTATAGTTGACGGTACAAAGCGCCGAAGTCTCTACATCATTTATGAGCCGATCACGTCTCGTAAAAATAAATGCGAAATTTACTAACGAATGGGAGCACGCGACCATTTTTGAATATCGAACGTATTGGTTACCGATCGAATGCGTCGTAAAAGCTACTTAGGGGAAAGTCACGAAAAATTACGTGTCTGAGACGGAACCGCTAGCGGGGTGAGGCGAGGCAGGGAAGAGGGTGAATGACGGCGGGTAGGCTTTGTTGGTCGTGCTGGCATTCCTCGCCTGGGAACCGGGAGCGAGCACTGGAGCCTCCGCCCCGCGCGCCTCGCACCTGCCTGCCGCACCCCCCGCCTGCATTCCTGCCCTCTCTCACTTTCATTGTTCCCTTCGGCGCGGGAGGTCGCCGCGCCACGTACAAATAATGAAACCAGTCGTTTTAGTGGGGACGACTTGTTGGCTCACTCCAATAAACACGTTCGACCTGTCCATAAATGACATTTAGGGATACACTTGTTAATTTAGTCCGGCGCTGACCGCCGAACCCGATCGTATTAACACTAATAATTTGAAGTCACGGCTTGTAGGCTCCCTTTGGGTTAACCAATTAACAAGAAACACTAATCATGTGTTTGACAACTAACGGTAACTTTTATTCGTAATGTTCTCAACGCGATGGGGTGCACCTGCGCGGGCGCATATCCTAATGAAATCATCCCCAAATAACAACAATAGAGGTGGCCATTATTATTGTAATTTATCAGTAGGGTCTAAGGCGTTAGTCATCGAATTGCTGCGCCGAATTTTGATTCATTTCGGATGCTCGGAATGCCATTGTGAGCGCCGCTATTACCTGTATTCAGGTACCCCTGCCCGGCAACTAAGCCTCACTTTTGTTTATACGTTTTGACAAACTTTTGTTAGTTAAAATGTGTTATTATCAACAAGGGTGGCAATTTGCTATTATCCAAATTATCTGTATAACACTTGTTGTCGTTTGTTTTCGTAGAACTCGTTTCTAAAGGTAACGCTTAATTAACTAATAGGTTGATATAGGTAATTATGTTTAAACGAATACATATATCCTAGTTAGGATACAATTTATTTGATACTGCTCTGTATTTTCAGTCGAAATTGATCATCATCTCAGCTCGTATATATTATGTCCCACTGTAGGGCGCGCGCCTCCTCCGTAATGGGCGAGAAATTGACCTACTATAGCACGCTGATCAAACGTGTTGGTATAGGGTTTTGTTTCAAGTTTTCCTTCTCTTGCATAGATATTATATGCGTTTTCTATCCCTAAAGTCGTCTCTTACCCACGGGTGTGATAGGAGAATTGTATTCTTACACTAAATTGGTAAGTAATTTAATTTAAAAGAACAAAATACATATATTTAAATAGTACAGGTATGGGTATGTAGTATGTACTTAAATCTTTGAACGTATTGGACCTGGACATGTCAAAGAAAACGGTTTAATATAACGGAAGTCGCGTCTAATAGTCATTTATACTAAGCATTTCCTATAGGGGGAAGCGCTATTGTTATTCATGAGACATGCATTTGGGCGTTGTTTCATTCACGTGTGATATTATTTACGATTGTAATTTAAACGAAGCTATTTAGCTAATGGTTATGTTTAACAATTATTTTTTATTTTATGACTTATGAATAATTTGTAAGATAATTTTTGTATATAGATTAATTTTTAGTAAGACAAGATAAGTATTACATAATATTACTTAGGATCCTCATAAATTCATTTTGAAAGAAATTAACTTTTACGTTATTAAGATTGAATTTAAGTTGTAGCTTTTTTAAAGCGTTCGTCAAAGTCATCATTCTCCTGCCTTTATTCCAATTACTTGGGGTCAATACAACTCCCCTTCCTACATATTGCAAAAGTTATTGGCAATTATTTTATGACCGGCCGCCTGCCTGACGTCAACACTCCTTGGGAATGTAATTGTCGACTAGATGGCATCAGATGAAGTTGGCCTAGTTCGATATAAAGTTCTTAGTCGTCTTTTACGACATCCAAGAGTAAAGTAAGGGTTGGTAGTATTCGTAACCGCTACCACACAGCAAAAGTTCAGCAAGCGTTCGTAGAGATGTTTTAAAATCAAATTATCGTTTCATTTTAGCGATGTGATGTTAAATGTCTAAGAAGCCTAGAAAATTGTATTAAGTATTTGGAAATTATGGTGTAAAATGAAAACGTTGTAAAGCACTGTTACAACATATTCACTACATCGTAGCAGTTCCTTTCACATCACATTTCATAAAATGTCATCAAAATTATCTAATATAATACGTTAAAACAAACATTGAATATGATACAAGACCACCACATGACGTTTTCAGATTCCCGTCACAAATCCAAAAGTAAAACTTATTACTTTTAGTTATCATTCTTTTAATTTACCACAGACTGCAAAAAATTGTTTCTTTTAAAATTCCACATTTAAAATTTACATTTAGGATTGTTAAAATAATTTGCTGCAGACACGACACGGTTATTGATTGAATAGTCCCCAATGGAATTAATTAAAGCAAGATAAGATCATGACTGAGACGGCCATGCTAATTATTCTGTGCTCCTACTCACTTTGTAACTGGCTGGCTAGCAGCGGAGGGTTATCTGCAAGTTCAAAGTAGACATACTGCACCCACCATATTTTATAAATACCTACCTACTGATATTAAGGATTTGATTTCAATTATTTATTTAAGTAATTTAGTTTGTAAATTTGTATTTAGTGTTGGCAATTATAACACCAATGTTGGACCCTCAGAAAGTGTCGGAAAACGTTTTTAATTGTCTTGAGATGTAACAACTTTAATTAGAAAAGATAAATAGAAGACGTTACAAAGATGCCATTTGCCTCCTATTTTTGCAATTCGGGCTGTCGAACCAGCTAAAGGACCATTTTCTTATATTGGTGGCGAACGAGCAAGTAACACACGTGATGGTAAGTGTTACTGCCACACCTCTGCAATAAGGAGTACAGCTAGGCCGCCGCCTACAAAAAATCAAAATCGCAAACCCATCCAAAAGTTGGACTACCAGCTCTCTCGTTCTCCGAACAAAGCGCAACAGCACATTGCCATTACTCAGATGTCGATTGCGAGAGTCTCGTACTACCCCGGATAGACGGGCCCGCGGCTGTAGACAGAAATGTCAACACTATTAAATCACCATCAGAAGTATGGATGGCATCATCACTCTCCTGGGCAATTTGGAACACATGCGATCCCTAACCAGTCTGCTAAAAGTGGCAATTGTGGCATTATCCCTCCTCTTATGTCTGTAGCTACGTCAATATCCTCATAATCCTAGTCAACAGTTGCTGTTACTTAATTATTATAGTAAAGTAAATGCGAATAAGATTACCTACATTTGTTTGCCTAAAAAAAAATCTAAAAATATTGGTTTCGCGAATGATTGCAAAATGAAAGATATATGTCAAAATTTATAATACATACATATATACATACCATCACGCCTTGTCCCTTGCAGGGTAGGCAGAGAGAACAGAGTGCCAGAGAACTCTATCCTTGCATACTTCACTCGCTTCCTCAACATTCATAATTCTCTTCATACACGCTCGCTGGTTTCGGAGACTCTTGACTCCACCTTCCTTCAGTACATGACCGATCTGGTCTAGGTAGGTTAGTCTCGGTCTCCCCCGGTAACTACATCCTTTCACTTTCTCATTGTATATCTTCTTAGCCAAACGTTCGTACGGCATTCTTTTAAAAAAATTATAATAAGACGCAATAATAGACAAGGTAATTGAGGCTGCTAGAACTAAAGTGGCCTAACTGCATTTTTGCAAATTGCAATTTTGTAATATAAAAGTGTTAATCTACAAAACCATAGTGGCCTAAAATTGTTTACAAGCTCATAACAATAGATGGCAGTACAAGTACATTTTCGGCTTATATTCAAATCGATTAAATTGAATTTCATTTAATTTTAATTCCAGCCATATTGTAAAATATGGTTCTTGTAGTTAGGCCGCTCTGGTTCTAGCAGCCTCCATTGTGCTAATTAATTATAAATATTAACCAGTCATTAGATTAAGATTAATTTATTCTTGTTTGTATACAGTAAGTAAGATTTTTATATGATACGGATGGAATGTTTTACAGATTAAGATAAGAGATCTTGCAATTAATGATAACATTTTGTTTCTTATGGCCTGTTATATCAGACACGATTAGTTTTAACTGTACTTCTAAATACATTATGTATACTTACTGAAGATGTTATACAAATTTTATTTGTCAAATAAATTATATGCTATAATTTGTCTGTTTGCTAATGTCTAACTATTGACTCATAAAATATTAACAATACAATATTTCATTATTTGTTAAAGGATAATGGAATCTAAGCCAATAATAAATACTGTTTAAAACGAAAATTTTAAAAAAATATGTCGTCTGGCTAACGTGCTATATTTGAATGAAATTTCTTCAATATTATGTAAAAATTTTAGGCTAAAAGTATTTATAGTCCTTTGGACATATTAAGCACATTCATGTCATGACTCAAGCTATATAACGAATGTGCACGGGAATGCAAATATTTACTGAAGATTTTCAAAAACAAAGTATTTTTTAATCATTTGACCAATTAAAAAACTGAAAAGTACAAAATAACTTAAAATACTATCATTTGTATGTGCTATCTATTGATAGGTTTGAAATCGGTGCCAAGCCCTAAACAAAATTATAAACAGCTTAGGTACTTACTGTAATGAAATTCCTACACTAAAGATATCGATACCGGCACCGACTTCAAACCTATCAATAGATAGCATATACAAATGATAGTATTTTAAGTTATTTTGTACTTTCAGTTTTTGAAGTAGGTTTTTTTAAACGTAGTTTTTTTTTATTTTTTACTTTTTAGTGTTACAGACACACATAGGTTGTTCTATTAGTAGCGGGGCTTGAGCTACTCGTTCATTTGTCGCACTCATACTTAATGATAATTTTAGACTTATATGGTTTTCTCATGGATGCCATTGTCAGAACTGGACCAAATTGAAATGGTACCACACGGAAAGCACCAGATTTCAAATAAAAAAAAAATCATTAAAATCGCTTTGGCCAGTCGAAAGTTATGAGGTAACAAGCATAAAAAAAAGTACAGACGAATTGAGAACCTCCTCCTTTTTTGAAGTCGGTTAAAAAAACTTTTAACTCTCTGGTACCTCAAAGATTAAATTTTTTTTTTTGAATGCCTATAAACAAAGCTCAACTAATTTTAAGTCGACAAACCTTAGGAAATTAAAAAAAGAATGAATATTCATGAACGCCAACATCATCCATTTAAATAATAATGCGACTATTAAATTTCTTTTTAAACATAATAGAGCAATTTATTACAAAAAAGGACATTTGACCTGCCTTGACGAATGCTGAGGAGGACAATTATTGTGATTTATAGAAAAACAATCTCTTTAAGGATGGCTGTACTGATTTGAGACTGATATTAATATATAGTATATATATATATATATATATATATATGTATATATAGGTACATATTGTGTGAAACCATATACGGCAAAGGATTAATATTTTTTTTGGAATATCTTTTCAAATTGTTTTTTTTTTATAACGATATATCCAATAATTAATTCTTTAATCATCTTTGAATACCATTCTTAGAAGAAAAGGTATGTATACTATGAAGCTGTATGTACACATTTTGTGGTGTTAACACCGTTTTTTTAGTGCTACGAATATGTAATCGTGAGATCTCGAATTCGATTCCTATATCAAGCTGAGTATTACTTGCTTTTTGTCACGTAAACTTCAGTATTTAGCACAGTCTGATACGATTGAGAATCTTTGCGGGCATAAAGTAGTCCAAACGACCAAATAAATCAATACTCTTGTTATTTTAAGCATCATCATTCTCCTGTTCTTATCCCAATTACTTGGAGTCGACGCAATATGTAAATATACATATTGAAAAAGTTATTGGCAATAGTTTTATGACCGGCTGTCTGCCTGACGTCAATCCTCCTTGGGAATGTAATTGTTGACCAAACGGCATCAGGTGGAATTGGCCCAGGTCGTTATAAAATGCTCTGATATAATGCTATGATGCTTTTTACGAAATCTACGAGCAAAGTAAGGGTTGGTAGTATACGTAGCTACTACCACACATCTATTTATTTTAAGATTTTGCATAACAATCTATATTTATTATATCTATATAATTTTTCCCTATCAAAAATACTCGTCAATTTTCTTTAATTTTTAAGTATACACCTCTATATTACTGTAGGTATTGATCTATTTAACCCTTAGTTGGCTGTGAGTCATTGTGGTCATCGATACCGGAGACAGGAAGCCCCGGGGCTAGGGGTTGATTTGTAACCGATAGTATTCGGATCATCACACATTCTGACCGACCCTGAGAACATAACTTACACTTTTATAGCTATTAATTACTAGTGACATTGGTACCCTACTTAATATATGTTTAATCGATAATTTATTTCTAAAAATATATTAGTGGTATTACTGATACAAAAAAAAAACTTAAAAGCAAGTGTGAATAGAACGATTACAAGGAGAAGACTACATCTCACTTTTCTTTATTCAAATTGACTTGCTGGCGAAAGATCATACCTAATCGTAGAGCATGCACAAAGACTTTGAATGTAGCAATAGAGATATGCCAAGATTGTGGCTTAGGGCATGGCGTACTCTGCGTGTACCCTTCTGGTAAACGAGCGCAAAATTATGTATATATTAATTCAGTTATAGAGTAGACTTATTCATATGATAACGGGGTGATAATACAATGTTTGGTAGTCCTTTCTATCCCGCCTCTATTCTTTAGCAAGTTAATTTTTCACATCGGTAGCAGAGTCGTGGTTAATGGGTTATGTATGTATATACAATGAGAAATAATAGTTAGGTGTCATTTTATCACAACTATATCAAAGATTTTCAAAGGAGTTTTAAAGGTTAAACTATGTTATGCAGGTAATCATATAATTTATATATTATCATTATAGTCTACGTTTGTTATTGGTCATAGGCCTTCTCACCACGTTTTATGGTTAGCAGTCGTTTTGTTTATCAGTGGAGTGTACTGCTCTATCTCGTAGTGTGAACTGTTAGTCGATTATCGCAACTCTTATAAGATGGTATGGGTTGATGACACATTATATTTTAACCATACGTGGAATCATCATAATTATTATTTACCGTACAGATAGCATAGTGGTTAAGTTATCTAACCGTGCCAAGTGGGTTCGATTCCCACGCAAATCATTTTTTGCAATTCACAAATTGTTTTTTTAACTCTGAGCATAATTTGTGTTTGTTAAATTATATGCTTATAAATTTCACTTCGCAACACAAGGATAATTTTCCATAGTGTAGACTGTTCTTTTTAAAAAAACAAATCTACATAATAATAAAGTTATTATCATCATGTGAGTATTTCTGAATGATGTGATATACTGTAGGAAATAGGCAGAAAAATTCACAAACGCTTTTCAATACATCTATGCACGTATTTTACTACGGAATGTTATTATCTGCCCGTTTTAACCTACACATTCCGTAAAAGAATTTTACTTAAAGAAATAGGAATTAAATTCCTGAGATGCCGAATAAAATGAAATTATTAAATTTTCTCTTTCATATTTAAGAGTTTCCACTTTTTATTTTTTTTTGTGCATGTAATACTTATTATAATTGTTTAGTATAACGTTTTATAATATTCGCTGTGAATGATTATCATTGATTCAGTTATTTTCTTTTTATTATGGCTTATGGTGGCAAACGAGCAAGCAATAGATGCGCTACTTGATGTTACTGCCGCCCATAGACCTTTGCACAACAGGGCATAGCGAGACCGTTGCCTTTTTCTTTGTGGTGGGTTATGCTATGTGGTCACGCCCCGCCAAATCAGTCCAGGGTAACGGAAGAGACGGCGCGCGACCCCATAGACCCACCCTGCAATGCGCCTCTCTTCGCCGTGCGAGCGTTCCACCGGAATCCGACCTTTCTCTCGATCTCTTCAGTGGCCCGCCCGTCGGTTACCCTCGTGGGCTCCTCTCGAGTCAATGGCCCGACAGCTTTCGCCCTCGGGGCATCGTCCTCACGCGATGGCCTCACTTCGGGCGACCGGACTAATCCCCGTTCCGATCACCCGATGAGCGAGGCCATTGCCTACCAATACAAGCCCCAAACCCACCCAGTTCCGGCTCTCTCGCTCACATTGCCATTACTCAGACGTCGATCTTCTGCGAGAGTGTGATACTACCCCGGACAGACCGGCCCGCGGCTGTAGACAGAAAACTGTCAACAGCGTGGTCCTACCACAAATGCAATAATTAATATAAATAGCTTTGATAATTTTGTTCGTCTAATTTAAATAAAACTATTTTTATGGATTCTATCGCGTTTATATTTGTTTTTTAATTGGCCAACGTTTCGAACACTTTACAGCTTTCATGGTCACGGGAGGACTTGTTGGTCTATTTTCATTAATTTTAATTATTCACTAACGTTTATTATTTCTCTGTTACGGTTTTAGTTCGTCTTGTCGGTTTTCTAGTATAATATTAATCTAGACTTCACTGCACAGATGGCGCTGTGGTTAAGATTGATATCTTAGGATAATGATTGCGACTCGATTCGGTTTTCTTGCACAGAATAATACTTTGTGCAATCCATACACTGTTGTTCTAAGTCTGATTGTAATAAGACAAGAACACACTCCTTTAATAATTTCCTTAGTGTAGGGTCTTTTAAAACTTAAAAAAAAATCACATCAAGAACAGGCGGCAAGCGAGACTAAATTTTTAAAATTTTACGACATGTAACGTTGTTTTTTTTTTTATTGCTCTTGGCGGCAAACGAGCAACCAGCACACATGATGGTAAGTGTTATAGTGTTACTGCCGCTTATGAACCTTTGCAATACCATGGGTATAGCTAGGTTATCGCCTACCATTAAAAACCCCAAACCCACCCAGAAAGTTAGGCTAACCTCTCTGTCGCTCACCGAACGAAGCACAATAGCACATTGCCACTTCTTAGGGATCAATTTTCTGCGAGAGTGTGGTACTACCCCGGATGAACCGGCCCGCGGTTGTTGACAGAAAACTCTCAACAGTGTGGCATCCTACCACTACAAAAACGTTTTGTAGTCGATGTGCATTTATAGATATACTAGCTTCTGCCCGCGGCTTCGCCCGCGTAAAAGGTTACTTTCCTAAAGTTTGTGATCCCCTATTTTTATTTTTGACCGTCGGTAATACAGTGCAACGGTATTACAATACTCAGGGTTGGAACTTCATTACTGGACTGCTAGATGGCGTTGAAGAAGCTAGATTTTGAGATTTTTAGACAAATATTTTTTTTATTTTTCATATAAAAATATTGATTTTTTTTAATAAAAAGTATCCTATGTTACTTTTAATACCTCCAAGAATATGTGTACAATGTTTCATGATGATCGGTTGAGTAGTTTGAGCGTGAAAGCGTAACAAACAAACTTACATTCACATTTATGTATTAGTAGGGATACTTACTTGTATGTATAACAAAGGTAGTATATCTACCGCGCGACCGTAATAAAATCGCTCGATTGTTTGCACCGCAGTCCGTTGTCTATGAAAAACTTTTAATTGAATGGCAAGAAAGATGGGATTCATCATCGAAGGGCCGTCACCTCTATCTATTTTTCCCATGCGTCCGCGAGCGCCTAGAGAGAGTGTGGCTGGAGGTTGACCATTTTGTAGCTCAATTTCTAACTGGACATGGCAACTTTAAAAGTAAATTATTTTCTTTTAAACTCGTACCTTCACCACTATGTCAATGTTCTACAAATAACCGCGAGTATGAACAATCAGCACATCACATTATCTGGGAGTGCGATCTCTGGCGTAACGAGCGCGACCTTATGTTAGACAGTTTGCAAGTAACATCTGGAGTAGTATACTACACGGATCTTGTAGCAACTCGAGAAAATTTCCGTGCGTTTAGGCGTTTCTGCCATACCTACTACTGCAACCAATCTTAAGGCTCACATATAGGCCCCGTTAAGTTATCCCATATCCGTGGTGCCGTACTGCTGCGCTTATCGTAGCTGTACAACCCTTTACTTATTGGCTGACTAGTCAATATTGCTTTCTGTCTCCCGCTTTGCCTGGTAGGGAAGTGGAATCACTCTTTTCCAACTCCTCCTCTTTAACTTTTCTAATTAAATTTGTTGCGGGTTCGAAGACAATTAAAATCATTTCCCGGGACTGCCTGAGGGTCAAACCTCGGTGTCACTTATAGTGACCATTGTGGATCCTGGCTTACAGGAGTTACAATGGTGGGAATGTGCGGTGGGATTAGTCCCAATAAGAAAAGGTAGTATATGTTACAAATGTATGTATCCAATGCAACACAAATTCGTGTTTGAGATTTGCTCAAAATGCAGAGAAAATTGTCACAGGTTATAAGGTTCCATACTACTTAGCTACAGTTAGACTCAGTATACCAAAAAAAACAATGTATTAGTTTTTGTAAATTAAAATGTAAACAATCAAAGTGATAGGGCCGGGCCACATTGTTGACAGTTTTATGTTTACAGTGGCGGGCCGTCCGGGGTGATTCCACACTTTTGTAGGCAATCAACGTTTTAGCATTGGCAATATACTGTCGCGCTTCGTTCAGAGAGCGAGAGAGCCGGGAGCCCAACTTTCTGGGTAGGTTTTGGTTAGTAGGCAGCGACCTACTTCATCATCTCAGCTATATGTCCTACTGTCAGGCCGAGCCTCCTCCATAATGGGCGGGTAATTGACCTACTATACCACGCTGGTCAGACGTGTTGGTATAAGGCTTTGTTTCGAGGTTTCCTTCTCTTGCATACATGTTATATGTGTTTTATATCCCTTAGTCGTCTTGTACGATCACCCACGGGTAATATAGGGGGTGGTGAATTATATTCTTACTCCGTCCATGGAAAAGGGGAGTGACCTACTTGTAACTCTGATATTACAAATGTCTATGAGCATCAGTAACGCTTTCTATAAGATGTACTGCTTACTCGTTTGCCACTGAGTGTAATAAAAAGAATATAAATTTAAAAAATAAAGACTCGCGTTGCACATATTATCAACGGCGTGTGGGCAGTAGCTATGTTATCATTTAAATCACAACGCCTCCATTTTATTAGAATATCTCACATGAAATAAAATTTTACGGGCCAATTCCTCCTACACTCATTTGACGCTTCATATGGCCATAATAGGTTCACGGTCGCTCATTTTCAGAACATATTCAGTTTGTTTCTATCAAACTGTCTTGTTCAGTGAACACACGTTTTTGCTTCAGTTACCATTTACGTAGATTTGTAAAAATATGATAATAATCATTGTCCTACGTAACTCATAGAAGCCCCCGCCTTGAGGATGAACTTCCATTGTAATAAGAGGAAATAATATATACTAGCAATCGGCCTTGCAATTGGGTTGATATAGATATTTATTTCGGGACTCAGGTCTATTTTGGGTAGCTCCAGGTTATCAGGACTACAGAAGGATAATAAGGGTTCTAGTAGCAACAACTTAAATTTGCATGGCCCCTCTAACGAGCCAACCCGTTCAAATACTTACAACCTATGCTACATAGCACCATTGCGATTCTTATGACATTTGCGGTAAATGTAAGTAGTGCCGAGATACCGCATTCTTAATCCGTCAGTACACAGATGACTAATCCTAATAAGTTAGAAATAAATAAGTATTGGTAGAAGGATTTATGTTATGTTATATGTAAGGGTTCTATGAAAAGGTTGTTCAAAATGTGTGAAATTCGTGCCTTGAATAGTACTTAAAAGTCCAGTCCAAAGGCGGATTCAGCTTGTAAGTCGAGGGAGGTCATAGAAACCCGACGGCAATACGATTGGCAATAACAAGGACTAGTGGAATGAGTTGTTTATTATTGAGTTCAAACCGACCCCTGTAGAATTAAAATATTTTGTCCATTTCATCAGAGCGATAGAAATGTGAACTAAACTAACAATTCATAGTTTTAAAGGCAGAGTTTTTGTTTACAAAATTTTAATATTCCAATTGTTAAATAGCTACCTGCAAATATCAGTCTCTTTCCTACTTTCTTAGACTTTTGCGTGACGAAGGATTTTTATTTAAAATTATTTCCTTATTTATCAACAGGTAGGTACTTTAAATTTTTGTGAAAATATTAAAATGTATTACTTAAGCAAAAGTGTCTTTAAATACATTGTATAGAATTTAAACAATTCATTGGTTTCAAAGCATTGGTTTCCTTAGTTCTTAACAATTTATGATAAGAAATATTTACAAAAATGTCATATTTCATTGTCTTTGATATACTCTCCGTGAATATATTGGTACGAGTATGTGATACAGCCGCAAATGGATCTTTGTAATATCAGTCGTACAGCTAGGTAACTGCCTAAATTGGGCTATCGTTAAAAATAAAGTTATTTAGTGTCATCAGCATCATCTCAGCTCATATACGTTCCAATACTGGGTTCGAGCCTCCTACACAATAGGAGGGAAGTTGACCTACTATATACTACGCTGATCAGTCGGGGTGGTACAGGGTTTTATTTCGAGGTTTCCTTCGCTTGCATAGACGTTGTCAGCATATAATATCCTATAATAGTCTTTTATGACACCCACGGACAAGATAGGTAGTGGTGAATTGTATTCTTACTCCGTCATCATATGGAATATAATTTATTGTAATGTCTGTGTTAAACTTGGTTCGAGTGCAAGTTGTTACCAATGATAGGACCATTTTATCTAGCCATGTAGCACTTTGAATAGTCCTTAGTAGAAAGTATATTAAACTATTAAAAAGTTTAAACTGTTCTCTCTGCCTACCCTGCAAAGGACATGGCGTGATGGTATGTATGTTAAACTGTTATATAAACTCTTCTCTTGAGTATAGTGACAAACTATTGTGGTAGGCAATTATGCGTCTGGTATTCATGGCTATAATTTGCGATTACTACTTATCGTATCATTAAATACTGGTGCATCTGCCGTAGTCTATTTTTTGTAATAGTCTTTTTCTCGAAGAGAATACAGGAAAGTGTAACATATTGGTGAGTAAGGAGAGAATCTTCCGTCAGTTATTGTATGAAGTGCTAAAACTCGAGCTTGTGAATATCAGTAAGTAAATCTTTACAAAACCTTATCACACTTTTAGGATTTGAATCAAAGAAATAATAATTTAAAGACCAAACTTATATTATACTAGCCTTTGCCCGCGGCTTCGCCCGCGTAAAAGGTTACTTTCCTAAAGTTTTTTGTTTTTCCCCTATTTTTATTTTGCCTCTCAAGAGTACATTTTTTACAAAATTTTAATGTCATATATATTTAATAAGCATATAATAGCATAAAAATAAGTTTCAAGCTTCTGTCTTTAAAAATGACTAGTCTTCCTTACAACTTTTCATCCCCCTTTGCAACTCTTTTTTGCATTAAGTAGTCTATGTCTTTTATCAGGCTCTAGCTAGACTATCTGTGTACCAAATTTCATTTATATCGGTTCAGTAGTTTTGACGAGAAACAGACAGACAGATAGAGTTACTTTCGCGTTTATAATATTAGTAAGGAAGTAAGTATTATATAAAATGTATTTTTTTACAATGCCACAAAGTTCATAGTTTTAATGCGATTCATCTCAATGATAATCTTAAATTTTGTAGGAATAGACATAAAGTAAGTAGGTATTACCTATAATTTTGCAAGCTGCATCTTCTAAAGATTTTGAAACAACTACTATTTATATAAGTATGATGTAAATGTTTAAGTTAAAATAATTGCAAAATAAAATAAGGCAAAAACGTTTTCTTTTTAATTAATAGAGATATTTGACAGTTACCCACGTTTAGACTCACTTTACATTAATGTTGATTTGTAGCCTATGAGTGAACTCTTTCTTACATTAGCAGATGGCAAAGTAGCCCAAGTATTAACGAATAATTATGATCGGTTGTAACATGCTTAAGTTGACGGACCACTGACGCATTCTATAAAGATATTAAAACACAAATTATCGAAAAACAATATTTACAGTAATCATAGACCGTGTTATCGTTATAAAGATAAAGTCTCGAAAAAATCATTATCTTGGCATTTAAGAATATGAATATAGATGAATTTCTCACGGATGCAAATCCCGTCTTAATTCGTATATTCAAATAGGTTCCGACGATTTCGCTCGAATTCTTATCGTTAACAAGGTATGATGGCAAGTTCCGATGCTGCAGGAAGAGGGTCATTTGAATGTCACGGATAAATTGAATTCATTTAATCAACCGATAAATTGCCTCTTATCTACTGGGAGTCTTGTCATATTGAATATCTGAGATAGGGAATCGTTTATACGGATGACTTTAGGCTCGTATATTTATCTTCTTAGATTTTGTGAAAACATTCGCCGGCGTTCGCGTACCGTCGGCAGTTCTAGTCAGTGTAGACGCTTTCTTTTCTAGTTGATACGCTCTAAAGGAGTCGTTCTTCTACAAGAAAATCCAAATTTTCTTGTAGAAGAACGACGAGAGTGTTAACAAATTCCGATAGCGACAAGTTGGCTCTTATGATTGCAGCGAGTTCACAGCTCGATCGATGATTTAGGTGTCAGTTCTAACTTGCGATCCTGTATAGGTATTTTCTGAAGTAGCCTAACCTAATTCATTTAGTTAAATATTGGTTTTAGAAGAGTAAGTTTGATTTAATACTAAATTTCATACCCTAAATTTGGGTATGAAATAATTGTGTAGTAAATTTTAAACGAACGTCCGAACGAAATATTACTTGAGTGATATTTTAATGATATAAACGAAGGAAGTATTCAAAATATGTTTTAATCTTGATAAATGAGAAGAAAAAGTAATAATACGATACGATATCCAAGGTAGATCGTGAGCTTTTTCAGTGCATGGCTTTTGTGGCCTTCGAAAGAGCCCTCCCTGCTAGTGACACAAGGGTTTATTGCTTAGTGATTTTTTTTTTTAAATAATAGAAGAAATTCTGTTATTGTATATGAGTATATCTTATTGAATCAGTGGCATAAACCTGCAAGTAACAATTTTTAGGTTCTAGTTTCAAGTCTGACACCAGAGTTATTGGGGTTTCCCACAAAAAGTTCTCATTAGTAGGTAGTCTGAAAAAAGTTACTACTACTTTTCTAGGTCTCTACAAGAGGGAATAATGCTATAATGACTATGCTTGTAAGGATTGTATTGTGAGTTACCCAAGAGAGTAGTTGGTAGCAGAACCATTCTCTTGGTTTTCTTTTACGACTCCAAGAGGAAAGTAAAGAGTATTGGGACATTATATTTTAGATCCGTTAATATATGGAGACTGTATTTTATTCAATCTGTGGAGTTAGGCTGACCGATCGCATTCGTAACGACGACGTAAGAGAGCGAGTAGGTATAAAAGAGAGTATTGGTGTAAAGATGCGAAAGGGAATGCTCCGATGGTTCGGACATGTGGAAAGAATGCCGAACGAACGTCTGGATAAGAAGATATACCATGCGAATGTGGAAGGATGTAGGTACCGGGGGGGACCGAGACTAACTTACCTAGACCAGATTGGTCACGTACTGAAGGAAGGTGGAGTCAAGAGTCTCCGAAACCGGCGAGCGTGTATGAAGAGAACTATGAATGTTGAGGAAGCGAGTAAAGTATGCAAGGGTTAGAGTTCTCTGGCTCTCTGTTCTCTCTGCCTACCCTGCAAGGGATATGGCGTGATGATATGTATGTATGTATGTACTATAGTTTAGTTTATACTAACATTATTAAGCCGAAAAGTTTGTTTAGTTCAATGCGTTAATTTCAGAAACTACTTGTTCGAATTTTTGTATGAAATAAAACTAGTTTTACAGATTCTATCGCGTTTATATTTGATTTTTAATTTCCCTACGTTTGGAACACTTTACATCTTTCATGATTACGGGAGATAAAGTAAATCAGTAAAAATATTTTTATTTCAAATGTATAGTACTCGCGTAGTCTGTTTATCGAGGTAATTTATAATATAATTAATATCTACCAGTGGAGCAACATTGAAATCATCCAATTATCCGTGTGGTGACTGTAAGAATACAATTCATCACTCCCTATCTTACCCGTGGGTGATCCTACGAGACGCCTAAGGGATATAAAACTATGCAAGAGAAGGAAAACTCGAAACAAAAGCCTATACCAACACGTCTGACCAGCGTGATATAGTAGGTTAATTTCCCTCCCATTACGGAGGAGGCCCGAGCCCGTCAGTGGGACATATATCGGTTGTGATGATGAACATTGAAATATGCTGTATAAACAAGAACAATTTATACCTTTTGAAAACCACCGTTGCATGTGCCCAACCCAACCATCTTTTACTATTATGTGACGGAGACGAAGTTGCGCGAATTAGTTAGTGTGTTTATTAATAACTGAAAATACTTAAAATGGTCTTTGGTGTTTGTTTTGCAAAGTGTCCCGGTTCCTCGGTCCACACTACTCTCATAAAATATATTTAGCAGATCCGGTCACGTTGCTCGAAAACCATATGTTTGCACAAATTACTTTTGCTTCCATAATGAGTATTCACACAACACGTGCGAGTTAAGGGATTATTTCTTAACTCGCGCGTTTTATACACTTAAACGACAGTGCCTGTCTTTCTACCTTTTTCTCTAGCTCTTATTACAGTTCGTCTGGTAAAAGAATAGCAGGTATAAATCATAAAATTTAAAATATTCTTGCTGCTCATTTGATTTATTTTCAAAAACATTCATACATATCATCACGCCATATCCATTGCAGGGTAGGCAGAGAGAACAGAGTGCCAGAAAACTCTATCCTTGCATACTTCACCCGCTTCCTCAACATTCATAGTTCTCTTTATACACGATCGCCGGTTTCGGAGACTCTTGACTCCACCTTCCTTCAGTACGTGACCAATCTGGTCTAGGTAAGTTAGTCTCGGTCTCCCCCGGTACCTACATCGTTCCACTTTCGCATTGTATATCTTCTTAACCAGACGTTATAATATTTTCAAATACATTGATGAAATTATTAATTATTGAAGTGATAACTTTTTATGCGAGGGTAAACCACTTCGTTACGTAACGCGTAACGGCGCCAATCTGTCTGGCCGTTTTATAGGATTTAATAATGATACTAATAATGTACATATGTATATAATAATGAGTCTGTGTGGTATCGGCTACGAATACTACCAACCCTTACTTTGCTCGTGGATGTCGTAAAAGACTAAGAGCTTTATAACAACCTCGGCCAACTTCATCTGATGCCGTTTGGTCATCGATGACATTCCCAAGGAGAGTTGACGTCTGGCAGGCGGTCGGTTATAAAACGATTGCTAATAACTTTTACAATATGTATTATGAAAAAAGAGTACATATGGTATTGACCCCAAGTAATTGGGATAAGAGTAGGCGAATGATGATGACTAATAATGTACATACACAAAATTCTAATGTACATATTCAAGAATTGTAACTGAGAATAAAATATATTTTATAATCAATAAAAGATTTTATTAATAAATAACCTTTGCTTACATTATCATATAATTAAAAACATACATAAAATTAATATATATATAATAATATACATATACATAAAATTTAAGTAATAACCTAAGCTTTTCTCAAGTTAAACAATTTCAATATTAAATAATTCAACTTAGATTAGTTTAAGTTATTACTTCTGTACGGCGTCCCGAGATGCACACCTTCTTTTTTAATTATTTTTAGTTAAGTATATATTTTATTATAAGATTATTTCAGGTACATTTATAAGTATCAAATTCTATTGTACTTTAACTTTGCAATTCATACGAATCAGGTCTATTGTATACCTGAACTTCGCAATTAAACTTGAACCGTCTGTACACCTTCAAATTAAGTTATTAATATATTAATAAAATTAATTTGAATATTTAATTGTTAATTATTAAACATATTAAAATACCAATGTGACCGATAGGTATGTAATATGTAAAATTTATAATAATGCGAGGCAACCAGATGCGTTCCATGTGTAATAATCATTTTTCGCTCGTAATCGAGTTTTTATAAATGATCAAGCATGTTAAATGTAAAATTTCAGTAATATAAAATTATTATAATTAATTCCTTTAAATAGGAGTGCTATCATTATACCTATATAATATAAGTATTGCTATTATTATACCATCTTTTTCTCATAATCCTGTCACAATTTTTTTAATGTATAATCTTATTCGCACTGGGTCGCTATTTTCTTTTTAATAAGACTCCACCCTGCACTAAGGAGATATTCCTTGTATTGCGGGGGACTTTATAAACATAATAATAACGTAGGGAAATTTCATCCAAACTCAGAACCACACTACATAGGAATCGGACCTATGGCACTAGCACGGATGGTCTTAACCACTGTGCCGTCGCTATTAGTGAATAGCTCAAAGGTGAAAACGAGATGAAAAGATGTCAGCCGTTCAAATAATAAAAAAAGTGCTTTGATAAAAATATCGATATTTTTTTTTTTAGTAGATAGATAAAAAAAATAGTAGGTTGGGCTAATTCATCTCCCATCTTTCTTTTTATTACCATAGGAGGGAAAATGAGATTTCTAAGATAGCAAGCGGTTTAATTCTCTACTTTGTTATGCAATTATCAATGTATATATGTACATATGTATATAATGGAGCGCGATAGGTCACATACCTTGTAAATCAGTGCATGACAAGCCACTTCACTGAGCGAATCGTCATTCGATATAACATTGCGATAATTCAAATACTTCGTTCCAACTCACTTCTCGATAAACGATATCGATTCACGCTCCCTTTTGTCTGATTTTTATACGGCGAGCCCTGAGTCAGCAAGAACACTAACTATTATGAAACGTCCCAATAAAATTCTTACTAAATATACCTACCTCATCTTTAAAATATACGTAAAACGATCTCGTTTTTATGCTAGTAGTAAAGGTATTTTTTAACCGACTTCTTAAAGGAGGAGGTTCTCAATTCGATTGGTATATATTTTTTTATTTATGTACACGGATTACGCTGAGATTTATAATCCGATTTACATTATTCTTTTTTAGTTTGATGCCGAATAGCTGGCATTTGGCCCAGTTGTTTTCATTTTATGGACCTTTTTTCATCATTTTAGAATTACGCTTACCTACAACTCATCATTCTGCTCTTATCACAAGCACAATAAAACGCCGCAATATGTCTACACATAGTTTTATGATCGACTGCCCGTGTGACGTCAGCTCTCTTTGGAATGTCTTGGTTCATCAGACGGCATCAGATGAAGTTGGCCCAGATCGATCTAGAGCTCATAGTAGTCTTTCATGTTAGCCCTAAGTAATGTCGACAGCACATAGTAATTATCATTTCTACTATTTATAATATACTTATATACGACTAATAACTTTAACTATTATCCGTGTATTGACTGGTTAAAAATACAATATGTCACTCTTTCGTCTCCGTGGGATATACAAAAAGCTTTTTTTTTGGCGGGAACGTGAAAGCGTCATATGACGGTCTTGTATTATATTCAATATCATAGTGTTACAAGTATTACTTCTTTAATGAAAAAAATAAATAAACTTGGATGATTTTTTTTAATGCCGTCTGTTGTCTTTAAAAAGAAAAATGTCTTTATTCTTCCTTATAAGTTAGGTATATATATTAGATAATTACCAAATGTTTCTATACAGGGTGGAAGTGGACCGCTGCCGAAAATAAAGACAGGTGATCCTACTAGTCCCACTTGTAATGATAGGCTAGAAAAAAAAAATATTCGGATGAAAAATATTTTTATTTTTCACAACGAATTTTAAGTTTTTTTCACATTCCATTGTATTAGGATAGTGCCATGTAACGATAATTCCATAAAAAATACGTAACTTTATTCAGATGATAAAAGACGCAATCTATTCAAAACTTACGATCATATGTTTAAGAGTTCAACGACATCGCGAGGTGAAAAAAATTTTTTTTTTTCATCGAATCGGTTTTTTTTCTAGCCTATCATTACAAGTAGGACTAGTAGGGTTACCTGTCTTTGTTTTCGAGAGCGGTTCCCTTCCAGCCTGTATATGCAAGAAGCATGTATGTTGCACACAAGTAAAGGCTATATAAACTCATTTGCAAAAAAAACGGGCGGTTTTGATTTTCATTCATATTTAAAAAGATACAATACCAAAAAGGTTTCAATCGTTTGTACACGTTACTGGCCGGTTTTAAAAATGCTGTGGTATTTAAAAAAGTACGTTCTAAATTCAATTTTTCATTTGATGTTCATTTTTACAGAAAACCCCTTTTTATCCTACATTTTTGGCGCGAAGTTCCAGAAGTTAACATCGACTTTCATAACTTTTATTCAATTTTTATCGATTAATTTCATATCCTTGACTGTCAAAGCTTTATTTAATGCTGTTTGGCTGTATCAAAAATGGTAGATAAAGTGGTAAAAGCTACCAAAATTATCGCGCTGCTTGAAGAGGGTTGCAGCCAATGTTTCGTGGCTAGGAGGCTAAATGTTAGTCGCTCGACAGTCCAAAGGACCTGGCAGCGATATCAGGAGACTGGTTCCGTCGAGAGAAGGCCTGGTTCTGGAAGAAAACCATGTACCCAACCACGGGATGATCGTTTTCTTGTGAGTCGCGCATTGAGAAATCGCAAATCTTCGTATGTGGATCTTAAGAACAACCTCCAAGAAGTAAGAAATGTGTACCATATTAGTCTATGGACGGTCAGGAGGAGGCTTCTCGCTGCCAATATACGCAGTCACCGCCCGGCCCGCGGCCCCAAATTACTCCGTGAGCACAGAGTTCACAGGCTTAGGTTCGCTAGAAATTGTGAATCATGGACTCAAGACGATTGGAATAGGGTTTTGTTCTCTGATGAAGCCAGGATATCTCTGTTCGGTGAAGATCGACGTCGGCGAGTGCTAAGAAGACAAGGAGAACGCTTTGCAGAGGCATGTTTCGAAGAAATCACACCTTATGGTGGGGGCTCTGTTATGTTTTGGGCAGGAATAAATTCAATGGATCGTACAGAGTTAGTCTTCATTGAAAACGGCTCACTGACTGGGCATCGATACATAACGGAAGTTCTAATTTCTCATGCACAACCCGCATTGGCCGCTCTAGGTGAAGACTCGATTTTTATGGACGACAATGCTCGCGCCCACCGATCCCGCGATGTTAATGCGTATGTGCAAGAGGTCGGCATTCGTCGTTTGGATTGGCCAGCTCGAAGTCCCGACCTCAATCCCATAGAGCATGTCTGGGACGTTCTGAAACGGCGTGTGAGATCAGTACACCCGGCTCCGCAGACCATCAGAGAGCTGAAGAATGTGATTACTGCGGAGTGGGAACGTATTCCGCAAGCAAGTATCCGGGATATACTCGCTAGCATGCCCAGACGAATTCAAGCTGTGATTTTAGCTAGAGGGGGTCACACTCGATACTAAACATTTATCTGCTTTTACTTTATTAAAGAAAAACAAACAAAAAAACTTTTTTATTTTTACTTCATGAGCATATGCACTACTAGCGAATATACACTACTAGCGAGGTTTAGCATTATTTCCCATAAATTGTATCTAAATTTTATGAAATACTGATGAAAACGATTATTTTCTTATTAATTTACCAAATTGTGTGGATAAAACTACCTATAATTATCAAACAAAGAAATATTAACATTTGAAATGGTTCATTGCTTAGGTGCCCGTTTTTTTTGCAAATGAGTGTATATAGGTTGTGTAGAACTCTGACGAAGTTGATGGAAATGCGGGCTGTTTACATTACTACTAAGCTATTAGGTAACATACGATTTACGCTAACTAACGTTGCATATTTCCTAGAACTTATGAATGTATGTATTTTAGACACAGTACTCTCTGCATTTAAGTAATATATTAGAAACTGTAAAAAGGAAATTTAAATATAAAATACGAGTGAAACGATGCTGAGGTTGACCTAAATTTAAGTTTTTAAAGTTAACAGTCTCAAGATAAATAAATATTTGCTAGTTAATACTTTCAAAATCAATTAAATTGGAAGCTAATAAATCAAATTTAATATTTATCAACGATATCGACTTTACCGAAGGTATCAACTTTTTTTCGCATTATGAATTCGATTAAAACTGTCAACTCATCGAATAAATTGATTTCATTCGGATTAATATTAAAAGTTCATAAATTATTCAATTTAAATAGACAATTTAAATGCAAGTAATATTTTGCGAGAATGGAATCTGGGTTTTCCATTCATTTTGTATTATGAAACGTACAATACAATTTATTTACTTTAAGTAATAATTTTCCGTGTGATGACGGAGTAAGTATACAATTTAGCACCCCCTATCTTACCCATGGGTGACCGTAAAAGATGACTAACAGATATATATAACATCAAAGTAAGAGAAGGAAAATTTTAAGCAAACCTATACCAACACTTCTGACCAGCGTGGTATAGTTGGATAATTTCTCTCCCATTATGGAGGAGGCTCGAGCCAAATAGTGAGACATATATGAGCTGATGATGATGATGAATACGACTCGGATATAAAGTTATTTCTACGACATAAAAATATTGCTTTTACTTCTCATCGTCATTCAAGCTGAACTTATATTTGTATTTGTCTGACATGTCGTATTATGACTCATTGTTGCCAGGTTGAGAGTCCTCAGCGCTCACCCATAGTCCGGGTTAAGTTGTGACAGCCATCTGCGGCTAACAGCTAAAAGACAGACACAAAAAAAATGTGACTCATTAACACGATATCGTTCTCATACATTTAGTATAATAACGTTTATACTAATAAAGCATGATCTATAGTGATGACTTCTGTTAGACCAAATGTGGACGCGCACATTTGCATAGTGGTAGGACTACGCTGTTGACAGTCCTCTGTCTGCAGCCACAGGTCGGTCCGTGAGGGGTAGTACCACACTCACGACTGAGCAATGGCAATGTGCTATTGCGCTTGGTTCGGTGAGCGAGAGAGCCGGATACCCAGCTGGGTGGGTTTGGGGTTTTATTGGTAGGCAGTCTAGTTATACCCTTGGTATTGCAAGGGTCCATGGGCGACAGTGACACTTATCATCAGGTGTGTTGTTTGCTCATTTGGCACCACAAGCAATAAAAAAAACATCGCTATGTTCTGACACGTCAGTTACTCACCTGTGGCCGAATTGAACCAACATATCGTTAGAATGCGTCAGATAATACGACATATAAATGTGAAAACTACGAGCTAGCTAGTAGCACGTATCGTCACGCCAGATAAATATAAAGCCGCATTAGATCGTTTACCATCACTAAGAATTTGACGGTTAGAAGTTAGTTAGAAGGTTAATTTGTTATATAAACATTAATTATACGTAATAGTTAAGCACTTTGTTGAATTGGTGGAACTGTTGACGCTCTTATATGCTGTTAGATGCCACCACTCGTATTAGTCTCAGTGTGGTACGAGTAAGAATACAATTCACCACCCTATCTTGCCCGCAATAGTCATAAAAGATGACTAAAGGATATAAAACGTCTATTATACAATAGAGAGAAAACTCGAAATGAAACCGGCGAGCGTGTATAAAGAGAATTATGAATGTTGAGGAAGCGAGTGAAGTATACAAGGATAGAGTTGTCTGGCACTCTGTTCTCCCTGCCTACCCTGCAAGCCATATGGCGTGATGATATGTATGTATGTAAAACTCGAAATAAAACTTCATACCAACCCGTCACATCATAGTGGAATAGTAGGTAAATTGCCTTCCCGTCGTGGAGGAGTTTCGAGCCTAGTAATGGGACGTATATGAGCTGAGATGATGATGATAGTCATTGCTGATCTGCTTATTTATATTGACGACAATCGGTGATTATTGCAGATCACCAATATGCTATAGAAACTTAGTTATATGAGAGTACGTACTTAGTATAGACTTTTTTGGAGGAATATGTCATTTATAGTTTCTGTTTCTTAAAGTAGCTGTGTGGTAGCGGCTTCGAACACTACACACCCTTACTTTGCTTGTGGATGTCGTAAAAGATGACTAAGAGCCTTATAACGACCTAGGCCAACTCAATCTGATGCAGTTTGGTCAACAATTACATTCCCAAGGAGGGTTGACGTCTGGCAGGCGGCTAGTCATAAAACTATTGCCTATAACTTCTACAATATGTACTATGAAAGAAGAATACATATTGCATCAACCCCAAGTAATTTGGATAAGAGTAGGAGAATGATGAGTTTTATGTTTCTTAAAGTACCCAAACTGATAACTTACCACTAGCCATGATTAAACTATGTCAGTGGAACACTTGGACTTATTATTTACATTGAAATTTAAAGTATAAAAAGTATTTCAAATACATAAAACTGTAGATGTCCACTGTTGAACTGCAGCTACTTGCATCGAATGGCTCCTTTTGATATTTATAATGTCACCTTTCCACCTTTGGCGTCGTTCTACTCTACGTCGTCCAATTCGAGGTCGCCACTTGATAACCTTCCCAACGATATTTCCATTGCCACTGCAATGGGCTAGTTGACGGTTTGTCGCGCCTTCTACGGATATCCGTATTCCGGCTTTTATTATTTAGAGAAATACTGCATACACATATACACATACATAGCTCTATCCATAGCATGCTAAGTGACTTTGAGTCTTGATGTGAGGCCAACATTTAGAGACGTAAGACTTAATAGTGGTAGGACCACGTTGTTGACAGTTCTCTGTCTACAATCGCAGGCCGCTCCGACCGGGGTAGTTCCACACTTTCGCAAAAGCTCGACTTCTGAGTAATGGCAATGTGCTATTGCGCTCCGTTTGGTGAGCGAAAGAGCCGGGAGCCTAAATGGGTGGGTTTAGGGCTTGTATTGGTAGGCAGCGGGCTAACTATACTCTTGGTATTGCAGAGGTCGATGGGCGGCAGTGACACCATCAGGTGTCCTGGTTGCTCATTTGCCACCATAAATAATAAAAAAAAAGAAAACGCAAGTTTTTCTGTAACCATACACATTTTGCATCATTTTAATTATATACCTATATTACTTAATTATAATCTTATGTTATTTCGCGTGGAAATGAGATAAGCAGCTATCAATTGGTGTTGTGAATTCAAGTAACCCAACTAATGCTAATGAGTCGTCTGCTTCCTGACAGATGTCGCTACGAACGACACAGAAAAGTGAACGTGACTAGCTCCGAGATACAGAGTTATTTTATTTTTCTTTAGTTTATTTAATACATTTTCTATATATCTTTTGAACTAACAAGTGGGTTATAATAATATGTTGAAAACTTTTTTTATATAAAAGAAAAACAAAAATGTCAATTAGTGATATTTGTGCAATGCAGAGACATTTTTTTTCATCTGAATAGAAAGATTAGTTTTCTATTTAATCCTGTTTCTGAGGATTGTGGCTTATCATGGAATAGTAGACTCATCATTCATCATCATTTTCCTACTCTACTCCCAATTACTTGGGGTCGATACAATATATACTCTTCTTTCATAGTACATATTATGAAAGTTATTGGTAATAGGCAATATAATATATTTTTATGACCGGCCGCCTGCCAGACGCCAACCCTCCTTGGGTATGTAATTGTTGAGCAAACGGCATCAGATGAGGTTGGCCCAGGTCGTTATAAAGCTCTTAGTCATCTTTTACGACATCCACAGCAAAGTAAGGGTTGATAGTATTCGTAGCCGCTACCACACAGCTGAAATAGTAGACTATATTTCCATTTTACAGTAGAAATATTTTTATAACCGCCTGATCTTATTTTGTTAGGTTTTTAAAAAAAATAATGATGTTTTCTCTGATACTCTATTATTTCTGATATTGTTTTTCTTTAAATAATTACCCTGATGCTCAGAAATTGGAGTCGATGTACCGACCTACCATATCGCGATCGATTTACAATACGATAATAGCTTGTGTGATCTACAAGTGATTGTAATATAAGTGTGTTAAAATTATTCACTTATTAAATAATTGTAAGGTCTAACAGTCAAGAATATTACCATAATAGTCATCACCTCGGCTCATATAAGGCTCCTTACTGGGTTTGAGCTTCGTCCACAATAGGGGGGGAAATAAACCTGCTATATACCACTTATGTCAGACGTGATAGTATAGGGTTTTATTACAAGTTTTCCTTCTCTTGCATGGATGTTGTAAACATATCATATGCCTTAGCCGTCTTTTACGAAATCCGTGATCAAGAGAAGGCATGGTGAATTATGTTGTTACTTCATCATCAAACGGAAAACTACTCTACTTTTCCTACTGATATTATAAATTTTAAGGTTTATTTTTAAAGACCGAAGAACCACCACACTACGGAAACGCACTAAGGAAATAATTCTTGTATTGCTGGCGACTTTGCAAACATATAATTAACTAAGTATTATAAAGTATTGTCCTGCGTAGTGATCGATCTATGTCACTGGCACGGAAAGTAGGACTCTTAATCATTGCGCTATCTATACAGTTTGTGAAGATGTTTAGAGGTTTGGATGTCTGTTAATCACGCGTAAAACTTTGAACAGATTTGGATGCAATTTGTCACATAAATAGACCATCTTATGGATTAGCACATTAGAAACGTTTTATCCCGGTGATATTCCCTTGGGGTAATTTCATGATAAAATTTTATAATGAATGTCAGTTTTTTAGCGGGCAGAAGCTAGTAATTAAAAATTAAATAAAATATATTCAATAATCAATAAAACATTTTATTAATAACTAACCTTTCCTTACATATTAATATACATAAATTTAAGTAATAACCTAAGCATTTCTCAAGTTAACCAATTTCAATATTAAATAGTTCATCTTAGATTAGTTTTAGTTATCAGTTCTGTCGGGCGTCCCGAGAAGCACAAATTTTTTTTATTTAGGAATATATATTAGGAACACGAGTTAAGAATATTTTTGTAATATAAAACACAATACAATACAGGCATATATTATATACGTTATCTAAAGGACAAAATAATATATTGTAAAACGAACTCGGTAATTTCGTTGGATTCGTCATCCATTATACAATTGGATGTTCCGTTAATTTTGGCTTTGAATGACATTGATTGAACTTTTCGTGTGTTTCAATATAAATCATTGTGACTATAGATTATATATATATATATATATATTTCAATATTAGGTATATTTTCATTATACATTGACTTCTAGTCACGGTTTCGCCCGTCAAAAGTAGCTTTCCCAAAGTTAAACTATTATTCCAAGGGAATACATTACTTGGACAAAGTGATCATTTAAAACTAGTACATGCTGCTTCGCGTAAAAAGTCGCTTACACAATATTAACATTTTGTCACTAAATTATCTCAAGGATACATTACCGAGATAAAAGGTTAAGGTGTTCTATGTCTTAATCCAGGAAATGGTCTATTTGTGTGTCATATTTCCATCCAAATCCGTTACAAGATTTACGCGTGTATGAATATCAAATATTCAAAATGCCTATACAAGAAGTTTCTTTCTTTATAGGTACTCCAGGCATCATTTTGCTATTTACTTATGGCAGTAGGCCTGGTTTTTATACCGAATTAACTTATTCCACACTAGTTTGTAGCCAGTGCTTTACTCTCGCCTTTTTGAAATATATATCTATTTTTACTAGCTTTCACCAGCAGTTGATTTTAGAGAAACATCAGATTTTTTTTTTCTTACATATTTAAATTCCTGAGATTTATTTGACTATTTATAAAAAATTTAGAAAATTTTGTTATATTTTTGCAATCTGCGATTTATTGTAATATAAAAGCGGGATTAAACCACCCTTTGGAAATACAGTCTACACCATATTTTAACGTCCACCAGGACTCAAACAGAATTATATTTTAAACGTTATCTACAGATTTAAATAAATTTTCTGATATCCAGATTATTGATATAGACTGGCATATCAATGCCGTTTAATAATTCAATAGTGAGCAAATATTTGTTTTGCAAAAGCCTAAGAGATCGTCGGATCATCGTATCAATCTCGGACTCGTTCGGGCGAAGCATTTGAAGGTGTCGGTCGCATCCTCTATCAATATCAATCAGTGTCAGACACTCGCGGAAGGTCGTACCGGCTAGAGTTACCAGACCAAACTTGTGTCAAATGTCACGATTTATAATGTATGTTATATCCGTTGATTTTTGTATCGGAATGTAATGATTTATATACAGTTTTAATTTCATATACTGTATGCACAGATGGCGTAGTGTTTAAGAAACCTTCTGTGCCGCGCCATTGCCGTGGGTTTCATTCCCACGCACGACAATATTTTGTGAGATTCAGTGTTGTTTTGAGTTTGGGTGTACTTTGCATACGTTGATTGCATGTTTGTAAAGTCCCTCGCAATACAAGGATTATTTCCTTAGTGCAGAATGATATTTAAAAAAAAAATAAAGAAAAACATATATTAAAAAAATTGTAAACAGGTTTCTTCTTGCTTTTTTTTTAAAGACGACATTCTGCTAAGCAATGAATCTATTTATTGCGAGGTACTTTAAAAACTTTTAACTAATTGACACACTTAACACTTAGACTTAGAAAAAGCATCTTTCTTTCTTCTCAGAGCTGATTGTCTTGTTCAGTTCAATTACTTGAGGTGGACGCAATCTTTACTCTGTTTCTATCGTACAAATAGCATATGTTTGGGTAATAGTTTTATGAACGGCCGCCTTTCTGCCGGAGCATTGGATTGAGACGATATGCAGGGGTAAACCGCCGAGTGGGCCACCGAAGACCGACCCGGACCGGCTACCGATGGCCCGCTCGCATGGCATTGATAGATACATAAAAGGGCGGATCTATGGGGTCGTGGGCCGTTCTGTCACCCAGGACAGAGAGAACAGAGTGCCAGAGAACTCTATCCTTAGATACTTCACTCGCTTCCTCAACATTCATAACTCTCTTCATACACGCTCGCCGGTTTCGGAAAGAACTTGACTCCACCTTCCTTCAGTACATGACCAATCTGGTCTCGGTAGATTAGTTTCGGTCTCCCCCGGTACCTACATCCTTCCACTTTCGCATTGTATATCTTCTTAACCTAACGTTCGTTCGGCATTCTTTCCACATGTCCGAACCATTGGAGCATTCATTTTCGCATATACCAATACTCTCTTTCATACATACTCGCCCTTAGTCGTTTCTATTATAAGCGCGCGAAAGGCTTATTAGATCAAACCCATTAGTCGTTCTTCTTCTTCTTCTTTTTATGTATTGGCAATCAGCTACTTATACGAGCCATTTTTGCCAGTGTCGAGTTATAATTATCTTCACGTTCTTAATCTCTTCAAGTTAGTCATTGTCTGTCAGTCAGTCGAATTGTCGCCATCAACACTGCTATGGTGACACTGTTAATGGTATGTTGTAGGAATTTTGATGGAAAACGAAAACGTTGTAAAGCACTTTTATATGATATTCACTACATCCCAGCTGTTCTGTCACATCATATTACATAAAACACCATAAAAATTATCTAATATAACACGTTAAAACACTAAGATATCGAATATAATACAAGAGCACAACATGACGTTTTAGATTCCCGCCAAAAGTCTACCCATTAGTCGTTTTTATTATAAGCGTGGGAAAAGAAATGATAATCAATTGTATTTTAATTCACTCACCGCGGCAAGCCTAAGAGCAGTAAAAATATACATATACTTCGGTTTTAATATATGTATTATTTTTTCAAATTGTCTTATGATATAATTAACTGATCTACCTATGTAAAATTTGATGGGTTATACTTCTTAAAAAATTACATAGGGAAAAAGGCTGGACATTTATTTTAAAACATTTATTTTTCAGCCGAACGAACGTCTGGTTAAGAAGATATACAATGCGAAAGTGGAAGTATGTAGGTACCGAGGGAGACCGAGACTAACCTACCTAGACCAGATCGGTCATGTACTGAAGGAAGGTGGAGTCAAGAGTCTCCGAAACCGGCGAGCGTGTATGAAGAGAATTATGAATGTTGAGGAAGCGAGTGAAGTATGCAGAGATAGAGTTCTCTGGCACTCTGTTCTCTCTGCCTACCCTGCAAGGGATATGGCGTGATGATATGTATGTATGTATTTTTCAGCTTACGTTCTTGTATAGTCAATTTAGTAAGAAATCAATCAAAGAACATATAAAACCGTAGGTATAAAGAAAGAAATCGAAGAGAATTTAATCTTTATTAAATAATAATTCCAATATATACAGTTATTGGATTTTTTTTTTATAGATTTCAATTGGCACGAAACTGACAAAATACATATAACGTTCCAAAGTAGAAACCAAATAAAAGTAAAGCTCTCAATATCGAGTAACGTTCAACGCCCACAAGACTCCAATTTCCCAATTGTAGATATATCCAAAATATATGAGTATCGAAGTGAAGCACACTATGTAGGACGTTAGTGTCCCACGGTCGCGACGCGGTACGATCAAAAGACTAGATCATTTATAAAATTGACACGCGTTGATATTTGACGTATTTGGTCTGATCGTGTCCGGCCGTACCGAGTTCACATAAAGTACTCTATTGGAAGTAATGTTTGTGACACCACTCGTGTGTATACAACAGTTTGTACAAAGATTAATTAGTCATGTATGGAAAAGTTTGTAACTAATATAATTGGAAACTGACATTGTAATATTGATATATATTATTTTCATGTCGTAGCCAACATGATGCATAGATAAAAGTATAGATAAGGAAGTTTGTTAGATGATAATTTCAAAAAAAATATTATTAATTTACCAATTAGTAGTAGGACCACGCTGTTGATAGTTAGTAGTAGACCATCCTGTCTACAGCCGCGGGCCGGTCCGTCTGGGGTAGTACCACACTCTCGCCGACGACGTCTGAGTAATGGCAATGAGCTATTGCGCTGCGTTCGGTGATCGAGAGAGCCGGAAGCCCAACTGGGTTGGTTTGGGGATTGTAACGGTAGGCAGCGGCCTAGCGATACCCTTGGTTATTGCAAAGTGGCAGTGACACTTACCACCATAAGTAAAAAAAAATTATAAGAAAATTGGTGCAAAAAAATGTAACAATTCTTCTGTACGTTTATAGGTGACTGAATTGCTCCTAAATAATTGGATTGATTTTGATAATTTTTTTACGTATGTTCAGATGCATTCAAGAATGGTTAAGATTAATAAAATAATTAGACCTTTTAAGTGGCGCTGCGATCGATTTTAAAAAATTCTTTTTTATTTTTTATTTCTACAGCGCAGCGTCTTTTGTGTTAGGTAATTATAATATAAATTGATATGTCTAGTTATTTTAATGTCTCTTGTTGAAAAGGTGACCCGCTACTTTGCTCATGGGAGTTCTAAAAGAAATCGGCAGGGGGATCAGCAAGACAAAAGCCAGCAATTCTCGCCTGGGATACTTATAGTACAAGCGCAATTACATTATCAAACAGCCTGCTCAGTATGGCTAATATGGCAAAATTGGTTCTTTTTAAAAAAAAATCTAGAATATTCTGCTAAATCTTAGATCATTATGAAATATTCCAGAACTCCCTCTAATATGTAGAATAGACTGAACCATTGTAGATACAGATATATATATACATATCAATAAAAGGGTACGTTTTATATTTGAAAGTTTATTCTTTCATTTCAATTATTATAACTATCTCATATCAATTTGCCGAGTGAAGCCGGATACTCTAGCTACTAATACTTAACTAATATTGGTCAATTTTAATGGTCAAACCCAGAAACGGGTTTTGTATCTGGAAAGATACTTGTATCATATAAATATATGAAAATTCGTGAGTTAAATTAATTATTTCGAATAACCATATAGATCCATCGATAGTAATGAAATATTCATTTGAAATTGTAATTACCGTTTCAGGTAATCATTAAAAAAAAAGTCCACAGAATATATATTGATTTAAAAAATGTTACTTTAAATGTTAATTTCATTTTGAAACAGTAAGAAGTTTCATTAGTGATATTAATATTCAAGACACATTATTTTTTATCCAACAAATTTGTCACCATCGTATTACGTTTAGTACTAATAAGAGTAATTTGAAGTAATTTTAAGAGGTAATCGGAGTGAGTATGTTCTTGCGTGGGCGGACCGGTATGAGAGTGAGAGTTGGAGCGCAGGGAGCCGGGGCTCGTTGCAACATTCCTTCATAAGGTTATTCATGACACGTTATAAATTATTACTGCGCCTTATTTGAACGTTATCGTATTTTGGCTCTACATAAATTTATGCGTGAAATATTCGTAAGTGACAAATATTGCGCACCATATCTGTATCAATATTTTATAGGTAAGCTAAATATTATAGGGGGGAATATTTCAAATTTTATTGTTTTCTTTACATTATAAAATGTATATATATATATATATATATTGTATGCTATAAATTTTCGTTATTCCTTTCCTTTTTATATTTTGAATATAAATAATAAATAAAATTCTAGTTGTAAATTTGATGAATTATATCCCGGGTGTAACAGAGAATGGAGCAGCTGGTCAGAAAGGTGGTAGGTAATTATGGTAGGAACCCATAACAAAAAGATGAGAAAATGTCAAGGAGTCATTGACTCATCGGGTGTTTGTAGAGGCGACGTTTGATCTGTAGCAAACGTAATCATTGATTTATTTAGGTTCTAATGAATATTTAAGAAAGTATGAGTATGTAGTAGATTATGTATACTGGGTACATTTCATTTAGTTTCAAAGAAAAAGCGATAACAAAATTGAAAACTTTAAATGCTTCTAATTCATTAACGAATCGACATTTTCCATTAAAATTTTTGTTATGGGTTCCTACCATAATTACCTGCCACTATTCTGACCAATTGCTCCATTCTCTGTTACATCCGGTATATAAAATATATATTGTTTATATTTTGATTGAATAATATTTTAAATTGAAGATTTGATTAAAATATAGACAAAATATTACTATTGTGTCTTAACTGCATAATTATTAATTGAATATATTTATTATAATGCTAATAAATACCTCTTTAAATATATATTTTTATTTACCGTGTGGTGACGGAGTAAGAATACAATTCACCAACCCCTATATTACCCGTGGGTGATCGTACGAGACGACTAAGGGATAAAAAAACGCATATAACATCTATGCGAGAGAAGAAAATTCGAATCAAAACCTTATACCAACACGTCTGACCAGCGTGGTATACCACGCTAAGTAGGTCAATTACCCTTCCATTATGAAGGAGGCCCAAGCCCAACAGTGGGACATATATGGGCTGAGATGAGATGAAATATATATAAAGATGAAATAAGCGGCATAATGGCTGCTTTAAAAAACATTGTTAAAATGTTGTTACTATAATATTATAAAACGTAGGTACCGAGTTTGATCTAACGAATTTAGGGTTTTTATTATTTTGTCTGTAATTTGAATTTGTGGCTTTTAATATCACTGCTTGCGGTTGATAAATACCAACATTTCCTTCAAGGTGATTCGGAAGAGTGATGGTTACTCTAGTAGTAAACTCGTGATATAATTGGTATTATTTTCCTTTAGTTCATATACATATATCTTACTAATCTATTTCCACAATGAAAAGAATATTGACCTATTGTATATATCCATGAGACAGGTCGATATGTGTTTTTTACATTCATTTTTTTTTATGCGTAATATTATCTAATTATTTTTTTTGTCATGTCATGTCATCATTTACAAAACCGTCGGGCAAGTAAAAAGGTTAAATTATATTTTTATGCTGCCACTATATGCAATTGAGGTATTAGAATATATAAAAAACAATTTGCAGTCGAAAGCTGTTGCATTCTAGTGCTAGATTAAAATACAGTACACGTGCATTGCCTATTTCTGCTAATAATACGTTCTGGACGGGCACAACGTGCTCTGGAAGATAACTACTCAATATTATGCATTACTGAGAGAAATGCCGTCTCATTTGATATTACAATACTTGAAACATAACTATATTAAAGTATATTATTATATTAAATACCAACTAACTTCTGATATTTACGCAAGTATTATTATTAAGAGAGCGAGTAGGTATGAAAGAGAGTATTGGTGTAAAGATGCGAAAGGGAATGCTCCGATGGTTCTCACATGTGGAAAGGATGCTGAACGAACGTCTGGATAAGAAGATATATACAATGCGAAAGTGGAAGGATGTAGGTACGGGGGAGACCAACACTAACATATCTAGACCAAATTGGTCACGTACTGAAGGCAGGTGGAGTCAAGTCTCCGAAACCGGCGAGCGTGTATGAAGAGAATTATGAATGTTGAGGAAGCGAGTGAAGTATGCAAAAATAGAGTTCTCTGACACTCTGTTTTCTCTGCCTGCCCTGCAAGGGATATGGCGTGATGATATGTATGTATATATGTATGTATTATTATTAAATTTGAAACAAAATCATTTTTACGGGATTATCGCGTTTATATTTGATTTTGAATTGTCCGAATTTACGGACACCCATTCAGCAGTGTTCGTGGTTACAAGGTGTACCTACGTGTCTCACGTTCAACAAGTCACCGTTATTATAAGGATTTTTATCTAGAAGCTGCAATATTATTTATTAAATTTTAATCCACATTTTTTTATAGAAATTCATTGCTAGTAGAAAATGATTGTGTATAAAAACTAGTTATTTTGTTATTAATAATTAAATTTATGGTAATTATTAACATATATCCGTATGGTGACGAAGTAAGAATACAATTCATCACCCCCTATCTTACACGTGGGTGATCGTAAGAGACGACTAAGGGATATAATATGCATATAACATCTATGCAAGACAAGTAAAACTCGAAACAAAACCCTGTACCAACACGTCTGACCAGCGCGGTATAGTAGGTTAATTTCCCTCCCATTACGGAGGAGGCCCGAACCCAATAGTGAGACATATACCCGACTAGAAATTTTTTCGTCTTCCTTAGCAGGACCGGACCGGGCATGCCCGATCTGGACCAGATAAGGTATGTAACGCAGAAGATATATCTGGACCCGATCAGGAAAACCTTATCGGGTCCAGATCAGGCATTCCTGATCGGGTCCAGATCAGGCGTTCCTGATCGGGTCCGGACGAAATTTTACTGATCGGAACCAAATCAATCATCTGCATTTTATATCTTGCCTGATCCAAAACAAGTATGCCCAGTCCGGTCCTTTTAAAAAACATGAACATCTTAAAGAAGATGTTTAATAGGTAAAAATATAAATTAATATATGACGTAGGCACCGAATGCAGTGCTATATTCTTATCATAGAGAGTCCCAGTGAGCCGTTCCGATTATGGAGCAACCACCAGATGCTAACGACTGCAACTGTCGCCTGAATTTCTCATTCATGACCTGATCGATCTGTTTTAATCTGATTCGATAACAACTAATTTAATATTAGGTCATGTCATTACGCTTCGGAGAATCTTAACACCGCGATTCAAATAATGACGTCATTTTACTAACGCCATCTATTTATTATGACCCAAAACATTAAATGTTAGAATGGTACATACATACATACATATCATCACGCCATATCCCTTGCAGGGTAGGCAGAGAGAACAGAGTGCCAGAGAACTCTATCTCTGCATACTTCACTCGCTTCCTCAACATTCATAATTCTCTTCATACACGCTCGCCGGTTTCGGAGACTCTTGACTCCACCTTCCTTCAGTACATGACCGATCTGGTCTAGGTAGGTTAGTCTCGGTCTCCCGAAAGTGGAAGGATGTAGGTTAGAATGGTTGTTACAATATAATATTTCTATCTATGTTTTCAAATGTTAGGTACATTTATATATATACATATATATATATATATATTATTTATTTTTTACTTTAAATATAAATTATTTTTATATTATTAATTAAACATTATTATTATTATTAAATACATATGATTAATATATATGACAATCATGTCACTTTTTTGAATTTTGATTGATATTTTTTTTGGGTTGCGAAAACTGTTTCTGGTTCTGATATACTACAAGCCTTACTATATACTTGATAATATTTCACATCAGGCTATCCTTATTTGGTCCTGATCTGGTCCTGATCCGGTATGCCTTCTCATACTTGATGTTATTTCACATCAGGCTATCCTGATCAGGACCAGACCTGGTCCTGATAGGGTTTGCCGGATCCGGCATGCCTCATTCTGTCCTGATCGGGTCCTGATCCGGTATGCCTTACCATACTTGATGATATTACACATCAGGCTATCTTTATTTGGTCCTGATCCGGTATGCCTTACCATACTTAATGATATTTCACATCAGGCTATCCTTATTTGGTCCTGATCTGGTCCTGATCCGGTATGCCTTACCATACTTAATGATATTTCACATCAGGCTATCCTTATTTGGTCCTGATCTGGTCCTGATCCGGTATGCCTTACCATACTTAATGATATTTCACATCAGGCTATCCTTATTTGGTCCTGATCTGGTCCTGATCCGGTATGCCTTACCATACTTGATGTTATTTCACATCAGGCTATCCTGATCAGGACCAGACCTGGTCCTGATCGGGTTTGCCGGATCCGGCATGCCTCATTCTATCCTGATCGGGTCCAGATACATGATCTGGTTGAACCATACTTGTTTTCTAGTCGGGTATGGGCTGTGATGATGATGGTAATAAACATATTTACGTCATCTAATTGTATTAAACCTAAAAAAAATAATATGCTACAACCAAATCGCCACGCGGGAACATAGAGAAAGATTCGGTATGAAAACCTAAAGGGCAAATTACTAATACATACATACATACTTATCGTCACGCCATATCCGTTGCAGTGTAGGCAGAGAGAACAGAGTGCCAGAGAACTCTATCCTCGCATACTTCACTCGTTTCTCTTCATACACGCTCGCCGGTTTCGGAGACTCTTGACTCTACCTTCCTTCAGTACGTGACCAATCTGGTCTAGGTAGGTTAGTCTCGGTCTCCCCCGATACCTACATCCTTCCACTTTCACATTTTATATCTTCTTAACCAGACGTTCGTTCGGCATTCTTTCCACATGTCCGAACCATCGCAGCATTCCCTTTCGCATCTTTACACCAATTTATTATTTATTTATAACTAATTGTTATCGATTTTAAGATGCGGTTTAAGATCAAGTGATCTTAATAAAAATTTAATAAAACAATCTTTAAGTATTATTATGGGTCAAATGTATACAATAAATATCACAGAGTCTAAAAAAATATGTACCTAATGTTACATTATTTATATTTCTTGCTATGGAATATCAATAACTATATAATATCCGCCCTGTCTATTTGATTGATTGACAAATCTTATACATAAAAACTATACGATTAATGTTATACTATTTAAAATAATAATATGTCATAGATTAGCTACCTACCGCTGAGAGAATACGATTGATTGTGTAGATAGCGCAGTGGTCTGTAAGTATCGACTTCTCGTATTGAGTATCGTGGATTCAATTCAAACACAATATACTTTATTTTTAAATTACAAACAATTATTTAAAACTAGGCGCGTAATGTTCGTGTGGTGACGGAGTAAGAATACAATTCACCACCCCCCCCCTATCTTACCCGTGGGTGATCGTAAGAGACGAATAAGGGATATAAAACGCATATAACATCTATGCAAGAGAAGGAAAACTCGAAGCAAAACCTTATACCAACACGTCTGACCAGCGCAGTATAGTAGGTTAATTTCCTTCTCATTACGGAAGAGGGCCGATCCCAACAGCGGAACATATATGGGCTGTGATGATGATGATGATTGTATCCATTAATTGTGGTAAGAAATTCTGTGTGGTGGAGCTACGAATTTAACCTTTGCATTATTTGTGGGTGTTGTAAATGACTACGAGCTTTAAGTCGACCTTTTTTTTTTTTTTTATCGGTGGGCTATGGATGCGTCTCGCCCCGCCGAATCGGTCCGGGGTGACGGAAAGGCGGCGCGTGACCCCATAGAACCACCGTAAAATCCTCTCTCTTCGCCGTGCGAGCGGGCCACCGGTACCCGATTTTTGACTTCGGTGGTCCGAGCTTTAAATCGACCTGGGCTAATACCATCTGATGCCGTTTAGTCAACAATTACATTTCCAAAGATGGTTGACGTGAGGCAGGTGGCCGGTCATAAAATTATTGCTAATAATTCTTGTAATATACACAATGGAAGAGAAGTAATATTGTGTCGACTCTAAGTAATTGGGATAAGAGTAAGAGAATGATAATTTTTGATAATGTTGTCGAGTAGTGATAGCACCACACTGTTGACAGTTTTCTGTCTATAGATCCGGGCTGGTCCGTCCAGAGAGTACCACACTCTCGCAGCAGATCGACATCTGACCAATGACAAGGTGTTGTTGCGCTTCGTTCGGTGAGCGAGAGGGCCGGCAGCCCAACTGGGTGGGTTTGAGGTTTATATTGGTAGACAGCGGCCTCAGCTATACCCTTGGTATTGCAAAGGTCCATGGGCGGCATAACACTTACCATCAGGTGTGCTGCTTGCTCGTTTGCCACCATAAGCAATAAAAAAAAGTAAATATTATTTATTATGTCCAGCATGTATTTTTAATGACTCCATTATAATTACAAACCTGTAATTATCATACGAATAATCAGGGGCGGCTCTAGCACATGTAGCGCCCGGGTGCAATCAATAACCTGGCGCCCTCTTGTATCAAAATGCGTGAACAAAATGGAACAGGTTGATAGTTACAATAAGTTCGACTAAACTCCAAATCTCGCTGGGATGCGTTGTTCCATGCTTAGTCTCGTTGTTTTGACACGGAACCAGGTAAACGCGATCATGAAGTTACAGTGAGCATGGTGACAAAGCAATCTACTCAAACCTGTTAAATAACGCACCCGCTACGTTTATAAATGATTAAGGCACTCGCTGCGTATGGTGCGCGCGCTCCATGCGAAACGTTAATGTCCTCCATAATGGTAGAAAATTTAACTACTATACCACGCTGGTCAGACGTATTAATATAGGGTTTTGTTTTGAGTTCTCCTTCTCTTACATAGATGTTACATGCGTTTTACATCCTTTAGTCATCTCTTACGATCACTCACGGGCATGATATCGGTTAATTGTATTCTTACACCATCATCTCACAGAAAATTTTGTTATTATTATGATCATGTTTTAATTATAGCATTCCACTAACTCCATATTAATAAATAAATAATAAACAGATCGATAGTATATGCGTACGTTTTAATATATATTTATATATTTTTATTTTCATAAACGTAATCTCACATAATCCAAATCATAATATTTATACGTTGTTTTTTTTTCTATTCTTCGTTATTGTTATGAATTGCGTAAGATCTAATCTATCTGACATCATATAATATCATATAATCAATCTGATGGTGAGAACGTTCGTTTAAATAGCAGGTTATATTAATAAGATCCTTTGTATTCAATGGTGCCACATTCTCGACTCGAGTGGATAGATCAACGATTGTCCTTTATTCACAATAACATTTATTGTCCAATAAAACGATTGAATCCACTGAGAAGTCGCTAACCACCTAGCGGCATAAACATGTTGATGTCTAATCTAATTCTCTTTTTCATTTCTTTTTGATTCCAGTAGAGCTAACGGTATCGTAGAATGTTATATTCTGTCGTAATTGGTAACACTGAGATGCTGATCTTGGAAATGTTGTGTATTATTAGTGTTGCCCAAATGCAAGACCCTTGCGAGTCCCGCAAGCCTTGCAACTTCTCGCTGTTAGAATATCACAAAGTCACTTGTTTTGATAGAAATGAAAAAGCCATATAAAAATGAGAAATCCAACTAATTTAATGAAATTCCATTTATCTAGTGGCACTAACTGTACAACTATTAATAATTAGGTACATACCACTTAACGGGGGTGAGGCTATAATCACACCTATCTATCATGAGATTGTTTAAAATAACATCAAATTATTTCTTCGTCTACTGGTATTAAGAATAAAAAATGTTGACAATCCTTTCTTTGCCAAAGGAATCGTAAAATGCTGTCTTAGGGCGCACTGCGAGACTCTTGCTGCGAGTCTTGGTCTTTAATTTGAGCAGCACTTGTATAATAAAGATTTATATTGCACGCCTCATAAGCGAAGCGTTGAGGTCTTGTTCTACTCTCGACATATGAAAATCAAGCACTTTTCAAACCTAAAAATGATTGTATTTTTCTCACATTGCACTTATAGGATAATATTATATACACATGTCAAGAAAAAACATTCGTCTAAACGTATTTGATATTTTTAAAAAGCAATTATTTTGTTTAAAGTAAGAAAAAAGTTGATTAAAAAAAATATTCGAGGCCGTCCGGATGTTATCGTAAGTATCTGGCATTATCACGACCGTAAAAATGAATGTATCAATGTTTTTCTTTTATTAAAAGTTTCATAATCGCAACGCGCTGTTTCCTTTCGAAAATGGCTTGGTAATTCTTTGTCGTTTAATTGCAATTAATAAAAAACTAAACTGTGTAGTGTATGTATACTTTATGAAAATTGGGTTGGTTTACATTTTTTGTTCGTCCATTCAGACAGGCAAAGGAAATAAATCCCATTCAGCCCATACAGCTATGTTTAGCTCTAAGTCGAGAATGGCACGAAATTTCAAAAGTAGTATCTTTTCTTTCATTACGAGTATGTACAAGCTTTTCTTTATTTTCACCTGTCCCGTTGTCTGTAATCAAATCTTGCAAGTTGAATTTGATCCCTTTCCCGGTTTCCGATTGAGCTGAAATTTTGCATGCATATATAAATTAGATGACAATGCAATATTATTGTGACATAGAGCTAACCTGATGATGGACCTGGAAGCTGGCCATAGGAACTCTGTAATTAAACGACGCAACCCCATCTAAATTGGGCTTATTTGATTCGTATTGACGAGTACTTTGAAACTATATGGACACCAGGGTCTGATCATGGACCTGGAAGCTGTCTATAGGAACTCCGTAATTAAACGACGCAATCCCATCGAGTTTGGGCTCGTTTGATTCGTCTTGACGAGTACTTTGATACTATATGGAAACCAGGGTCTGGTCATGGACCTGGAAGCTGTCCATAGGAACTCCGTAATTAAGCGATGCAACCCCATCGAGTTTGGGCTCGTTTGATTCATCTTGACGAGTACTTTGAGACTATATAGTCTCAAAGTTACCATATGGTAACCAGGGCTGACGATGGAATTGGAATCTGGCCATAGGAACTCCGTAATTAAACAACGAAACCCCATCGAGTTTGGGCTCGCTTGATTCGTCTTGAAGAGTAGGTACTTTGATACTATATGGTAACTAGGTTCTGATGATGGACCTGGAAGCTGGCTATAGGAACTCCGTAATTAAAAGACGCAACCTCACAGAGTTTGGGCTCGTTTGATTCGTCTTGACGAGTATCTTGGTTGGCGTGAATATGCAACTCCAACAAATTGGGGAAAAAAGTTCGTTCCGCTTATTACGAATGTGGATTATGTCTGATTGATTAGATGGATGACCCAATGCCAAAGTAAGCACGTGCCGAGGGCTGAATGGTATGAGAGTGTATAAACATTTGATATCGCTTACGTTGCACACCTCAGAGCACCAGGGCGAGTCCTGTTATACTGAAGCCCTTCTCCCTCCACAATGGACCACTGGGTTGATGAACTGTTTTTGTCCTATATTTGTGAGAACAACCCGAATAATAAAAATACTAAATAAATAGTTAAAAATAAAATTAAAGAAAAACATTTTTTAAAAACAAGCTTTTATTGCTAATATAATAAACTAAAAAGTTAAAAATAAATTAACTCTAATCAGACATATAACACTTGTAACGTTATAATACGTTATAAGTTCATTGTAACCTTTAACGATAATTAAGATTCTTCGTCTACAACAAAATAATTCCATATCGTACATAATTATATATTTTTAACACCATAATTATTAAAACTTCCCGTTTTTATCACAGTCCCAATTTCATAAATAAAAGTGTGTTGCATTTTTTAGCAATTAATAAACAGCTTGCTTTTAAAAAAGGTTTTTTTCTTTAATTTTATTTTCATTTCTGGCATTGACTAATAGTAAATGATAAATAATATAAAAATTATGAGGCGTGCACTTTTGGATTTTCCAAATTATTTTTTCTATCTTCTTACATAAGTCATACGCTTTGTATGCTTCGATAAATTATTAAGATTCTTTTTAAATTTTATACATATATTTATATTCCGTTTGTGTTAAATAAGATATGATCACTAGAATTTTAACTCCAAAATGCAAATCCTTGTTGATAATTCAACAGCAAAATATATGTGCATAGCCTTTCTTGTAAGGGATTATAAGCTTACCCATTCTTGTATAAAATTCGTACATAAATATTTATGAGTACATTAGTGAGTCATAATTCATAGGCAATCTTTTTTATATGTAAACAGTATCACAGTACCTTCGAAGCGCTTTGGGGGATTATTCAGAACTGAAAGCAATTTTATAAGTACTTACCTTTGAAAATGTTTGTCTTAGTTCTGTATATTGATCAGTTATGTATACCTACTTAGAGTTTGGCAAGTATTAATTGAGTTTTAAGTATTCATTAAGTAACTTATTATTTTGAATATATTTGTAAAGTTAATTACTTAAGTATAATATTATATTTGAAATGAAATAATTTTCCCTCCCTCCATGTGGTGACGGATTAAGAATATAATTCAACACTCGCTATCTTACCCGTGGGTGATCGTAAGAGACGACTAAGTGATATAAAACGCATATAAAATCTATACAAGAGAAGAAAAACTCGAAACAAAACCCTATCCCGTCTGACCAGCGCGGTACATACATACATACATACCATCACGCCATGTCCCTTGCAGAGTAGGTAGAGAGAACAGAGTGCCAGAGAACTCTATCCTTGCATACTTCACTAGCTTCCTCAACATTCATAATTCTCTTCATACACGCTCGCCGGTTTCGGAGACTCTTGACTCCACCTTCCTTCAGTACATGACCGATCTGGTCTAGGTAGGTTAGTCTCGGTCTCCCCCGGTACCTACATCCACTTCGCATTGTATATCTTCCTAACCAGACGGTCTTTCAACATTCTTTCCACATGTCCGAACCATCGGAGCATTCCCTTTCGCATCTTTACACCAATACTCTCTTTCATATCTACTCGCTCCCTTACGTCGTCGTTACGAATGCGATCGATCAGGCTAACTCCACAGATTTTCGGTAGAGATCGCATTTCGACCGCATTAATTTTACCCGTGTGGCGACGGGAATAGAATACAAAGGTCGCCACCCCTTACTTGCCCGTGGGAGTCGTAAAAATCGGCTAAGGGTCTCACCGGGAGATTGGGCAGCGGCTATCTCCCGGGAAACTTAATAACATCTACCGCGATCGCCAATCCGCTCGCCAAGCGTGGCGATTATGGCATTATTACCCCCCCAAAACAAATATGAATACAAAAGAAGTCACGGCCCCCAGTCACGGCAGTTCCGCTGTTCCACGGGCTCATTTTGGTAGCGGGCCTGTTGGTGGCGGGGCAGGGGGTGCTAGGAATCTCCGGCCGCGATCCGGCTACCAAAAAAATCGACCCTTGGCCCTGGTAACACACAACGTTCGGACGCTTAGGACCGACGAGAGGGTCATCGAACTGGAAGAGGAATTGAGCAAAATCCGATGGGACATTGTAGGATTATCAGAAGTGCGAAGAGAGGGGGAGGGCACGATAATCCTCCGGTCTGGAAATTTGCTCTTCTACCGGGAGGGAGATCACCCATCCCAAGGCGGTGTAGGGTTTATCGTTCGTAAGTCTCTCGTAGAGAATGTGGAGAGGATCGAAAGTGTGTCAACAAGGGTAGCGTACCTTATACTCAGAATTACCAAACGGTATTCGTTGAAGGTCATACAGGTTTACGCACCGACTTCGACATACTCCGACGACGTAGTGGAGGCCTTATACGAGGATATCTCGAAAGCCATCCACACGTCCAAAACCCACTTCACGGTAGTTATGGGAGACTTCAACGCAAAACTAGGCAAAAGGACAGACGATGAGTTGATAGTGGGGCAATATGGATTTGGACAGAGAAACCAAAGGGGCCAAAAACTGGCCGACTTTTTGGAGAAGGAAGGCCTCTTCATGATGAATTCCTTCTTCAAGAAACGGCCACAAAGGAAGTGGACCTGGATTAGCCCTGATGGATCCACTAAAAATGAGATAGACTTTATCTTGACGGACAAACGACAAATATTCAATGATGTCTCTGTGATCAGCAGGATTAAAACTGGGAGTGATCACCGCATGGTTCGAGGCACATTGAATCTTCGTACGAAAGTCGAGCGGTCCCGCTTGATGAAGTCTACACTCCGACCTACACCTGTCCAATACCAGAACCCCGATAGCTTTCAACTCGAATTACATAATCGCTTCCAATGCCTGGAAGAGTGCGAATCTTCGAACGATATGAACAACAGGTTCGTGGAAACTGTCCACGCGGTCGGGTCAAAATTCTTTAAGGCCCGTCGCGCTACTAGAACAAAAAGCTTTCTGACCAGACTCTTCAACTCATGGAGAGGAGAAAGGAAATAACGGTACAGTCTTCAGCCGATTGGTCCGAACTCAGGCAGCTTAATAGACAAATCTCTAAATCTATGCGACGCGATATTCGCCGATTCAATACACTGCGTATTGAAGAGGCGATAGAGCGAAATCGAGGCTCCAAAGTGTTCGCACGAGATTTGTCTATCGGGCAGAGCCAAATGACTAAGCTGAAGACCGATAACGGTACTGTCATTTCATCCCAGAGTGAGATCTTGGGAGAGGTCGAAAGGTTCTATGGGCAGTTGTACAAATCATCCCTGAATCCTGTTGTCAGCTTGGTCCAAGACCCCAGATCCAAGCTAACTCGGCACTATACCGAAGAAATCCCGGACGTCAGCTTGTACGAGATCAGAATGGCTCTAAAACAATTAAAGAACGGAAAGGCACCGGGAGATGACGGAATTACCACAGAGCTCCTGAGGGCAGGCGGCAAGCCAGTTTTAAAAGCCCTACAGAAGCTGTTTGATTCTGTCATTCTCGGGGGTGACGTTCCAGAGTCGTGGACCAGGAGTGTGGTGGTGCTGTTTTTCAAGAAGGGCGATAAAACGCTCTTAAAGAATTACAGACCCATCTCACTCCTGAGCCACGTGTACAAATTGTTTTCAAGAGTCATTACGAACCGACTCGCGCGCAAGCTAGACGACTTCCAGCCGCCCGAACAAGCCGGTTTCCGAAAAGGTTATAGTACCATAGACCACATCCACACGCTACGCCAGATTATACAGAAGACCGAGGAGTATAATCGGCCTCTGTGTCTAGCGTTTGTGGACTATGAGAAAGCCTTTGATTCTGTCGAAACTTGGGCAGTGCTGCAGTCCCTTCAGAGGTGCCAAATTGACTATCGATATATCGAAGTGCTGAAGTGTTTGTATAGAGACGCTACTATGTCAGTCCGCATCCAGGATAAGAGTACGAAACCGATCCAGCTGCAGAAAGGCGTGAGACAGGGAGACGTTATCTCTCCGAAACTGTTCACCACTGCGCTGGAAGATGTCTTCAAGCTCTTAGACTGGACCGGACTCGGCATCAACATCAATGGCGAATACATCACTCACCTTCGATTCGCAGATGATATCGTAGTCATGGCAGAATCCCTGGAGGACCTTGGCACCATGCTCAATGACCTCAGCAAGGTCTCCCAACTAGTAGGGCTGAAAATGAACATGGACAAGACGAAAATCATGTCTAATGCCCATGTCATTTCTGTACCGGTCCTGGTTGGGAATGCGATTCTCGAAGTTGTCGATCACTATGTTTACCTAGGACAAACAGTCCAATTAGGTAGATCCAATTTCGAGAAAGAGGTCAGCCGACGAATCCAACTCGGCTGGGCAGCGTTCGGGAAACTTAGGAGGATCTTCTCGTCTAATATTCCGCAGTGTCTGAAAACAAAGGTTTATAACCAGTGTGTGTTACCAGCGATGACTTACGGCACTGAAACGTGGTCTCTAAATGTCGGCCTCATAAAAAGGCTCAAAGTCGCTCAGCGTGCTATGGAGAGGGCTATGCTCGGTATTTCTCTACGTGATAAAATCCGAAATACGGAAATCCGTAGAAGAACGGGTGTAACCGACATAGCCCGAAGAATTAGCACGTTGAAGTGGCAATGGGCAGGCCACATCGCTCGACGAACCGACAACCGTTGGGGAAAAAAGGTTCTCGAGTGGCGACCACGAATCGGACGACGCAGCGTAGGACGACCCCCCACTCGATGGACTGATGACCTCATCAAGGTCGCAGGAAACCATTGGATGCAGGTGGCACAGGACCGTTATAGATGGCATTCTCGTGGGGAGGCCTATGTCCAACAGTGGACGTTTACGGGCTGATGGATGGATGGATGGATGGAATTTTACTTTCATACTCTTTTCTGCATACCCAACTCTCGCTTCCATACAGTAATGTTGGGACAAGCACTGCGTTATGTATGCTACACGTGCCTTCTGGCTGAGGTGGTGGCTACCTAGCAGTTGCCCCAACGCTCCGTTCACTCTATTTCTTTATTTCGCCAGCGCGGTATAGTAGGTTGACTTCCCTCTCATTACGGAGGAGGCCCGAGCCCAGCAGTGGGACATATATAGGCTGTGATGATGATGAAATTATTTTTACGTATTCTATCACCTTTGTAGTTGACTTTTAATTTCCTGACGTGGTTTTAAAGGTCGGGGAATTTAAAATCAAATACAGCGTTCATGGTCACGGGAGGACAGTCCTCCCGTAAAAATGCATATACTGAAACTAATAAACTGTTGCATTTATTAATTAAGTTATGTTTACATTGATAACTAATGATTCTTTTTATTATACCCATCGTTTAAGATACAGCAGCAGCTCGTGCAAGGGTTTATATTTCATGCGTCCATTGCTCGACTCGTCAGCAGACAGTGTGCGTTAAGTTTAGATACGAGATTAGCTTTTCAAGCCCCCTATGGATCACATCCATATGTAGATATAATTAATGATAGTCGTTAGTTATTCTTCTCAGCTCATACACGTCCCACTATTGGGCTCGAGCCTCCTCTAAACGGGAGAGATTTTAATCTACTTATACAACGCTGTTCAGGTGTGTTGGTGTGTTGGTATATATATATATATATAGATATATATATATATATATATATATATATATATATATATATATATATATATATATATATCTATATATATATATATATATATATATATATATATATATATATATATATATATATATATATATACGTATATATATATATATATATATATATATATATATATATATATATATATATATATATATATAACATATATATATATATATATATATATACGTTGACCTCGAGAAGGCCTACGACAGAATACCGAGAACAGTTTTGTGGTGGGCACTGAAAGAGAAAAGTGTGCCTGTGAAGTATACTAGGTTAATCTGTGCTATGTACCAACGATCTAGGTCGTACGTAAAATCAGCGGCTGGAGACTCCGACGAGTTCAGTGTGCAGGTGGGTTTGCACCAAGGGTCGGCGTTAAGTCCTTACCTCTTCCTGTTGATAATGGATGCGTTAACATCGGAGATACAGGAAGAGGCACCCTGGTGCATGCTATTCGCTGATGACATTGTTCTCGTTGGAGAAGAAGGACTTGAGGTACAGAGCATGCTGGAGAAGTGGCGCTGTAAATTGGAGAATGTTGGCTTGAAAATCAGCAGACCTAAAACAGAGTACATGTTCTGCGATTTCGGCGGTCTCTCCAATTTTACACCCATATCTCTAGATGGAGTACCTATACCAGTATGCTCGGATTTTCGATACCTCGGTTCTCTTATCCAAAGCGATGGCGACCTGGATCGTGCGGTGAAACACAGAATGGATGCGGGATGGATGAAATGGCGGCAGGTCACGGGTACAACATGCGACCCCAAAGTACCCCCTAAATTAAAGGGTAAAATATATAAAACCCTAATAAGACCTGCTGTACTGTATGGATCAGCATGTTGGGCGATAAAAGCGACGGATGAGAGACGACTGCATGTAGCGGAGATGCGAATGTTGAGATGGATGTGTGGTGTGACGAGATTAGATAAAATAAGAAATGAGCATATAAGAGGAAGTTTGAAAGTTGCGCCAGTGACGGAAAAGTTAAGGAGTGAAAGGTTAACATGGTATGGACATGTGATGAGACGGGATGAAAGAAATGTTGTGAGGAAAGTTTTAAATATGAATGTTGAAGGCTTTAGGGGTAAAGGAAGACCAAAGAAAAGATGGATGGACTGCGTGAGGTATGACATGGATAGACAGGGAGTGACTGCAGAGATGACGTCTGATAGGACTGTATGGAGGAAGATGACATATTGCGTCGACCCCAAGTAATTGGGATAAGAGCAAGATGATGATGATGATATATATATATATATATATATATATATATATATATATATATATATATATATATATATACATATATATGTGTGTTTTATATCCCTTAGTATCTCTTACGATCACCCACGGGTAAGATAGGGGGTGGTGAATTATATTCTTACTCCGTCAGTACACGAAAAAACGTAGTAATGGTAGTTATTATTACAAGATAAAAGATCTATGATAAAAGAGTATTTTTTCTAATTCATAAATCGAGTGGCACAAATGAGATGTAAGGATAAAAAAGAATACTTATCAGTTTTTTGTTTGTACATCATTAGCTGATTTTATATTGATAGAGATTGTGTTCATGTGACGTCTTTGAAAAATCTAGAACAATTAGGTAGACATGAAAGTTAAAAAAAAAACATTGAATTATTCATTGAAACTGGGGAAAATTGTACGTCAAACGAAATGTTCCTTCAGGCGTTATTTGATATTCTTCTTTATTTAAAAATCTTTTAGTTAGTATGCTAACTAAGAGATTTTTTTCTAATTCATAAATCGGGTGGCACATATGAGATGTAAGGATAAAAAAGAATACTTATCAGTTTTTGTATATCATTAGTTGATTTTATATTGAAAGAGATTGTGTTCATGTGACGTCTTTGAAAAATCTAGAACAATTACGTAGGCATGAAAGTTTAAAAAAAAACGTTTAATTATTCATTGAAACTGGGAAAGATTGTAGGTCAAACGAAATGTTCCTTCGGGCGTTATTTAATATTCTTCACAAGTTTATCGTATGAGACTGAAAGTAAACGAGGTAAATGTAGTTACTATTTGATATTGGTAAAATTGTGCAGTGACTTAGATGATTATCATACTATATTATTCATGGGTTGAGATTCAAAAATTCGGTTCTGGTAAGGTTATTTGTTCCATCTAATCATTCAATCAGCCTATCGACACGCTACACAGTCATTGGACATAGATCTCACTCAGATTTTAATCAATGTCCATTAATGCAATATTTTTTGTTTTTTTTTTGGCGGCGGGCTACGGTACTTCAGGCTCCGCTAATCCGGCCGGGGCGACAGAGAAACGACGCATGGCTCCGTAGACCCGTCCTACAATATATGTCTCGACGCCGAGCGGGTGGGTCACTGGAACGCTATCCTTATCTTCAGTGATGCACTCGGCTGTGTACTCTTATAGATATCCTCTCGAGTCGACACCCAGATAGCTCGACCAATAAGTCTTGCCATTCGGGCGTCGTCTTCCCGCGGTGGCCTCGTTCCAAAAAAGCAATTTTATAAGTACTTACCTTTAAAATGTTTGTCTTAGTTCTGTATGTTGATCAGTTATGTATACTTAGAGTTTTGAAAGAATTAATTAAGTTTTAAGTATTCATCAAGTAACTTATAATTTTGAATATAATAGTAAAGTGAATTAATTAAGTAATATATTTGAAATGAAATTATTTTTACGTATTCTATCACCTTTGTAGTTGATTTTTAATTTTCTGACGTTGTTCTAAAAGTCGGGGAATTTAAAATTAAATACAGCGTTCATGGTCACGGGAGGACAGTCCTCCCGTAAAAATGCAGATACTGAAATTAAACTGGTGCGTTTTGTATAATAACTATTGTCTGGTCACGCCATCCGATGCAGCAGCAACTAATGCAAAGGTTATTCCAACCATGCGTCTTTTTTTTTTGTATTTTTAGCTGTTAGCCGCAGATGGCTTTGACAGCTTTACGTGGACTATGGGTGAACGCTGAGGGCTCTCAACCCGGCCAACCATGCGTCCATTGCTCGACTTTTCAGCAGACGGTGGGCGTTAAGTACGTAATACGAGATTAGCTTTTCAAGCCCCCTCTGTATCACATCCATATGTAGATACAGTTAATGCTTGTTGGTAGTTATTCTTCTCAGCTCATACACGTCCCACTATTGAGCTCGAGCCTCCTCTAAACGGGAGAGAGACCTTCTTATACTACGCTTTAGGCGTGTTCGTATAGTATTTATTAGTTTAGAGTTTTCCTTCTCTTTCATAGATGTTATATGTATGTGTTTTATATCCCTTAGTCATCTCTTAAGAACATCTACAGGTAAGATAGGGCGTGGTGAATTGTATTCTTACTCCGTTACTACACAGAAAAACATAGTAATGGTAGTTATTATTACAAGATAAAAGATCTATGATAAAAGAGTATTTTTTCTAATTCATAAATCGAGTGGCACATATGAGATGTAAGTATAAAAAAGAATACTTATCAGTTTTTGTACATCATTAGCTGATTATATATTGAAAGAGATTGTGTTCATGTGACGTCTTTGAAAAATCTAGAACAATTACGTAGACATGAAAGTTTAAAAAAAACAACATTGAATTATTCATTGAAACTGGGGAAAATTGTACGTCAAACGAAATGTTCCTTCAGGCGTTATTTGATATTCTTCACAAGTTTATTGTACGAGAGACTGAAAGTAAACGAGGTAAATATAGTTACTATTTGATATTGGTAAAATTGTGCAGTGGCTTAGATGATTATCATACTATATTATTCATGGGTTGAGATTCAAAAATTCGGTTCTGGTAAGATTATTTGTTCCATCTAATCATTCAATCAGCCTATCGACACGCAACACGATCGTTGGACAAAGATCTCACCAAGATTTTAATCAATGTTAATTAATGCCATTTTTTTTGTTTTTTTTTGCTGCGGGCTACGCTGCGTCATGCTCCGCTAATCCGTCGTGCCGACAGAGAAGCGACGCACGACCCCGTAGACCCGTACTACAATATACGTCTCGACGCCGAGCGGGTGGGTCACTGGAACGCGGTCCTTTTCTTCAGTGAACCACCCGGCTGTATACTCTCATAGGTATCCTATCGAGTCGACACCCAGATAGCTCGACCAATAAGTCTTGCTATCCGGGCGTCGTCCTCCCGCGGTGGCCTCGCTCCAAAGGCGACCAGACAAGTCCTCGGTACGGTCACCCGCCGGGTTAATGCCATAAAGGCCATTTGGTAGTCTTGTTGGAGATTGTAGTTCGTGATAAGAGGTTGCCATAAGAGCGACCTATTCTTCTGGTGAACGAAAAGTACAGAGTTATATTGTTTGTTTAACCTATTAATATACAAGTTATCTGTTATATGAAAGTAAAATTAATGCGGTCGAAATGCGATCTCTACGGAAAATCTGTGGAGTTAGGCTGATCGACCGCATTCGTAACGACGACGTGAGAGAGCGAGTAGGTATGAAAGAGAGTATTGGTGTAAAGATGCGAAAGGGAATGCTCCGATGGTTCGGACATGTGGAAAGAATGCCGAACGAACGTCTGGTTAAAAAGATATATAATGCGAAAGTGGAAGGATGTAGGACCGGGGGAGACCGAGATTAACCTACTTAGACCAGATTGGTCACGTACTGAAGGAAGGTGAAGTCAAGAGTCTCCGAAACCGGCGAGCGTGTATGAAGAGAATTATGAATGTTGAGGAAGCGAGTGAAGTATGCAAGGATAGAGTTCTCTGGCACTCTGTTCTCTCTGCCTACCCTGCAAGGGATATGGCGTGATGATATGTATGTATGTAAGTTATCTGTTTAACTGTCCGCTACCAACTATTAGGTATTAGTTCTGACTGATTCCAATTTAATTACTTTTTGTTTTAAGTAAAACGTAGAGAAATCTATCGAAAAGCTTTTTAAGTAAATTCTTTATTTTGACTATAAAAGTAATTTACTTGTAATATGAGAAAACGAATTTAATTGGTAAATAAAAAATCTACTTGGGTTAATTAAGAATTTCAGCAAAAATAAATAATTTGATACTTTGTTAATTATGAATTAGATACTTTGTTAATTTTGCTAATTAGGAATGTTTTCAAAGCAACATTTCACAGTTTTTTCTCTGTCAATCTTTTACGTATACACAAATTACTTGACTTCAAATAAAAAGGATAATTTTATGATGGTGAAAATATATTGCTATCGTTGTGCTACATGCTCATCCGTCATCATACGCAATAGAAAAGATGTGTGGTCACTTTGACCAGTCTGTCATCAGATTTTATATTAAGTAGTTTCTTTTTCTTATATACATATTTAAGGTGAGAGCTCTTCGTAGTATGTGTGGTGTAAGTCTTAAAGATAAAATTAGGAATAGTGTTATAAGAGAGCGCTGTGGTATGAATGAAGAAGTAGTGACAAAGATAAAAAAGGGTATGCTGAGGTGGTTTGGACACGTGGAAATAATGAGTGAAGAAAGGTTGACTAAATAAGTATACAAAGCGAGTGTGAGTGGGACGACTACAAGGGGAAGACCATGTCGTACTTTCCTGGATAAAATTGAAGATGTGTTAGTGAAAAGTCAGATTAAGAGTACGCGTAATCGAAGAGCATGCATGAAGACTGTGATGAGCGTGAATGAAGCGATGGAGGTATGTCAGGATCGTGGTTTGTGGCAATCCGTAGTCTTTGCCTACCCCTTTGGGAAACAGGCGTGATGTTATGTATGTATGTATTTAAGGTCTCCTTTACGACGTCCGTGCACGTCGTCACTTTCACAAGAAAAGGAATGGTACATTTTCTTTTTATTACATCACCATTATATAATTTATGTAGTAATTATTACTAAAAATTATTATTTTTTTAACTAATATAAACCCTTAAAAATATTTTTTTTTATTTTTTAGTAATAATTACTATATAAAACAAAATCTCTTTTATATAAAAAAAAAATGTGCGCCTCGGCTTGTCCCACAGAAGTAATAACTTAAACTAATCTAAGTTGAACTATTTAATATCGAAATTGTTTAACTTGAGAAAAGATTAAGATTATTATTTAAATTTTATATATTTTAATATGATAATGTAAGCAAAGATTATTTATTAATAAAAACTTTTATTGAATATAAAATATATTTTATTCTTAGTTACAATTCTTGAATTTGTACATTAATGTACATTATTTCGTGTATGTATAAAACATTATTAGTATCATTATTTAATGTTATAAAAGTAATACTTAGCTTATGCCTATAATAATAAGCAACAAAAATTTTAGATTGTATGTCTTCCAAAAATCTTTCGCGTTATTTACTTGCAGTTTACCTCATAAGAAGTTCATCATTCTTCTACTGTTATCCCAATCACTTGGGATTGATATAATATGTACTCTTCTTATACAGTACATATTGTAAATAGTATTGGCAATAGTTTTATGACAAGCCACCTGCCGGACGTCAACACTCCTTGGGAATGTAAATGTTGACCAAACGGCATCAGATGGAGTTGGCCTAGATCGTTGCTCTTAATCGTCTTTTACGACATTCAACAGCAAAGTAAGGGTTGGTAGTATTGGAAACCGCTACCAACAGCTCCTTCTCATAAGCAGTTATCACTTCAAAAACAAAAATCCATTTGTTTTTCTGTTTTATGTTATATGTTAATTAATTGTATTATGTACATATCAATATGCGTGATGTTGTGATAAAAATACATTTAATTATAAATAAAAAAGTAATTAAATGTATGTAGTCTGATAAGATTGTGTTTTTATTGACCAATCTATATTGGATGGTAAATTTATACGATATATTTTAAAGCTAATTAACTTGTATTATTAAACCGCCATTTTGTTAAAAACTTCATCGTAACTGTATTTGATTTTATTTTTTTCACGTGGCATTAGTTTTTACTAACTATAATCATTGTGTATAGTTAAAAAAATGCTTAGGGCAATACATTTAGGATTATTTTTTGCAAATAATGCCAATAAATATTTTCAAAAAGTTCAGCAAAAGTCCCCTTGTATCGAAAAGTTAGGATTGCAATAGATTAAAAAACGTTATAGACATAACATCATTATTTTACTATATTGTATGTTTGTGTATTTTTCGTTGGTAATCCTAAAAATAAATAAATAAATAAACATATATAGAGAAAACATAAACTAATATTTAATTATACATTAATTGCAGCTGTTAAAGTTCTTTGATTATTATTCAATACATAATAGGTTAAATATATCCATCCTTCTGGATCATCATTCTCCTACTCTTATCCCAATTACTTGGGGTCGATACAATATGTACCTTTTCTTCTTTCGTAGTACATACTGTAGAAGTTATTGGCAATATTTTTCTGACCGGCCGCCTGCCAGACATCAACCCTCCTTGGGAATGTAATTGTTGACCAAACGGCATCAGATGGAGTTGGCCTAGGTCATTATAAACCATCCTTCTGGATGAATAAATAAAAAAAAATTGTCAGTTTAGCCTTTAAATTACATATCAATTATACAAAAATAATTTAAACTTATATCCTGTCAATCCGTGTCTATGTAATAATGGATTATGAAACAAATAGCAACAGAAATTAGGCCTCTCTTTCTCGCGAGAATATCAGACGACTAAGGAAATGGGACGGCTTTCCGTGTGGTGACGGAGCAAGAATACAATTCACCACCTACCATCACCTATCTTACCCGTGGGTGATCGTCGATTAAGGGATATTAAACGCATATAACAGCTGTGCAAGAGAAGGAAAACTCGAAACAAAACCCTATACCAACGCGTCTGACCAGCGTGGTATAGTAGGTCAATTTCCCTCCCATTATGGAGGAGGCTCGTGCCCAACAGTGGGACATATATTAGCTGAAATGATGAAGGAAGTAGGAATTCAAAGCAAGTTCATTAGTGGCCTATGTGAGGCTATGGTTAAGATTTATTTACTACATATCAGTAAATCATACCGCTGAATGGCGTAAGTGATTATACGTACGTATACCAGCGTTATACTTACAATTAGGTTAAATATTGGTTTATAAAAACCCGATTACGAAGCGAAAAATAATGTCACAAGTGGGATTCGAACCCACACCTATTGAAAATCCGTCCCAATCGTGCTTAATATCGTGTTACACCACCGTGAACTATTGTAGGACATTCAAATCTCGCTTCGCATTATATTTACGTCTTTAAGGAGACGTGTGGCATCTACCCGACAATGTTTACACATTGTGTGAGGAGACGTGTGACATCTACCCGACAATGTTTACGCATTGGGTTTTTATACATAATTAAGCACATTAGCGCGAGCGTGTATGAAGAGAATTATGAATGTTGAGGAAGCGAGTGAAGTATGCAGAGATAGAGTTCTCTGGCACTCTGTTCTCTCTGCCTACCCTGCAAGGGATATGGCGTGATGATATGTATGTGTAAGCACATTAAATACTAAATTTTAGTAATTTAAATATTGGTTTTTAGTTTGACTGTACTGATGGCGATATAAAACGACAGCCACTAGTTAAGATGTGACTTACTTATGGCAAGATTGGCAAGTGTAACAGATCTGATTCCCAAGGAGAATAATATAATTTATACGATGTAGAAATTGTTGTCCTGCGTCTTTGTGTAATTAGTACCTGTTAATTACTTTTTATAAAGTCCCTCGCCGTACAAGAATTAATACTTAAGTGCAAAGTATTTATTGACCGATAGCATTCGTAACGACGACGTAAGAGAGCGAGTAGGTATGAAAGAGAGTATTGGTGTAAAGATGCGAAAAGGAATGCTCCGATGGTTCGTACATGTGGAAAGAATGCCGAACGAACGTCTGGTTAAGAAGATATACAATGCGAAAGTTGAAGGATGCAGGTACCGGGGAGACCGAGACTAATCTACCTAGACCAGACCGGTCATGTACTGAAGGTAGGTGGAGTCAAGAGTCTCCGAAACCAGCGAGCGTGTATGAAGAGAATTATTCATAATTCTCTTCATACACGCTACAACAACGCTCAACATTCATGTTGAGGGAGCGAGTGAAGTATGCAAGGATAGAGTTCTCTGGCACTCTGTTCTCTCTGCCTACCCTGCAAGGGATATGGCGTGATGATATTTATGTATGTATAAGTATTGAATAAAAAAAACCAAAATTCTTAAAGATAAAGCTTACTTATCAAAGAATCCATTACTTTAAAATGTGGTAGAATTTTTTTTATCGAAATAAAAATAAATGCTTATACACGTTGGTCTTTTAGAAAATTAATTAAAAAAATAATTGAACACAACAAACATTTTGAAATACATTTTGAACACAATTATTTATTATCTACAATTAATGTACATTTTTACGGTTGACAATTTACTAAACATAAAGTAACAACTTATAATTTGTACGCGAGTGTCTTTTCTTTAACGATGTCAAACGTTGTATTATAAATCTATCCCAAAATTTGGATATTTGATTATGCATTTTTTTTTTCAGTTAGCGTTTAGTTTATTTAGACTTAGTATTAACTATATAATATATTGCGTTAGGCTGAATATTGTATGGGGTTATAGTTGGATTTACAACGAATGCATAGCGGCTCTCTATTCTAAGACGGAAATTATGCGAAATTTGAAAGTAGTAAGTAGTAAGAATATTACTTTTTAGCGTTCCGTACCCAAAGGGTAAAAACGGGACCCTATTACTGAGACTTCGCTGTCCGACTGTCCGTCCTGTCAACAGGCTGTATATCAAGAACTTGGTTGAGTTGAAATTTTCACAGATGATGTATTTCTATTGCCGCTATAACAACAAATACTAAAAATAAAATAAAATAAATATTTAAGGGGGGCTCCCATACAACATACTTGATTTTTTTTAGTTCTACCCTTTGTGCGCGAGTACAACTCGCACTTGGCCGATTTTATTATTTGGGACTAGCCTCACTATAATTCTTGGTAGTCAGGATCCAAAATTGTCACCATAAATGACGCCAAGGTTTGACCCTCAGGTAGTCTTGCAATACGCCTTTCATTGTCTTGGGACCCACAACACAACAAAGTTTCTAAATAACCCAATGGCCGATATATACTGGCTTATTAAAGTCTTTATTTTTTCTGATAGATTAGGGTGTGAACCTCGCCCAAATTGTCCGAGACCATGAAAGGGTGGCACAGTACTACATAAGCTGCTGTATTGTCTTCCCCGCCTATTGAGTGACCCACCTCAACCGAGTCCTCGACGTAGCAATTCATCTGAATTAATACTATTTTTGGTATTTAGGAGAAAGAACACTAAATCTAAAACTCTGTGCCAATACATGATGATTAGCATGTCATTTCTCTTTTCTATCTAGTACAGTACAATAATTCTCCTCTTATGACATAGGCTCGTGCCCACGGGTCGTGGGTCTATGGGGTCGCGCGCCGTCTTTCCCGTCGCCTCGGAAAGATTTGGAGGGGCGTGACCATTTCCATAGTCCACCGCAAAAAAAAAAGAAAAAGGCTCGTGCCCATTAATAGACCATATGGTCTTAGTAATAGAGAAATCCTTTTTATTACTCTTGACAAAGTGGCAAATGAGCAAGCAGCACACCTGACGGTAAGTGTCATTGCCTCCCAAATCCTAAACCCACCCAGAAAGTTGGGCTTCAGGCTCTATTGCTTACCGAACAAAGCACAGCAGCACACTGCCACTACTCAGACATCAATATTCTGGGAGATTGTGGTACTTACCCCGGACGGACCCGCTCGTGTAGACACAAAACTATTAACAGTGTGTTCAATATATTACAAAGCTTGTAATCCATTCGATTTCTCTAATTAATTAATTAGATTAAAGCTAGTGTCAATTTTTATAGCCCAATGTTATTTTGACCTGCAGTGTCTTAAATCATGGCATCTCACTAATTAATTACTATTTGTATTCATGGCACTAAAGTTTAAACTAAGCTTTTTATTACAAAATTCATTCATTAGAATTCACGTAAACCTTCGGGCATTCGTTTGGATACAAATTAAATTCAGTCGCTTAAGTAAAATTATATAATTTATTTAATGCGTTGTAATTCTAAATCGAATTTATTGGGCAGTTGAGTAGAAATATGTGTATATGTGGCTCTAATAAATCTATTGGTAAATTAATACGGAATATCACAAAATCGTTACCTACATTGATTTAATATCGTGTTTTTTTTTAAATTTTATTGACTTACATATAAATTACTCGTATTCATTCTAAAGTATGTATATACTATTATAATAATTATTTCTTTGAACTTATTTTATTTTATTTTAGTTGAAAGGTAGCTAAAGGATCTAGGTAAAGGAACTGATGATGACGTTATATAATATATTATAATAACTTTATATTATATTTTATTACGTCATCATATAGTAATTTCAGCTTATATTCATCCCAAGAGCTCGAAACCTCTTATAATGGCGTGAAAATTGACTTAGTATGCCACGCTGGTCAAAAGTATTGGTCCAAGGCTTTATTTTTAGTTTTTCCTGTCTTGAATATATATTATTTGCATATTGTATCCCTTGGTAAGTCTTTTACGACATACACGGACAAGAAAGGCAGTGGTGAAATGTATTATTACTCTGTAACTACACGGAAAATTTTACGATATATGTACGCTATATACCTACCTAATTATTAAATAAAAATTATCACTTTGTATATTAAGTGTATCGTGTGGGGAAATAATGATAATAAACATGAATTAATAGGCACATCGGTAGTGGCATTAAGATGCATTATGCACATATGTCAGTGCCGTACCCTGGAGCCTGGACGTGTCAAGGTCGTGGCCATGCCTCTTTCCTGGCAGTACCTCTTTCCCCTTAAGAGCTTTCCATTAGCACATATTAGGGGTGTGGATCTGTGTATATGATGCGTCCTCCATTCCAACTGTGCAATAATTGAAATTGATAAACACAAAGATCGTTTTGCACCATTAAAAAAATATTCATTATATTTTAAAGTAAATTCTCGATACTCATCGCAAGGAAGTTCGCAACTTAAACTTTCACAATTTCTGCGATCAATATTAGTAGAATTTACTGCGCAGATCACGTATCGTGCTAGCGTTATTTATATGTTCGATTCCCGCACAGGACAAAATTTTGTGCGATCCACAAATTGTTGTTTGGAGTTTCGATGTAGCTTGTATCAGTTACTTGTATTTTAGTAGCGTCCATCGAAATAACAAAGATTATTTCCTTAGTATAAGCTATATAAGTATCTTTAAAAAAAACTTGTCAAGTTACAATTAATATAATGATTCATCATCATACCAGCCCAAACACGTCCTTGGCAATACAAGGGCTATTTCCTTAGCGCAAACAACATGTCTTTAAAAAAAGAACTAATAAAAAAAATGATTAGTGACAAGACCATTTTAATTGTTTTAAGGTTTTTTGGCGCGAATGTGGAATGTAATGTCACGCTCTTGTATTATATTCATTTCTTTAGTGTTTTGTAGTGTTATATTGAATAATTTTGCTGGTATTTTATGCAATATGTTATAGTGCTGAAGTGTAGTGAATATGGTATAATACTGGTTTACGTGTATTTTCATATTTTTCCAAAATTCCCAAAGAAAATCATTGATTAGGTTTATCAGCGCCCGATTAATGGTAACGATTTGACTTACTGACAGACAATAACTATTAAGGCTATACAATATGAAGAAATGATGAACAATATATGAAAAATGAATAAATAAGACTTGGCTGTATGGGGTTTAATCCCTTTGCCTGTCCGAATGGACGACCAGAACCAAAAAAAAGAAATAATTGTTTTAATATATTAATGTATTTTTTTTCTTTCACAGGTAATGTTAGAAGCCGATCATATTCAAGCAGCTAAGAATATAAAAATAACTATTCAATTACTGAAGTTTGTAGTCGACGAAGGTTGTATTAATCGTAAATAATAATGACCATATCAATCGTGTCTTGCCGTGTGTTAACGATCTATCTATGGATATTAATATTCAATCTTTAATAACAATCTCCACTAAATCTGAATTGTGGTTGTCATTCTTTTAAATAGATGTCAGTCAGCTTATGGATTTATAAAATTGTGTAACAGTAATCAAATATTGATAATATTAAGTTTGTATTACATCTACTTTATAAAGTTTTTTTTCTTAATTATATTACAATAAATTTTCATTATTAATTATTAAATGAATAATTGATCGAAGTAGAAATGTTTTAATGCAATGTTTTATATCTTTTATCATAATATTGACGTTTTGGATATTTTAGTGCGTTACGTTTGTGCTGTTTAATTTTTAACGTTGTGATAAAGTTTTTATTTACTCAGTAATATTTTCAGATATCCTTCTGATCTTATTTTTTGTACAGAATATTAATTATTACAATACTTGATTACTTAATTACTAAGTCTGTGTGGTGAGAGAAGAAGAATATATTTCACCACGCTCTATCTTGCATATGTGCTTTTAAAAAATCATTAAATACTTTCTATTTACAGAAATGTCAATTTCATAATTATCGATTTACAATTCGTATTTTTGTTATTTAAAAATTTAGTAATACAATGAAGGAAAGAAATTAAAATAAATAATATATGTATGGTTACCATCAATTTATCGATAGGTTGCCAATTTCAGTTCGTGTAATGAGTTGCCGAAGAGGGTGCTGTTGATAGCCATTGGTAGTTAGAGATTATATGCTTATTGTATTGTATTTTATTATTGTATTGCATACACATGGACAGGTATTCATTTGCAGCCGCAAAGCAGCGATATACTTGATGCCAGATAAAAGCTAAGCCAAGAAATTGTTTTTTAATTTTCTTTTCGTTATAAACTATAGTTTTAAAAAGGTAATAAACTATTATTATTATTTTTGACCCGGCTACTAGATCGGCAATATGTATATTTATACGTACGTAAACTTTTTTGTTATTTGAGTTACTCCGTCCATAGACGTCTTTCTTTAAGATAAATTAATTATTGTGCATACTTTTTCAAGTTAAATATAAAGGTTTCTCTTTTTAAAAGAAATCAACGACTGTGCGTACTATTTAGCCGTTTATTTAAGTTAAAAAAAATACCTTGTTAAGTTATCTACAATTAATTTTAATTGCTTAATACATGAAACTTGTTCGAGTTTGTTGATGAAACTGTCAATATTATTGTGCTTACGTGAGACCTGTCAAGTACCTTATGATGTCAAGATTAGTAGCAACCATTCGGGACACCCACGTATCAATGCGCCTACGCTTATGACCCTAAACGGCAAGATTACTTAGTATGGTATTGCTTTAGTGAGGCCAACGTGGCGTGCGTTAAATATGAAGTTTATTTATAAAAAAAAAGTGAGCGAGTGGGTTAATAATGTTGTGGTGGCAAATGATTACCACCCACATTTGTTTTTAGAAATTTCACGGCAATTAAAGGGTTTCAAGGCTTCTGTACAATACTTAGTAATCAATAGAATTCTATTGTAATTGTTTTCACGGATTTATTTTAATGGCGAGGACAATTGGTTGGTTTGCAGAGGTTTTGAATTCGAATCTAATATTTTGAAGTTATGTTTCATTCCAGTGTGGTGTCAGAATAAGAATACAGTTACAAAACCTCTCTTACCCGTGGCTATCGTAACAGATGATTAAGGGATATAATATGCATATAACATCTGTGCAAGAGAAGGAAAACTCGAAATTAAACCCTAAAGCAACACGTCTGGCCAGGTTGATATAATAGGTAATTCTTTATCGTATTATGGAGGAAGCTAAACCCCAATAATGGGACGTATATAAATGAGGTACATATTTAACAAAGACTTTTATGTTCGTCTTTTTTTTTTCAAATAATTAAACTAAGTATTATGTATTTTCTAAGAAATATGGCAGATTAATTCAGATTGAGAACTATTATGAATGTCGAAGATTTGAAATGACAGTTACCACGTTTCTCTATTTGTTCAAAATAAACTAAACCAATACCTTCATCATCTCAGCTCATATATATCCCACTGTTGGGCTCGGGCCTCCTCCATAATGAAAGGGTAATTGACCTACTATACCACGCTGGTCAGACGTATTGGTATAGGGTTTTGTTTCGAGTTTTTCTTCACTCGCATATATGTTATATGCGTTTTATAGCAATCAGTCATCTCGTACGATCACCCACGGATAAGATAGGGGGTGGTGAATTGTATTCTTACTCCGTCACCTCACAGAAAAACCAATACCTTTATTATCATAGAAATTCTGTAGTTATTTTAGTCATTAAACATTAACATTTTGTAGCCATATACGGTTTGAACTTTCAGAAATATAATCTATTTCTGTTTACCCATAATTAGCCTTCGCATTAGTTTTGCATTAAATCTGTTACACGGACCGGTGGTGGGCTTAGTCACTTGACCTTTTTGCGAGAATAGGTCGAATGGTGATGGAACACAGCCAATAAGATTTCTCTGTCTCCAAAGAGGTACACTCTGAAACAGAGCAGGAAATAGTTTTCAACGTGCTTTAGTTATAGTATAACTATATTATTTTTAAATGTAATGATGATGGAATGAGCCTACAATTCATCACCGCCTCTATCTATCCGGTGAGTGTCTTTAGAAATGCTCATAATTAGTAGATGTCGTTGAAAGAGGAGAAATAATAATAAAACTATGTGCTAATTTGATTGGTTAGTATATTTTAGTAGGTTAACCTTTCTTCTATACTTACTAATATTATAAATGCGAAAGTAACTCTGTCTGTCTGTCTGTCGCTCTTTCACGCCAAAACTACTGAACCGATCTAAATGAAATTTGGTACACAGATAGTCTAGAGCCTGATAAAGGACATAGGCTATTTTTTAACAGAAAAAAAGGGTTGTAAAGAGGGATGAAAAGTTGTAAGGAATTATCGCTTGGATGGATGGAGCGGCGGCATGGAGTCATCTCTTTCAGGTTGGTGCAGGTCTTGTCGGGGGATGGTTGCTTCGGCAAGTACCTGCACACGGTCGTGCGGAGGGAGTGGACTACGTCCTGCTACCATTGCAGTAGCGACGAGAACACGGCGCAACATACGCTCGAGGTATGTTCGGGCTGGGACGGGCAGTGCCATGACCTCGTCGCTGTTATCGGTGCCGACCTGACGCTGCCGGCTGTTGCGCGAGCGATGGTCGACAGCGTCAGGAATTGGGACGCGGTCGCCGCCTTCTGCGAGGCTGTTATCTCGCAGAAGGAGGCGGCGGAACGGGCCCGGGAGGATTCCCGTGACCCGGGCCGCCGCCCGCGGCCGGGGCGGCGCAGGCGCGAGTACCTGCGCCTGATGCCGTCCTAACCGAGGCTTCGGGTGATAGGACCGGGGAATTGTCCGGTCACCCGACGTGAGGCCACCGCGTGAGGACGACGCCTCGACGGCGAAAGCTGTCGAGGCGTCGACAGGAGTCCTCTCCTGTCGACGCCCCGACAGGGCATACCGCCGAGCGGGCCACCTAAGACAAAGATCGGGTACCGGTGGCTCGCTCGCACGGCGAAGAAGAGGTGCTTGCAGGGTGGGTCAATGGGGTTGCGCGCCGCCTCTTCCGTCACCCCGGACCAATTTGGCGGGGTGCGACGTCCATAGACCACCGCAAAAAAAAAAAATCGTCTCGAGCCTCCTCCGTAATGGGAAGGAAAGCTATCTACTATACTACGCTAGTCAGACGTGTATAGGGTTTCGTTTTAAGTTTATCTTCTCTTGCATAGACGTTATAAGCGTTTTATGTCCCTTAGTCGTTTCTTACGATCACCCACGGTCAAGATTGGGGGGTGGTGAATTGTATTCTTACTTCGTAACCACACGGACAAGAATACGAATGTCAGTGTTATAAAAATAAAATCACTTTGTTGATTTAGCGGCATATGGGTGTTACTGTGATCGTAAAGTTTAGTGTTTGATGCTTGGACTTCTGGATCTTAAATAAATGTTGAAATTTTGTGTAGATTTTTGAAGACTTTCAAATAAATTCTCAGTAGCAGGCTTAGGGTTTCAAATTCTGCACGGAACCTGTGTGGTGATGTCTTGAGTATATAATGTATAATCTAATTTCGCAATTGAGACTTAAACATTGGGCTTAGGGATCATCATAACCCTCCTTTTGAAGTTATGGGTAGTACCAGCAGTATGAATGTTCCTACAAAAAAGAACCAGCTTTTGTGATTATAGTATAAGTATAAAGAAATAGTGTCTAATCATCATCACAGCCCATAAATGTCCCACTGTTGGGCTCGGGCCTCCTCCGTAATGGGAAGGAAATTAACCTACTATACCGCGCTGGTCAGGCGTGTTGGTATAGGGTTTTGTTTCCAGTTTTCTTTCTCTCACATAGATGTCATGTGCGTTTCATATCCCTTAGTCGTCTCGTACGATGACCCACGGGTAAGATATGGGGTGGTGAATAGTATTCTTACTCCGTCACCAAACGGAAAGTAAAAATAGTGTTTAATAATAACTTATAATATATTATCTGCCATATCATCATTCACATGATTAACTTCCTTATAAATTGTGAGAAAAAAATATATAAAGACGACTTATAGAATGGCATAACGGGTATTGACGTTAAGTAGGTTTTAATAGAAAAAAAAAACGCGGTGTCATCAGCAAGTAGGAGTCAAGTTTCGTGATAGATGAAACTCTCAGTGTGAAGTACCTCTTAGCCTTCATACGTCAAAGCAAGATAGGAACACAAAGAAATCCAAATTACTTTACTGTCCGTTATAGTTGGTATGTATGGGTTTAATTTATCTAGGTTTTATTTAAGATATGTTTGTCTATGATTCTTTACCGTGTGGTGATGGAGTAGGAAAACAATTCACAGTCCTCTCTCTTACCCGTATAATCGTAAAAGACAAAGAAACATAATACGTATATAACATCTATGCAAGAGAAAGAAAAATCAAAATAAAACCCTATACTAACACGTCTGACCAGCGTGGCATAGTAGGTTAATTTCCCTTCCATTATGGGGGAGGCCCCAGCCCAGCAGTGGGATATAGATGAGATGATGTTGAAATATTTGTAAATTATCTTTCATAAAGACGAGAAAACGATCGATAATTTGGTTATTTCACGCAATTAATCATACAAAGAAGTTTTTATTCAAGTCTGACGTAGATTTTCATAGAATCTGTTTTTATATAAAACAACTAGCGGCCGTCCCGGCTTCGCACGGGTGGACATTTATTTTTTAAACATTTTGGCATAAACGTGTCTTGCCGTGTGTTAACGAACTATCTATGGATATTAATATTCAATCTTTAATAACAATCTCCACTAAATCTGTTTTTATATAAAACTAGCGGCCCGTCCCGGCTTCGCACGGGTGGACATTTATTTTTTAAACATTTTGGCATAAACGTACAGTAAATGCAGGACATACCTAAATGATAAGGTATTTAGCAATAGCGTATCGCGGGCTCCTTTTGCGTACGTGACTTGATGATTGAAAACTATTTATATATTGAAGTATTTATAGTGACATAACTACAATAGTTAGACACATGCTATTGCATCATTTTTTGTAGATATTGATATGTTCTTTAACATTGTGGAACATTTTTTTGTTCTACCATCAATAGTTTACGCAGCACATGCGATGAAAGATATTTTATAGACAATTTTGCACCTTGGGTAACATTATTGTAGTTTTAGTAGGGATCCTTATTTTTTTATTGCAATAAAAATAGCCTATATTAATCAGTGATAATGTAGCATTCAAATGGTAAAAGAATTTTCAAAATCGGTCCAGTACTTTTTGAGTCAATTCGTTACAAACATACTTACATACAAACCTTTCCTCTTTATAATATTAGTATAGATGTTGTTATAATCCATCCATTATCCATAAACTATTGTCCCATTGTTTATACGAGAACGTTTTATAATTAGAAGAAAAATGATCTTATAACACTTACTAAAATTATTGGTTTTATTTTCAATCCTCCTTTTATTATCTGCTTAATTGCCTAAGTCATCTCTAACGGTATCGTTGGGAAAGAAAAGAGAGGTAATACATTGTATTTTTAGTCTACCATCTCTATATAAACATTATTCATTCTACTGACCTATAAGTCTAGAGTTAGAAGTTACACAGTTGCCTGTTGTGTATACAAGTACTGAATGCATTCAAGTTACAGCTGGTATTGTATTCATTGCTATTTGACCTTTTAAACTGCGTTTGTGCAATTGATGTCACCGGCAATGTGAATGTCCGTTGCAAATATTTTCTTGCGGTTTTGTATATTATATGCGGTTATAAGTTATAAAATAATGTTACCATTTTTTTATTACTTATGATGGCATACGATCAATCAGCACACCTGATGGTAAGTGTCACTGCGAAGAGAGGTGCTTGCAGGATGGGTCTATGGGGTTGCGTGCCGCCTCTTCCGTCGCCCCGGACCGATTTGGCGAGGCGCGACCATATCCATAGTCCACCGCAAGAAAAAAAATAGAGAAAAAAAGGCCTATACCTACCAATACAAACCCTAACCACCCACCTAATTGGGCGTCCGGCTTTCGGCTATTAAGTCTGCGTGCCTATCTAATTTGTACTTATTTAAGTAATATTATAATAATAAGTATTTAATTATGTCTCTAAATAAATTGGATATCCGTCTTTATTCAGATTATTCTCTAGTCATTTCTTTTTTTATACAGACATTTACGTCTAATAGAATAATAAAATATGTTGACCACGTCGGTAGTTGGATTTCTCTTAAGATATCCCTGTAATGGCGTAATCTTGTGGATCCTGGCTCATTCGAACGGAATTTAAAGGGTCCGTAATACCGAAGCTATTACATTCGATAACATTGTATTTTCGTATTCCTTAAAAATATGATATTTAGCTTTAGAAATATGCTTTAAATAATGTATAAATTTAAATTTAAAGAATTTTTAATTAAAATAAAGTTGTCACAAAACTACTTCAGAGATATTCACACTCTAAAATTGATTATTGAAATTAATAAATAGGTATATAATAATAATAAATAGGTATATAATATATAATCGCCTGATCAAAGTTTGACGGTCAATATAAAGCTTGTTTAAGTCACTGCCTTTATATATGTTGGCTTTATTGAGTCATTAGCTATGAAGGTCGATCCTTTGACCAAAATATAAGTTAGTATTTTAGTCATAAGCGAACGCTATAAGCAGTCACGTACGCTCTTTGTAAATTTTAAGCTTTGAGCATTTCTCGGTAGTTGAGTATCTATTCTTTCTATTTATAATATATATATATATATATATATATATATATATATATATATATATATATATATATATATATATATATATATACATATATTAAATTTTTTTTGTAAAGAAATTGTATAGTTGAAATTTTATACGTGGTATAAAATTGTAAATAATATAATATTTTCCTAATTTCCATATTTGTTTTAGATTTATTATTTTAAAGTAATATATTCTAAAATAGTATCGCATTAACTGTTATTATATTCTATCCCTTTAGTTTAATGAATTTTGTTGAAATCCCAAGAACCGCTGTCAGTCGACTCGTGATATTATCGCATTGAAATTGATTATAATGAAATGATAAGTAATTGTAAATGCACCTTTATTGCTAACGTAGTGATAGTTTCTTTTTTAAAAGACCTGCTTTAAGGAAATAACTTTTGTATTGCGCAGGACTTTACAAATATCCAATTAACGACCACAAATTACAGTCTTAGAATAGGAATTTGTGGATCGCATAAATTATTGTATTGCGTGGGAATTGAAGCCACTGGCATGGTAGGTAATCTTAACCATTACGCATGTGCAGATTAAGAATAAATTGTGTTGAATCTAATACATGAAAGTTTACAATTTCATCCCATGTCCAGCTTGGTGCAGTAATTAAATTGGCTATATGAATACGCCACTGACGTCAAGTTCACGCTGTTTTGGTGGTCGGTCCAACGACCAAGACGAGGTGTCACGGGTGGGTTATGGGTGTGCGTGTTTTCGCCCCTCTGTCGCCCCGGATGAAGTGGTGCGAGGAGTGGGCCAACCGTAGCCCACCCAAAAAAAAGGGGCTATGAATAGGTACAACCTACATTTATTTACTCGTTAGTAAGACTAAGAGCTTTACATCAATCAACCAGGGTCAATTCCTTTTGACGTCCTTTGATCATTTTTTTTTTTTTTTTTGGTAACGCAGTGGTTCAAGAATGCATTTTTCGCACTTACCCCCGCCTGTCGGAAAAACAGACGAGGAGTGTGGGACTCGCTAGCCCCGTGGCTAGAATACCCACTAAACTCTTTCCACTGCGATCGCTGTTAGTCGAGAGGGCTTTGACAGCTTAACCGGACTATGGGTGAGCGCTGAGGGCTCTCAACCCGGACCTTTGATCAACAATTATATTCTATAAGAGGGATGACGTCAGGCAGCCGACCGGTCGTCAAATTATTGCCAAAATTTTTGTAATATGTATGATAAAAGAAAAACACGTATTGAGTGGACTCCAATTAATTGGGATAAGAGCAACATAATGATGATGATATGAAATCGTGTGGGAATCGTGCCCAAAAATGGAGTACATTAATAATATAATATTTTCCGAGTTTTGACGGAGTAAGAATACAATTCACCATCCCCTATCTTACCCGTGCGTGACCGTAAACGACGACTAAGAGATATAAAACGCATATAACATCTATGCAAGATAAGATAACCTCTCTGACCAGCGTGGTATAGTAGGTCAATTTCCCTTATGGAGGAGGCTCGAGGCCAACAGTGGCCTAGCTTATACTCTTGATATAGCAAAGGTCCTGAAGGTCTGTTTCCTCGTCTACCACAATAAGCAATAAAAAAAAGCAAACTCGTCCTTGACCGTGGACTCTTATAATGTGATGTAAAGAAATATATGATGTCACATATAATACTTAATACAGAACAATACATTCTAACAACACATATGCCATGTTTTCAATGGCACTCATTATTTAATAACTACCATTACGTATGTAAGGTCAACGCGTCACGTGGTTAACTCATGCGGACGACGACACAGGAAAAAGTTAGTTAGCGATAAATCCGGTCATTCCTTGCGATATAGGTTAGTGACGTTATACAGAGGCGGCACGCAAACCTAATCTAATAGGGTTGTTATACAAAGTATTTTGTAAATTATGAAGCTTATAAATTATTTGAATTGAAATTATTTGAAAATTCAAATACTTAATGTATTTGAATTTTTCGTGTGGTGACGGAGTAAGAATGCAATTCACCACCCCTTATTTTACCCATGAGTGATCGTATAAGACGTCTAAGGGATATAAAACGCATATAACATCTATGCAAGAGATGGAAATCCTAAAACTGAACTCCATAACAACACGCCGATCCCGACCAGCGTGGTATAGGTCGATTTCGCTCCCACTACGGAGAAGGCCCGAGCCCAACAGTGGAACATATATGAGCTGAAATGATGAATTATTTGAATTATGAACTATTAATTATTTGAATTATGAATTATAAATTATTCGAATTACAAATTATTTGAATTATGCTGGAATTTGAAGCGGCTTAAGCCGGCTCGTGATCAAAATGTTTGTTTAAATGTACATTTCGAGTAAAGGTTTAGCAGTATAATAGATATATGAGAACAGTATATAAGAACTTTAACATGTTCAAAAGCTTAAGGTTTTATTCTTCTTCTCAGCCTTTATACGTTCGACTGGTGAACATAGGTCTTCTCTATATAAATGATTGAGTATATCACGCTACCTAGATAGCTTGGCATAGGTTTTCATTTTGAGTTTTCTTTCTTTTAATACTTATGCAAAGGAAAGAAATAACTATTAAAAAAAAACTATAGAAGTTTTACTGCATCACCAAATGGAGTCTCAATTTTATTTAAGATGTTTTATTCTACAGTATAAATGGGTAATGTACTAGTATTTAATACTTGTACCTAATAAAATAAGTATAACTTTGAAACATTGTATAATTAGATATTGTATTTCATTGATCTACAATTACAGGCAACTACTACTTTAAAAAAAATCTGCACTAAGAAACTAAGCCTTGTAGAATAGGGAACTTTATATTTAGTGGATTGCACAAAGTATTATCTCGCATAAGAATCGAGCCCGTGATGATGTGCATTTTAAGTAGGTATCTTAATCACTTACGCCATCTGTGCAGTTTTGTCAGGATCAATATCAAGTTTCTGGGACCATATGTATATATAATAGATTTATAATTTACTATTTGGTATTTGAAAAGTTACATCGCGTAAATTATATTATACTTTTTAGTGTGACTATGAGCATAAAAAAGATTCATTTAAAAAATAACTGAATCATCATCATCATTATCATTACAGCCCATATATGGCCCTTTGTAGGGCTCGGGCCTCCTCCGTAATGGGAGGGAAATTAAACTACTATACCGTGCTGGTCAAATGTGTTGGTTTAGGGTTTTGTTTCGAGTTTTCTTTCTCTTGCGTAGATGTTATATGCATTTTATATCCATTAGTCGTCTTTTACGATCACCCACGGGTGAGATAGGGGTGGTGAATTGTATTCTTACTCCGTCACCACACGGATTACCTAACTAAACACGGATTAACTAAATAACTGAATAACTTTTTTGAATTAGAAAGATTATTTGCCAATTAACAAAGAACATTTTGTTAAACGATTCCTTGCAAACAATTTATAATCCGCCATGGAAAATAAAAAAGAAATAAAATGTTTAATAACTTTTGCGTGCACAAAGAAAATTGCTTTTAGATATGTTATTTACATAAATACTATAGAAATGTTTCATTGATATAACAGCGTCGGCACTAAGCTGTAACTCCACAAATCTTAGGTAAATATTGATGAATGGCAACCCTGTCTTTAGGCAGCATTGTGGTTATTTATGTGTTCCGTTCTGTTCCACCAGCAAATAATACTTTACGGCATTTTTAATACATTATTTATGATTGCTGGTGTTGGTGTTTAGCTAGTATAATTATACGTATATACATTACATCTGAAAACATTATGGGTGTATTACCAGCTAACCAAAAAAAATATGGAATGTCCCCATTTTCCTACAATATTTTATATAACTTGTGATTTTTTACATTTAGGTATTCGTAAATAATTATTCTTTTAAATGCAAATGAATTTACGTATATCATGATCATTCATCATCATTTCAGTTCATATATGTCCCACTGCTGGGCTCCAACTTCCCCCACATTAAGAGGGAAATTGATCTAATATACCACGCTGGTCAGACGTGTTGTTGCAGGGTTTTATTTCGAGTTTTCCTTCTCTTGCATAGATGTATATGCATATTTTATCTCTTAGTCGTCTTTAACGATCACCCACGGTGGTGAATTGTATTCTTACTCCGTCACATAACAGATACACACACACAGTCCGTCACACAGATAAAACACAATTAAAGAACTACAGACCTATAGCTAAAATACCTATTTTATCTAAAGTATTTGAGAAACTTATTTATCATTCAATTTACAACTACTTTGATAAGTTTCAATTGTTCTGCCACGAACAAAAAGGATTTAGGCAAAACATGTCAGTAAATAAAGCAATTTTTGAATTTCTTTCTCATATATATACTTCAGTAGATAAAAAATCACCTGTATGCAGTATATACACGGACATGTCAAAAGCATTTGATTATGTTAATCATAATATTTTATTAAAAAAACTACAATGTTACGGAATAAGGGGTAACATACTAAAACTCTTAGAATCGTACCTAAGTAATCGAACACAGTGTACAGAAATTTCGAAAATATGTCCAAAATCAAAATTAGAGATAATATACCATTCAGAACTAAGGATTGTTAAATATGGTGTACCGCAAGGTAGCGTCCTAGGTCCGCTATTATTTTTAATATACATTAATGATCTTCCAAAATCAATAAATCACAATATGGTTTTATTTGCAGATGACAGTACCGCTATAATAAAACATTCTAATAATATTGAATACGAAGACGACATAAATAATTCACTATCTGACATCATTAAATGGCTTGACATCAATAATTTAGTAATTAATCTAAATAAAACCAAAGTTATGCACTTTCATCAAAGATGTAATATTCCGAATATTAATGTTACTTTCAAGGGATGTACTATAGAAGAAACTCAGAGAGCTAAGTTTTTGGGCTTAATAATCGACAATCAATTAACTTGGAAACCACATATAGAGGAACTGTGTAAAAAACTTAGTAAAGCAGCTTATGCACTTAAACAACTTTCAAATAAAATAAATCGAGAATCACTTTTGACCGCATATCACGGTATGGCAGCTTCTATCCTGAGATATGGCATCATATTCTGGGGTCAATCAACTAATAGGGATATTGTATTTAAAATGCAAAAAAGGTGTATTCGGTCAATATGCCAACTGAAAAGATCAGATTCTTACTTACCTTTTTTCAAAGAATTGAATATATTAACTGTACCGGGATTATATATATTGGAAACTGCACTCTTCGTTAAAGCTAATCCAAAAGAATTCAAAAGAGTGTCAGATGTTAGAAAAGCTAATACGCTCGCAATATGCTGACCATCTATGTAATCTTAGTTGTAAAACTACCCTAATGCAAAAAAGTGTATTTGGTCTAGCACCCAAAATTTTCAACAAAATACCCTTTGAAATAAAGCAAATGCCTCTAAGCCAATTTAAAAAGTGCCTCCATAAGATTTTAGTAAGAAAAAGTTATTATTCACTGGATATGTACTTTAATGATAATTTAAGTTTCTGACATTTTCTTAATACCTAATATGACATCTTAATAACATGATTTCTTTTTCATTTTATTTATATGACATTTTTCATAATATAGATCGGATTTTTTTTTTTTTTATATTATATAACCTGAAATTTTTCTATTTATATGACATCTTTAATAAAATAGATCCAATATTTTTTATACTTTTTATATTGCAATTTTAATTTTAATGGTGTATGTTTTGTTTTTTTTTATTAATAAATTCGATTTATCTTGTGTAATATAAAGATGAAATTTTATCAAATTTGTATGCCCTAGAGGCAAAACATAGTGAACTAATTATTGTTATAAGATCATTTATGTATGTACCTATGTTATACAAATAAATTATTCTATTCTATTCTATTCTATTCACCAATAAAAAAAAAATCATTATCATTATTAGCCTGTCCTTATCCCACATGTGGGGTCGGCACAACATGTTACTTACCTTACCTTCCATAAATTCCAGTCAGCCGTCAGATATGCACTCATGGTTTTCATACCCATATCTCTTTTTGAGTCTTCTACCATTTTTACGTCCATCTATGATGATATACATGTAACAAGGAGGATTTTCATAATAACAACCCTCCTTGTATGTCATCCCTTCTCATCACTTGTCCATACCATAAAAATGCAAATTGATATATATATATATATATATATATATATATATATATATATATATATATATATATATATATATATATATATATACACTCATTTGCAAAAAAACGGGCACCTAAGCAATGAACCATTTCAAATGTTAATATTTCTTTGTTTGATAATTATAGGTAGTTTTATCCACACAATTTGGTAAATTAATAAGAAAATAATCGTTTTCATCAGTATTTCATAAAATTTAGATACAATTTATGGGAAATAATGCTAAACCTCGCTAGTAGTGTATATTCGCTAGTAGTGCATATGCTCATGAAGTAAAAATAAAAAAGTTTTTTTGTTTGTTTTTCTTTAATAAAGTAAAAGCATATAAATGTTTAGTATCGAGTGTGACCCCCTCTAGCTAAAATCACAGCTTGAATTCGTCTGGGCATGCTAGCGAGTATATCCCGGATACTTGCTTGCGGAATACGTTCCCACTCCGCAGTAATCACATTCTTCAGCTCTCTGATGGTCTGCGGAGTCGGGTGTACTGATCTCACACGCCGTTTCAGAACGTCCCAGACATGCTCTATGGGATTGAGGTCGGGACTTCGAGCTGGCCAATCCAAACGACGAATGCCGACCTCTTGCACATACGCATTAACATCGCGGGATCGGTGGGCGCGAGCATTGTCGTCCATAAAAATCGAGTCTTCACCTAGAGCGGCCAATGCGGGTTGTGCATGAGAAATTAGAACTTCCGTTATGTATCGATGCCCAGTCAGTGAGCCGTTTTCAATGAAGACTAACTCTGTACGATCCATTGAATTTATTCCTGCCCAAAACATAACAGAGCCCCCACCATAAGGTGTGATTTCTTCGAAACATGCCTCTGCAAAGCGTTCTCCTTGTCTTCTTAGCACTCGCCGACGTCGATCTTCACCGAACAGAGATATCCTGGCTTCATCAGAGAACAAAACCCTATTCCAATCGTCTTGAGTCCATGATTCACAATTTCTAGCGAACCTAAGCCTGTGAACTCTGTGCTCACGGAGTGATTTGGGGCCGCGGGCCGGGCGGTGACTGCGTATATTGGCAGCGAGAAGCCTCCTCCTGACCGTCCATAGACTAATATGCACATTTCTTACTTCTTGGAGGTTGTTCTTAAGATCCACATACGAAGATTTGCGATTTCTCAATGCGCGACTCACAAGAAAACGATCATCCCGTGGTTGGGTACATGGTTTTCTTCCAGAACCAGGCCTTCTCTCGACGGAACCAGTCTCCTGATATCGCTGCCAGGTCCTTTGGACTGTCGAGCGACTAACATTTAGCCTCCTAGCCACGAAACATTGGCTGCAACCCTCTTCAAGCAGCGCGATAATTTTGGTAGCTTTTACCACTTTATCTACCATTTTTGATACAGCCAAACAGCATTAAATAAAGCTTTGACAGTCAAGGATATGAAATTAATCGATAAAAATTGAATAAAAGTTATGAAAGTCGATGTTAACTTCTGGAACTTCGCGCCAAAAATGTAGGATAAAAAGGAGTTTTCTGTAAAAATGAACATCAAATGAAAAATTGAATTTAGAACGTACTTTTTTAAATACCACAGCATTTTTAAAACCGGCCAGTAACGTGTACAAACGATTGAAACCTTTTTGGTATTGTATCTTTTTAAATATGAATGAAAATCAAAACCGCCCGTTTTTTTTGCAAATGAGTTTATATGTATAAATGTAATAGTTAATATAAGCTAAAATTAATATAGATGCCAACTCATAGCAATAAGAATCAATTTAAGACCAACCACTAAATATAAATTGATAAAAAGAATTGAATCCACTTGAAGCAAGAGTTTTAAGTCATCAGACTGTAACATCAAGTGACTATTTAATAAAAATATTGCAAATATTTATTAGAAAATAAGACATATGAGATTCCAAAAGCTTAGAACAATACGTAATTTAATAAAATCAAAATTCCATGCGTCATGCCTTTTAAATTGGTTAAGATTTGGATTATTTTTAAAGGACAAACCTTAAAAAACATACAAAGTAAGTTATGGTGAGGTCATTGGCTTAGTTATGGCAATTTTAAGACTTGTAATATTCCGTTATATTCATTGTTCGTAAAAGTTATATTGGTACCGAAGATACCGATCGCAGGCTTCACTTTTCTACTGATATATTAAACTTAGGCCTCAATATTGTTTTAAATAATTAATAATTTATGCGTAATTATTAATATATGTTATTAAATATAACGACATATTATATTGTTTTAGTAGATAGCACTTTATAGCTGGTATAGTTATTCCACAAAATCTGATAGATAGCTAATTCTTCGTGTATTTTATGTGTATATTGCAAATGAACTGCCAACGTGAAGACAGAATATTATAATCAGGAATTAAGGCAGAACTCAAAAATGACTAGGAATATTCTAATAAACATATCTTCTGTTCATTTTTAAAATATTTTTTTATAAGCGCCCGATATTTAAATTAATAATAAATTTCATTAATTTGAATATCGGGCGCTTGCCTGCGCATTTAACATGCTTGATAATTTATAAAAAAAATGCCTGATAAAGTAGAATCTTATTTAAAAAAAACAGTAATTTCTAGAGTAATCTCATTTTCCGGGCGGGCCACCGAAGACAAAGATCGGGTACCGGTGGCCCGCTCGCACGGCGCAGAGAGGTGTTTGCAGGGTGGGTCCATGGGGTGGCGTGCCACCTTTTCTATCGCTCCGGAAGATTTGTGGGGGCGCGACCACATCCATGGTCCACATTGCGGAAAAAAAAAGGAGTAATCTCATTTTCAGACTTGTAATCTAAATGTGCGGATACGATGTAATGAGATTAATACTGTGTCTGTACATGAATATTTATAATTGGGGCAAATGTCCATTAAATTTTGGCCGCCTCCTTTGCAACAGCTAGGGTGGCCTCAGGTGCGCAGCTGCTAGGGTGGCCTCAGGTCGGTGCTGTGGAGGCCACAGCGAGCCATGGCGGTCAGAGCCATTCGCGGGTACCGCACGGTGTCGACAGAGGCGGCGTGCCTATTGGCCGGGACACCCCCGTGGGACCTAGAGGCGGAGATGCTCTCCGACCTCTACCGGCGGGTTACCTCAATGCGCGAAGAGGGTGGCTCCCCATCGTTTAACGAGATAGCCACCTGGCGCGAGGACGCCCGCCGAAAAGTCATCGCCCGTTGGGCTACGCGGCTGGAGAGGTCTAGACACGGTGTCACTACCGTCGAGGCCCTCCGGCCCGTACTGATGGAATGGATGGAGCGGCGGCACGGGGTCCTCACCGTCCCACTGGTGCAGGTGTTAACGGGGCACGGGTGTTTCGGGAAATACCTGCACACGGTCGTGTACAGGGAATGGACTCCGGGCTGCCATCATTGCAGTAGTGACGAGGACACGGTGCAACATACGCTCGAGGAATGCTCGGGCTGGGACGGGCAGCGCCGCGACCTCGTCGCTATTATCGGTGCCGACCTGACGCTGCCGGCTGTCGCGAGGGCGATGGTCGACAGCGTCAGGAATTGGGACGCGGTCGCCGCCTTCTGCGAGGCTGTCATCTCGCAGAAGGAGGCGGCGGAACGGGCCCGGGAGGATTCCTGACCCGGGCCGCCGCCCGCGGCCGGGGCGGCGCATGCGCGAATACCTGCTCCTGATGCCGCCCTAACCGAGGCTTCGGGTGATCGGACCGGGGAATTGTCCGGTCACCCGACGCGAGGCCACCGCGTGAGGATGACGCCTCGACGGCGAAATCTGTCGGGGCGTCGACAGGAGAGGAGCCCGAGAGGGCATACCGCCGAGCAGGCCACCGATGACAAAGATCGGGTACTGGTGGCCCGCTCGCACGGCGAAGAAGAGGTGCTTGCGGGGTGGGTCAATGGGGTTGCGCGCCGTCTCTTCCGTCACCCCGGACCGATTTGGCGGGGTGCGACGTCCATGGCGCACCACAAAAAATAAAAAATAAAAAGTGTGGCCTCAGGTGTAGGTACTCATGCCTGCGCCGCTCAATTTGCTAGTGACACAGGGTGTCAGCGTGCTGAATTTCCTCTCTGATATGCTTCGCTGCCTTCTTCTGCAAGGCGACTACATCGCAGAAGGCAGCGATTGGGCCCCACTTCTTAACGCCGATAATTACTTCGAGTTCACGGCGCTGTTGTGCTCAGACGACGCAGACACTAACACCAACAATATTTTCTCTCTGTCGCCCCGGACGGAGTGGTGCGATGAGTGTGCAGACCGTAACGCACCCTAAAAAAAAGGATACCATAATTGCAGTGGTATAAAAAAGAAGTTAAAATTATTTTTAGCGGCGCCACAAAAATTTGCGTAATCAAAAAATAATTTTCTACTTTTCACGTGATTTCATATTGTAGAGGTTAATCATTATTTCTTATTCTATATAATCTGTCTAACTATCTAAAGACAGAAATTGTTATTTTAACCATTCTGCCAAATTAATTCATTTAATTCTATAATAGTTAACTAGCTTTGAAAATTTGGGTATTTTAATAATGGTATTGTAATAATGTGTTTGGGTAAGTTTTTAGTTATATTCATTTACATAAAGATTAAGTTTTAGGTAGACAATTTCAGGTAATCCGTGATAGTGCTAGTACAACAAAATTACTTTTATAATTTTGTTAATTGTCATGTTAAAGAATATTTTAGAGGTTTAAATAAATATCTACATATAAACTGAACCGAAATAAATAAGCAGTCTTCAACCGAATTGCACAACTTTATAGATAGCATAAACGTGAAGAAACTTTTTATTATTGATTCTCTGATAATCACGTATACCTGTGAATTACATAAGAAAACAATGTAAAAGATAGTTTATTATATATATACTCACAGTCAACATTCGGGTGCGATATCAATCGTCTATCGACTTATAAACACTATGAATGATCTTACAAGCGATAATATATTTTTATTCTGTTGTAGTCTTTGTGTTATTCGAGATTATACGGCAATAAAAAAGTATGTTTATTCTTTTAAATCACCAATGGTATCGCCGTTATTTTTATCACCGAGCCCACCTTTGTTGAAAGAGGTTGCAACATTTGTGCTTATGGCATATTTATAATTCAAAGGTGATTGTTGTTCAAAAGTTCATATTGTTGTTTTCTTCGTGTAAAGTTTGATGCTCTTATGATTCTTATGATGACTTTATATATTTACAATCATCGTTGTTTTGCTAGAATGTGTTTATATATTCACAATCATGTTTTTTTTTTAATGGAAATGTCATAATGGCATGTAATATAATTATTTCAATAAATAATAAATAAAGGCTATTCAATGATAAAACTTTATTTAGAAATTGTATAGCTGGTTATTTTTTAAATTTTTCGTGTGGTGTCATTTTTTCTGTGTGGTGACGGAGTAAGAATACAATTCACCACCCCTTATCTTAACCGTGAGTGATCGTAAGAGACGACTAAGGGATATACAACGCATATAACATCTATGCGAGAGAAGGAAAACTCAAAACAGAACCCTATACTAACTGGGCTGACCAGCGCGGTATAGTAGGTTAATTTTCCTCCCACTCTGAGGTAGGCTGGAGCCCAACAGTGGGACATATATGAGCTGAGATGATGAGATGATTTTTTAAATTATTTGATGGATGTAAGGATTTAGGACAACAAAGTTGGTCCAAAAATTTTTCTACAAAATTAGAAAATTCCATTAACAGTGAAAGTGTTTTACTGTGAGATTTTTTAAAGCCAATACAAAACTTCTATATGTTACTTACTTCTATACATTAAGTGTTAGTTTGCTTAATGTAAAATTTGCACTATCTATTCTATTGAAGGCTATGCGATATTTTTAAAATTTTCATTACTGTAAACAAGCTAGATCTAGACTTTTTCAATTTAACATTCAAACGAATTGGAACACAGTAAAAAAGGTCAGCAATTAATTTGGATAGAACAATTTTTACTGGTTCGCGCAGTAACGCCCCCACTAAAGCACATTGACGTGTCACGTGCTTGACTTGCGGATTGACACGCTCTTTACAAATATTCGACGGTGTTGTGTAAGCTTGTTACAGGCTCAAAATATATCCCATACATTCTGTATGGGTTATTTTTTTAATATCATTATCATCATGTTCGTCATTATTTTAGGTCATATTTGACCACTGCTGCTGCTCCTTTATAAAATGCAAATTGACCTACTAGATCTCATAGACCAAAGGGCTTGGTTTAGGGTTTCAAGTTATTTTTCTCTTTTATGGGTGTTATATTTATTTCCATAATGCAAGACTTTATAAAAAAATGCATATTAAATTTTTTATTCGGCTTTTACGATGTCTCATGGATATGCAATGAATTTTATCCCTAGAGAGTAAGAATTATTTTTAAAAAAGAGTGTAAAATTAATATGAATTCACGATTAAACATTGTCAAATACTGTTCTAATTTAAAGGCGAAGGTCATGACTATTTATTTTTTTCTTTCTTTACTAAGATTTCCTCATTCGAAGTTTAAATAAATTGACTTTCGAGCAAGTCTTAAACTTGGCTACTTTACGCCGCCCTTTGTGAAGCGCGAAGCAACGAGGGTGGAATCTCATTATCATTTATCGCGGGTAGTAAGACACCGATTTTATTAATACCAAGAAAATGGTAGATTGGAATTATTAGTTGTATATATATACTTAGTGAAAAGCAGCCATTTTTCCTTAAAGATTTTGATAACACCCTCAATTTTATTCTTCATATATACTTAAGTATATATAATAGTGGTGTACATTCTTTCCAACAATATTTCAGACTGTTTTTACTATTGAGAAATTTCCCGCTGATTTAATTCCATCTCAGCTCATATATGTCCCACTGTTGGGCTCGAGTCTCCTCCATAACGGAAGGGAAATTGACCTACTATATCACGCTGGTCGGACGTATTGGAATAGGGTTTTGTTTCGAGTTTTACTTTTATATGTTATATGCGTTTTATATCCCTTAGTCGTCTTTTACGATCATCCACGGGTAAGCTAGAGGCTGGTGAATTGTATTCTTACTCCGTCATCACACGGAAAAGATTTATTTATCTAATAATATTACATTCAAGTTTAATAATTTATAAATAATACCTACCATACATTTTCAAAAATGTTTTTAAAAGTCAATAAACAAACAACTCAATATACTTTAATTTATTCCAAAACAAAATTATTTTTCTTACTGCCTGATTAATAAATGACTTTGTTGCCATTTGTCAAATAGTTCTATTGATTTCATAATAACAAAAATTGGTTGACAGTCTATCTTGTAACTTTATACAGTTTTGAAATAGAATACAGTTTCAACAATATGGAATAATTTTAACATCGATGGAGGTCTTTATTTAGATATGTTTATGATGTTCTTAGTTTTTGAATTTAGCTGTTGGGTTTACATTAGACATACAAATATACCGCGTGAGGGCGACGCTCTGGCAGCAAGCTGGGGCGTCAACGGAGATTGTAGTCGAAAGGGGAACCCGCCGGTCTGACCACGGATGTCAAGAATTCGGTACCAGTGACCGGCCTAAAAGTGATGGGGAAGGAATATGGTAGGTTATAGGCCGCTTTGCCGTCACCACGGACAGAACGTACGGCGTATTTCCAGACCATAGACCGCAAAAAAAAAAGTCGTACATATATGGAATAATTATAATATGTATAACTAGCTTTATCTGTATTAAAATAATATCTATGTCCACCCGCCTAACGTGGTATAGCAGGTTAATTACCCTTCCACTATAGATAAGGTCCAATAGTGGGACGAATATGGACCGAAAAGAAGAAATCACCAATATTTTTCCTTTTTTTTTAACGGTAAATATATGTGTATATATATAATATAAGCGGCACTATTTTGATAGCTGTGTGGTAGCGGCTCAGAATACTACCAACCCTTACTTTGCTCGTGGATGTCGTAAAAGACGACTAAGAGCCTTATTAACGACCTGAGCCAACTCCATCTGATGCTGCTTGGTCGACAATTACATTCCCATGGAGTCTGTCATAAAACTATTGCCAATAACTTTTACAATATGTACTATGAAAGAAGAGTAGGTACATATTGTATCGACCCCAAGTAATTGGGATAACATTAGAAGAATGATGATTTCGATAATAAAATATCTATAAAGAATATATCTGTGTAGGTTTTGCTGTAAAATTAGAAGGAAATAAATGGAATTGGATTAGAAATTTGTGAGCCGTTTCCATTAACTTACTTTACGATTTGTGTGAAGTAAGTTTGGTGTAAAAGTTTTAGGTAATCGCAATTTATTTCGTAGTTAGTAGCCCGCACTATGCGGTCTTAGCTCTGTAGCCTAACACTACTTAGAACTAACTTATTCAAACGCTTATTTATCAACGCAAATAAATAAAATTGAAGTGTTCATTTGTAAAATAAAAAAATAACATTTTTTTTTGAGTATGCATTTATCAATACATATGTTATGAAAATTACAATATACTTAGATTTTCGATTAGAAAGACTAACTTTCTGTTATGTCGATAATTTTTAATAAATAAATTTTAATGGGATTTTTACTGTAAGATTGCTGATATAACTTAGGCCAATAAATTTTATTAAAATAAATATTTTATTTTGTAGTAAGTATATATCTAGTAAATAGAAATGAAAAGTTATTAGCTTATTTAATATCTAACCTAACTTAACTTAATAAAAACTATTGGAAAAACTAAATTAAGTAAATAATGATTAGATATACTAAAATATTCAACTATTTCTATTACCTAAATGATTTGATGTGCACTGGTTTTTTAAATTGTCTATCTTTACTGTGTAGCAAGAAATAAACGGCTTTTTTATTTTTATTTTAATTTTATTTATTTTAATTTTATACAGTTCATTCACTTATTGCCGATGGCTGTCGTAAAAGACTGCTAAGGGATTAAGAATAAGAAGATAATAACGACGAAACACAAGTAAAATAGAACTCGATCTCACCTGGCCAGCGTGATAAGTAAATTTCCCTCCTATTAAAGAGAGCTTATTTTAGAGAAGGCTAGCATAGCATTGCGACATATATGAGCTGAAATGATTATGATAACGAATTAAGATTCGTGCTAAAATGAGAAAAAAAATAACATCAATTGTTTAAAATATCATGAATAATAAACAATTCCTATTCAAATAGAGAAACAATTGTTATTCGTATTATGTATTTTAACGACAATCGACATCAAACCTTTCGTTTGAATGTATTAAGAAAAATAACTGAACGGGAGAGAATTTGCGTAAAAAGCGCCCGTTTAATATAAATGTGCTATTATTATTATTCTCATCATCATCGTAACTGTGTTAACTATTATTAATTGTAATAAAATTATATACGCTGTAAAGCAGAATTAATTATAATTTATTGCAACTGCTGACCTCAGAGGTCTTAGATGGATGACATAAGAACAGGCTTGCACAATAATTGAAATGCATATATGCACGAAGCATACTTAATGTACTTATAACACGTGCATAAAAAATATCTAAAGTGTATTTAATTAATTAAATTATGTTCATCCATGTATGAAGAGAATTATGAATGTTGAAGAAGCGAGTGAAGTATGCAAGGATAGAGTTCTCTGGCACTCTGTTCTCTCTGCCTACCCTGCAAGGGATATGGCGATATGTATGTATGTAAATTATGTTTATTCATGTAGTGAAGGACTAAGAATATAAAGATCACCTTCCCTTGATTTCCCGTAGGTAACATAAAAGGCAATAAAGTTATTTAACCGGTAAGAGAAAGAAAGTCGAAATTATACCTTTATGCCAAACAAAATGTTGATTTGTTTCATCCGAAAGAGGTCTGTATTCGACTATGGAAAAGAATGTTTATAAATTTAGTTTTCATCTTCGTCTCATTGAATCTTACTGTTTTTTTTTTGTTACTAAAGCGTGCTAAAATTTGGCGGAACACTTAATAGCAACTGTTGACTATTGCGTCTAAAGCAGTGGTTGTCAATTACTGCCATGTCTTTTCTGCAGAGAGAGAGAGAGAGAAATAGAGAGACAGCAATTCCCAATCGGCAATCAAAATGATGTGAATCTATTCAACATTTTCTGTCTTGTGTTCCGTCAACAGCGATACCGCGTCATAACGGAGAGTCTCTGCGATTCAGTTGAAAAGAAAACCTGTTGAGCGCCTTGTCAAGCAATGCCCTTTGTATTTTTTGATATGTTGTGGTGTGGACACTCCGCTCGATCCGTTCAGGGCGACGGAATGACGCTGTGAAACTCTATAACTTGCTTATTATGTCCTCATCGTTGTTAGAGCTGTCGATCAAAATCTGCATCAGTCGAAAAGTACTCCGTACTACCGTCCAGCATTAATAAAAGTGCTTCTACAGTCCAAACACCGAATCGAAGTAGCGGCACCGATTTCGCTTGTAGAGAATGATGCTCGCCGCCTATAAGAGTCTCTAATGGTATTCTTCAAGTGGCAGTGCTTCAGGAAAACTACAGCGAAAGAGGCTTGAGCCTAAAAGTCTAGGGCTGATATGAGTTGAGATTGTGATGATCTATTTTAGTTGTATGTGCCATTACTATTTCGTGTCAATGCGAATTGTTCTTCTACAATAAAATTACTTAGAAATGTTGCATAAGAATGTCCATAAACGACGTGATGTGTATTTTGCCCCGGTTACGAATAAAAATGTAAATAAATGCACTCAATACCAGTGCTTAAGGTCTGCCCACACTGATGTGTTCACCAACAATTTGCCTTAATCATCTCACCCACTGCGTTATTAATTAAACCCTCGAGCCATTCTGGTAAGTTCTTTATGTTAATCACTTCATTTTGTATTCTCAAAGGCATGTTTTGATTGAGTTTTTGTGTGAAACAGATAATATTATTTTCATGCTTTGTAACTAAGTTGGACTGTGTTAAAATTTTGCTCTTTCTGACATCTTATTTCTAGAGATCATAGGGTGGTGTTGAAAAGTTTTAACTGTTATTAGGCAATTGATTAGTGTAAATTTTACAAGTAAACAGTAGCTATTCATCTATCTTCCGTGTGATGAAGGAGTAAGAATACTATTCACCAGCCCCTATCTTACCCGTGGGTGACCGTAAGAGATGACTAAGGGATATGAAATGCGTGTAGCGTCTATGCAAGCGATGGAAAACTCGAAATGAAACCCTATATCAACTCGTCTGACCAGCGTGGTATAGTAGATTAATTTCCCTCCCATTGTGGAGAAGGCTCGAGCCCAACAATGGGACATATATGAGTTGAGATCATGATTCATGTATCTTATTGTCTGTTAACGTTTTCTGTTGAAAAATATTGTACAAACATAATTATACACCAATTATTCTATTGAAGTTATTATTGTTTTTATAAACCTCCCTACGATGTAGTTAAAGCAATAATCTCCATGTCTAACAGGTAGCTCGTGTTATAAGTTTCCTAAGAGAGTTGTCATCATCGTTATCACCATAACGTCCCACTGCTGGGCTCAAGCCTCCAGCAAAATAGAAAAGAAATTTACCTACTATACCAAGCTGGTCAAACAGGTTGGCATGTATAACATATCCCTTTATCCTGTTTTATTATACCCACGGGCAAGATAGAAAGAGGTGAATTGTATTATTACTCCGTCACCATACGGAAGGTGACATTACCACCTAAAAAAGTGGTACTTTTCATTTTCTTGGTGTAGACTAGTTGAAATATTATAATCTTATCCGGTTCAAAATATGTCCATATTTGTATTTATTTAAGGTAATATATTGCACAGATTGATCCATACACATAAATATGTAAGCAGGTTTGCTTAGGGCGAGTGAAGGGCACTTTTGACCTCGCAGGACAATCGGGTAATGACCCGTCTACTTACTCGTTATATTACCTACTCACCAATAGCCGTAACGCTTAAAAGTTAAATGGCAGTGTTCTTTGTTAAAATTGTTTAGTGAATTATTTTCATTGTTGCATTTGGTAAACGCTTTGTCGGGTTTTTTACATATTAAGACATATAATTATTATATACGTACGTAGACCAGATTTGTCACGTACTGAAGGAAGGTGGAGTCGTGTCTCCGAAACCGGCGAGCGTGTATGAAGATAATTATGAATGTTGAGGAAATGAGTGAAGTATGCAAGGATAGAGTGCTCTGGCACTGTTCTTTCTGCCTACCCTGCAAGGGATATGGCGTGATGATATGTATGTATGTCATCATCATCATCATAGCCCATAAACGTCCTACTGTTGGGCTCGGGTCTTCTCCGTAATGGGAGGGAAATTAACCTACTATACCACGCTGGTCAGACGTATTGGTATAGGGTTTTGTTTCGAGTTTTCCTTCTCTCGCATAGATGTTATATGCATTTTATATCCCTTAGTCGTCTCGTACGATCACCCACGGGTAAGATATGGGGTGGTGAATGGTACTCTTACTCCGTCACCACATGGAAAGTATGTATGTATGTAATTATTATATTTAATATTCTAAATCAAACATCATATAAACTCAAAATTTAATAATTAGAATACGAATAGGTACGTTCGATTATGGTTTAATCTAAGATGTTTTTAAAGTATTATTATATGTCATTGGGTTTAATGCATAAAGTGAAGATTAAAACTTGAAGCCAGATAGAATTTATAATTAAAAAGACCAGTTGTTTATTATATAGAGTAAACTTACACTAAAGTTCTAATGGAATGTAATCATCATTCTCCTACTCTTATCTCAATTACTTGGGGTCGATACAATATAGTACATATTGTTGTCTTGTTTCATAGTACATATTGTAAAAGTTATTGGCAATAGTTTTATGACCGGCCGCCTGCCAGACGTCAACCCTCCTTGGATTACATAATTGTTGACCAAACGGCTTCAGATGGAGTTTACCCAGGTCGTTATAAGGCTCTTAGTCGTCTTTTACCACATCCACGTGCAAAGTAAGTGTTGGTAGTATTCGTAGCCGCTACCACATAGCTAAATGATATAATAGAATATAATATATTGTTAAAAAAATTATAATGAAGTTTCGGAAAAACTCAATTGCTTTGCAGTTGTGAAGAAATGAAAATATAATTCACCACCTCTCCTATCTTGTCCGTGGGTGTTATAAAAGACGACTAAGGGATACAACATCTATTCAAGAGAAGGAAAACTCGAAATAAGAATTCAATACCAAACAGTCTAACTACACTGCTATAATAGGTCAAATTCCCTCCTACTGTGGAGTAGGCTACGCTGTGTCACAACACATAGGAATCGAGATAATGATGAATAAAACGATCAAGATGCTCCTTTATTTTCTTCAATTATTCCAATTATGATAGATATTCCAATTATGATTCCAATTATGATATGCCTTAGATAATTCACTTTATACCTTTTTTGTTAGATTATACTATTTAGATATAACAGCAGTTCGGCATGAGGACGGGGCCATCATTTTTCGTCTTTTAAGCAGAAAATTACTACTGTATGTATTCGTAATTTCATTGGCGCACCTGGCGACCTAACCTTTTGAGCACTTATTTTATGAACGACGTTGTACACATGTGGTATTTTATTAGTGGTGAATTATTACTGATCTAGTTATCGGCATAGCTTGGTATCAGTCTGGGTTAATTTTGTATTTGTCAATATCTAAATAAAATGTCTAAGACTTTATATGAATTCTGTAGACGAATTAGTTGTGCTACTGACTTTTTTTGCATTAAATAATTAAATAAAAAAATAGAATACATTCATATTTATTCGTTTGATATTTATTGTTATTTTTATTTTAAATAATACCTATATAATTTTAAATTAATACAGGAATTTTCATATCTAATTTTAAATTAATAAATGAATTTTCAGCGATCTAATAGATAGATAGAGAAACTCCATCTAATAGATTTTGAGTGCTGCATAGGTATACATAAAGACACACAAAAATTGTAAAATTTATTGTATTGAGTGTTTTTGGCTTATTTGATATCTGCCATATTAGTTCGTTTCTTCTTCTTTCTTTAATAGGCTACTTATATGAACAGTAGTTGTCAGTATCAAGTTTATTAATTTTCTTCAGGTCTTTAGTACCTTCATGTTAGTCATTGCCCATCAGCAAGTCAAATCGCTGCCATCAACAGTGCCAAGCCAACACTGTTAATAGTATCTTCTGGGAATGTTGGTTGAAAATGAAAAAAATGACATCAATATTATTTAATATAACGCGTTAAAACGTATTAAATATAATAACATATTGAATATAAGACTACCACATGACGATTTCATATTGCCGCCAAAAAACCAAAATAAAAGGGATCAAAGCCCATACAGCCAAGTCTTATTTAATTTACTTTTCATATATTACTTAATACTTCTTTATATTGTATAGTCATTGTCCGTCAGTAAGTCAAGTCGTTACCATTAATCGGGCGCTGATAGCTGATAACTGAACGCTGATAATTTTTGGAATTTTGGCAAAATATGAAAATACACGTAAACCACTATTATACCATATTCACTACACCTCAGCATTTTATGTATGTATCATATTCCATAAAATACCAACAAAATTGTTCATTATAACACTGCAAAACACAAAACAAATGAATATAATAGATACAAGAGCGTGACATGACATTTCCATATTCGCGCCAAAATGCCTTAGTTTTTCTCTAATATGTATGTATAATCTACAGATAATAAAATACAATATGTGTATTACAATTTTATTATATGTAAGTATTGATGCGCTATTTGTAAATTTCATTTCGAATTATGACAAAAAGTCGTGGTAAGTATGTTAAATCGCTAATTATAATCGTTTTAACTCGTATGACTGCAACCAAGTCAAAAGTTAAAACCCCTTTTTTAATTAAATAAGAATATTCGGTAGCTAATTAAGTCCCGTACTCAAAACATTCTTAACTCATGTATCGCCGTGTGAATTATCACTCGTCATTATCTGCATGCGAATACTTGAACAACAGGCGGCTTATCCTTTGAATTAAATTAAAACAACCCTTGTCAGGCGCGCCACATATTTCACAACTCGGAAACTTGACACCTCGCGGTCCCACCGACCGACCGCGCATTAAGATAACTTGGTTGAAGGAATTTTATGTAAATTGGCAACATTTTTGTTTTATTTTACTTAAGGCTTTGTTTTGGCAACATTTTTTGGGTTCCACAACCGGACGCAGACGGCTAGCCGTTCGTTACAGGATGAGTCATCCTGTCGCGTCGCTTGTCTGTCTATGTCAGAGACAGACAGTCTGTCGTAGATTTGTAGACATGCTGGAGGTTTGATATGAAATATGTAGGCTATTAAATTTAATGACCATTATTTATTTTTAAATAAATATATATTTTTTTACATTTACATTTTAGGTATAAGTATATATTTACTGCTGTGTAGTAGCGGCTACGAATACTACCAACCGTTACTACGCTCGTGGATGTCGTAAAAGACGACTAAGAGCTTTATATTCACCTGCACTAACAACTTCATCTGCCGCCGTTTGGTTATAAAACCATTGCTACTAACTTTTGCAATATGTATGAGTACCTACATATTGCGGCTACCCCAAGTAATTGGGATATGAGCTGGAGAATAATGAATGAATTAATTTACGTTTAAGTTTCATTAAATCATGTCTTCTAATACGTAGGAACTAAACGATAACATAATGAATTTTCATTCTTCTCATCGATTACACTGTTTCATTAATTACACTAGTGCACTTATACGAAATGTTACATTTTTATATATTTATTTATGTTATTTGTTCTAGTTTTATGCCTAATTTTATAGAAATTAAATCTGTAGAGTATTTTTTTTTATTTTAATGCCAAAAGCTATTTATTATTAAAGACTCTATATCGGACTTTTAATCTACAATTCGATGCAAAAGTTTTGTTGTGTTTGCTGAATCAAATGTCACATGAACCTCTTTTGTTATTTACCTACGGAACTGATAATATCATGTTCAGATACCTGCTTGAATATGGTTATATAACTCATTATATTTTGCATGCCTCCAGCCCACCGTGTGAATGCAACTAATCAATTCGTTTATTTTCATTAATACCATGTAAGCGCCGCGGTAAACTTTTTAATTAAGTGTTATTTTAATGATTTATGTTCATATTGTTATTAATTAAAATATCTGATTGATTTTTGTGCTTGATAGTGATCAAAACACAAAGAGGTCTTTTGTGTAAAGTGCTATCTATGTATTGATAAAATAATTTAGCATTAGAAATGGAACGTAAACATTATTTTACTTTTAATATTTATATATTGAAAATATAACGTTTTGTTAGAAGAAATAATAAGATAGAATTTAGGGATTTTGGCGGGAATTTGAGGATGTTGTATTTGCGATTTTGTTTAGACGTGTTATATTAAATAATTTTAATCATATTTCGCGAGATTATTGAAATTAAAAGCATCAAAACTTCAATAGACAAGATGGCTGGGTATTATCATCAAGCTATTCCCCTAATTAAATATAAAAATAAGAAGACCACCATAAGACTGCATACACTGTCAGCATTGAGAGTGTAGATAGATCCACAATAATAGTCAAATATCATTTTACTCAATTTTGGTAAGATAGTAAAGTAAACCATCTTATAAGTCAATAATTAATATTATCTCTTTAAGTTTTCTTGCCGAATCTTTCTCAGTTCTCCCGTGTCTATGAACGCTGTAAAGTGTTCGAAACGTCGCGATATTAAAATCAAATATGTCATAAAATCCGTAATAATAGTATTATTTCAAAAGAACTACATACCTACTATTTATGTTTGATGATTATTCATTTGATTATGGATTAATACAAGGTTAACTACTTTACTCTTGGAAGGACAATTTTTTTCCCATAGTGGAGGAAACTTGTTGCTCCTACATGTTTTTGTAAAGGAAAAGGAAATCATTTATATACATAATTATTTTGTCATCATAAATATAATGATTATGTTTGGATTATAATTGAACAGCGTTTAATAAAAGATAGTAAATTAAAAAAAAAAACCCACAGAGTAATGTAACATTTTGTTGTAAAATGTTATAGCTAAAACATAATGACGCGATTTATAGCAGTAAAGAAGTAAACATAAATGGCTGAATAACCGACAAAATGTAGAATAACACTGGACAATGAGGTCGCGTGGAGTATATGTGAAATAGACAATGGGAACTTTAACGCAAGCAGAGCCATCTATTAATAAGCGCGAGATAACGTTAGAAATATTTCATAGGTAAAATTTTATACTATTTGACGTTTCTGACCAAGTGACGAGAACCTTTCCGTGTGCTGTCAAATGAAAAATGATGAGGAGACATTTTGTTGATGATCATTCGTTAGTGATAGCTGAAGTTATTTTTAGAAATGGTACCTAAGTAATACACTGTAGATGTAGTATATGTGTCAATAGATATTAAGATCACTTGGAAACTAAGTTGTAGTACCTATCTGCGATAACCGTGTTCTCACAAAAATCTCTGCCGCTTTATATGTTATATAGTCTATGTTTTATATTTACTGAGATTCTGTCACATAAAAACATATCATCTGAGCTCATAATATACATCCCACGTTGAGCTCAAATCTCCTCCATAATAAGAAGACTATTGATCTACTATTATACGACGCTGGTCAGACGGATCGGTGAAGAGTTTCATTTCGAGTTTACCTTCTATTGGCATAAATCTTAGGGGACGTCCATTAATCACGTGATATTTTTTTAGCATTTTTAGCCCCCTCCTCTTGGTGATACATGGTGAGGTTTTAGACTATGACCCCCCTCCCCCACCAACATCACGTGAATTTTTAGTACCTACAAAGAAGTAGCCCACCGCTCATTATATTCTCGGTTTTTGCTCTTTTATACTTTGCAAAAAAATCTCACAGATCACCTATTTTAAACGATTTCATTCCTGGTAACGGCAAGTCAAAGTCACACTACACGCCGCTTTTCAGTTTAGAAATTTCAGCGTTTGATGAAACAATAAATACATGTCTTATACAGCCTGGTGATATTTCGTGATTTTTATCAAAACGCTCCCCCCCCCCCCTCTTTCAAACTTGACGTGATTAATGGACAGTCCCTTATATGCATATTATATCTATTAGTAATCTTTTATGAAACTTACAGTAAGACCCGAATTGGTGAATTGTATTCATATTCCGTTATCACACGGAAAATGAAAAAAAAAAAAAAAATTGTGTGTCAGCTCCGACGCAAGACTGGAGTTTACTCCTTAAGTACGATTAACAAAACAAGCGCAAAAAAAGCTCATTTGACTAAAAATAATATATACATATATATATATTTTTATTTACATTTATTAAAACTGTTCAATGAAGTATTATCTCACGTCAGAAAGTGAAAGGTGCGCAGAAAATGGGTTGGGCACCAAAAACGTAACGAGGTCATTCGATCACTAGATTTTACTCCTCAAATTTTTCTCATACCAGGCGCCTTATATGAAAATCGATTCTTAAGGAGTAAACTCCAAAAACATCTGTAAATAAAAATTGGCAAATATAACAAACAATATTATACATATATTTAAAAGACACTTAAATTATTTTATCATATAAGCAATTAAAATTGACATGACAATTTTAACTACTATTTTTACAAATTACCGAAGACTATATAATAACCACTATTAAATAATAATGGCCATAGATTATATTCATAGTAATTACAGTGATTTACAAAAGTGAGTTAATGTCAGCCAAAAATAAAACAATAACTCTATCACGTAACTGTAATAGTTCTGGAATTAAAAAAAAAATGGATTCACAGAGTAATAATCGGGGTTTTATCATGATAAAAAAATGAGTGCGTTAAATATTTTATCTGTTGTCAAATGTTAGAATATTTTCAGAGTTAGTGCGAAAAATTAATGTGCGATTCCTTTATTTTAGTTTTTTGCACGATATTTCTAATTATATGTAATTTTAATTATCATTATCTCACCTCATAAACGTCCCACTGGTGGGCTCAAGTTTCATTGACAATAGAAAGGTAATTGACCCACTTATAGCACGCTGGTCAGAACGGTTCGTATGGGGTTTTATTTCGATTTTTCTTTTGCACAGATATTGTTTGTCTCTTACATATAATATCCCTTAGCTGTGAGTATCGAAAAAAAAATACTAAGAAAAAGAGTAAATTGTATTGTTACTCTGTACTTATATGGCAATTGGTTACTATATTGCTTTTTCTACACTTGTTTGTGTGGTAATGGATTTTTATCTTGTGTGCTAGAGCGTCGTAACGACGACGTAAGAGAGCGAGTAGGTATGAAAGAGAGTATTGGTGTAAAGATGCGAAAGGGAATGCTCCGATGGTTCGGACATGTGGAAAGAATGCCGAACGAACGCCTGGTTAAGAAGATATACAATGCGAAAGTGGAAGGATGTAGGTACCGAGGGAGACCGAGACTAACCTACCTAGACCAGATCGGTCATGTACTGAAGGAAGGTGGAGTCAAGAGTCTCCGAAAACGGCGAGCGTGTATGAAGAGAATTATGAATGTTGAGGAAGCGAGTGAAGTATGCAGAGATAGAGTTCTCTGGCACTCTGTTCTCTCTGCCTACCCTGCAAGGGATATGGCGTGATGATATGTGTTTCTGTGTGCTAGAGCTAATAATACAATGTTTCACACTACCTTATTCTTTCCTATGATTTCTAAAAATCGGTTGACAGATCACTACGAGAATTAGTAGCACCCCTTTCTTTTATAAAATAAAAACATTTTGGCACCTTATGATCTAACCATACTCCGTTCATTCCGTCCGGGATGACGAAAGGACGGCTTGAGGTCACAGATACCTATTCCTTGCCATCCGCAATCAATCTGAGACCATATCCTGTGCTAAAGAAATAATTTTTCTATTACAAGTGACTTTAAATACATATAATCAACGGACACAAATTACACCCAGACTTAGAACAACAATTTGGGTATCGAACCTACAACACTTGGCACGGTAGATCAGTATCTTTACTACTACGCCATCTATATAATCATAAGTTTCCTATGACATAAGGATTTATTACTTACTGCAAGGAGGTGTTATTAAAAAAATAGTAAAAAAATCACTATAGTTATTTGCGAGCTACTCAATTGTTAATGGTTAGTGATTAGGCACCGGGCGCGTGACAGGAAAGGCTGAACCGATTACATCGAGATGTCAATCGCATCGCATTCGTGGTAACATTAATTATTTCATTGACGTAATAACACTGTGATACATTCAATACGCACACATAGATACATAACATATTTACAGATAATAAAAACTCACACAAATTAATCCTGTATTTTATAACGTAAGTTAACACACACTTACATGTGTATTTTAGCACAGTTATGAAGGCATTTCACGGTAGTCATATATGTTTTTTTTTTATGTCTGTGTAATTTACGTGTTAATTGATACGTCGGGTCGGCTTTGCATTGTGGTCTGGTTGAATATACGCATCGCTGCTTTTTATCACATCAATGTCAAAAAAAAAAATGCAATTATAAATTAAAAATTAAATCTATGGTATTCGTTTAGAGTTTTATAAAAACATTTTAAAATTAAATGCAGTTTTTTTTGTATTTAATTCCAAATTACATACTAATCAAATTAATTATAGCTGTTAATTATTACTGTTATGCTTTTGAATATAAAATGGCGCCGAGTTTGGAAATGAATTATAGTTTAATACATTATGTTTCATTTATTAATATTGACTGTGTTTGGTCATATTGCTCTGACCTTCATTGAAAGTCACGTCCTCCATGTTGACCTTTTTATCCTCAATTCTCGTTAAACAGTTATAGCAAATGCTAGACGCGACAGTTTATTGTTTTTTTTTTTTTTACAATTAAACTGTTTATAACATAAATACTTATATTTAGATTAATAGTAAAACATATTCATCATCATCATCATCACAGCTCATAAATGACCCACTGTTGGGCTCGGGCCTCCTCCGTAATGGGAGGGAAATTAACCTACTATACCGCGCTGGTCAGACGTGTTGGTATAGGGTTTTGTTTCGAGTATTCCTTCTATTCTCGCATATATAAAGCGCATATAAAATATATGCGCTATATATCCCTTGGTCGTCTCGTACGATCACCCACGGGTAAGATATGATGTATAAAAACATATTATTTATTGCTAATTTTTTTTGCTTTCATTTAGGCAAGAAGTGTTAAAAGGCTTCCAACCTGTTGCAACGAAGCAACGTGTTGGACCTGGATTGGTCCACTACTGATGTTGGTCGCGTGCCGCTGATGTTTTAGCGCTCTCTAAGATTTTGGGAGAAGTGATCTGAAAGGGGTTACCACGAAGACCATCGAAGAATCGATGACAGTAGGCGCTTAATAGGTGCAGAGACGAAAGACACATTGTGGGCTTCCATGCCACCTTTGCGTTAAACGCTGGTGTTGGAAGGGTTGTGGCTAGACCATAGCCAGCCTTTTTTTCCCCCTCCCAAGGTGGACCATGGATGTGGTCGCGCCCCGGCAAATCGGCTCGGGGCGACAGAAGAGGCTACACGCAACCCTATGGACCCACCCTGCAAACACCTCTCTTCGCCGTGCGAGCGGGCAACCGGTATCCGATCTTTGTCTTCGGTGGCAGACCATAGTCAGCCTAGAAGAAACGAAGAAAAAAATAAAGAAACAAAAAAAAATTGAAAAGAAATAACAATAGACAAACCCGCTGAGTTTCTTGCCGGATCTTCTCAGTAGTGGTCTAGTTCCGATCCGGTGGTAGTTTATTAGATTAAATTAAAATGTTAATACTCACAATATGTAGGTGCCCTCGCAGGGTTTATGCATAATAAATGAATTTGAATTTGAGAAGTTTCTTTGCAAAGAAATTCTGTATAGAAATCATGAACTCTGTCATTCGAATTGAAAGTTATATGGTGATATGTAGGCGATCTCTGCATAATCTTTAGAATGGACAGAGATTGCAGACCATAGACAAATTATACAGGGTGGAAGGGGACCGCTCTCGAAAACAAAGACAGGTAACCCTACTAGTCCTACTTGTAATGATAGGCTAGGAATAAAAACGATTCGGACGAAAAAAAAAAATTTTTTTTTTGAAAAATACTTAGAATTCGTTGTGAAAAAAAAAATATTTTTTCATCCGTATCGATTTTTTTTCTAGCCTATCATTACAAGTAGGACTAGTAGGGTTATCTGTCATTGTTTTCGGAAGCGGTCCACTTCCACCATGTATACATCGTATTCCTATTATAAAATAGTATTATAAACACCGTAATGTATCACAAATTACACTCTCTTTGTGATTATAAATAAAATACACGAAATCCCATTTACGTTACCTCGGAAAATTATTATTGGAAGCTTACTTAAGCCTTAATGATTGTGCTCTAAAAACAATGGTAATTAATGACACGTGCCAGATAATTTATCACGGTACCCACGTTATTGCGACCCGAACGGACCGCTTGTGATTCCGAATTATCCCGAACTACAGCGAATTATACCGAAACTCGTGTTTTTGCTGTTGTTTACAGTAAGGAGTTATAAAAATAATATATCATTGCTTTTACTTATTTTATCAAGAGTTTGGTTTTTACTTTCACGATATTTCGAGCACATTGCTGCGTTCATTTTCACGACAGGCATTTTAATGTTTGGTCGTATTCGTTACCACTACTACATTAAAAAAAAAGTGACATGCTGAGACAAAGTCATCATTAATTGAATCGACTGACTCCCAATAGGCGTATTTGATGCCGGCCACTGACGACAAGTTCACGCTGCTCCGGTGGCCGGTCCAACAACAAAAGCGAGGTTCATGGGTGGGTACGGGTGTGCGCGCTTACGCCCCTCTGTCGCTCCGGACGGAATGGTGCGAGGAGTGCGCAGACCATAGCCCACCCCTAAACAAAAAAAAAATAGGCGTATTTGATGCCGAACCATTCTGAGGTAATCGAGGGCTCCTTCACCCTGAATCTATCCAGTATGCTTTTCGTTATTTAGATGTATATTGATTAACCGTGGGAAAGTGGTAGTTTTCCGTTTCTACTCTCTATTTTAAAATGAAAATGATAGAGTCATTTTAATAAGTAATTTATAAATCTATATTAAATAAAGACAAAGAGACAGCCAGTTAATATGTGTTTTAAGGTCATTGCGCCTTTGACTATAAAGTCTATAATACAAGATCTATGTAGAGTAGTTAGAATTACAAACAACTAGAATTTATAAAAGATATCTTCATTTGATTTTTCTTATTAATGTCAGGCAAAACGTTATAAGTTTAACGAGTGTATGCGTATATGTATAATGTGAAGTTCTCTATAACGTCGCAGCTTTCTCACGGAAAAACTGATTATGATTTTTTAATGACTGACTATCCTCAACTATATTTCAAAAAGATTTGTATTTTCTCATACATTTTACTATATATAAAGGAATTTCTAAATGTTATACATACATATATATCATCACGCCATATCCCTTGCAGGGTAGGCAGAGAGAACAGAGTGCCAGAGAACTCTATCTCTGCATACTTCACTCGCTTCCTCAACATTCATAATTCTCTTCATACACGCTCGCCGGTTTCGGAGACTCTTGACTTCACCTTCCTTCAGTACATGACCGATCTGGTCTAGGTAGGTTAGTCTCGGTCTCCCTCGGTACCTACATCCTTCCACTTTCGCATTGTATATCTTTTTAACCAGACGTTCGTTCGGCATTCTTTCCACATGTTCGAACCATCAGAGCATTCCCTTTCGCATCTTTACACCAATACTCTCTTTCATACCTACTCGCTCTCTTACGTCGTCATTACGAATGCGGTCGGTCAGCCTAACTCCACAGATTTTCCGCAGAGATCGCATTCCGACCGCATTAATTTTACTTTCATACTCTTTTCTGCATACCCAACTCTCGCTTCCATACAGTAATGTTGGGACAAGCACTGCGTTATGTATTGCTACACGTGCCTTCTGGCTGAGGTGGTGGCTGCCGAGAAGTTGCCCCAACGCTCCGTTCACTCTATTTCCCGCATTCACTCTTCGCTCTATATCAGTGGTGTACCTTCCATCTCGGCTAAATCCACATCCAAGATATACAAATTCATCCACTTGCTCTAGTACATCATTACCTATTGTTACTCTTACATCTGTTCTGGCTTCATCTCTTTCAAAGACCATTATTTTGGTTTTGCTCACATTCACGCGTAGACCCCTCTAAATGTTATAATGGTTATATTATTGTTAAATAATCCTTGTATTGCGAGAGACTTTACAAACATGTAATTAAAGCATATAAATTACTCTCTTATTATTATTAAATTAAATATAAAATGAAATGTCTTCTAATATATCTTAAAACGACCCTTCGTCTGGTGAAAATATTATAGTTGTTTACTAAAACCTCGCGTTGTTCCAGCTAGCTATTAGAAGCGAGCTGTACAATTTTTACATTAGTTTCTCCGTACATAGCTTTAGTCTGTCATATATACCTGCCATGTCTGGATATAACTTTGATACAGAAGGAGCATCAAGAACTTAAATTAATATTTAATTTTTTTGATTATACTATAGCTTACAGATCAATGCATACGATTCAAAAGTCATCTAGAAGTATCACAAACACTAGTAGTAGGAGATCTCTGCCTCTGCCTTAAATACATTTTTTATAATTATTGCAAAATATTTTTACACGCGTCTGGCAGTGTCGAAATCCCGACTAAATCGTCTGGCTTTTTTTTTTTTGTATCCATTAAACATTACACTGCAACATATGAAAATTGCATATTGCCTCAAATATTTTTTTTGGGAATAAAAAAAAATATCTTAAAAATTTCAGGGGGTGACTTAGGTCCGCTACTCACCAGCCAGGTCTCCTATTCCGTATAGAGGTATAATAGGAGGGTTATGTAATAAATTTTCAGCTTGCCTCAAACACCTACCCAAAAATTGGTGCTTCTCGGGCTATATAGTCGGTTTTACTATCCAACAATTGGATAATCTAATTAATTATGATCTTTACCAGATCTAATATAACTAGCTATGTTTCTACTATTGTAGTTCCAACAAATACTTGTGAGATTAATGAAAATAACATCTAAGTACAAAATAATATACATAAGCTAAGGGATTACTTGAACGCTCCAATCTCAGGAGCTGCCAATTGGAGTTGTTTACGTTTCCTTTAGAGCTTGCTTATTAAGAAACTTCTAATTTGTTATTTATAGTCTTACATCTTTATTCTCAAAGACATGAAACGTAACGAACCTTGTATGCATACAATTTCGCCACATAATCCTAGCTTCCATTAAAAGACAAGTTAATTACATATATATAAAGACATGTACGCGCGCACGCACACATTCTTTCATACAAATTCTGGGTAATTCTTTTACAAAATTGTAATGTCATATTTATTTATATCTAATGAATAGCTTAAAAATAAGTTTCAAGCTTCTGGCTTTAAAAATGACGATACTTCCTTGCAACTTTTCATCCCCCTTTACAATCCTTTTTTTGCATTAAAAAGTAGTAAAGTATCCTATGTCCTTTATCAGTCTCTAGACTATCTGTGTACCAATTTTCATTTAGATCGGTTCAGTAGTTTCGGCGTGAAAGAGCAACATATAGACAGACAGAGTTACTTTCGCATTTATATTAGTAAGGATTATCACGGTTGGCAGGCTTGGTAATAGTAATTAGTGTTATGAGCTTGTTATATATATAGCTATACTACCCATGTGCTCGTTTAGCAGACTTTAACAACTCCTATAGATGTTAAGGCTGGCAATACTATGATTCTTAAACCGTAGGATATCTAACTTATAAGTAAGGAAATGAAAGAATAACGCCATCCTTCAACTTTTCAATTACTCCTTAGCATAAGGATCTATCAACTCATCTATATACAAAGCCATCATCTCATCGTCTCAGCTCATATATGTCTCATTATTAGGCTCGAGCCTCCTCTATGATGGGAGGGAAATTGACCTACCATGCCACGCTGGTCAGACGTGTTGGTATAGGGTTTTGTTTCGAGATTTCCTTCTCTTGCATAGATGTTATATGCGTTTTATATTCCTTAGTCGTCTCTTATGATCATCCACGGGTAAGATAGGGGGTGATGAATTGTATTCATACTCCTTCACTACACGAATACAAAGTCAATACAAATAATATTCATTCGCTTATCCAGTAGTAGAGTTTCGAATGTCGGGCGGGACGATGCATCGTTGATTGCCAATTAGCACGACCGACAGATGAGAAGTTTTGTTAGTTTTCAATTAAGCTTAATGCTCTTTATCAATATGTGAAGCAGTTAGTTGTAAAACATGTTATATGTTATTTGTATGACATAACATATTGATGTATAAATCAAATTTGTTATTCAAATTACTTAAGAGTTGTTTGTGACAAGCGGTAAAGTAATAGGATGTTAACTTAAGGGTTATTTTAGCTATTATTTAATTGGTAAACTTATGATTATCAGTTTGCGGATAGAGTAAGAATACAATTCCCGACCCCCCTATCTTACCCGTGGGTGATCGTAAGAGACGACTAAGGGATATAAAACGTATATAACATCTATGCAAGAGAAGAAAAACTCGAAATAAAACCCTATACCAACACGTCTGACCAGCGTGGTATAGTAGGTCAAATGCCCTCCCATTATGGAGGAAGCTCGAGCCCAATAGTGGGACATATATGAGCTGAGATGATGAAACTAATGGTTGTGTTCTTACTTTCGTTTCAAAATGTGTGGATATTTATGTTGGATTAGGATTCTGTGTATAAATTTCGGAAGAACTTTATTTGCATCCATATAAAGGCCCTTGTAACCATAGCAGGGAAACATAATACCTATATACAGGGTGGAAGGGGACCGCTCCCGAAAACAAAGACAGGTAACCCTACTAGTCCTACTTGTAATGATAGGCTAGAAAAAAAATCGATTCGGATGGAAAAACATTTTTTTTTCACCACGCGAGGTCGTTGAACTCTTGAACATATGATCGTGAGTTTTGAATAGATTGCGTCTTCTCTCATCTGAGTAAAGTTACGTATTTTTTATGGAATAATCGTTACATGGATTTGTCCTAATACTGATGTGAAAAAACTTAAAATTCGTTACGAAAAAAAAATTTTTTTCATCCGAATCGTTTTTTTGCTAGTCTATCATTACAAGTAGGACTAGTAGGGTCACCTGTCTTTGTTTTCGGGAGCGTTCCACTTCCACCCTATATAGGTTGTCGTCTAACGTGAATTTCTCGTATGAGGGTGGTTATACTATTGGCCTTATTAGAAGCGTAGTGACCATAATTATGCTATTATTTCGTTTTATGTCTCTTGAATATCCGTCTCTGTTATTTTAAGTTGAAATCTCTGAGTTTTAAATTAAGTTTCATTTAAAAATAAATAAACACATAAAATAATATTATTCAACTTCAATTGTCGTAATGTTCGTTCAGGTTTTTACGTGATATCAAACCCTAAATATTATGTAAGAAGGCCCTAAAACGTCTAAAACGAAGGGAAAAACACTTTTATATTCGTTTTACGAGCGCCTCGAGTGAGGTAATATCAGGCTATTGTTATAAAAAATGGGACTGCACAAATTGAAATTTGTGCTATCATAGAATATCCAGCAAGGAGAACCCCGGACGATTTATGATATGCTCGATTCACGCTATAATGTTTTTTTTTTGTTTCATATGACATAAAAATAGGCTTCGATATTGATAACTACTTTTAAAAAGTTTTAGATGGATTTTACAAGTTATTATAATCAGACGCTTTAATTCCGGAACGGAGGCTCTGAAAATGAAAATGAGGAAAAAAAAACATTTTCATATGATCTGTAATAATAACGATGAGATGAATATTCAAAGACGCTAAACACACTCGACGTTTGTGTTGCTATAAGAAAAAAATAACAGTCTAAATCTATCTATTCTCCTACTCTTCTCCCAATTACTTGGGGTTGATATAATATGTAGGTACTCTTCTTTCATAATACATATTGTAAAAGTAGCAGGCAATAGTTTTATGACCGGCCGCCTGCCAGACGTCAACCTTCCTTGGGAATGTAATTGTTGAACAAACAGCATCAGATGGAGTTGATCCAGTTCGTTATAAGGTTCTTAGTCGTCTTTTACGAATTCCATGAGCAAAATAAGGGTTGGTACCACATAGCACAATCTAAATATAGTACAAAATAGTAGCGGCCTGCTCTGAAACGTGCTTTAGGTTTTTAGTTTTTCTTATAAGAAAGTTTTTAAAAGCAAATATTATAAGATTTTTACCAAAACGGAGAAACTTTTGCAAACGATTTCCAACTTATATTTCTCCATATTTTATTTTATTAAATTATGTATAATGTATAGAAATTCACATAAGACTCTAGTGTTATCAAATAAAATGTGATTCTATGTTGCATTCTTAGAATAAAACGGCATACGCAATACGAGACAATTATGTGAACGCGGTAATAGATCGCTCTCAGAGCATTGAACACTGTAGGAATATATATATATATATATATATATATATGTTACCAGTCAGTTCACCTGATGACATGTAGCCACGCCACTTAGTACAGCAATGCGAGAAGCAGAGGTAAATCCGCTGTCTATCGCGAGAAAAATCTTTTTATATGTCATACGCTTGGGAAATACTGCAGTAGATAGTTCATTCTAGAGCCTTTACATGCGTGGAAAAAATGAAAGCTGAAAACGTACACTCGCGGATGATATCGTGCCATTCATAGTAATACATATACATGAACATACATGAGAACACCTCATTGATATGTAGAATAAATAAAATAGCGTTGAGCTGAGTGCTTGCCCTATGGTGCACTACGTTCACAGTTTCGGAGCAACAGCCATCCAAAACGACTTTCAGGCTCCGACCATCCAAAAAAAAGCGATCTATTGCCTGAGTTCCTCGGAGATTCTATTGGATGTTAGCTTCGATATAAGGGTCCTGTACCTGACTCTGACGAGAGCCTTAGAGATAAGCTAGCACCTCAACTTTGCTTTCCCAAGCATCTGTCTAAGATTGTGTAAAGTACCATAGTAATATTTGCTCAATAAAAATTACATTATTGTTTATCCCACTTTTCTTATACTATATATTTACAAGTACGTGTATATTTATATCATATAACGAGCAAGTAGCTACTTATAATATATACAGCGTAGCAAGAAGGATGATATCAATCATACAATACGATTGGAATATTAATTAATAGTCTGAACGGCTGGTAATATATTGTAATGAAACAGCTTATGCCTACATGTTTCTTCGTATATATCTTTATATATATATATATTATTCTTCTGTATGTGTGTATATGACTGAACTACTCGTAAACGATTGGACCAATTTTTTTTTTTTATTATTTCAAGTGCTCTCTAGTCTCTATAATGACACGGTAGGCAAAGCTGTAATCGATTTAAATGAATACTATTTTTTTCTTATTTATTCGGAACAGCGTTTGTTGTACCATAATCCATATATTTATACTGTTTCATATTATTTAACTGCGGCCAATAGAGGTAGTTAATCGTTTTATCCGTGAGGTGATGGAGTAAGAATACATTTGCGTGAATTTGTTTTTTTTTTCATAACATTGGACAATTAAAAACCAAATATATAAGCGATCAAATTCAAATAAAAATTGTTTTATTTAAAATGTGTAACTACTGTAAATTATCATTATTCTGCACTTCTCCCAATTACTTAGGGTCAACGTAATATGTAATTATTTTCCACCGCACATTTGCAAAAGATATTGGCAATAGTTGATGACTGACGTTTAACCTTCTTGGGAATCTAATTATTGATCAAACAGCATCAGGTGGAAAAGGAGTGGTCTAGGTTGATATAATTTATTATAGACCTTTAAGTCTTAGCCGTCTTTTACGACATTGATGAGTAAAGCAAGTATTCGTAGCCGTTACCACACAGAAAATAAAATAATACTCGTATGAATATCAGCAATAATTATATTATATCTGCTTACATTATCTTTAAGGCAATTCTCAGTAGTAAAGTAAGCACGAAGCTTGGAACTCGGTGGTCATTAAATCCACCTTCATTATAAGACAGTGAAGACAAATTAGATAGCGAAATGTCAGTGTTATTTCGTTCAGAACGTAAATAAAAGAACTAAATTATTATTACAATAAACCTATTCTTATTGTTACTTGTTCCTTTCGACATAATGCAAGAAAATACGAATTCTTATCTTAATCTAGGGCAAAAAATATTCTTCGTGATCTCCCTGAGGAGTTCGTTCGTAAGCCCTTAGCTATTTGAAGAGGACAAAAGAGTATATCAGAGTATATTCTATATAGTAGGAGCGTAATACATTGTTACATTTCAAGTTAGATTTGTGTACCTATAAATTCTGTTTTCGTTTCTGTGGTTTAAGATTTGGCAAAATTGTTGAAAGTTATTTTTAATACATTAACATTTATTGATCCCGTGTAAGGCATATTATTGGTTTGTATATAACATGCTTTACTAATTTTCGGTAGTATGTCAATCTGTGTACTGCTCTTGAGTCCGTTTCGATCAATGAAATCCTCAGTATCTTCGGTTTCCTTTGGTGATTTCCTGTTGTGACAGAATAAGAATACAATTCATCACCTCCTTTCTGTCTTTCTTCCGTCCGTTCCACTCGTGCTACCACATGTACCACGTGTTGTATGACATTCAATTCTCGCATCGTATTATATTTTCGTCTTTTAGGGAGACGTGTGCCATCTACCCGACACTGTTTACACGATTGGAACGTATTTTCATTTTTCGCTCGTAATCAAAATTTTATAAATTACTGTTCTTATTTATTTGTTGGGGGTACCTATATTATTAATAATTACGGGTATAATTAAATATATCGGCAGTACTCATGATGATTTTAAATATAAAAGCAATCATTTGCCATCCAACATATTGACATATCTATAAACTGTGATAGATCAACTTATCTCTGCACACAAATGCAGTGATATATCTAGAGCATAAACTTCGATCAAACTAATGCGAACCGCAGTTAACGGTACATGGCATTCGAAGTAATAACAACAATTAATTTAATCGAAATACATTGTATACGTATCTTGTTTATGGAGATTATTTTATATTAGAAATTTTACAAGTATTATTTAAATGTAGTTTAATCGGACATGTGGAAAGAATGCCAAACGAATGTCTGGTTAAGAAGATATACAATGCGAAAGTGGAAGGATGTAGATACCGGGGGAGATCGAGACTAAACTACCTAGACCAGATTGATCACGTACTGAAGGAAGATGGAGTCAAGACTCGCCGAAACCGGCGAGTGTGTATGAAGAGAGTTATAAATGTTGAGGAAGCGAGTGAAGTATGCAAGGATCTATCTCTGCCTACCTTGCAAGGGATATGGTGTGATAATATGTACGTATCAGTTTAATTCATTTTAAAATGTGATAATATATAGATAAACTGATTTTAAAATTAAATTAGTTATTCGTCATCATTATCTCAGCTCAAATAGGCCCCAGTGCTGGGTTTGAGCCTTTTCCATATTGAGCGGGAAATTTACTTATTACATTGATCGGATGAATTGGTATACATCTTTATATCGATTTTTTCTTGTCTTGTATACGTTTAAGTCATCTCTAACGATCACTATTACAGTCACCTTAGTCATCTCTTATGACCACCCATTGGTAAGATAGGGTGTGGTGAATTGTATTCTTACTTCATCATCATCATCATCTCATCATCTCAGCCCATATACGCCCCACTATTAGGCTCGAGCCTCCTCCACAATGGGAGGGAAATTGACCTACTATACCACGCTGGTCAGATGTGTTGGTATAGGGTTTTATTTCGAGTTTTCCTTCTCATGCACAGATGCTATATGCATTTTATATCCCTTAGTCGTCTCTTACGATTACCTACGGGAAGATAGGGGTGGTGAATTGTATTCTTACTCCATCACCACACGGAAAATTACACATTATTTATATTATATTTTAATAAAGCTTTACTTCACTATAACATTAGAAAATTGAATGAATTGAAATTATGTTATTAGGTATTTATATTTTTAAAAATAGTGGCTATAGAATTAAATAAATGGTAATTGGATTTATCATGCCTGCCACCCTAATTTTTAATATGAATTAAGTATAAAATAAGCTTTTGGCGGGAATTGAAAACGTCATGTGGTGCTCTTGTATTATATTCGATATTTTAGTGTTTTAACGTGGTATATTAGATAATTTTGATGGCATTTTATGTAATGTGATGCGACGGAACTACTGGGATGTAATGAATATCATATAAAAGTGCTTTACAACGTTTTCGTTGTTCATCAAAATGCCCAGAAGATACCATTAACAGTATGGCCATAACACTGTTAATGGCGACGATTTGACTTACTGATGGACAATAACTAACCTGATGACACTAAAGACGTGAAGAAAATTATAACTCGACATTGCCAACAATGGCTCGCATAAAGTAACTAATTGCCAATACCTAAAAAGAAGAAGAAGTATAAAATATTTTGATACATTAATTCTTACGGTCGTGATCCTGCCAGATACAAAATATTTTATCCGACGTCCTCGAATATTTTTTTTAATCAACTATTTTTTTACATTAAACAAAATAATTGCTTTTTAAAAATATCAAATGCGTTTAAATGAATGTTTTTCTTGACATATGTATTATAATATTATCCTATAAGTGCAATGTGAGAAAAATACAACCATTTTTATGTTTGAAAAGTGCTTGATTTTCATATGTCGAGAGTAGAGCAAGACCTCAACGCTTCGCTTATGAAGCGTGGAATAAGCTATTACATTACTCAAATAGCTTCCATTTTTGTATGTGAATTCATTTATTATTTTTTTCTATTCTAACGTAAATGTTTTCTTTCGATTCTATTCGAATCTTTTTTCACTCGATAGAATTATTTACAAATGTCATTGAATGCTGACGTTGTTTCAAGCGGTGCGACAAGGATCCGTTGAAATTGCTTTAGCGCGGTAACGATGTGCTCGTCAAACGATATTATGGCACGTTTCGGAAGTACCGACTACTCTCTATGGTTCTAATCATATTCGTAGTAGCAGTTCCTTGTTCTTAATGTGACTTTCTGGGGACTTTTTAGTGGCGGAGTCATGTTTAGTGTTGACTTAATAAAAATTTTAAGTTAATTAAGAAAGAAAAACAATAAAAGAAAATAATTTATTACTCCTTCCTTAGGTTTTTCAGACTTTTCAAACTTCAGGTTCAAAAAAGGTTTTTCAAACTTATCTGTAGTTCGGTATTTTTTTCTAAAGACACCCTGAACGTTATATACATTTAATTAACGGACTTTGCTTTTGCCATTGCAGTGACCACTGATATTAATTCCTTGACCTCGGTGTTCAGCTTTTTTTTTTTGATTATGCAGTGGTCCGTAAGCTTTTACGGACCACCCCCTGGAACGAGGAGTGTGGGACTCGCTAGCCTTGGGGCTAGAATACCCACTAAAACGTATCCAATGCGCTCACTGTTAGCCGAGAGGGCTACGACATCTTAACCGGACTGTGGGGTAGCGCTGAGGGCTCTCAACCCGATAAAAGTTTTAAGCGACTCGGTGTTCAGCCTGATGGGTTACCCTTTAGGGTACCGTTCACGTCGGCATCTCAACAATGTTGTTTGTTGCTGGAGCATCGGCCTCACGTGGGCGGCCTTGCTGTGGGTGGTGAAATAATCTCCGTTCCATTCTACTTGGATTTCGTTACCCTGAACGTCCATCGTCCATCAGTTTATCGACGTTCACTGTTGAACATAAGCTTACTCAAAGGAGAATAATACCACAGTCTTGACAGCCATAATAGTTATAGTAATTTGTAAAATAAGTTTCTCAAGAAAGTATTGATGCGATATTCAAGACTTCCACGGAAGATATTGAATTTTTAAACCGTCACCACCGTACGCTAAAAATCATTTAAATAAAAAAAAAAAACACGAATCTATTACCTATGGACCGTCGTTGCGTTCGTAATGTTCGTATGATACAAATAAAATTATAGTTTGAAAAGTCTTTGAAACGTGTTTACTCAACAAAATATAATATATAGATAAGTAACTATATCAGTTATATGTAACGTATATAGTATTAGGGTCAGATGTGATCGTATCAAAAGAAACGGCTTCATATTAATTGGAGCGGTTATGACAGCATCGTCTTTTCAAACATGAGGCGATATGTACTAATATTATTTTAAGAGTTCAATAGTAGTACTTATATACGTATATACGAAACTATTATTGGATTAAAAGTACGTAGATACCTGAGACTCCTGAGAGTAATAGTGTAATTTGTTAATAAACTATATTTTTTATATGGCTGTATTTTATCGACAAACTTTTTTTGGCGGGATATGGTCAGGATACACGCCATCCGTTTCGTCTGGGACGATGAAAGGGCGGCGTATGGCCCCATAGGCCATAACCCACCTTATATTGTTATATACTATATATTGTTATATACAGGATGTTATCCTGTACTCCCATTTCATCCTCCGCCAACACTCCGGCTTGTTACCTCGGCGTCGCCCTCACGCGGTCAGCCTCTTTGCGGTTGATGGTCCAGTCAGCCAGTATCGACAAATTGCTATGTTTGGATGGCCATCTTACTTTCCCTTATTTTGGCTACTACCCATCCCAACCGGAAGGGCGACGTGTGAACTATAACTGCTATGTTACCCTTGATTGTTAAATGACCATGATGATAATGATTCTGTCGGACCATTGGAAGTTTTTGATTTCGGTAGCCTGACCATTGGGTTACCCTTTTAGCTCGTACCCCTGTCGAAGTCCCGAGAGATATTCGTATCATAAATTCTTATTTTTGTTGATCTCTGCTTATGACGTTCATAATGTATCTTGATTAACTAATTGGTCATTAAAAAAAACAACAAAATCTACCAAATAAGTGAAAGCAACCAAATAACTATGAAGAACTCTGTATAATTATTTGGTAGGTTTTGCTCTTATTTAGATACATTTTTGATTGAATTTTCAAAGAAAAATATATTAATAATTCGATTATTCATTACAGTCCAAAAATAAGTTTAGTGTATGAGCAAATATGAAAGTTTACGTTTATTTTTAAAACAAATATAAAAGCAAAACCTACGAAATAAATATAAACATTTTTGATTGAATTTTCAAAAAAAATATATATATTCATAATTAGAATATTCATCACGTGTATTACCTATACTCCAAAAATAAATTTAGTGAATGAGCAAACGCGCAAGTTTATGTTTATTTTTAAAATTCAAAGACTTTCCCGAACATTTTCCGGTGTGTCATTTGAAGAGTGGTGACAGTTCTTAGCGGTCAAAATCCTTTTTTTTTGCGGTGACTTATATGCGTTATTAAATACGAACGATTTGATGCTAATGAGAACATTTTAATGACTTTTGACGGGAATTTGAAAACGTCATGTGGTGCTCTTGTATTATATTCGATATCTTAGTGTTTTAACGTGTTATATTAGATAATTTTAATGGCGTTTTATGTAATATGAAGCGGCGGAACTACTGGGATGTAGTGAATATCAAATAAAAGTGCTTTACAACGTTTTCGTTGTCCATCAAAATTCCCAGAAGATACCATTAACAGTGTGGCCATTGCACTGTTAATGGCAACAATTTGACTTAGGCAGTGACTAACCTGAAAGACTAAAAACGTGAAAATATTTATAACTTGACACTGGCACCAATAGCTAGTATATGTAGCTGATTGCCAATATATAAGAAGAAGAAAAAGAACATTTTAATTCTGATGACATTTAATGTTGGGAACGCGTACGGTCGTGATTGCTTTGACAGTTTTATGGTTGCAGTAATCGTTTTTATTTAATGTATAACGTTTAAACTTCAATTTGATATTAATTTTCTTGAATCGTAAAGAGACATCGTTTTGTGCGCTTTGAGTGTTAGCATTTATAATTATTCTTAGTAATATACACACATGTGTATCCATATTCTACTTTCACATGCTTCTTTAATTTTAATGAAGGGTAGGTAAATGATTTTAAGTGAATATATTTTCTTCCCATTATATAGGAGGCACGAGCCCAACAGTGGGACATATATGAGCTGAGATGATGATGATGATGATGCTGACTGTTCAGTAAATCCTTTATTTTCAAACTAATCAACTCTTCAGTAAATCCATTGTATTCAAATTAAGCACAAATGCTCTTCACTAAAATAAATAAAACGCGTGTTTCAACATTTGCACATTTTCTTTCTCTAAAGGTGTAAAAAGGGGTTTAAATCTTGCGGTAATACACCAAACAATACAAATAATGAAAATGATATTTAACGCGAACGTTACTAATAATTTGTATCTAGATTAAGTAGCTTGGGAAAGCTAGTTATAAATATAATTGTACGTTGAATACAGCGGAAAGGTACTGACAACGAGAGCCCTGTTAATACTTTGAACATAAAAAGTGTTACGGATATGCCGTCAAAAACTTTAAACTTTAATCAATTATATGTTTGATGAAGGTTAAAATACTAAAAACACAATATCTCATTTCTTAACTTTTCTGGAGGAGTCGTAAAAGCCCGGGTGAGGTATTCAAGTGTAGATCATTATATATGTATACTCGTAGAATAAAAACTTGAAGATTCCGCGACGAAGATGTGAGTCAACAGTAACAATTACTTTGTCTTATATATTTACTCCTTATAAGTTTAATCACATCACAGCTGCCCTTTTATGTCAGACATTCCCAACTGAATAGACTAGAATAGATAGACGATAAGAGAGTTAAGTTTAGAGGAAGAGAAATATATGTAGTACTAGCTCCTGCCCGCGGCTTCACCCGCGTAAAATGTTACTTTCCTAAAGTTTTTCATCCCCTATTTTTATTTTATCCCTCAAGGGTATTTCTTTTTACAAAATTTTAATGTCATATTTATTTATATCTTCTTCTTCTTCTTATATATTGGTAATCAGCTACATATACGAGCTATTGGTGCCAGTGTCAAGTTATAATTATAATATATATATACTAAGATATCGAATATAATACAAGAGCACCACATGACGTTTTCAAATTCCCGTCAAAAGTCCCTATTTATATCTTATCAATAAGCCTAAAAGTAAGTGTCAAGCTTCTGTTAATGTCAGTCATAAAACTATTGTCAGTAACTTTTGCAATATATTTGATTTGGTATATTGAGACGACCCTAAGTAATTGGGATAAGAGTAGGAGAATGATGAAGAAAAGAATAAAACACCAGTTGTCAGTAGACGTAAAACTATCTATTGTAAAAAATATATTGAAGGCATAAATAATTATATTTATTAAATATCTTTAAGTGATATAATATATATATAATAATTTTTGATTAAAATGTTTATAATTATATTTTATACGAATATATTGAACTATTGAACTATCACTTCAAACATAAGGTCATTCCATATTCAGTATGTTTCGCGAATGTACAACGTGCAGGTGTCCGTACCTTATACGAGAGCGATGTTTGTGCATCTCATAGCTTCCTTGGCACTGTTAGCCATGATTGCAATAGGATGACATCATTTGACATTGTTCTACATATAAATAAATTTAATTTTGCCTTTAACTATTTTTTTATTACCTTTGATGATAAATGAACAGGCATGGTAAGTGGTAAATGCAGAATGAACTGAAAATGATTGTGGTAAATCATTATGAACCTCGGCAACAGTAGAGGTAGAATCAAGTTGATGTCTATTATTGGACAGAATGAATGGAATGGAAGAAAAGAGGAAGAGATTTAGCACTCTATTTCTTTAACACACTGAACAAGACTCATTAGCAAATTATTATTATTCATACCCCTATTTTTTGTGATAATTTAGAACTAGCGTGAAAAACAAAAAATAATATCAAACTTTGTCATTTAGGGCTGTAGGAAGAAAGCTGTTAGTACCGTGGTTCTCTATTAATTAATTTATAATGATCGCTTAAAAAAAGATTTACAAAACATGCTTGAAGACACTACCCTATATCGGATATCATAAAAGATAGCTGATCTTAACGATAATGGGATAAACTATTTTAATTATTTCGTTGTTATCGATCTTTGACAAATGTGCAAAATTTTAAATTAATCCGACGTTTAGAAAGGGATTTGATTTTTAAAGATTACCTTACATACAAACAAACATATTATTATGTTCAAGTTAATAAAACGTGATTAAAAGACCATGTTTGACGGTTTTCACCTAGAGATTCAGTTTAGTTCGCACTCATGTGACGACGGTATAAGAATATATAAGAATCTAATCTTTGTAAGAAAACTACGAACGCTAATACATATATAGTATGAGGGGTTTTCTCCTATAGTAATACTAATAGGAGAAAAACCGCTCAGCTAATAATATTAGTACGCGTGGTTAGTAACTCATGAGTTCACAATAGCATGACGCGAATAGTTTGAAAAGAAGACTCAGCTTAATAGCGTGAGAAATAAGATATATTACATTTTTTCTTTATAATCTAGACTGGTACTACTTCTGGACAGCAGCTTTTTTCTGGGGAAAATCTTATGATCCATACACCGCCAATACCAAATATAAGCGGTGGGAGGGACGCTTCGCTACCCTATAACATGCCGTACCTCTATCGCTGTTTGAGCGGACCAGCTGGTCACCTTATCTTCTTTGCAGAGACTATAGAGGTTATACCTACTTCACAATATGAAAGGTTTTTAGGCAACGGCCTTACTGTACCCATGGTGTTGCTAAGGTCCATGTGCATTAGTCTCACTTACACATCAGGTATGCTGCTTGCATAAAAAAAAGGCTTGCTATGTCGCATTGGTTATAGGTATTTGCTTTATGGTAAGTAATTTTTCTTTCCTATATAGTTTGGTTCTTTTTTACACCTTAGGAATTATATGAGCGGAGGAAAACCATATAGTATAGCATATTGCATTAGTGAATAAACACGTCATTAGATTTGGCCTCCAAAAGAGCGATGATCGGGATTGCTCATGCATGTGGGAGAAAATAAAAAAGAAAAACTATTTTGGTGTATAACTATTTTAGTTTTTTTTATAATTCGTCTGAATCATTATTTTTTCTTTGTGTTGCAAATTGCTTTGATTTTATATTTGCAACATGATTTTTTTTTATATCAATGTTTTCTATTTAAAAACAGTTAGATAAACATCGTTATAATTTTGGAATATAAAATAAGATGCAACTTAGTGAATTATTTATAAAGCATTAGAGAGTTAATTTGGTGACAGCATAAGAATGCATTTGTCACTATCCATGAGAGCCGTAAAAATCGGCTAAAGATATAGCCGAGAGAGTGATCAGAGGCTCTCTTTTGATAAACGTAAAAATTACTGCAATCGCCAACCCATCTACGAAGCATAGCATTATCTCTGTTTAAACAAGCCTATGTACCAATAGAAGGCGATAATAGATTGATAAATGATGATGATGAATAAATAAAAGGAAACATGTTGTAAAATAAACGACTAAGGGCTATAAAATGCTGTGTAGTAGCGGCTACGAATACTACCAACCCTAACTTTGCTTGTGGATGTCGTAAAAGACGATTAAGAGCCTTATAATGACCTGGGCTAATTCCATCTGATGTCATTTGGTCAACAATGGCATTCCCAAGGCGGGTTGACGTCTGGCAGGCGGCCGGTCATAAAACTATTGCCAAATAACTTTTACAATATGTAGGTACTATGAAAGAAGAGTACATGTTGCATCGATCCCAAGTAATTAGGGTAAGAGTAGGAGAATGATTCAATTTGTATATATAATAATAATAATTATTAATTATTATCAATTACTCAATAGCTTTTATTACCTATTTTTTTTTGACGGTTGGATATGGTATGGTCACTCCCATACATACTTTTTTATTATTGTACTTGTTTTTTTTTTCATATGTTTAAGTTATATTATATCTGTCGGCAGTTCTCATGACTGTTTTGTTTCATTACATTGGTGTCCCTAACTAGATTATATTCTAAGGCTAACAAGTTCCGCTGGCCGTATATGTCCCATTTTTACGTATTAGCCCATCAAGAGTCGTCTTACCTAATTGCAAGGATACCTTTTATATCTGAGCCTAGTGATTTTGACAAAATTTCAAGTTATAACTGGCAGTAATACAATAATAAACGGTAACACATATTAACGTTACTTATTATTAGGTATATAGTTAAGACGTGACCATATTAAAATATAATTATTTATTAATTAAAGGATTACTTTAAAAAAATTGCTATATACAATTAAGTAAATAATCACATAGACAATGTTTTCTGCTCCTTCACTTACAGAAACCATAGCTAACGATTTCACTAAAATGAAATTTGTGTTGTTGTTTCACCAAACTGCAGAAAACCTTTGAGTTAACGTTAAAATAAGCTTTATTAATTTCATATATTTAAAAGTAAAACACAAAGAAATTATATATAATAAATAAAATATTTATTATATATAATTATATATAATTTCCGCCCGAACAAGCCGGTTTCCGAAAAGACACATCGCTCGACGAACCGACAACCGTTGGGGAAGAAAGGTTGTCGAGTGGAGACCACAAATCGGATGGCGCCGCGTAGGACGACCCCCCACTAGGTGGACTGACGACATTATCAAGGTCGCAGGAAACCGCTGGATGCAGGTGGCGCGGGACCGTGTTGAATGGCATTCACGTGGGGAGGCCTATGTCCAACAGTGGACGTTTACGGGCTGATGGATGGATGGATGGAAATAAAATATTTACAGATTCTCGTTAGTTTTACAATATGCTTATATCTGGATTTCGATGCCTATTTCTTTAGGATTTTTTCTTGAGAAGGATCAATGTCAACTTCCCATTATCTTTAGCCCATATACAAGTAAGTACGTTCCAAATCCCCAATTATTGTTCATCACAGCCCATATGTGTCCCACTGTTGGGCTCGGGCCTCCTCCGTAATAGGAGGGAAATTAACCTACTATACCGCACTGGTCAGACATTTTGGTATAGGGTTTTGTTTCGAGTTTTCCTTCTCTTGCATAGATGTTATATGGATTTTATATACCTTAGTTGTTTCGTACCAATCACCCACGGGTAAGATAGGGGGTGGTGAATTGTATTCTTACTCCGTCACCACACGGATGCAATTATTGTTAATGCCGAAAAATTTTAAATGTATAAACTATATGTATCTATGTACTGTAACGATTCTCAAATTATTTATTTATAAATACGTCGATACGTCCGTCGGTGCGTTGTAGATCGTATGAATTGAGTGGAAACATTTAGCAACGGAGAGGCAATTAGGGTTATCTCACCACCTCAGTTGAAAAATCCCCTCTCGTACACATTGAAGAGCCCATCTACGCTCTCTTTGAGAACGTTGCAAGGAAAACGAGCCGAAAGGAATGATGGATTCATTCGGCAATTTTATATCATAAATTATGTATATAATAAATTGTATACCTTTTGATATTATATTTATGAAAGGTGGGTTGAGAATTTTTATGATTTTTTTTTGAGTCTATGTTCTATTTTTGAAGTGAAAACTTCTTTAGGCGCGTTGAGCGTTTTTGGAGGGGAAAAACTTATAGGTTCGCGTCACCGACATACTAATGCTAATAGTATATCTGTAGCTATATGAAAACTTCTTTAGGCGCGTTGAGCGTTTTTGGAGGGGATAAACTTATAGGTTCGCGTCACCGACATGCTAATGCTAATAGTATAATCTATAGCTATAAGTAGTGTTTTTATATAGATAAATGAATAAAAATAAAGAATTTATTTTCAAATATTTTCAATATTCATATCAATATTTGCATTAAAAAGTATGTCATTATTTATTTTAATTGTATTTTTAATATTTAACCTTTATGTCATCAAATGAGTATCATTGTGGTTTAAAGGTTATCTTACTAGCGTGATAAACCGATTCCTAGATGTTCGATAATATTTTTTATTTTTATATAAAAATTAGAAAATTATTATTATTTCAATTAGTCTTAAGTTAATAGTTTTCACTTCTATCGGCAGTCCCCATGACTGCCTGTTTTTTTTTTAGACATAAATTTAGCACACGCTTATGCAGGCTTGGCTGTATGATTTTGGCTTTATTTATATTAATTTCTAAATCAAATTTATTAATTCATACGCATAAGTAAATTAACGTCTCTTTCGTACATAAAAAATATGAAATAAATACCGACATTTTGGGAAAGCTTTTAGTAAAATTCTATTAAACGGTACCAGGGAAGAACTTTTTAGGTAGTTAGAGCATTTCATCTGCTCTTCGTCGTACAAAATTTATAAACGGCTATCAGTAATTACCATTAAGAGCATTTAGTACCCGATAATAAATATTGCATACGACCGTTCGAAAGAAAAACCACTAATTTCATTTCCGTAGAGGCTTGTCCCTGTGGCATATTACCTGTATGATGTCGCTTGAAACACTTCTGGGTATTTATTAGGAGTTGTTAAAATAATTAATAAAACCTAAAATACCTAAAATTGTTTTTAAATAAATTATACATATTCTAATTTTTTTTTAAATATTGATGTTTTAACAACTCTATTTGTATTTAAACATTTTTGATTGGACGCATCTATACTCTCTCGCATTTATAACACGACTGACAATCATTCCACAGGTAGTGTGTGATAGAGAAAACGCACTACTAAGTCTAAATTGACCGATTGTCTCTTTCTAAAGATCGATGTGCAATATTTAATTACCTGGCACTGTATTTTGTTTATAAATATTAACCAAATATATATATATATATATATATAACTATTTTTTAACGCAGTATAAAAAGTAAATGACTATATATTTAGTATTGCTTTAGTCTTTAAAGATCTCCAGTTTAAACTGTATAGCTAGTACATCTGACCTTTTTGAGTTGGGTTTGTATTAAATTAGAAAATGAATGAAGAAAATATCTTGAACATATCTGCACGAATATGTAGTATCACATTTTTTTTTATCAAGGATAGGAATTTCGAAGACTTGGTTAATAAAACTAAAAGAAAATATCTATTGTTTCTAGAAGAACTGTATCATCATACCTGATCTATCGTTTGTATTGTACACCATATGATACACATAAAACAAGTATTTATTATTCATAGTTCATTCCAATGCTCCAAGCATATTAATTTAGCACACCCATTAATAATGCAGGTACTATACTCGTTCGTTTGCTTACACCAATGGCAGCAGTATGTATTGTAAATTATTATGTATGTATTTAAAACTAGAGAATAAATATAATGACTTCTAAATTTTACGCGAGTATTACACATTTGAAATAAAACTACTTTTACAGATTCTATCGTGTTTGTATTTGATTTTTAATTTCCCGACGTTTCGAACACTACAGTGATCATGGTCACGTGAGGACATTTTTTTTTTTCTTTGGTGGGCTATGGATGCGTCTCGCCCCGCCGAATCGGTCCGGGGTGACGGAAAGGCGGCGCGTGACCCCATAGACCCACCGTAAAATCCTCTCTCTTCGCCGTGCGAGCGGGCCACCGGTACCCGATTTTTGACTTCGGTGGCCCATGGTCACGTGAGGACTGAGGTTGTCTTACGTCCAATATGTCATTGTTATTACAGAAATTTATTTATATCTACCCTATAAGATATTAAATTTTGACCCACATTTTTATACAAAATTAATACAAATTCATTGCCAGTACAAAAAGAGAATGATTCTATATATAACATTTTTATGTTGTTTATGATTTGTTATTATTATAGACGCTAGATAATACTTTGTGTGGTCCACAAAGTTTTGTTTTGAGTCTGGATGTAATTTGTCTGCGTAAATTACATGTTAGTAAAGTAAATATAAGCCTTCGCAATATAAGGATTATTTCCTTAGTGCAAGGTTTTTTTTTTCATTATCACAGCCTATATATGTCGCACTGTTGGGCTCGGGCCTATTGCGTAATGGGAGGGAAATTAACCTACTATGTCGCGCTGGTCAGACGTGTTAGTATAGAGTTTTGTTTCGAGTTTTCCTTCTCTTGCATAGATGTTATATGCGTTTTATATCCCTTAGTCGTCTATTACGATCACCCAAGATCTTTTTAAAAAAATAAAAATAATAATCGAAACTTTTATAAATCGTTAGATTTTTCTTTCCTGTATCTATCTGTATTTCCCAAATTAGGTTGCGCTCTATATTATTAATTACTGGTTAATAGTTAATAGCCTACTATTCAATCGCGTCGCTTCTATGAATTACTGGTATATTGAACGCTAATATTTTATTTCAACATCCACGCTGTGTGGTAGCGGCTACGAATACTACCAACACTTACTTTGCTCGTGGAGTCATCATGCTTTATAACAACCTGGGCCAACTTCATCTGATGCCGTTTGGTCAAAAATTACATTCCCAAGGAGGGTTGACGTCTAGCAGGCGGTCGGTCATAAAACTATTGCTAATAACTTTTACAATATGTACTATGAAAGAAGAGTACATATTGTATCGAGTACATATTAAGAGTACATATTGTACCTCAAAAGTATTTGAGATAAGTGTAGGAGAATCATGATATTATTTCAAGATCCATTTTATCACATAACAAAATCAGATTTTTTCTTCATTATGGCGTATTAGTTAAGATACTGATCTACCGAGCCAGTGTCGTGGTTGCGATTCCTACGCATGACGATAATTTATACGATCTATAAACTGTTGTACTAAGTTTTGGTGTAATTTGTATATGTTAATTATATGTTTGTAAAGTTCCCTGCATTAAAAGTATTAGTTCCTTAGTGCAGGGTGTTGTTTTAAAAAATAATAATATGTATCACATTAATGACCACTTGTTATCTGATTAGTTGTCATGACAACGGCGACTGCGCAAATACATGACCGATATTATATTTTCCTCGATTTTCTAACGTTTATAGACACTACTCTGCTCCCATTTGTCACAGCGTTATTGATTATAGCCTCTGCCTATAACTATAATCTTTCATCTCAGCTCTTATATGTCCCATTGTTGGGTTCGAGCCTCCTGCGTAATGAGGGGTAAATTGAACTACTGTACCACACTGATCACACGTGTTGGGTTAGGTTTTAGCTGCGAGTTTTCCTTGTCTTATAATACCTTGTAATTTCCGTCTGTGGAATGAACTTCTGCTAGATATAAAACGCTCTAAGACCCTGGCCACATTTAAAGTAAAACTTAAAAATTATTATCTAAAATTGATCAGTTAGTATTTGCTATCTACTTTATTATATAACCTAGATTTATATTATTACTTAACTAAACTTCACATTTATTAAGTTATCAGCCGCGTTATAATATTTATTTTATATATGTGTATATATATGTATATGTGTGTATGTATATGTATATTGTATGTATGTGTTTATTTATATATTTTATACATAGTTAAGCAGTACACCTACAACTACCGCTCTTGCCTTACATGTTTCCATCCAAAGATTGCCTGGCAGAAATCGCTTTTAGCGATAAGGCCGCCCATTGTACTATCTTCGCTTAGAATTGTTATTATAAATGTATTAACCTAGGTGTGCAATAAAGTATAAATAAATAAATAAATATAATATAATCTCTCTCTTATAATATTATTTTTCAAATATCTGATAAAATAATACATTTGGTGATATAACAGGTATGTTTTTGAGATTATCATATTTAAACCAATTCTTCAATTTTATATGACCTGACGAGAAAGAATACAATTCACCATCTCCTATTTTGCCCGTGGGTGTTGTAAAATACAACTAAACGTATAAGATATCTATAACATTAACGTAAGAGAAGAAAAACTCGTATTAAAATCCTATGCCAACCTATCAGACCAGCGTGGTATAGTAGATCTTTTCCCGCTTGTTGTGGAGCTGGCTGGAGCCTAATAGTGGGACATATATGAGCTGATCTCAGCTCATATATGTCCCATCATCTGATGAATGTAGATAATTAAAGAGCTTCATTATATTGTACGGTATTATCCATGTGGTGACGGAGTAAGAATACAATTCACCACCCCTCTATCTTACCATTGGTAATCGTAAAAGACGACTAAGGGATATAAAGGTCATATAACATCTATGCAAGAGAAGGAAAACTGAAAAATAAAACCGTATACTAACACGTCTGACCAGCGCGGTATAAGTAGGTTAATTTCTCTCCCATTACGAAGGAGGCCCGAGCCCAACAGTGGGACATATATGGGCTGTGATTATGATGATGATGATTATATTGTATAAAGCCTTTTTTACTTCGGTATTCAAATTTAAACGTAGTAAGAAACTAATGAGGGAATTAGTAGTTAAATCCATCGATGCAAGATTCCTAGTACCCACTGTTATAAATTAATGCTAGCAGTAAGCTATCATATTTTGAATGTAAAACAACCTCGAGGAATCCATCTAAAGAATATTGTAAGGTATTACTTGTTTTTAGTCAGAATATATTTATAATATTGTATTTTAATTGGTGATTTTAAAACGTTAAAGTATTTTTCCCAATGAAGAAATTATTTCTCGTGGAATCATATTTCACTTTAAAACGTGCTCAGAATTGTAAATTAAGTTGGATTATTAATTAATTATTGTTAATTAAGTTTGAAGATTACTAAAGATTAACATAAATCGGCTATTATTAAGTTTAATAGAAAAATTAAATAACATATAGAAAAATATGTTTTTTTTTCTTATTTGTTAGACGATCCAGTAGCCAATATCGCGTGATATATGATAATTGAATATATTGCTTATCACATACACAATAAAATACCTTTTCGATCTTATCTTGATTTTTGTCTCTATATTTAGATGAAATTATAAATTAATTTAAATTCATTTATTATGCATAGACCCTGCGAGGGCACTTACATATTGTCAGTTTTAACATATTAAATTAATCTAATAAACTACCACCGGATCGGAAGTAGACCACTACTGAGATGATCCGGCAAGAAACTCAGCAGGTTTGTCTATTATTGTTATAATATCGTCATCATCATCATTACAGCCAATAAATGTCCCACTGTTGGGCTCGAGCCTCCTCCGTAATGGAAGTGAAATTAACCTACTATACCGCGCTGGTCAGACGTGTTGGTGTAGGGTTTTGTTTCGAGATTTCCTTCTCTCGCATAGATGTTATATGCGTCTTATATCCTTTAGTCGTCTCGTACGATCACTCACAGGTAAGATATGGGGTGGTGAATAGTATTCTTACTCCTTCACCACACGGAAGAATATAATATAATTGTTATAATATATCTAATTATAATATTCTAGCTTATTCAAAAATGTATCATCATTATTATTATCATTTTAGCTCATATATTCCAGTTCCATTTCTGGGTTCGAATCGAAATCGACGTGCTACAATACGTTAGTTAAACGGTTTGGTATATGTGCTTATTTATAAATAAATACACATGATTTGAAATAAATACTATTTTTTACGGAATATCACATTTGTATTTGACAATAAATTTCCCCCATCGCCGTCGTTCCGAACTCTTTCAGGGTTCGTGGTCATTTGACAAGAGATGAATAAAAATAGTTTATCTGTGTGGTGACGAAGTAAGAATACAATTCACCACCCCATATCTTACCCTTTTTTTTTTTTTTTTTTTTTTTTATTGGTGGGCTATGGGTGCGTCTCGCCCCGCCGAATCGGTCCGGGGTGACGGAAAAGGCAGCGCGTGACCCCATAGACCCACCGTAAAACCTTCTCTCTTCGCCGTGCGAGCGGACCACCGGTACTCGATTTTAACTTCGGTGGCCCGCCCGGCGGTTTACCCTCGCGGGTTCCTCTCGTCGACGCCCCGACAGATTTCGCCGTTGGGGCGTCGCCCTCACGCGGTGGCCTCACGTCGGGTGACCGGACAATTCCCCGGTCTGATCACCCGAGGCCTCGGTTAGGGCGGCATCAGGCGCAGGTATTCGCGCCTGCGCCGCCCCGGCCGCTGACGGCGGCCCGGGTCGCGGGATTCCTCCCGGACTCGTTCCGCCGCCTCCTTCTGCGAGATGACAGCCTCGCAGAAGGCGGCGACCGCGTCCCAGTTCCTGACGCTGTCGACCATCGCTCTCGCGACAGCCGGCAGCGTCAGGTCGGCACCGATAACAGCGACAAGGTCACGGCGCTGCCGGTCAAAGCCCGGACACGCCTCCAGCGTGTGTTGCGCCGTGTCCTCGTCACTGCTGCAATGGTGGCAGAACGAAGTCCACTCCCTACACGCGACCGTGTGCAGGTAAAAGCCGAAGCATCCGTGCCCCGACAACACCTGCACCAGTCGAAAGGAGAGGACTCCGTGCCGCCGCTCCATCCACTCCATCAATACGGGCCGGAGAGCCTCGACGGTGACGACACCGTGTCTAGGCCTCTCCAGCCGCGTAGCCCAACGGGCGATGACGTCTCGGCGGGCGTCCTCGCGCCAGGTGGCTATCTCGCTCAGCGATGGGGAGCCACCTTCGTCGCGCAGTGAGGTCACCCGCCGGTAGAGGTCGGAGAGCATCTCCGCCTCTAGGTCCCACGGGGGTGTCCCGGCCAGTAGGCATGACGCCTCGGTCGATACCGTGCGGTACCCGCGAATGGCTCTGACCGCCATGACTCTCTGGGGTCTCCACAGAACAGCCCTGAGCTGGACATTCAGAGCCCTCGCCCACACGGGTGCGCCGTACATGGCCATAGAACGGATCACCCCCGCATACAGCCGTCGGCCCTCGAAGCTGGGTCCGCCCACGTTCGGCATGAGCCGCGAAAGGGCGGACGCCGCGCCGACCAGCCGGGGAGCAATTCGGCGAAAATGCTCCCGGAACCACCATCGCCCGTCGAGCACCAGACCCAAGTACTTCATATGGGCCTGGATGCTGATGTGGACGGAGTTGACGACTAGCGAGACGCCGATTGGCGGCCTTACGCGTGGCCCATGGAACAATAGGGCCTCCGTTTTATTTAGGGCCACCCTGAGCCCCAGCGCCTCGATTCGCCCGACCATCTCCTCGGTGCCGAGAGTGGCCAGGCTCGCCGCCTCTTCGAGTGTCCTGCCCCGGGCTGTGACGAGCGTATCGTCAGCGTAGCATATCACGCTCAGCCCGGGGGGGAGACTCCCTCTCAACGCCCAGTCGTACCCGATGTCCCACAGAGTCGGCCCCAGAACCGAGCCCTGTGGAACGCCGCACGACATGGACGTCCGCACAATGTCCCCTGCGGGACTCGCGCAGAGGACACTGCGCCCCTCCAAATAGTCCGCCACCAGCCGCCTTAGGTACAAGGGCACCCCATGAAATCGGAGCGCCTCCCTGATGCAGCTGAATGGCAGACTATTGAATGCGTTGGCGATGTCCAGCGACACCGCCAACAGCACTCCCCCGCCGGTGACAGCCTCCGCGGCCGTCTGCCTCAGTCGTAGCAGGGCCCCGATGGTCGAACGCCCCCTTCTAAAACCGAATTGAGCGTCCGACAGATCGGGTCCCACCTCCTCCAGGTGCTGGACGATGCGGGCAGCGAGGATGCGCTCCAGCAGCTTACCCACATCGTCGAGGAGCACGATGGGCCTGTAGGCCGACGGCGAATCCGGGGGCCGTCCCGGCTTTGGCAGGAGAACCAACCTCCCCTCCTTCCAGCACTCAGGGAACCGTCCAGACGCCAAACAGGCGTTGCGCAGCTGCCTGAGGCGAGGCTCGAGGTGCTCGAGGAGCGACGTCAGCACCCGGACTGGTATTCCGTCCGGGCCGGGGGCCGTGGTCGCGGAACGAATCCGCGCCACAGCTGCTCCCACTTCCGTCTCCGTCACGGGCGGAACACTCTCGTCGTCAGCCTCCCGGTCTTGTTCTGGCGAGGCCATGACCGGGGCCGTGTGTTCCGACTGCCGTGGAAACAGCTCCTCGACCACCCTACAGAGGAAGTCGGGCTGGAGGGTCTCGGTGAGGGGGGGGCCCTGCGCGCGAAGCTTATTCAGCGACGCGCGATACGGGCGACCCCAGAGGTCACGGTCGAGACCGTCCAGCATCTCCTGCCAACTCGCACCCTTGGCGGCTCGGATGGCCAGCCGAAAGGTCGTCCGCGCATCGCGGTACGCCTCGTACAGCTGGCCCTCCCGCTCAGCGTCGCGGTGACGCCGCCGGCTGCGGGTGTAGGACCTTCGGGCTCTGATACATGCCGCACGAAGGTCCGCCAATCTTGGGGACCACCAGTAGACCCCCTGCCTCGGAGGTAGACGCCGCCGCACTCTGGGCATGGCCGCATCGCAGATCTGCGTTAACGCACTGCGGATGCGGACAGCCTCGGCGTCCACCCCGTCCGCTGGGGGCGGTGAGGACAGCCACGTGTGAACGATGGCCGCCTCCGCCAGCAGGTCCCTGTCAAGACGACCCACAGCCCACCGCGGAAACGCGGGAGCTCCGTCCGCCCTGTGACCCCTACCGGGGTCCCGGAGAGGGGAGACCTCCATCCGGATGTACCGGTGGTCCGATAGGGTCTCCGCCTCCTCCAGGACACTCCAGTTCCTCACCCGTGGTGCGACAGCGGGGCTAGCGAACGACAAGTCCACTATCGACCCGCCCTGCTGCCGCACACACGTGTTCACTGAGCCTCTGTTAAGAACACAGAGGCCCAGTGAAGCCGCCCACTCGATGACCGCCCGCCCGCGGTCGTCCGTCATAGGGGACCCCCACGCCGTGGATTTGGCGTTGAAGTCCCCCAGAACCAGGACGAGGCCCGGTGCCAGTCGCCGTATCGAGGCCTCCAAGTTGGTGAGGGAGGCCCTGAAATCGTCCATTCTCCTGGTAGGGGAGAGGTATACGCTGTAGAGCGTGACCCCTCCCCACTCCGCCGCGACAAATTCCTCGCCCCTATCCAAAAGAGACAAGGACGGGAAGTGCCGCTGCGTAGAGACGACGATTGCCGCAGTACCGTTTCGGCTGACCACCCAATTGGGGCGATCAGGCACGCAGTACGGTTCCGCGACTACGGCTGCACCAATCGACCACTCCGCCATGGATTGCAGGAGTAAGTCCTGCGCACCGGCGGAGTGGTTGGTGTTGGCTTGCAAGAGGTGGTGCATGGATGGTGTAGCCATTAACGGGCTGTATCCATGACCTCCCCCTCGCCGGCGGGCGATCGGACCGCGCTAGGAGCGGGAGCGGCCGTGGTCGGAGGGCCGCCCCGCCCCTTTGGGGCCGAAGCTGGAGGTTTGCACGCCCCAGAGCCCATGCGGTGCTTGGCGGGCTTATTGCCCGCCGCACACGCGGGGCAGTGGGGCGGGGCGGCGCAAGATGCCGCCACGTGCCCGGTTTGACCGCAGCGGAAACACAGTCCGCCGCAGTCGAAGCAATTAGTGCACGTCGGTCGAGTATGTCCGACCGCCATGCACTTATAGCACCTCGCAGGCCGGTGCTCAAGCACGGTCACCTGCGCCGAGCTCCAGCCCACGAGGAGCCTGCCTGAGCCGGCCAGTTGCCTGACCGACTCCACCGGGCACTGCGCCCAGGCGGCACCTACGCCGCCCGGACCGGGGCGGATGACACCAACCCGGACGGTGTCTATGGGACACCCGGTTCTCGAGGCAATAGCCTCCCGGATGTCTTCCACCGTCACGGAGTCGTCCAGACCCGCGATGCGCATTTCGGCGCACTTGACGGGCCTGGCGATCCTGATGCCACCCTCCTCGGCAAACAAACCTCGCAGCTTGTCAGCTACGCTGTCGGCCGTCTTGGAGCCCTCGGCCCCGGGGAACTCGAGGATTCGAGCCCCTGTCCGGCTCTTGCGGGTCCTGGCTTCGACGCCTCCAATATCGGAGACGTCTAGCTCCCGCCGGGCCTTCCTCAAGACGGCCTCGTAGCTGAGGCCCTTCTCAGCCGCCTCAGGCAGCACAGTGATCACCACTGCGGCTGTCTTCGGCGACTTGAGCCCCTTGCGCGGCCTCTTCTTCTTACCGGCTCCTGCCTGTGGAGCGGGAGCGGGGACCTCAGCGGCGCGCTTGGCCTCCGCTCTCCTCCTCTGACCGCGACTCTTCCGGTCGCGCTCGGCCACCTGCCAACCCTCGGGCGCAGCAGGCGCGACAGGCGCGGAAGGCGCAGTCGTTGACGCGCTGGTCGTCGCCGGCGGTGTTGTTGCCGACGATGACTGCGGTCGCCAGATATTCGCTACGGACGACAGTACAACAGAAGAACTGGGGACCGCCGTCCGCACCCAGGGTACACCGCGTGGAGGTTTCTGACACCGTACCCCCCCCATATCTTACCCTTGGGTGATCGTAAGAGACGACTAAGGGATATAAAATGCATATAACATCTATGCAAGAGAAGGAAAACTCGATACAAAACTCTATATCTACATGTCTGACCAGCGCGATATAGTAGGTTAGTTTCCCTCCCATTACGGAGGAGGCCCGAGCCCATCAGTGGGACTTATATGGGCTGTCATGATGATAATGATGATGAATAAAAATAATATTACAATATTCAAACCATAAACTCAGATCATAATCGCTACAAATAAACAAGAGAAATATATAACTATGTAATATAGAAATCACGTTCCATGCCTACGATAAGCGGGTCTTACCTTCGCGAGGGTGTTGACATTGTTCAATCGTACATATGAACGTGCATAGATTAAATTCAAGCATCGCAAATGCAGCTAGCTCTACGTGAATGATTATTTCCTTGTGACAAGCAGGTCAAAGAAACGTTTCCTTGAATTGATCTTGTAGATTACATTGAACAAACGAGTTCCTGAACTCCACCTGACAGGAGGCAGTCATCTGAATGTACTCGTACCTTTGGTATTCCTAGGATCCATGAGCACTTGAGTAATAGTAAGTACATTTTTTTTTTGTTTGTCCAAACTATTGGGAGTTTGGGCTTACGTCTCTGTACTCTGACGTGATCAGGGACATAATTTAGCGTGTTTGATTTTAAATAGGGTGAGTAAATTTAGTTTAGTAAGTAAATTAAGTTGTAAGTGTTAAATTAGAGGTTGAAATATAGTGTACAAGTATTAATAGAAATAATCAGTTGAGTAGTGTATTGAGTTGTGTGCAGATGAGTTTATAATAAGAGTGAAATTATTATTATTAGGATTAGTATGAGAAAATGAGAAAAACTTAATATTAGTGGAGTAACTAGGACAGAAAATAATATTAGAAATTAATTAACATTATAAAGAAATAAAGAGAGTTACATAGAAAATTATTACAATTCTTTTTTTGATTAAATTGAATATTAAAAAGTGTGAAGGAAAGAACATAAAGTACAAACACTCAAATACATAGAGAACATAAAATATTAGATTAATATTAAATAAAATACAGAACATAAATAATAGAAAATGGCAAAGAAAAGAGCATAACATGTAAACTTTAAACTTAGAGAAATAACAAAAATAGAGGTTATCTTATTTAAAAATAAAGAAGTTAAGTGAACCGAAAGGAAATAAATGAAATAATATAGGAAATCAAAAACTAGATAATGAAAGAGTATGTTCTCTCTGCCTACCCTGCAAGGGATATGGCGTGATGATATGTATGTATGTATGTAATATTAACTATTATCATTATCTTTTTTTTATTTAATTTTGTACTTTATTGTGTGTATATATATATATATATATATATATATATGATGATATATATATATATATATATATATATATATATATATCATCATCATTCTCCTACTCTTATCCCAATTGCTTGGGGTCGATACAATATGTACTCTTCTTTCATAGCACATATTGTAAAAGTTATTGGCAATAATTTTATGACGGGCCGCCTGCCAGACGTCAACCCTCCTTGGGAATGTAATTATTGACCAAATGGCATCAGATGGAGTTGACCCAGGTCGTTATATGGCTCTTAGTCGGCTTTTACGACATCCACGTGCAAAGTAAGGGTCGGTAGTATTCGTAGCCGCTACCACACATATATAAGAAATAGTAAATAGAAAAGAACAAAGAGAATAGAAATAAGTCATTACTACCAATAGTAACCACTTACCATCAGGTGGGTTTTATAGTAGATCCACTAACAAAGTCAAAAATAAATAGGGACCATGTCTGCTGTACATTTCTACACTATATTCTGCATAGTTCTAGTGATAGGGCAACATGTTAACATTTTTTGTCTATAGCCGTGAGCCGGGTCGTACGGGGTAGTACCACAAATACGTAGAAATGCGACGTTTCAGCCATGTACTGTTGTGCTTCCTTTGTGAACTAGAGAGCGGGCAGTTCATCTTTCACTTTGTGGGTGGGTTTTGGTTGGTAGGCCTAGAAGTACTCTTTTTTTTTTGGCGGCGGGTTACAGTACTTCACGCCCCTCTAATCCGTCCGGGGTGACATAGAAGCGGTGCGCGACCCCGTAGACCCGCCCTACAATATATGTCTCGATACCGTGCGGGTGGTTCACTGGAACGCGGTCTTTTTCTTTAGTGGCCCACCCGGTCAGGCCTAGTTATACCTTTAGCATTGCAAACGGCTATGAGTGGCAGTAACACTTATCATCAGGTGTGCTACTTGCTCGTTAACCACCATAAGCAATAAAAAAAGTTCGAATCGAGTCAAATTATTTTGTAAGCCGCATAAAGGTACTTATAAATTACCAATATAACTTTTTATTTAAAATTAATGTAATAATCTATTACGGGATGGAAACGCGGCCAGCTGAGATGAGAAGAACAAGCTGAGATGATATGTCAAGACACTTAGCGTGCTCGTGGTTTTTTTGACTAGCTTCTTTAAATAAAATTGTATACAACATTCATTTTTCCGTGTGTTGACGGAGTAAGAATACAATTCACCACCCCCTATCTTACCCGTGGGATATAAAACGCATATAACATCTATGCAAGAGAAGGAAAACTCGAAACTAAACCCTATACCAATACGTCTGACCAGCGTGGCGTAGTAGGTCAATTTTACTCCAGTTATGGAGGAGGCTCGAGCGCAACAGTGGGACATATATGAGCTGAAATGATGAAACAACATTCGTTGGTGCAAATAAAGTTTAGTCCAACAACCGTAAACAAAACGATATTCTTTACTATTCAGCATATATACACATATATCATTGCTTGTAATAAAATCATTCATTAATTTACTATTAGTATAATTTATCGTTCAAACTTACTACAAAAGACGTACTCCTCTTTCGTTAAATTAACGTCCTTGTGTTCGACTCTATTCAAATATAAAGAGAAATGAATGATGGAAGTGTTTAATGAAGGAGCTGGCTCACAACTTGAACGCTCGTAATTGCAAATCGATAGCGATAATATGTTGGTCGCCATATAATATCATTGCATAATCGTTTATTTTATGCTGTCATGCAAAAAGAGATATTTATTGTTGTTCTAAGATAGTAAGACTTTGGCAGACTTTATTTAGATCATCATCTCAGCTCATATATGTCCCACTGTTGGGCTCGAGCCTCCTCCTTAATGAGAGGGAAATTGATCTACTGTACCAAGCTGGTCAGACGTGTTGATATAGGGTTTAGTTTCGAGGTTTCCTTCTCTTTGCGTAGATGTTATATGCGTTTTATATTCCTTAGTCGTCTCTTACGATCACCTAAGGGTGAAATGTATTCTTACTCCGTCGCCTTATGGGAGATCACATTTAGATCATATTTTTAATAAATTGATAAATAAAGGCACAATGTAGTGAAATAATTAAAATTTAATTGTGGTAGGATCTCACTGTGGACAGTTCTTTGTCTACAGCCGCGGGTCGGTCCGTCCGGGGTAGTACCACACTCTCGCAGAAGATCGACGTCTGAGTAATGGCAATGTGCTATTGCGCTTCATTCGGTGAGCGAGAGAGCCGGAAGCCGAACTGGGGTGGGTTCGGGGTTTGTATTCGTAGGCAGCAGCCTAGCTATACCATTGGCAAAGGTCCATGGACGACAGTGACACTTACCGTCAGGTGTGCTGTCTGCTCGTTTGTGTCACCATAAACAATAAAAAGAAAATTAACGCTGTAAAGATGAGAGCTCTTTGTACACTACAAAGAGTCTTATGGTAATGTAACGAATACTGTAGAAAGACATAAAAAAAAATAAAAGTCTTAACTACGATTGAAAAAGGATTTTTGCAGTAGTTTGTACATACAAAACAGTGGATGAATAATTTATGAAGTATCTGTGTGCTGACGTAGTAAAATACAATTTACTACCCTTTCTTAGTAGTAGGTGATTGTAAAAGACAACTAATGATCGCAAGTAGATAATATCACTTTAAGAGAAAGAAAAGCTTGAAATGGTAGTTGAAAGTTGGTAGTGATAGGACCACGCTTTTGACAGTTCTATGTCTACAGCCGCGGGCTGGTCCGTCCGGGTTAGTACCACACTCTCGCAGAAAATCGACGTCTGAGTAATGGCAATGTGCGATCTTCGTTCGATAAGCGAGAGAGCCGGAAGCCCAACTGGGTGGGTTTGGGGATTTTACCGGTAGGCAGCGGTCTAAGCTATACCCTTGATATTGCAAAGTTCCATGGGCGGCACTGACACTTACCATCAGGCGTGCTGCTTAGTCGTATGCCACCATAAGCAATAAAAAAGAAATAAGATAGATACTTGAAGTGGAGGAATTCCGAGCCCAAAAGTGAGTGAGTGACTTAACCCTATACCAAAACATCTGACCAGCGTGGTATAGTAGATCAATTTCCCTCCCATTATGGAGGAGGCTTGAGCCCAATAGTGGGACATATATGAGCTGAATAGCTGCTAGCTGAAAGGTTACTTTCCTAAAGTTTTTCATCCCCTATTTTTATTTTATTTACCCCTTAAAGGTAATTTTTTACATGTTAATGTCATATTTATTTATGTCTATTCAATAGCGTAAAAATAAGTTTCAAGCTTCTGGCTTTAAAAATGACGATACTTCCTTACAACTTTTCATCCCCCTTTACAACCGTTCTTGCATTAAAAAGTAGCCTATGTCCTTTATCAGGCTCTAGACTATCTGTGTACCAAATTTCATTTAAATCGGTTCAGTAGTTTTGGCGTGAAAGAGCGACAGAGAGACAGATAGTCAGTTATTTTCGCATTTATAATATTAGTAAGGATTATATGACATTTGATCAAGATAATGTTGGCAATTTTAAGATCAAAATAGTGATGTGGTAATTTTTTTTTTTTGATTGATAAAGATCCGGTGATTAATCTCGAAGACGGATAATATAACTCTTTAATGAACAACAGTGAAGAAACTGTGACTTTTGCTATATGTATTCAATGTTTACGCAATCACACATCATAACATCACGCTTATACCCGAAGTTGGTTTCTGTTAAAAACTTTTTATGATCTATATAACTTTCAAACTAATATCATAAATGGAAATGTGAGTTTCTTTCTTTGTTATTTGTGTGTATATAAGTGTAACTTAAATATACTTAGATCATAATAAAATTTTGCATATACCTTTTTAGTGATACAGAAAAAACATCTTAAAAAATAACCTTTTTTTTCTGTATCACTAAAAACTCAGTTTGACGTACGAGGCATAGATAATTAACTCATAAATTATTTTTTTTCTGTTCTTCACACACATACAAAGTCAATGATATATGTAGAAGAATGGGTCATTCATGAGGAATATAAATTCGGATACAAAGTTGCAAATGACCGTACTGCAAGTAAGCACGATTACCTTCACACCTATACGCCAATCACAACTCACATCTTAAGTGAACTCACAGGACAGACCCAGGTAATCGCCTTTGTACGAACAACTATATGGTATGGATGGATGACATAGGATAGTCTTTACCGTGCGACCACGGGACAAGACCACAACCAGCGCCACCCCTTTACCTGCCCGTGGATTCCTCAGCCAAATCACCCAAGGGTTCATCAAGAGAACGAGCAACAGCTCTTCTCCGGAAAATGTACAGCATCCACCGCTACCGCCAGCCCACCTGCCAAACGCGGCAACCATGACACCACCATGAAACCATGTGAGAGGCCTACATGGTTAACGTTAGAAAATTAACATGCACAACTATGTGCATCGTGCCACTCGCGAGTCTAGACTGCCGAACGGAGATCGCTCGTTAACTTTCATAAGTCTCTTAAAACAAGTTTGCACTAGGTGGTGCGATTAGTGAATACTTTGTTAACATGTTTCCGCTTAGCACGTACGATAAACGGAAGTACCGTCATATAACTAAACAGATAAATAAAGAGATTTTGACTTTTATTTTATGGACAGACACCGCTGTGATAATAAAAATATCACCTAGGGAAAACTTTTTTATTACTTCAAATTAACTGAGATAAAACAGGTATAATTAAAGAAAGCTTAAATCAGATGAACGTCAGAATTCGTTATGATTCAAGTACTCTATGCTTAAACTAACTGAAGTGCTAAAATAAAATTTGAAATGCAATTCACGAGAACCTCCCGCTTTTTTAAATTAAAAAATTAACGTTTGTCAACTAGGTGATTTAAGTTTTAATTGTCTAACTAAAAAAATCCAACAATTCTTTTAAACTTACGGATATTAAGGATTACGGATATTTTTAGTTATTGTGTATTACGCACGGATGATTGTATGCATTAGTGCCGGATGGGTTATCAAAACCTAAACTAGGGTCTCGTATCACCTCATTGTCACCGCAGTTAGGCGGGACACTGTCATACTTCAGAGGCAAAGAAGTAAGCGTAGATTTAGTATAACCTCAATTGGTCTTGCTAAACCTTAAAGTCCGCTATTTTAAATTTAATTTTGGGTACGTTATGGTCTGGCCTGTGGTGTGGTGTGGGCCGAATAACTCAGCTTGTTGCCATTTTCCGCTTATTAAGCAAGTCAACCCAACTGATATCTTGATTTTCGTGGCCCGCTCTATTCCGAATTCCCTAGAACCTCACGGTCTATTGATTGTGTGGTTATTTATGCAACCGAACAGGTAGATAAAATCTTCTAACCGCCGAACGCGTTGCTAAATAATTTTATCATTCTGAGCGTCTATTAGAGTAAAGTACGGAAACTGATGAATATTAGATATTCTACGAGTAAATGGTCTTGTTTAAAGTTGTTAACTGATTATTTTAACCTTTATTCAAGAACTAAACTTCACACAACTTGAATTCCACATTGCAAGCAAAATTAGCATCTAGAATGCATATTTAAAGTGAGTTTTCGATTGCGCTGTTGTAACATTCCTGATCTTACAACGTAAATATTCGCAATATTCAGAAGGAAATGGACGCTTCGTTAACGGACCTCTCCTAATGTTTCCTGCTCTAACATTCTCATTTTAAATTGAAGTATTTATTTCATTTAAATTGCACTAGTGTGTAGTTGGGTTGAATTCCATTCGTGGGTCTATTTCAATTTTGAATTATAAAAGTATTTTAATGAAATACCACTGGGATTGGCTTCATTCTAAGTTATAATACTCATTATACCGCTAAATATGTACGATGTATATAAAGTATTCGGCAGTTACATTACTTTTAAGCACTAGCGTTATTACTTGTAATGTTAGTTCATCAACTCTTCAGCGTTAAACGTGAAGCAGCAAAGGACATATTTTTTAAAAAGACATCATCTAACCTTAAGGAAATAATCTTTGTATTGCGATTTTACAATCATTTGTGCTATATGGTAGCGGCTACGAGTACTACCAACCCTTACTTTGTTCGTGGATGTCGTAATGAATGATTTATAGGTTTGGATCAACCTGGGCCAACCTATATGATGCCGTCTGGTCAACAATTACATTCCCAAGGAGGGTTGACATCAGGTAAACGAATGGACGGAAAACTAAAGATGATAACTTTTGAAATGTGTACGACGGAAGTGGAGTACATGTTGCGTCGGCCACAAGTAATTGGGATGAAAGCGGGGTGATGATGAGGTCATAATTGGGAAAGAAGTACACCGTCACGACACTGTCAATCATCATCACAGCCCATAATGTCCCACTGTTGGACTCGGGCCTCCTCCGTAATGGGAGGGAAATTAACCTACTATACCACGCTGGTCAGACGTGTTAGTATAGGGTTTTGTTTCGAGTTTTCTCTAGCCTAGATGTTATATGCGTTTTTTTTATATCCCTTAGTCGTCTCGTACGATCACCCACAGGTAAGATATGGGGTGGTGAATAGTATTCTTACTCCGTCACCACACAGACATTTACTTTAATAACTTGAATAACAATTTCAATTTTAGAAAATTAGGAATGGTTTTTTTTTACCATACCATGGAAACAATCTTTATATTGCAGGAGATTTTATAAACATATATTTCGTGAACACAAATAACATCCAGGGTTAGGTTAATTTGTGGATAACACAAAGTATTGCTCTACATAGGAATCGAACCCGCGACATTTGACACTGTAACTTAACATTTTATTATGGCAGTATTTTGATAATTCATAATATACCTACTAATAAAAAATATTTTAATATAGTTTGACAGTCATAAACATTAAAAAAATTCAGTGACACTTTGTTAGTGTTTGACGACATACCTTAAAATAGTAAGTGATATGCATCATATTCTTGATGTTCAGAATACAATGTCTCACTAGCTCCTTACTGTCCCGTGGGTGTCGCCGACTGGAAGCTCAAACGTTACTGTTCTATTCACTAGAGGCGTTTAGCTGTTATTTTACATAATAGAAATAAATTGTGGAAAGAATGCCGCACGAACGTCTAGTTAAGAAGATATACAATGCGAAAGTAGAAGGATGTAGTTACCGGGGGAGACCGAGACTAACCTACCTAGACAAGATCGGTCACGTACTGAAGGAAGGTGGAGTCAAGAGTCTCTGAAACCGGCGAGCGTGTATGAAGAGAATTATGAATGTTGAGGAAGCGAATGAAGTATGCAAGGATAGAGTTCTCTGACACTATGTTTTCTCTGCCTACTCTGCAAGGCATATGGCGTGATGATATGTATGTATGTAGAAATAAATACTCGGTTGTTCACAAGAACAAGAATGAAGAACATATTTTTATTTGTTGTTACAAAATGAAACAATAAAAAAACTTAAAATAAAACGGTATTAGGCTCAATCTATGACTTGGAAAGTAAGTGCACTATAACCGTGAATTTTCAGACCGAACTGAGCTTACAAACTAGACACAGATAATATCTGCCCTCCTAAATTCAAAACAGGGTAAGTTTTAAGCATTATCAGTGTAAAGGTTTTTATTTTAAACGATTCTGTGCCTTATACAGAAGTTTTTATAATTGCAGTAGCTTTTTGATACTTTAGTTAAATTTGTGTTTAATTATGTTTGCCGTGATCAGTCACTTAGATTAAGTAATATTAACTATTAGAAGGACTAACTTCAAAATATTATTAAAAATAAGATAACAATTATAAAATAATGCTTTTTAATACGTTTAGTGAAGAAATCGTATTATTTTTTTTTCTTATTTTCTCGATGTTTTTTTTTTATACTTAAAATAATAAATTTTTATGTATTTTGTATAATTTAAGTAGAGCATATTTCAAGAATTAATCGCCAATAGTAATGTTATTTGAAAATTAAATGAGAAACTGTACAGGGTGGAAGTGTACCGCTCCCGAAAACAAAAACAGGTGGCACTACTAGTCCTATTTGTAATGATAGGCTAGAAAAAAAAAACGATTCGGATGAAAAAACATTTTTTTTCCACAACGATTTTTAAGTTTTTTTTCACATTCCATTGTATTATGACAGTGCCATGTAACGATAATTCTATAAAAAAATACGTCACTTTACTCAGATGAGAAAATACGCAATCTATTCAAAACTCACGATCATATGTTCAAGAGTTCAACGACCTCGCGTGGTGAAAAATATGTTTTTTTTTCATCCGAATCGATTTTTTTTTCTAGCCTATCATTACAAGTAGGACTATTAGGGTCCACTGTCTTTGTTTTCGGAAGCGGTCCACTTACACCCTGTATAGGCTGGTTTAGAAGAAGCGTCATAATGTCTGGCGCAAAAAATAACTGCGTAGGAATGATCACGTCTGCACCATCGGTAACCTGATCTGCAATCACAACTAATTTAACTCAATCAACGGACGACAACCCTTCGTTGTAACATGATTACAATTCATTAAACCAACCATAGCTTTATAATTTGATATCTACTTAACGGCGACCGCAAATAAAGAGCTTATGATGAGCGTTAGATTATCTCTCTTAAACGCAGATAGTTCTTAATGTTGAACCTATGAATATTTCGTATCAGTAAATGATAATTCAGATTATATTGTTATATTATTTTGTTCCATTTAGTTTGTTTCATTTATCATCATTATCATCATCACAGCTCATATATGTCCCAATGTTGGCCTCGGACCTCCTCCGTAATGGGAGGGAAATTAACCTACTATAGCGCGCTGGTCAGACATGTTGGTATAGCTATGGTTTTGTATCGAGTTTTCCTTCTCTTGCATAGATGTTATATGAGTTTTATATCCCTTAGTCGTCTCTTACGATCACCCACAGGTAAGATGGTGGTGAATTGTATTCTTACTCCGTCACCACACGGATAACTTGTTCCATTTAATTTGTTGTAAAGTATTGTTTGTTGTAATTTTGTATTCTCTATGATATTGATTTATGTGTATTTTTGATTTATTGTGGTAGGACCACGCTGTGGACAGTTCTCTATCTACAGCCGCGGGCCGGTCCGTCCGGGGTAGTACCACACTCTCGCAGAAGATCGACGTCTGAGTAATAGCAATGTGCTATTGCGCTTCGTTCGGTGAGCGAGAGAGCCGGAAGCCTAACTGGGGTGGGTTCAGGGTTGTATTGGTAGGCAGCGGCCTAGCTATACCATTGGCAAAGGTCCATGGGCGGCAGTGACACTTACCATCAGGTGTGCTGTCTGCTCGTTTGCCGCCATAAGCAATAAAAAAAAAAAAAAAAAAAAAAAAAAAAAAATTTGAATTTTAAGTAAGAAGGTTATATTAGGCTTTTCCCATTTAGTTAAAATACTTTGTGCAATTTATAAATTGTTGGTCTGAAATTATATTTTTGTAACGTCCCTCGCAAGTTCTACTAGTTTAGTATTCTCTCTAGTTCTTTAGTGTTGTATTTAAAAATATATATTGCACTAGCGACCCGTCCTCGCTTCGCTTCGGTTACTTCAGTTTAGTTGTGTAGTTTACTTTCACTGCACAGAATTTCTTTCGGAGAAGGCATTTCTTAAAATCCTACTTCATCTGACCTTTACAGGGTAGAAAGAAATTCCACACCAAATTCCAAATCTGTAGGAGCTATATTTAATATAATGTCATTTTACACCCTAGCAACCCCTCAAAGGTGGAATTGCGTAAAATCCGTTCTTAGCTAACCTCTACTCGGCGAAAGGAATATTTCTACCAAATTTAAGGTCTGTAGGCCTTATGGTTCCAGAGAAATCGTGATGAGTCAATACATAGGTGGAAATCTCTTATATGTATATACATTTATATAGATTACTAACCTCGTGGGAGTAATAAATAACGATTGAAAAATACTAGTAGATAATATTAAGTTAGTTTTGAAACGTATACAAAGGTCTTTTGTTAAGTCAATATTCGTCTCTATGTACAGAACTCAAGCCCACCAGTGAAGTATCAAGTATCGACATCATTATCTTGTGTATTCTTCAAACTATTAGGAAAAATCACCTACAATATCTCACTGATCAGACGAGTTGGTATAGCGTTCAATTTTGAGTTTTCCTTCTCTTGGATAGATGTTATACACTTTGTATTTGTCTATTACAACCACGGCTAACATAGGGAGTTAAAATTCTATTCTTAATCAGTCAGTCGGATAGCTGGGAGTATATGTAGTGAATAATCTAATAACACGCGTTTTACTTACACATGGTTCATTTTTTACAATATATTACATATTATGCGGTAGTTATAAGTGCACTAGATTTGATTCGGCGAAAATTGCTCGCGAGTGCAGTCTCAAAATAGGGGCAATCCACCCGCAGAGACAATTGAAATAAAACGCCAGTGAAGCCAAAGCAATTAATTTTAAAACGTTGCAAGAGAACTTGACGATTCACTGAATTCATTCTTATTACTAGTTTCGCAAGTATCGTTTTGGCACTAACGTTCGCTGTGATGATGTCATTTTGGCTTGTAGTTCGAGGCGCGTACTCCATACATCAGGTTTTTCTTTTTGTACCCGCCGCAAAGAGTTTTATTTTAAATCTGTAGCTCTAACGAACCGAGCTCTTGTTGCATGCGATGGTATGGAGAGTGCAGCTGTCATTTAGGTCATAATAATCGTTATAATATTTCAAATATTAAACCTTAACAATGCACGTTAAAGTTTTATTAAGAATTTTATCCATATCTCTAATTATTTATTTAGAATGGAATATAATAGATATAAAACGACAAAAATTAAATTTTATATTTAAAAATATTAGCTAATTAAAACAAAACAGCTCTTGCGTAGTGTCTATTTTTGCGACAACCCAGTCTTAGAGTAGTTTATTATCACAACAAATAGAGAAGAAAATAGAAATAATAGTAGGTATTCAATTCAGTCGGAAGGAAAGACATTCATAGGCTCACTGAAAACTAAGGAAGGTCGTCACCATAAGAATCTCAGCCCATATGTGTCCCACTGTTTAGCTCCAACCTTCTTCACATAGGAGGGGAATTGACCTAATCTATTACGCTGGTCCGGCGGGTTGGTTTAGGGTTTTGTTTCGAGTTTTCTATCTCTTGCATATGTTATTTTCATATCTCTTATTCATCTTTTACGGCATCCACGACAAGATAGAGGTGGTAAATTGTATTCTTACACCGATTTTTATTACTCCCATGGCCAAGTCAGGTGTGGTGACACATCCTTAATCAGTTACCACATGGGGAGTGATTATAAATAATACAAGATTATATATCATATAAGATTATTACTAGAATAGACTGTACAGATGCCGAAGTGGTTACTGATTTCTCGTACCTTCTAGTGCCGCGGGTTCGATTTGCATGCAAGACAATACTTTATGCGATATATACATTGTTGTTCTGAGTCTGGGTGTAATTTGTATGCGTTATTTATAAATTTGTATAATCTCACGCAATACAAGAAATATTGCCTTAGTGATTTTAAAAAATGTATATAGAAATTTAAGTAATGAATAGATATATTAAGTTTGTATTGCTGGGTGCGGCTCGCGTGATAGCAAGAGACACACTGTGTTCTTAAACTGCTTATATTAGTGTGCATTCTCATGAACAAAACTTGTTCTATACTTTAGCTTGCCGCTCCTTTCGTGTTGTTCCTTTTCATATCTTGGTGTGTAAACCTTTGGATATTTTTTTGCGTATTTCGTTGAAATACTGTTATATAAGTTTAGTTCTGCACTAAAAATGGAATTTAAAACTTTATTAAACTTAAAATTGAAATTAAAAATTAACTATAAAAGCGATAGAATCCTTAAAAAAAAGTGTGTGTGTCAGCTCCGACGCACGACTGGAGTTTACTCCTTAAGTACGATTATCAAAACAGGCGCAAAAAAAGCTCATTTGACTAAAAATAATATATATATTTTTATTTACATTTATTGAAACTGTTCAGTGAAGTATTATCTCACGTGAGAAAGTGAAAGGTGCGCAGAATAGGTTGCGCACCAAAAACTTAACGAGGTCATTCGATCACTAGATTTTACTCCTCAAATTTTTCTCATACTGGGCGCCTTATATGATCGATTTTCATTCTTAAGGAGTGAACTCCAAAATAGAATTAATTCAAATGTTTAATAAACTTTTTAAAATATCTTCTTTCATGTACAAATCGCGTTGTTTAATTTTCGCGTTGGATTTTACAATAAAGCCGTAGATATGTTAAAATTTATTGTCATATTACCAATGAGGTCGTACTGCAGTGGATAATAAACTAAGTTTGCAAAGTTCGGGGTCGCATTCGTGCTAATTGTGTTACAGTTAGTGAGAGTATACAATATGTAGTTTAATGTTGAAACATGTGGAGTCGTTCTCAAAATAATTTAATATGTTCAACTTCGTAGGGTAACCAGGCGGTCTGTAATTTTGCATGCAATATGATGCCGGCGCGAACGCATTTAGCACGACAACTTTAGAATTCAGCCGGAATAGACGGCTCGTCAAACAATCTGACTCCCGCTTGTCTTCATATGTTCTCGAATGACCGTTGATGAGTGATATGTATACTTTCTCGAATGTTCATTAATAATGTTATGTTTTTTTATTTATTTACAGGTAATTATTTATTGGCAAATCGAGTACAAGTGAAGTAAGTTGTTACATTTGTCGTATTATTTTATTGGTATGTAATATATCTGTTCTATCTTATATATATTTGAAGAAGTTGATTGACATATTAAAGCCAAGCTGGAACTTCTGCAGCTTGAAGGTTGATATTTTGACAGTAGTTTATTTTTAAGTGAAACTTCTAATGCAACTTCCAACAAGGTTGCGTTAAATGTTTAATGAAATGCCTCTCGAACGCATGCGTGTAGTATACCTGTTACAGGCTAGCGCGAGCGTTAGCAACGAGTAGTGTCCAATATTCCAAAGCAAGAGGGAGAGAGAAAGAAAGATACACAAAGGTAGAAAGAAGAGTGAGTCGGTAGATCCAGATAGAGTCAGCACATGCACGTGGTATTATTGCTATGCAGTGAAATAAACAGTGTAAGCGTCGTGAAATGAGCTGAAATAAGTTCTATTTTAATTTATAATATTCATTATTTTCATAGGTTTAAGTTTTCACTTCTGTCGGCTGTCCTTATGACTGCTTTTTGTTTTTATTTGTGATACAGAGAATCGCTAAGAGGATATAAAAGGGGGTAAAATGCAGTGATAAAGGTTGTAAGCGAAGAAGAAAAAGCTTTATACATTAAAATTAAGCATAAATACTCTCCAGTAAAAATAAAGTAACACTTGTGCGCAGTAACACGCATTTGCCAATTTTCATCCACTATAGATGATTGAGCGGTATATCATCATTTCAGCTCATATATGTGCTACTGTTGGGCTCAAGCTTCCACCATAACGGGAGTGAAATTAACCTAATAAACCACACTGATCAGACGTGTTGGTATAGGGTTTTGTTTCGCGTTTTCCTTCTCATGCGTAGATGTTATATGCGTTTTATATCCCTTAGTCGTCTCTTACGATCACCCACGGGTAAGATAGTGGTAGTGAATTGTATTCTTACTCCGTCACCACACGGATAGCATGTCAGCGGTAACATTGTTATTTATTTTTTTATTAAATTATAACATAATTACTGATAGCTTTACCTTTGTATTGTAAAGATTCATTAAAAAGAAATAATTTAATAATTATCGCAGAGTATATATTACTCTCGGAGGGTATAAAACAGGAGGTGAATATTGCTTTGATATTTTTCACCTTACATCTCTAATAATGAAAATTATGTTTAACAGGGACCTATCATAAGACTTGTAGAAGAAGTCGCAGTCAAATGTTAGTTATATGTAAAGAAAATCAACTTCTGAGCAAACGTCTCAGACGTCGTCGATATTCTGCGAGAGTGTGGTACTACCTCACATGGACCAGCCCGCGGCTGTAGACAGAAAACTGTCTTCAGCGTGGCCATACCACTATTAAAATGAAAAGTATATGAAAATGAAAAGTTGAAAAATAATCTAATTAATATTAAAAAATAATAACAATTGTGCCGTTTGTGGGATTTGGTTCAGCCATATTTGTTTTCATTTGTTCTTGTATATAAAAACTAACTGTATCCTAGTAAAAATATATCTGGCAACGCTGATGTCCATCCACATTCACACGCACAGTCATACGATTTTTTCGTCTTTTCATCGTAAATTTCTACTGTCTAAAAACCTGTATATGAAAAAGTTTGTTATGAAACTTTAAATCTTTATAGATCCTAAATGGTCAGTCGAATCAAAAAATGTTGAGAGAAAACAAAAAAATATTTTTAAATACCTATTCAACGATACCCCACTTGACATAGTTTGTTGACTTTAATTTTTTTCATTTTCACAATATGGCGTCCAGTAGTCGCCATTTTGAATTTTCACTAACGTTATGTCTTTAGTGACACTCGCCGGATTAAGAGGAATGGATTGATGTGTGAATCATAAAAATCGGCCCAGGCATTTGGTTTATACAGTGCTTCAAAGGAACATACAAACATACATACATACATACATAGACTGTTAAACACAATACCACTCCTTTGCGTTGCGCAGTCGGGTAAAAAGGGTATCACACTGGAGATAGTAGTACTTGCTAAACTAATAATATACATACAATTTAATATAAAAGAAGTATTTTAAGAAATGAGGTCTTGTGCCATAACGGTTTGTGTCCGCATTCGAGCCGACGGCGACGGTAGATTATTAGATTCTTTTGTTGCTGATTGTGGTAAATAAGCAAGCAGCTACACTTGATGGTAAGTGTTACTGCCGCCCATATCAATCTCGCCCCCGTTGCAATAGTTAGTATTTTTTTCAAAGGTTAACTTAGGTAAAGATGCGAAAGGGAATGCTCCGATGGTTCGGACATGTGGAAAGAATGCCGAACGAACGTCTGGTTAAGAAGATATACAATGCGAAAGTGGAAGGATGTAGGTACCGAGGGAGACCGAGACTAACCTACCTAGACCAGATCGGTCATGTACTGAAGGAAGGTGGAGTCAAGAGTCTCCGAAACCGGCGAGCGTGTATGAAGAGAATTATGAATGTTGAGGAAGCGAGTGAAGTATGCAGAGATAGAGTTCTCTGGCACTCTGTTCTCTCTGCCTACCCTGCAAGGGATATGGCGTGATGATATGTATGTATGTTAACTTAGAATACATATTTATTTTTAACTTTATGCTGCTGCAATTCTCTTAACATAAATAATTCGTTTTTATTTTTCATTCTTATATGAACCGCCTTGTCGTCATTGTAAAAGCGTCGATGATAGCCTTCTTTGAAAGACGCTCATATTAATGGCCATAAAGACGCTCGTATTTGTTGGCATATAAATTTAAAGAAAAATACAGATAATTGAGCAACCCTACCCATAAGATATTTGCATAATTATGTATAACATACGCGATGACGTCACAAAACTTCAAGTACCTCACTGAAAATCCTATGTGCCTATAAATTTTCTTAAACCGTATGAAATTGTGGAACACTTCACGTAAAATGGTAAATAAATCCTTTAAACGAATATACGTGTCGCTTGGGATTTAATTAAGAGCCTAAGTAGTGTAATTAAAGGCTGCGTGGGGAAGGAAGGCACTGTGGGGAATATTGCGGGCGACAGGTGCTGACCTTGTGTTGAAATGTTGTATAAATAATATATCAGCGATGGGTAACAAAATATAATTAACATTATGTGTTCATATCCAGAGTGAGATGTTTGATTGATGGTAAAAAAATACCTATATAATTTTAGAAAAATATTACCTTCATTAGTAGCTACCTAAGATTATTATGATCAAACAGACAAACTCTTCAGCTCTTTCAGTACTAGAATTACATCTAGAATCTTATGACTTAGCAGTCTTTTTTTTTTTTTCCGCAAGGTGGACCATGGATGTGGTCGCGCCCTGACAAATTGTCCGGGGCGACAGAAGAGGTGGCACGCAACCCCATGGACCCACCCTGCAAACACCTCTCTTCGCCGTGCGAGCGGGCCACCGGTACCCGAACTTTGATTTCGGTGGTGACTTAGCAGTCTACGATCTCACCAATTTTATATAATATCTGCTAGTACCTTGACGTAAATTAAATAACGTAATTAGTAAAACGCTTAGTAGCTGTTAAGAGATTAAGGAAATTATCCAATAAAAGTTATTACATCCAATGTTTAAGTGATAAAAATAATTTATTGCTTCCGTTACGCAACTAAGAACATAATCTCATAGAAATAGAACATTGCTCAAAGATTTTCATTTGCATTCGACATCAATTTGACATTTGATATTGCACGAGCGTAAATTTTATTGGTATTTGAATTAATTAATTTGCGACGAACGGAACTTAACGCGTAAACTTTTGAGATTTTGTTACATTTATAATAGAAGATATTTTAGCTGTAATTGTGTTTATTTAATTGATTTCTGGCTTTGTGAATTTTATTCTTACTTTTAATGGAGAATATATCTTAATATATATAAATTACGCGTCACGTTGTTTGTCCGCGATGGACTCCTAAAGTACTTTACCGATTTTAATCAAATTTGCACAGCATATGTAGTTTGATCCAACTTAAAAGATAGAATAGTGGAAGCTATTCTATCTCAATTTATAGTCGCAATATTATTTTATTGGAAATAATTTGTCTATTATTTGACAGTCACAATTATCTGTTATCTATTGACTGTGTGTGTGTGTGTAAGTATTCAATAGATGGCGCTATGTTAAACGTACAAACGTTTCATATAAGCTACAGTTTATTAGCATAGCCACCACGTGTTACTGAGGCTACATAAGCCACAGCAACGCGTGGCCGGGTCGGCTAGTATTTATATATACTATAACAATACGTCTGACCAGCGTGACAGTAGGTCAATTTCCCTCCCATTATAGAAGAGGCTCGAGCCCAACAGTGGGACATATATGTGCTGAGATGATGATGATATAATTATCAAATTAGATACAGTGATTAAGTCCTTATCAGGTCTTCATCGTTTATTACGATTGTAGTTTTCAACTAACGTTTGATGTAGTGTGATTCTAGTTCACTTGCATCTATCGGCTACTAGCGACTTTAACTAAGTCTTACTAGAGTAAAGCTGGTGATCGGACCGGGGAATTGTCCGGTCACCTGACGTGAGGCCAACGCGTGAGGGCGACGCCCCGACAGCGAAAGCTGTCAGGGTGTCGACACGAGAGGAACCCGTAAGGGTAAACCGCTGGGCCGGCCACCGAAGACAAAGATCGGGTACCGGTGGTCCGCTCGCACGGCGAAGAGAGGTGTTTGCAGGGTGGTTCCATGGGGTTGCGCGCCGCCTCTTTTGTTGCCCCGGATGGATTTGTTGGGGCGCACATCCATGGTCCACCCTGCGGAAGAAAAAAAAAAGAGTAAAGCTTGGTAAAAGTCGCTAGAAGCCTTCAATCTGATCCATTTCCAATTAGGATAAAAAATTGTAACTCTCTAACACGACGAAAATTTTAGGATATTTTAATGGTGGGACAATAATATACCAAATACTTTCTGTAATATCATCATTATCATCATCACAGCCCATATATGTCCCATCGTTGGGCTCGGGCCTCCTCCGTAATGGCAGGGATGTTAACCTACTATAACGCGTTGGTCAGACGTGTTGGTTTTGTTTCGAGTTTTCTTCTCTTGCATAAATATTATATGCGTTTTATATCCCTTAGTCGTCCCTTACGATCACCTACGGGTAAGATATGGGGTGGTGAATTGTATTCTTACTCCATCACCGCACGGATAGTGTGTAATTTCTGTAATTAATAAGTAACTTCTGTACTATAAGTTCAACCAACTATGCGATTTAGTTGATGACGAGCGCGTAAACGAGAGATACAAGTCAGCAGACTCTCTAATTAATTCACAACAAGAGCAGGCGTTAGATCATTTTTTTATACAATACTACCTAAAATGTTATTACTGTTTTTATATAACGTTAAAAATTATATATATAGTACACAGTGATGAACCATTACACGAAAAATCATTACTATTTGGCTAAAAATAATATATATATTATTTTGAGTCAAATGGTAATGATTTTTCATTATGTAATGATATACAATGATTATAACTAGCTCTAGAATCTTAATCAAGTCTTTACTTATTACGCACTAAAGCTTTCTGTGAAGTAAATTACTTTAGTCGGCTGACCAAACAATCAGTAACAGTTTGAGCGCGGTAAAGCGTTATATTGGCTTAACGTTTGATAGTTTAAAGGCAGTATAATACATAAAAATATCACTCACTTGACACCAATTGGATTTGCAGATGCATTTGCGCTCTTTACTTGTTATCTAACAATCTATTTAAAATGATTTTGACCTCCACTGTTGAGCATAAGGAAGAGGTCTGGATCCTCAAGTAGAATTATCTTGCCGCAATAGATTTTCTTAAACGGTCTACTCTTAGATATGGGCCTTTTCCGTTAAGAGGATTAGCCTAGTACATCACGCTGATCAGATCAGTATGCATAAGCTTTTATTTTGAGTTTTCTTTCTCTTGCAGAATATATGGTTATATTATGTTCGATCCTTGCAAGTCATGTAGAAGGTATTTGAAAAAACTTCATAACTTCGATTCTGCAACCGTCATTATGACAATTAAGTAAAAGGTCAGAGACAACTCGGTCCGCCAGGCGGTTGTGCCACTCGGTGTATTCGTAATCGCCGCACCTGCTTAATTCTTGGTAGGACATTGTTTATCGGAACTCTTGGCAACAACATAATAGTGTTTTGTTCTGCTAGAATAAGAAGTGCTAGAGAAGTAAAGCTGACCGTGCGATTTGGCGAGTCTACTGCGACGACACTACTGCCCTCGGCGAAAGTGGATGAAAAATTGATCGAGTATTTTTTAATTACCTCTTCGCTGCTTGCAGGGATAAGATAATATCAGTTCCTCACCTAGTTTTGTAACCTCACCTCATACAGTCCACTACAGGCTTTGCATACCGTACATATTCTTTAATTGCTTTTTATAGTACTCATAAGTAGAAATCTCTAACTACCATCGTGGCCTTATTCTCCCCTATATGGATTTACATGTAATATTTAATATTGATAATAGGCGGCTACGAATACTACCAACCTTTACTTTACTCGGGGATGTCGTAAAAGACGAATAAGAGACTTATAACGACCTGGGCTAACTCCATCTGATGCCGATTTGTCAACAATTACATTCCCAAGAAGAGTTGACGTCTGGCAGGCGGCCGGTCATAAAACTATTGCCAATAACTTTTACAATATGTACTATGAAAGAACATATTGTATCGACGCCAAGTAATTGGGATAAGTGTAGGTGAATGATGACTTAATATTGATAATTATTCATTAATAAAAAGCATCTAAGTACTTTCATACTGAATGAAGCTTTCAATACGTTCGTTAACTTACAATATTGAGTTTAGTACGAACAATGTTACTTTAATTAAATCTTTAATGAAATAACATAGTCCCCTATGTGTAATATAATATAATTTAATGGAAATTACCGTATACTCGGCCTTGTTTTAGCGTAAACGATTTTTCTTACTCATATTTCTGTGAAAGAGACAATTTACCTCGTAAGTATTAATTTTCTCTGAAAATGTATTTATAATTGAATTTCAATTGAATTTTTCTTAATGTATCGTAATGTTATTTAATAATAAGATGATATGATATTAAAAAACGTTTGCTGCTGTTTACCTGTAGCCGCCCCTGCCATAGCTACAAATATTACCACCCCTTGGATTGTTCGTCAATGTCGTAAAAGAAGACGTATTCTATTGAAAATTATTTCCTTTATAAAAAGACTAGCTTCTGCCCGCGGATTAGCCCGCGTAAAAGGTTATTTTCCTAAAGTTGTTCATCCCCTATTTTTATTTTACACCTTAAGGGTAAATTTTTACAATATGTTAATGTCATATTTATTTATATCTAATCAATAGTCTAAAAATAAGTTTCAAGCTTCTGGCTTTAAAAATGACGATACTTCCTTACTTCATCCCTTTACAAACCTTTTTTTTGTATTAAAAAGTAGCCTATGTATTTTGTTAGGTTTCATTTATATCGGTTCAGTAGTTTTGACGTGAAAGAGCGACAGATAGATAAACAGAGTTACTTTCGCATTTATAATTTTAGTAAGGTAAGGATAAAGGACACACTGGAACTAAAGAAGTTTTACCAAATACAAATACATTAGTTTATAATCATTATAGTTGCTTTGCCAGAAATATTTTTTTTTATGAAAATGTCAAGCAGTAAAAACATTTTCATATGAAATAATTTTTTCCTACTCCCGTGTCTATGAACGATGAAAAGCATTTAAAATACCTGGAGATAAAAAAAATCAAATACTCAACATAATATGGCGTTGTAAGATACCGACTTAACTTACCAAGTGTTACGGGTTCAATTCCGACCCAGGACAAATATTTTGTGCGATTCAGATATTGTTGTTCAGAGTCTGTTCGGTAATTTGTGTACGTTATTTATTATATATATAGACATTACAAACACAATGTCCTTCGCAATACAAGGCTTTATTTCCTTAGTATAGGATGTTGTGTTTAAAAAAATATATAAACGTGATAAATACATACACACATATCATCACGCCATATCCTTTGCAGGGTAGGCAGAGAGAACAGAGTGCCAGAGAACTCTACCCTTGCATAAGCGAGTAAATCGCTTCCTCAACATTCATAATTCTTTTCATACACGCTCGCCGGTTTCGGAGACTCTTGACTCCACCTTCCTTCAGTACGTGACCAATCTGGGCTAGGCAAGTTAGTCTCGGTCTCCCCCGGTACCTACATCCTTCCAATTTCTTATTGTATATCTTCTTAACCAGACGTTCGTTCGGCATTCTTTCCACACGTCCGAATCATCGGAGCATTCTAGTTATATAAAGTGACAAAAATTCGTAAAAATATGTTTTTTTTTATCAGATATAGCGAGTGTTATGAGAAAAGAGAGAAATCATTATATTATGGATCTTTTTCATCATTCATCACTTATATATTTGGTGTACAAAACACCTTTTTTTTCAAGACTCCACCCTGCTGCGGTAAGGAAATAATCTTGGTATTGCGGGGGACTTTACAAATATACAATTAAGGTAGACAAATTACACCCAAACTCAGAACAAAACTTTGGATCACACAAAGTATTGTCTTGCGTGGGAATCGAACCCTAGGCATAGATACGGAAGAGGCAGTGACAAGGACATGGCGTAGCACACGCTTGAGGTCTGCGTGACCTGGGCTCAGTAGCGGTGTGACCTCGTCGCTGTCATCGGTGCCGACCTGACGCTGCCGGACGTCGCAAAAGCAATGGTCGACAGCATCTGGAACTGGGACGCGGTCGCCGCCTTCTGGGAGGCTGTCATCTCGCAGAAGGAGGCGGTGGAATGAGCCCGGGAGGATTCCCTCCATGCGGACTCGGGCCGCCACCGGCGCCTCGGGCGGCGCAGGCACGAATACCTGCGCCTGATGCCGCCCTAGCCGAGGTCGACGACAACGTCCCGATGGCGAAAGCTATCGGGGCGTCGATTCGAGAGGAACCCGCGAGGGTAAACCGCCGGGCGGGCCACCGAAGACAAAGGTCAGGTACCGGTAGCCAGCTCGCACGGCGAAGAGAGGAATGCTTGTACGGTGGGTCTGTGGGGTTGCGTACCGCCTCTTCCGTCGCCTCGGACCGATTTGGCGGAGCGCGACTACATCCATAGCCTACCGCAAAAAAAAATAAAAATAAAAAAAGGCTTTGATACGGAAGGTCGGTATTTTAACCACTACGTCATCTATGCACTTTTTTATTTTATGTCAATCATTTCATGCATATGTATGTGTTTAAAGAAACACTATCAAAAGAGATATAAACCTTTAGACGAGTTCACCGTTATTTGGCACCGGAACCTTTTAGTGCGCTGTGAAAGTTCAATTAAAATCTATCGAGCACTTTTAGCGAGGTGCAATAAAAACGAGCAGTGATGGAAGGTTGCTGAATTTTTCACGTTTTCCCTTTTAGGTTATTTTTTTTACGTGCAAGTATTTTATAGCCTGTACTTTTGATAGTATTTTAGTGAAAGCAGAGACACAGTCGCCTAAAAATCGACAATTTCAAATAAATTTTTAAAATTTCCTGTGGTAGTTTATGTTTTCCGTATGGAAACAGAGTAAGAATACAATTCACTACCCTCTGTCTTACCCGTGGGTGAGAGCCGACTAATAGTAGAGTTATAAAATCTATGCAAAAGAAGGAAAACTTGAAGCAAAACCCTTTACCAACACGTCTAAGCAGCGCGGTATAGTAGGTTAATATCCTCCCTATTATGGAGGAGGCTCGAGCCAAGCAGTTGGACGTATATGAGCAAAATATTTATTTCATATACAATCTAAAATCTAGGAATTAGTACAATTATTGCTGGAATATTATAAATGTATTTGCTATATTTTATTCAAGTTAGTGTCACAGAGTAATGTTTCTTTTGCGTCATACCAGATACTGGGATACTAGGATCTGGATCTGATTTTAGAACACCAGGTTTCTTACTCATGAGTTTTTATATATATTTGTGTCGGATTACATTACACATTAGTGATTTAAAACAGTAAAGGAAAATCATTGTTAGAAAATTTGTTCGCTTTCAGTTAAGATGGGGTGTAATCTTACAACAATTAGTCTTTACTATAAAAGAATATGTTCTAAAACCATTATGTGACTGAAATTAAATTTTCAGTTATATTTATGGTTACTTTTTGCATTTGTTTTTTTTTCCTCTTGTATACCACACCGATTTTTTTTGTGGTAGGTTTGGTCTGGACACACCCCGCATATTCCGGCCAGAACAACAGAGGGCCGGAATATGTAGAAAAGAAGATACTGATATGAGGCTCAAGCCACTTTTAGCAGGTTTATTTTTCCTTGAAAAACGCTCTAGGCAAGAGCCTACGTAAAAAAGATTTTATGTGGAGCCGAACTGTAGACAAAGATCGGGTACCGGTGGCCCGCTCACACGGCGAAGAGAGGAGTCCTTGCACGGTGGATCTGTGGGGTTGCGTACCGTTTCTTCCGTCGCCCCGGACTGATTTGGCGGAGCGCAACCACATCCATAGCCAATCCAAGGAAAAAAAAAAAAAAAAAAGGTTTTTAAGTGGATTTTTGTTTAACGAGCAAGCAGCACAACTGATAATGTTACTATGTTGTGTACTATAAGTGTTACCGCCGTCTTTTGCAATGCCAGTGGTTCAACTAGGCCGCTGTCCAATGAAAACCCCAAACCAATCCAGAAAGGTGGCTGCCGGTTCTCTCGTTCACCAAACGAAGCGGAATAGCACATTGCCACTGCTCAGACGTCGATTTTCTGCGAGACTATAGTACTAACCTAGTCAGGTCAGCAGACTAAAAAGTGTCAACAGTGTGACCCTTTTTTTTTTTTTTTTACGGTTGGGTTATGGTCGGCGTTCTTCTCGCACCACTCCGTCCGGGGCGACAGAGGGGCGTACGCACGCATACCCGCAACCCACCCATGAACCTCGCCTACGTCGTTGGACCGGTCACTGGAGCAGCGTGAACTTGTCGTTAGTGGCCGGAACAGTGTGGCTCTGCCACTGTTGTATGTATATGCTGATTGAATTGTATTATATCAAATCTCATCACCATCACAGCCCATAACGTCCCACTGTTGGGCTCGGGCTTCCTTCGTAATGGAAGTGAAATTATCCTACTATACCGCGCTGGTCAGACGTGTTGGTATAAGGTTTTATTTCGAGTTTTCCTTCTCTCACATAGATGTTATATACGTTTTATATCCCTTAGTCGTCTCGTACGATCACCCACAGGTAAGATATGGTGAATAGTATTCTTGTTCTGTCACCACACGGAAATCTATCATATATCAAATCTATGTATACATTAAAATAGGACACCGCTAAATTTTTTTTAACGATGTTTCTTTTTCCCGATCCGGGAGTTCAATTCTATAATACACGGTAAAAAGTCGTATGTTCTATTTTCATTAAAAATAAAAGGCTGTGTGATAGCAGCTAAGAATACTACCAACCCTTACTATGCTCACGGATGTCGTAAAAGACGACAAAGAGTCTTATAACGACCAAGGCGAACTCCATCTGATGTCGTTTGGTCAACAATTATATTCCCAAGAAGGGTTGACGTCTGGCAGGCGGCCGGTCATAAAACTATTGCCAATAACTTTTACATTATGTACTATGAAAGAAGAGTACATATTGTATCGACCCCAAGTCATTGGTATAAGAGTAGGAAAATAATGATTTTTTATCATTAAAAACCAAAGCAAAAATTCTTGTATTTAATATTCACGCATAAAACTGTGGGAATATTAAAACCTTGATCACAGTTAACTACTTACATAATTACGTATCAAATATTAATGATATCTGATTACATTGATGATTTGTGAACAGCAACTCTTATAACCAATGTTATATATGAAATTAAACTTACGTAAATTATTTATGGATTTTATAGCATTTTAATTTTATTTTACTGTATTATATGTTGACAGTTTTAAGTGCGTCTTAAAATATGTAAAGAAAGAAATTTATTGCTCAAAAATACACATAATAAAATAATGAATTTAAGAAGAACTAGCCCACTAGGTGGACGTCACCTTAAAAGTTGCAGGAAGCTATTAGATATAGGCACAGGACCGTTCTGAGTGGTATTCTCGGAGGGAGGTTTGTTTTTTGGTTTTATGTTGCCACCGAAAACAAAGATCGGGTACCGGTGGGCCGCTCGCACGGCGAAGAGAGGTGTTTGAGAGTGGGTCTATGGGGTTGCGCGCCGCCTCTTCCATCGCCCCGGACCGATTTGCCGGGGAGCGACCACGTCCATAGAACACCGCAAAAAAAATCAAGTGAGGCTTATGTCCAACAGTGAACGTCTACGCGCTAATAGATAGATACAAAAAGAGTTAAATCTTTTTCGTTTTATAAATAATAAAATATGTGTATTGATAAACTAAATTAAAAATTGATCATGTTATAAATAATAAATGATACGTCTTGTCAGCTCAGCGTTAGTTAGAGATGGCTAGACATCCAGCCTTAATTTTGAGTCGACAATAAAAATATAAAGTAGTTATATATATACTTGTGGACGAATTAAAAACTAATTAGTGCCTCCTTCCTATTGATATTATACGGTCAAATGTATACGTAAGCAGATAACATGACAGAAAGAGAAGAAAAACTTGAAGTAAAACATTATTCCAACACCATATTTTCTTAGTAATTTATACGTAAAAGGTTTGCGTGTGAAATATAATACCGTTGATAACAAATTGCGACACGAAGTGATGAAAGGTTTATTTCATAGTTTGATAGCAAAACTTTAATTAACTTGATATGCTTAGACCATGTCACGTAATAGTAACTAATACAGATGTGTTTATAGTAGTGATTTTATTGTGGGTATATATCGAAGAAATGGATACATATGGATGTATCTTGATATAAAATAAAACTGTTTTTACGTTCATGGTCATGGGAAAATAATCAAATATGTCTTCTCGTGATCGCCGTAAACGCTGAAAAGTCTTCGAAATAAAAAGTCAAGTCAAAAAGGGAAAATGAAAGTCAAACATAAACTTGATCATCATCATTCTCCTACTCTTATCCCAATTACTTGGGGTCGATACAATATGTTGTCTTCTTTCATAGTAAATATTGTAAAAGTTATTGTCTATTTACCGGCCGTCTGTCAGACGTCAACCCTACTTGGGAATGTAATTGTAGACCAAACGGCATCAGATAGAATTGGCCCAGATCCTTATAAGACTCTTAGTCGTCTTTTATGACATCCACGAGCAAAGTAAGTGAGTCTACTAACATTTCATTACAGTAAGTTTACCATTACTTTAATCTTTTAAACGATTACCACTCATATTCTTTCGACGTTAAAGGGCATTATAGCATCCATATAGCCATGAGCCTTGCTGTTAGATAACGTATACGTGTTTTGTTCGCGTGTCTGACTATTCGAAGTGTTCTTGTCTTGATTATTACTTCTGATAATACTTCTGATAACACGATAACTACTTTCTATCTTACTATTATGCTCAACTGCAAGTTAATATGAAGTTTTATTCAACAAACAAGTCATTCTCAGTCTATAAATGTTTCAATGTTGGACATAGGCTTTCTCCTGGTACAAGAAATTAGCTTACTTAGCTTTACTTCGAGTTTACCCTCTCTTGAAGTGATATCATCTGCTTAAATCCTTTAATATTTTTTTACGATAATCCCTCGAAAGATTCGGATCTGGATTACTATATTCTTTACTCCATCATCATCATTCTCCTACTCTTATTCCAATTACTTCGGGTCGATACAATATGTACTGTTATTTCATAGTACATATTGTAAAAGTTATTGGCAATAGTTTTATGACCAGCCGCCTGCCAGACGTCAACCCTCCTTGGGAATGTAATTGTTGACCAAACGGCATCAGATGGAGTTGACCCACGTCGTTATAAGGCTCTTAGTCGTCTTTTACGACACCCACGAGCAAAGTAAGGGTTGGTAGTATTCGTAGCCGTTACCACACAGCTATTTCCATTATTTTCTTTACTCCGTGATCATATAAATAAATTAATGTTATTTCAAATACCTATGTAGCAGGGGATTCCACTCCACTTTCCACTCTTCTTTTATTAACGGACATAAACACAAAATAATCATTTGTAAATGGCACAAAGTTTCGTAAGGATCGAACCCCATATGTAAAGTTGATATAAGTTATAGTTTGCAATTAAATCCATTGAGCATAAGAAGTATCGAAAAAATTGTATGCTGAAGTGGCAATGAGAAGGCAACACCATTCGATGCACCGATAATCGGTGGGGAAGAAACAATCACGAGGCCGAACCACATAAAGGACGACGAAGTGTAGGACGCTCTCTACCAGGTGGACTAAAATACAGAAGGACTCTCTGTGGCGAAGAAACATCCAGCAGTGGATGGTAAAAGGCTAAATGATGATGATAAGAAGTACCACTTATATACATATATATATAAGAGGAAGTTTGAAAGTACCGCCAGTGACGGAAAAGTTAAGGAGTGAAAGGTTAACATGGTATGGACATATGATGAGACGGGATGAAAGTAATGTTGCGAGGAAAGTTTTAAATATGAATGTTGAAGGCTTTAGGTGTAAAGAAAGACCAAAGAAAAGATGGATGGACTGCGTGAGGTATGACATGGATAAACAGGGAGTGACTGCAGAGATGACGTCTGATAGGACTGTATGGAGGAAGATGACATATTGCGTCGACCCCAAATAATTTGGATAAGAGCAAGATGATGATGATGAAGAAGTACCACTTATAATACATCATCATCTCTCATTTCAGCTCATATATTATGTCCCACTGTTAGGCTCGTGCCTCCTCCATAACGGGAGGTTAAATTGACTATAACACGCGTTCAGACGTGTTGGCATAGGGTTTTGTTTCAAGTTTTCCTTATCTTGCATAAATGCTATATGTGTTTTATATCCCTTAGTCGTCTCTTACGATCACCCACGGGTAAGATAGTGGTAGTGAATTGTATTCTTACTCCGTCACCACACGGATAGCATATCAGCGGTAACATTGTTATTTATTTTTTTATTAAATTATAACATAATTACTGATAGCTTTCCATTTCCTCTCTATTGTAAAGATTCATTAAAAAGAAATAATTTAATAATTATCGCAGAGTGTATATTACTCTCGGAGGGTATAAAACAGGAGGTGAATATTGCTTTGATATTTTGCACCTTACATCTCTAATAATGAAAATTATGTTTAACAGGGACCTATCATAAGACTTGTAGACGAAGTCGCAGGCAAATGCTAGTTATATATAAAGAAAATCATGTGAATTGTATTCTTACTCTATCACCACACGGACAATATATACCTTTATAAAATTAGTACATGTATATTCTTATAGTAAAGATAATAACCAAAATGCACAGTTATATCAACCATATTATGACGTAGGTGTAACTTAATTCTGTTACCTAAATAAAGTGAGGTGGGCGTTGCGGCTACTAGTTTCGTTAATGCGATTATGATGGATGATAGCTACTTACTGTCTTGTTATTTGTGGTTTTATTACTGCCCAACATACGTATATACGTTTTAACTGTATGTGCCTGTATATTAAACAGAAAAAATTTACTGGGTATACCTGGCCGAAGGTTTTGACTTATAAGCTTAAAAAAATGAGAGGGTTCTTAATTCGAATGGTATCGACTTGAATTTATTATGTACTTTAGAACGTCTTTTAAGTGAACCGATTTTAACGATTCTACGATTCTAAAATATTTAAAAAATTAATGATATTGCGAATTTCTGTATTTTTTAACATTATATTTTTATATTTTATAATTCTGAGTGAGACGACCTATTTGCTAACATTGCACTGAAAAATTCAACATTGATTGATAAAAATTTTGAATAAAGTTTCGCAATGCCCTAAAAGCTAAAAAAGTTTTTTTTTTTAAGAACTATATTAATTTATTTTTGTCACGAATAAATAACAACACAAGGGTTTTTAATATTTTTTTACTGTAACATTGAAAGAAAATATTGTAAGGTAACCTTTTTTTGCGGTGGGCTATGGAGTAGCAACGCTCCGCCAAATAGGTTCAGGACGACGAAAGAGGCGGCGCGCGACCCCATAGACCCACCCTGCAAACACCTCTCTTCGCCGTGCGAGCGGGCCACCGGTACCCGATCTTTGTCTTCGGTGATTGTTAGGTAACCTGAATATCAAGAGTTATTCTGTCAGTTTCTTTTTTGAAGAATTGTAAAAGCAACTCGTTAGAGATAAAATTAACCTCTAATTACAGCTCTTATTATCTATGATGGTTTGACATGAAATATAATTAAACCTTAAAATTGCTATTGGAGGAGTGCTATTGTCAGGATTGCGTTCACCTCAACTATTGCCAGGGGTCGTTTATTTTTTAGCAAGTGTGTCTAGTACTTTCTTAAAGTGTCAGCGCTTCGCGTATTTTCTGCAGTATAAACAGGCCGCCTTATATGCTTTACGTTTGCACTCATGAAATCTGGAAGTAGTTCAGCACTACATAGTTTTACTCCGTTTAGCATTAAAGATATAATTTTCATTTCTGTTTTTTTTAATCATCTATTTGCGTATGAATACTTTTTTAAAGAGAGCGGCTTAAAAGGTTTTAATAAATATGCAATTAACACACCCAAATCCAACCCAGTTTATTTTAGTAGCAGGTTGTGATTCACGCACACCTCGCCCGTTCCGTCCGTGATAGAAGGGAGGCGTGATGCCAATAAGCTACTATATTCCTCCTCATTACCTTTTCGCTGACTACTAGTATCGATTCGTTGACTGCCGTGTCCAGCCTTTTTTTTTGCGGTGGACTATGGACGTGGTCGCGCCCGGTACCCGATCTTTGTCTTCGGTGGAGGGGTATGGTGCCCGAAAAGGTTAATCTTTCGGGTACAACAACCATAGACGCAACAAACAACTGTTTTGCCAGAACATTGGTCTCACGCGAATTAAATCCAGCATTTATAGATAAAATATTTTCGAGTCAAGAGTATGATATTTAAACCATCACGCCATTTGTGTAGCGAGCGATGAAGATTTTTATCTGAATGCAATACATAATGGTGTACAAAAGAATCCGACCCAAATACTAATACTCGTATCAACCCATATTGTAATAATGTAAATGTAAGGGTTCAGGAAAACTCGATTTCTTCTTGTTCCTATTAGGGACATCGTATTATCACTTACAGCCGTACGACGCTACATTCCGTTTCACGTAGACCTTCCGACTTGATTTGTGAATTGGGGTTTTGTTATCGAACTTGACAAAAAATACACGTTTTACCAGCAAACTATTTTGATGTAGGTGCGGATTGTGTTCGCGTTTCCAAATCAGTTTTCTGGCAGTTCGAGTACGTTTGATATGTCGAATTGTGATTTTATTGAGCTGGAATTATTAGAAATTCAATGTTTTTATACTTATAAATGAGAAAAAATAAGAGATAGTTTGATTTTAAATTATTTTGTATACCTATCAGCAGACGTGGATATCGTATTGTGGTTAATGTAATATTCTGTTTATTTAGAATTCATTGACGTGATAACGTCTTAGAAATCGATAAACGCCGGCTGCACGCACAAAAAAGTGTTACTTTTTACCTGAGTCGAGCGTGCAAGCAAGAGCGCAATGCAAGCGATAGAGATACACAATTAGTCTTTTTTCTTTTTTGCCCCAGGCTATGCCTGGTCACACAATTCTAAATCTATCCGGGGCCACAGATAAAGTTGCGCGCGATCCCATTAACCCGCCCTGCAAAGTACCCTCTCCATGCCGTGCGAGTGAGCCACCGGAACGCGATATTTGGTTTCGGTGGTCCACTCGGCACGCACAATTAGCCTAAGCGTTTTATCGAAAAAAATGTAATTTTCAATTAACTCCTTCTTTGTATTAAATTAGTAATAATAATTCAATTAATTAAAATATGGCATTTTTCATCGATATTTTCTTAAGATGTTATCCAGTGAAATTGTCGCCCGTAAACCGAAATTTACAAAAAAAACCATCTGTTTCTTTTAAAATTTATTATTATGGTCGAATAGGCCCCTATTTGGTGATCAAAATATGAGAAAAAAATAATAACTAAAACGTTAGTGAGTTAATAAAATGTCTTTAATAGTGAAAACAACCTGGACGTGTAATTTCCTCCTCTCTTTTGTTCAATATATTTCAACATTTTATATCACCGTTTAATGTATCTGAAAAGTCATCATAGTTAAAAAAATGCAACGCCATAAATTCAATAAAGTTAGTTACATTTTTATATATTTACCAGCTGATCCACGCAACTTCGTTTGCGTCACATGCGTCACTTGTATAGCGAAGCGCACGCAACGGAAGCTCTTAAAAGAAATATATTTGCCCATTTTTGCAATATTTTTTATTGATGATTTGCTCCTATAGATTGTAGCGTGATATTATATAGCCTATTTATAGCCTTACTCGATAAATGAACTTCCCAATACTCAAAGAATTTTTCAATTCCAAGTAGTTTTTAAGATTAGAGCGTTCAAACAAACGAACTATACAGCTTTATAATATTAATTATGTGATCATCTCAGCTCGTATTTGTCTCACTGTTGGGCTCTAGCTTCCTCCGTAATGGAAGGAAAATTGACCTACTAAACTACGCTGGTCAGGCGTTTGGGTATAGAATTTTATTTCGAGGTTTCCTTCTCTTGCTGTTATATGCGTTTTATATCATTAAATCTTTTTTTACGATCACCTACGGATAAGATATGGTGAATTGTATTCTTACTCCGTCACCACACGGATATGAATGATAATAATTATATACTCATCTTTCTTCTACTCTTATCCCAATTACTTGGGGTCGATACAATATCTAATCTTCTTTCATAGTAAATACTGTAAAAGTCATTGGCAATAGTTTTAAGGCCTGCCGCCTGCCACATGTCAACCCTCCTTGGGAATGTAATTGTTGACCAAACGGCATCAGATGGAGTTGGTCCAAGTTATAGTAATTATATACTAGTATATATTATTCGCGTAAATATATGAAATAATTTAAGCGAATACGTCTGCTTCGAAAAACTAACCTTAACATTGATTCCCCGAAAAATATTCAATAGTAGGCACTGTGTAAATAATTTCTAAATATATTTCGTATTTCGGTTCACTGAATATCCACATGAAACATGTTAAGCTTCAATAAACTGACGGGCCTTAGTCATAACTTTGGCGCTGCGCTAGGTCTAGACGTATTTACTGAATAAACATGTACTGTAGAGTAAATAATAAAGCTACCTACCTATATGGTCAGAGGCAGTGAAGTTAAGGCAATGTTTACCAATTTTGGGTAAATCTCAACTTGTACTGTACTATATTTTAAAATTAAATTTGCGATTAATTATAAGGCAGTTAATCTGTATGTATATATAAAAATAATAGTAAACCCAGCCCGTTGGTTTGTTTGTAGACTTCAATATGTAGCAGCACCGCGTGGTGGGGAGTTACAATGGTGTTACTATATAATCCTTTTCTTTGAAAAAATATACGTACATACCAATATACAAACATCCTCTTTTATAGACATAGATTAAAAATGTTTTTTATGTCTGTTATAAATTTTGAAACTATCTCATCTATGTGTACCTCAAACCGATTTCATTAGAAAGACAATAATTGCAAAGATGGTTGGAGACCACAAAAACAATGTATTATGAGTTGATAGACCACTAAAACAATGCATTATGAGTCGATAGACCACTAAAACAATGCATTATGAGTCGATAGACCACTAAAACAATGCGCTCTAAGCCAATAGACCACTAAAACAATGCATTATTAGCCGATAGACCACTAAAACAATGCATTATGAGCCGATAGACCACTAAAACAATGCATTATGAGTCGATAGAACACTAAAACAATGCATTATGAGCCGATAGACCACTAAAACAATAGATTATGAGTCGACAGACCACTAAAACAATGCATTATGAGTCGATAGACCACTAAAATAATGCATTATGAGCTGATAGACCTCTAAAACAATGCATTATGAGTTGATAGACCACTAAAACAATGCATTATGAGTCGATAGACTACTAAAACAATGCGCTCTAAGCCGATAGACCATTAAAACAATGCATTATGAGTCGATAGACCACTAAAACAATGCGCTCTAAGCCGATAGACCACTAAAACAATGCATTATGAGCCGATAGACCACTAAAACAATGCATTATGAGTCGATAGACCACTAGAACAATGCATTATGAGCCGATAGACCACTAAAACAATGCATTATGAGCCGATAGATCACTAAAACAATGCATTATGAGTCAATAGACCACTAAAACAATGCATTATAAGTCGATAGACCACTAAAGCGGTGAATTATGAGCCATTTTTTTCAATTTGCACAGAAAAGCGTTTGTTGGACATTTGTTGGGTCAGATAGTTAACCAATGACGCAAAAAAAAGGGTTCTATAAGTTTGAGGTGTCTGTGTATGTCAGTGGTATCGCAGTTCATAAACGTATGTACCGATTATGATGCTATTTTTTTCTTTATTTGAAAGCTGACGTGATTGAGATGGTTTCCAGCTACAATTTGTGAATATTTATTGTCTTTAGCTCTTTTTATTAGTTACTGTTGGAATCTGAAATTCATAATGCGTAGGTATTTTACCTTCGAACATATATGTGATAAGATTCACTGCAGATGGCGTAGTGGTTAAGATGCTGACCTTCTATGCCAGTGCGGTGGGTTCGATTCCCACGCAGGGCAATACTATGTGCCATCCACAAAGTGTTGTTCTGAGTTTGGGTGTAATTTGCCTGCGTTAATTGCATATTTCTAAAGACAATACAAGGATTATTTCCTTAGTGCAGGGTGTTGTTTTTATACATTTTTATTTTATAGTATTTAAGAAACGTATGTATGATAGTATTGTACTTTTCGAACCATGAAACTTGCAGGTGGGAGACGAAATGCTGGATTTTGGACTCTAATAGATTAGTCCTAACTAGTTCTTTGCAACAGCGTTAGTAATTCTGTTTATTAATTAACATATCGGGAATTAGTTACCACATCGCACATATAAAATATTTTATTATTATATTCAAATTCTGTACTTACAATACCAATTGTATCCAACATGCAGAAAACCTTTTACACGCCAAATCAGTAAAGAATCGCGTGTAAAATTCATCTAAATCATAATTATGATTCCCATTACAGTTTTACGCGTTGTTATGTTACAAACTTCGTCATTATGACAATTTAAACACATTTAAAGAGCAATTTATTTTATAGACTTTTTAGTCTAAATCCTAGATTTAACTCGTAGACTTTATTTTTTGATGATGTGTCCGTTAATGGTTTGTATAGTCCCTCGTAATATAAGTTTTATTTCCTAGGTGGAGTGTTATCGTTGAAAAAAAAACTTAATTTACAGTATTTTCTGTGGGTGTTATAAAAATGCATAAGGGTTTTAAATAGACAATACGACTATAAGTGAAAGAAAATGAGAAATAAAATCTTAGTGTACTTAATCTAAATGTCATGAGCAGCGGCGCTTCTGGTAAACTTATAATGCCAACTGAATCGCTAACCCATCTACCAAGCGTGGCGATTATGTCATTGTCGCCCCTTCATCATCATCATCACAGCCCATACACGTCCCACTATTGAGCTCTGGCCTCCTCCGTAATGGGAGGAAAATTAATCTACTATACCCTGTTGGTCAGACGTGTTAGTATAGGGTTTTGTTTCGGCTTTTCTTTCTCTTGCATAGGTGCTATATGCATTTTATATCCCTTAGTCGTCTCTTACGTTCACCCACGGATAAGATAGGGGGTGGTGAATTGTATTCTTTCTCCGTCACCACACGGATAGTGTCCCTCCTTAGCGTGTCCAATATTGGATTTCGTAGATGTAAATAAAAAGAGAATATATTTGGATAAATTCATTAAAAGTTTGCTAATAAATGCATATTAGAAAAATAGTAATTTTTAATTAATATTCTGTTTATTTAGAATTCATTGACGTGATAACGTCTTAGAAATCGATAAACGCCGGCTGCACGCACAAAAAAGTGTTACTTTTTACCTGAGTCGAGCGTGCAAGCAAGAGCGCAATGCAAGCGATAGAGATACACAATTAGTCTTTTTTCTTTTTTGCCCCAGGCTATGCCTGGTCACACAATTCTAAATCTATCCGGGGCCACAGATAAAGTTGCGCGCGATCCCATTAACCCGCCCTGCAAAGTACCCTCTCCATGCCGTGCGAGTGAGCCACCGGAACGCGATATTTGGTTTCGGTGGTCCACTCGGCACGCACAATTAGCCTAAGCGTTTTATCGAAAAAAATGTAATTTTCAATTAACTCCTTCTTTGTATTAAATTAGTAATAATAATTCAATTAATTAAAATATGGCATTTTTCATCGATATTTTCTTAAGATGTTATCCAGTGAAATTGTCGCCCGTAAACCGAAATTTACAAAAAAAACCATCTGTTTCTTTTAAAATTTATTATTATGGTCGAATAGGCCCCTATTTGGTGATCAAAATATGAGAAAAAAATAATAACTAAAACGTTAGTGAGTTAATAAAATGTCTTTAATAGTGAAAACAACCTGGACGTGTAATTTCCTCCTCTCTTTTGTTCAATATATTTCAACATTTTATATCACCGTTTAATGTATCTGAAAAGTCATCATAGTTAAAAAAATGCAACGCCATAAATTCAATAAAGTTAGTTACATTTTTATATATTTACCAGCTGATCCACGCAACTTCGTTTGCGTCACATGCGTCACTTGTATAGCGAAGCGCACGCAACGGAAGCTCTTAAAAGAAATATATTTGCCCATTTTTGCAATATTTTTTATTGATGATTTGCTCCTATAGATTGTAGCGTGATATTATATAGCCTATTTATAGCCTTACTCGATAAATGAACTTCCCAATACTCAAAGAATTTTTCAATTCCAAGTAGTTTTTAAGATTAGAGCGTTCAAACAAACGAACTATACAGCTTTATAATATTAATTATGTGATCATCTCAGCTCGTATTTGTCTCACTGTTGGGCTCTAGCTTCCTCCGTAATGGAAGGAAAATTGACCTACTAAACTACGCTGGTCAGGCGTTTGGGTATAGAATTTTATTTCGAGGTTTCCTTCTCTTGCTGTTATATGCGTTTTATATCATTAAATCTTTTTTTACGATCACCTACGGATAAGATATGGTGAATTGTATTCTTACTCCGTCACCACACGGATATGAATGATAATAATTATATACTCATCTTTCTTCTACTCTTATCCCAATTACTTGGGGTCGATACAATATCTAATCTTCTTTCATAGTAAATACTGTAAAAGTCATTGGCAATAGTTTTAAGGCCTGCCGCCTGCCACATGTCAACCCTCCTTGGGAATGTAATTGTTGACCAAACGGCATCAGATGGAGTTGGTCCAAGTTATAGTAATTATATACTAGTATATATTATTCGCGTAAATATATGAAATAATTTAAGCGAATACGTCTGCTTCGAAAAACTAACCTTAACATTGATTCCCCGAAAAATATTCAATAGTAGGCACTGTGTAAATAATTTCTAAATATATTTCGTATTTCGGTTCACTGAATATCCACATGAAACATGTTAAGCTTCAATAAACTGACGGGCCTTAGTCATAACTTTGGCGCTGCGCTAGGTCTAGACGTATTTACTGAATAAACATGTACTGTAGAGTAAATAATAAAGCTACCTACCTATATGGTCAGAGGCAGTGAAGTTAAGGCAATGTTTACCAATTTTGGGTAAATCTCAACTTGTACTGTACTATATTTTAAAATTAAATTTGCGATTAATTATAAGGCAGTTAATCTGTATGTATATATAAAAATAATAGTAAACCCAGCCCGTTGGTTTGTTTGTAGACTTCAATATGTAGCAGCACCGCGTGGTGGGGAGTTACAATGGTGTTACTATATAATCCTTTTCTTTGAAAAAATATACGTACATACCAATATACAAACATCCTCTTTTATAGACATAGATTAAAAATGTTTTTTATGTCTGTTATAAATTTTGAAACTATCTCATCTATGTGTACCTCAAACCGATTTCATTAGAAAGACAATAATTGCAAAGATGGTTGGAGACCACAAAAACAATGTATTATGAGTTGATAGACCACTAAAACAATGCATTATGAGTCGATAGACCACTAAAACAATGCATTATGAGTCGATAGACCACTAAAACAATGCGCTCTAAGCCAATAGACCACTAAAACAATGCATTATTAGCCGATAGACCACTAAAACAATGCATTATGAGCCGATAGACCACTAAAACAATGCATTATGAGTCGATAGAACACTAAAACAATGCATTATGAGCCGATAGACCACTAAAACAATAGATTATGAGTCGACAGACCACTAAAACAATGCATTATGAGTCGATAGACCACTAAAATAATGCATTATGAGCTGATAGACCTCTAAAACAATGCATTATGAGTTGATAGACCACTAAAACAATGCATTATGAGTCGATAGACTACTAAAACAATGCGCTCTAAGCCGATAGACCATTAAAACAATGCATTATGAGTCGATAGACCACTAAAACAATGCGCTCTAAGCCGATAGACCACTAAAACAATGCATTATGAGCCGATAGACCACTAAAACAATGCATTATGAGTCGATAGACCACTAGAACAATGCATTATGAGCCGATAGACCACTAAAACAATGCATTATGAGCCGATAGATCACTAAAACAATGCATTATGAGTCAATAGACCACTAAAACAATGCATTATAAGTCGATAGACCACTAAAGCGGTGAATTATGAGCCATTTTTTTCAATTTGCACAGAAAAGCGTTTGTTGGACATTTGTTGGGTCAGATAGTTAACCAATGACGCAAAAAAAGGGTTCTATAAGTTTGAGGTGTCTGTGTATGTCAGTGGTATCGCAGTTCATAAACGTATGTACCGATTATGATGCTATTTTTTTCTTTATTTGAAAGCTGACGTGATTGAGATGGTTTCCAGCTACAATTTGTGAATATTTATTGTCTTTAGCTCTTTTTATTAGTTACTGTTGGAATCTGAAATTCATAATGCGTAGGTATTTTACCTTCGAACATATATGTGATAAGATTCACTGCAGATGGCGTAGTGGTTAAGATGCTGACCTTCTATGCCAGTGCGGTGGGTTCGATTCCCACGCAGGGCAATACTATGTGCCATCCACAAAGTGTTGTTCTGAGTTTGGGTGTAATTTGCCTGCGTTAATTGCATATTTCTAAAGACAATACAAGGATTATTTCCTTAGTGCAGGGTGTTGTTTTTATACATTTTTATTTTATAGTATTTAAGAAACGTATGTATGATAGTATTGTACTTTTCGAACCATGAAACTTGCAGGTGGGAGACGAAATGCTGGATTTTGGACTCTAATAGATTAGTCCTAACTAGTTCTTTGCAACAGCGTTAGTAATTCTGTTTATTAATTAACATATCGGGAATTAGTTACCACATCGCACATATAAAATATTTTATTATTATATTCAAATTCTGTACTTACAATACCAATTGTATCCAACATGCAGAAAACCTTTTACACGCCAAATCAGTAAAGAATCGCGTGTAAAATTCATCTAAATCATAATTATGATTCCCATTACAGTTTTACGCGTTGTTATGTTACAAACTTCGTCATTATGACAATTTAAACACATTTAAAGAGCAATTTATTTTATAGACTTTTTAGTCTAAATCCTAGATTTAACTCGTAGACTTTATTTTTTGATGATGTGTCCGTTAATGGTTTGTATAGTCCCTCGTAATATAAGTTTTATTTCCTAGGTGGAGTGTTATCGTTGAAAAAAAAACTTAATTTACAGTATTTTCTGTGGGTGTTATAAAAATGCATAAGGGTTTTAAATAGACAATACGACTATAAGTGAAAGAAAATGAGAAATAAAATCTTAGTGTACTTAATCTAAATGTCATGAGCAGCGGCGCTTCTGGTAAACTTATAATGCCAACTGAATCGCTAACCCATCTACCAAGCGTGGCGATTATGTCATTGTCGCCCCTTCATCATCATCATCACAGCCCATACACGTCCCACTATTGAGCTCTGGCCTCCTCCGTAATGGGAGGAAAATTAATCTACTATACCCTGTTGGTCAGACGTGTTAGTATAGGGTTTTGTTTCGGCTTTTCTTTCTCTTGCATAGGTGCTATATGCATTTTATATCCCTTAGTCGTCTCTTACGTTCACCCACGGATAAGATAGGGGGTGGTGAATTGTATTCTTTCTCCGTCACCACACGGATAGTGTCCCTCCTTAGCGTGTCCAATATTGGATTTCGTAGATGTAAATAAAAAGAGAATATATTTGGATAAATTCATTAAAAGTTTGCTAATAAATGCATATTAGAAAAATAGTAATTTTTATTTCAATTAACATTTGATAGAAATGTAAGAATAATAATATATTTCATTTACTTAAGAGTCAATACTATTATCAGCAAGCCTGAGATAGTATTATTTCAGTGTTGGGAGATAAGACAGATTATCGTTGAAGCATCACTTTAGCCATTTGAATACTTCACTTCAAATTTATAAAGACTGACATAAAATATTTATGGAATCAATTAAAGCGTTGTCCATTATAATTAAAGGACATTTCGTGGAAAAAAAAAGATTTAAAGTAGATGATGGACAATATGATGAACAAATGTCACATCATCATTCAATCCTACTCTTATCCTAATTACTTGGGGTCGATACAATATGTACTCTTCTTTCATAGTACATATATTGTAAAAGTTATTGGCAATAGTTTTATGACCGGCCGCCTGCCAGACGTCAACTCTCCTTGGGAATGTAATTGTTGACCAAACGGCAACAGAGTGAGTTGGCCCAGGTTGTTATAAGGCTCTTAGTCGTCTTTTACGACATCCATGAGCAAAATAAGAGTTGGTAGTATGCTTAGCCGCTACCACACAGCTGGAACAAACATCACATCATTTTAAATAAATTACCTATACATATTATTTGTCAAAGTTTTTATCATTACATTCAAACAAACATTATAACATACCTTCCAAAATATTGCATTAACGTTAACGTTTGATACGCCAGTTATTTTGATTTTTATTGCTTGTTTTAGAGACACCACCCTTTTTTTTTACTTGCGGTGGACTATGGATGTGGTCGTGCTCCGCCAAATCGGTCCGGGATGACGGAAAAGACGGCGAGCAACCTCATAGACCCCACCCTGAGAGGACTCCTCTCTTAGCCATGCGAGCGAGCTACCGGTGCCCGATCTTTGTCTTCAGTGACCCTAGAGACACCACCCTGCAGAAGAAATAATCCTTGTATTGTGGGGGCCTTTACAAACATGTAATTAACTCAGACAAATTACACCCAGAGTCAGAACAGCATTATGGGTCGCACAAAATATTGTCCTGCGTGGGAATCCAAAGGCACTGGCCCTGAAGGTCGGTATCATAACCACTGCGATATCTGTGCAGTCATCATTTTGAAAATTATTTGTCCTAATGACAAAAAAAAAGTAAATATGTTAAAATTATAGTTTTTAGGTAAACAGAAATATTCTCTTGCGAAAATATTTTCAATAACGTGAGTTTAGGAATGGATGTAAAATAGTATTGTTAGATTATAGTTATGTACGTAAAAAAAAGAAGAAAATCTCTACTAATCATCATTATCACAGCCCATATATGCCCCACTGTTGGGCTTGGGCCTCCTCCGTAATGGGAGGGAAACTAACCTACTATACCACGCTGGTCAGACGTGTTGGTAAAGGGTTATGTTTCGAGTTTTCCTTCTCTTGCATAGATGTTATATGCGTTTTATGTCCCTTAGTGGTCTCTTACGGTCACCCACGGGTTAGATAGGAGGTGGTGAATTGTATTCTTACTCCGTCACCATACGGATAGAATATATTTATGCTTAATTTAAGTAAAATTACAAATATAAAAAATAAATAAGTTGCATTTTAAAATACTCTATCCAGTAGTAATGGAAGTGTCAGTTACTGCGTCTGGTTAAATAAAAACATAGGATTATATGCCTTCACAGCTTCACTATATGGTTTCAATTGCTTTAGAGATATATAACACGGCATTATTTAGTACTGCTGTAACATTATGCCGCATTGCCATTTCGCAATGGAGTTTTAAAAATGTGAAGGCATATGCTGATTCCACGACTAAGTTATATCAAAATGCTATTTATCCTTTACATCAATGTTTATGGTAAGTAGTGTTAATTTATTCTAGTAAATTGAGCATTCAATTACCAATGCTTACTCTAGTAATTTTACATTATTATAGAGTCATCCTCTCATTATCTTAGCTCATATATTTTTGTTCTCGTTTAAATCTAATAAAAAATGAACATAACTAAAGAAAATAATTTCTGACATAAAATAATCATCATTATCATCACAACCCATAAATGTCCCACTGTTGGGCTCGGGCCTCCTCCGTAATAGGAGGGAAATTAACCTACTATACCGCGCTGGTCAGACGTGTTGGTATAGGATTTTGTTTTATCTCACTGTCGAGCTGGAACCTCCTCCGTAATGAGAGGGCAATTAACCTACTATACCACGCTGGTTAGGCATGTTGGTATAAAGTTTTCTTCTAGTTTTCCTTCTCTTGCATAGATGTTATATGCGTTTTATATCTATTAATCGTCTCTTACGTTCACCAACGGGTAAGATAGGACTAAGAGGTAGCGAATTGTAATTTTACTACGGAGTAAGTCAGTGGTGACGGCACCACACGGATAGAGAAACTGTATAGTGCAGGAATACATAAATATACTTTGGGTAAACACCCTACGACTGAACTAAACCTAATAAAGAACCAAGAACGTGGGTAGCAGTGATCTTATTTGTAACACTGTTAAGACTAAGCATGACGATTATCATATTATCACCATACCTCCCCAGGTATTGGTAGAATTAACGCTATTTCATCAGAACTCAACGAACTGAGACAATAAAATTTTGTCTTTGATAAATATGATTATTTAATGTCGCAAGTTATGTTAGGTTATTTATTTATTTTTAATTAGCTTTTTATAGTTTTTTGTAAATTGTAGAAGTTTTTTTGCAAATTAGTAAATTGTAGAACGAGAGTCAAAAAAACCCTTTTTCTTTCTTTCTTGCCGAGGGAGGCCCACGTTTATCATTATTTTACATTTGACGAGTTTGTTATATTTACTATAAATTGTAGTATTATATTTTATTAAACTGGATAAGCAATATAATAATAAACGATAATATAGTTTCTAAGACTAATAATTTCAAACAAAACGTCTTTAGTTTCTTAATCATTTGCAGTACTTTTTAAGTAGGATTAATAAATCTGAGATAAAACGCCCACCAGGTACTTATTACATATAAATACACAAGGGATCAAATACATATACATTTCGTTAGATGATTTTTATAATACCCGCGTCCGTAAAAAGGATAAAGGCACGTTACAATATCCGTAGCCGATCAGTACATTGTTAAAAATGTATAGGTACGTATACTTATATATCTTTATTATCTATTTAGTTATCGTGGGTTATGTTTTATATTTAGTTTTAAGGATGTATATATAAGTTTTTAATTTTACCACTAAATAAATTCATATTTCAACTTAGAATATATATATATATATATATATATATATATATATATATATATATATATATATATATATATATATATATTATTAGGAGTCAAATTAATATTAACGAAAAGCGGGTAGCGCAGCCTATAAAAAGCGCAGTTACGGAGACTAGAGACGGCATTACACATCGAGCTCTCTAGCGTGAGATCTTCTTAATCAGACGTTCGTTCGGCATTCTTTCCACATGTCCGAACCATCGGAGCATTCCCTTTCACATCTTTACACCAATACTCTCTTTCATACCTACTCGCTCTCTTACGTCGTCGTTACGAATGCGGTCGGTCAGCCTTACTCCAAAGATTTTCCGTAGAGATCGCATTTCGACCGCATTAATTTTACTTTCATACTCTTTTCTGCATATCCAACTCTCGCTTCCATACAGTAATGTTGGGACAAGCACTGCATTATGTATTGCTACACGTGCTTTCTGGCTGAGGTGGTGGCTACCGAAAAGTTGCCCCAACGCTCCGTTCACTCGGCGGGAAATATCCCGCATTCACTCTTAGCTCTATATCAGTGGTGTACCTTCCATCTCGGCTAAATCCACATCCAAGATATACAAATTCATCCACTTGCTCTAGTATATTATTACCTATTGTTAATTTTACATCTGTTCTGACTTCATCTCTTTCAAAGACCATTATTTTGGTTTTGTTCGCATTCACGCGTAGACCCATTTTCTTACAATCTTCGGTCATTGTGTCGACTAGGGTCTGCAGGTCAGTCGCTGACTGTGCCAGCAGGACTGCATCATCTGCATAAAGCAGAGCAGTGACCACTAAGTCGCCCATCTGGACTCCCACATTCATATCGTTCAACCTTTGGAGACATTTATCCAGATATATGATAAACGGCCTGGCTGACAGAACGCACCCCTGCTTAACGCCGATATTGACGTCAAACCAAGGCGACATTCCATCATCCAGGCGCACACGGGCTCTACAGCCCATGTAACTGGACTGCACAGCCTGTAGCAGTTTACCGTTAATACCATACTCCGGTAAAATGTCCCGAAGTTCCTTTCGTACAACCGTGTCAAATGCTCTCTCCAGATCCACAAAACTGCAGAAAACCCTATTCATTTATTAGTTTATTAAATCCTATTGTTGCTTACAGACTTAACTTATAGTTCGAATTAAATCTTCGGCAATTATTCCATAATATGTACATCGCCAAGTAAGCAACACCCACTTATTTTTCGCTCGTAATCGGGTTTTTATAAATAATCAAGCATATTAAATGCTAAATCTCAGTAATTTGAATAACAAGGTTGTGTTATCATTTAATACAATTCTAACTGCAAAGTTTGAGTATTGAGCCTGTACAATGTGTAAACATGTCGGGTAGATGGCATACGTCTCCTTAATAGACGAAAATATAATACGATGCGAGAATTGAATGTCCTACAATAGTTATGTAGTATATAATAGTTATGTACTCCGTAATGGGAAGGAAATGGCCTACCATACCGCGCTAGTCAGACATGTTGATATAGGGTTTTGTTTTGATTTTTCCTTCTCCTGCATAGATGTTATATACGTTTTAAGTCTCTTACTCGTCTCTTACGATCACCCACGAGATCATAACGATTATCTTTAGCTATTTGTAGATTATATGTTTAAATTGATTAAGGAATGTAAGCGTTAACGTTACTGCAAGAGAAGGAATACTCGACGTAAATCCCTATGCCAATCAAGCTATGTTATAGTAAGGCCTATTTACTTTATGACTCACGTAGACCCTTAACTATTAATATGACGTTTATAGATATCAATAATAGTGATGGTAGATTTTAGTAAATCATGAAAACAATTTAATAATAAACATTCCAGAACCTGGAGTACGTATTTATTATGTTCTCTAATTGGAGGCACAGATAGTATATGAAAACAGCCGAGAATTATAGCTGAGATATTAATATAAGCGTATATTCTATATCACCATAGAAATTCCTTTTAGAGTTTTGGCGCGAATGTGGAAATATCATGTCACGCTCTTGTATTATATTCATTTCTTTAGTGTTTTGTAGTGTTATATTGAATAATTTTGCTGGTATTTTATGGAATATGATAGATACAGTAAAAGTGCTGAAGTGTAGTGAATATGGCATAATAGTGGTTTACGTGTATTTTCATATTTTGCCGAAATTCCAAAAAAAAAAAACATTGATATCAGCGCCCGATTAATAGTAACGACTTGAACTACTGACAGACAATGACTATTAAGGCTACACAATATGAAGAAATGATATATAAAAAAAATAAATAAGACCTGACTGTATGGGCTTCGATCCCTTTGCCTGTCCGAATGGACAAACAGAACCAAAAAAAAACATTCCTTTTGTTTTTCTAGTGCTAAATTACGAATGTGACAACCTACTTTTTCAGTTAAATTTACCAATTGAATGCTAAAAGTGAAAAATAAAAAAACCGGAGGTGTCAAGGGACACCCGGATGGAACGAAGTTCTATTTTAATTATATAATTTTTTTCTGCCTTAAGCGATTTTTATCGATAATATTAGTAATAGGATATACAATTCCACTAGACTACCAAAACTTTTCGGCCCCGAGCTCGAACGCGAGCCGGCCACGCGGCCCGGTCACGGGCGAAAATAATTTCGTTGCGCATTATTTTGATTTTGCTATATCTCTTAAGGTATTGATTTAATTTGCATGGTCTGAAGGAAAAAAAATAGCTTCAGGAAATGCTCAAGCCAACTAATGTATTTAAAATGATAAGGATTAATACAGTATTTGTGTAAATAGCTTTTCAATTACCGTTTTATAATAGAACATTTTTTAAAGTATTAAAATGGATATAGTATGTTATCCTTAAGAGATAGATATATACCATCGCGGACTTTTTTGTAGGCCTTTTTAAGCTGTATAATACTGTAGTACTTTATTTTGATTTATTTCGTAGGGTTCAGCCAGCGTTTGCAATGTAAGCGCAAAATAATGTGTTTATTTACGACATCACATTAGAAACGTCTAAAATTATCAGTGTTTCTCTAGTACATTATGCATATATTATCAGAGGTGCGATTTATTTGAAATACTTCTATTTAAAATACAAAATGCAAAATACCTATTTTGTATTTTGCATTTAAATGCCTTTTAGTAAAAAGCATTTTGTATTTTATTTGAAATACCTTTCGACATGTATTTAGCATTTTTAATATTCATTTTAAAATGCAAAATACTTTGTGATTAAGTTTAGCCAACATTACCAGTCAAACAAAATGAAATGAATGAATGACGCTTGTATTGCCGAATTTGACCGATAGAGGCACCTGCTAGCCATGCGCGCCCCTTTTTTATTTGATTTGGTTACCTACTTTTATGATATTGAAGTGTTGTTGTTATCCTTACAATACTGAAACGGCTATGTACTGTACTACAACAAGATAAGAGAAAAGAAAAGTGAACCGAAATAAATGGCCACACAATTCACAAAATGGAGCCATGGGTCTCTTTTCGTTAGTCTAGTTTTTTACATTATTTTAAGTGAGTATTATTATTATTATTAATAACATAATTTATTGATATGCGTACTGATAAATATGACCAAAATGTCATGCATAAGGTGCCATGTTATTAGACGTTTTTGTTTGGCCCGGCATTGTGTCTCTATTTCTAATGCTAGGGCCGCACCTGCGTGTATCGTACCGAAGTAATTTGTGGCGAAGTTTCGTACGTTTCGTACACTAGAAAATTATCGCGATAAAACTGTGGTCACATTAGCGACTTCGGTATTTTACACGAAGTATCGTGCAATAATTAAAGATGGCCGAAATCATTTTCATGCGTTTAACTATGGATGACGAATTGCTTTACTATTACAGCTATACTATGCTAATAATTACATAATGATATTTTTGGATCCCTTCATGGGTTCCGCTTCATAATGGTGTATAAATTCTAACACCATTTCATCACCCCACTTCATATTTATTGATTAACTGGAGATCCTCGAACGCGTCTAAACACAACGAAAATTTCCCCCGAAATGAAAAACGCTAGTCTGACCACAGAGCGCGATATATGAGCGCGCTAAAACCCTTTGACTTATCGCCACCCAAGCGATATTGCACACGAAACTCGAATGTTCGCGACGATAGCCAATAATGACCGGTCACATCTGCGTGTATCGTCTCATTGCACGAAGCTTCGTGACGATACACGCAGGTGCGGCCCTAGCATAATGATAAATATCTAAAATAAATAAAAATTTCTGAGATTTGGTCAAAAGGTATTTTATTTTGAAAAAGTATTTTGAAAATACCTATTTTGCATTTAGCATTTGAAATACAAAACGCAAAACTATTTGGTATTTTGCATTTGAAATAGTAAATCTGAAAAGTATTTTGCATTTTGTATTTAAATGCTTTTTTAAAACCATTTTGTACATCTCTGTATATTATACATATAAACCTTTCTCTTGAATCACTCTATCTATAAAAAAAATCGTCGCGACACCACACTGTTCAATGCGAAATAGAAATGAAAATATCTGGCTTGCTTTCTATAAGAGAGAGAGAGACAGACAGAGAAACATGCGACGCCGCACAGCTTACAATAGCTTACTATAGCAAAAAGTGTCGTGACAACTTTTCGTAAGAATTTTTTCCGTCTAGCCCCCTTTCACAACGCGCGATAAGGAACTTCGTTCCAATTATAGTAAGTATTTTTTTAATTATAAACTATCTAATTGTGTAAAATGGAAATCATACAATATAATATGAATTTTTAAGTTGTATAAAGAAGTTTGGAACTACTAAACAATTTGGAACTTTAGGCCATTCAAACTTATTGAAGTAAGTTATTATTGTTAAGACAGATTAATACTAATTAAAGTTTTTAAAACTTAAACAGTCTTTTTGGATTAATATTTTTGCGTTTTAAAAAGAAATGGGAAAATAGATACTCAAATATATAGAAAATTAAAATGCGTGCGTATAAAGTACACATGTCAGAAATTAAACTTATTTGGCAAACTATTTTTTAAATGTTGTTTACATACATCAACCGATAGCGTGTATTTTTCTCGATCTCCCTTTCTCTCTCGCTCTCTCTCTCTCCTCTCGCTCCATGGCTATTTGCGTTATGCGACGTTCGTCCTATCTTACTCTCTCTCAATCTTTCTCACTAGCTCTCTCCCACCTTTCGCTCCATGGCGTGCGTGATGCGACGTTCGCTCTATGTCACTCTCTCTTTCTCTCTCTCGATCTTTCTCTCTCGCTCCATGGCTTTATGTGCTTCACGCTACGTTCGCCCTTTCTCACTCTCTCTCTCAATCGCTTTCTAGCTCTTCTTGGATAAAAACCCACATTTTCGATTCGCTAATATTGCGTTTCTTCTATAAAAAATTTACCCTCATGCGTGCAAAGTAGTTTCACTTTAAAAACGTAAACTTTAAGTGGCAATCAAAATGAAAGCTTTTCTAATAATAGGAAGTAATTCCTTAACGATTCTATAACTAAATATTATGACTAAGATAGCCACAACATTTACTAATGTTGATTCAAGTTAAAATTAGTACCTGGTGTATTGATTTCGTGTACCCTAAACAAATAACTTGGATTCGAACTTGTTGATATTTACCAATGCCGCTGAGAGAGCCAATGCATATGTTTACAATTTTTAGAAATGAGAGTAAAGAAAGTACATTTATTTTAGCACATATTTATTATACAAGGATTTATTATTTAGAGCTGAGTGTTGCCTTGGAAAATAAATGGTAATTTAAAATACTATGTCAAAAATGGGTTCATGTTTTCCAATTTTTATTATCATAATGAAATAGATTTTTTTTAAGTTATGGTGAGAGTTTAGATGCTGTGTGGTAGCGGCTACGAATACTACCAACCTTTACTTTGTTCGTGGATGTCGTAAAAGACGACTAAGAGCCTTATAACGACCTAGGCTAACTCCATCTGATACCGATTGGTCAACAATTACATTCCCAAGGAAGGTTGACGTCTGGCAGGCGACCGGTCATAAAACTATTGCCAATAACTTTTACAATATGTACTATGAAAAAAAAAGGACATATTGTATCGACCCCAAGTAATTGTGATAAGAGTAGGAGAATGATAATGAATGATGGTGACAGATTAGAAATACACATTCCCTCAATAACTATAAGTTTCTCTCGGGAGTCGTTATCCTGGGTAAGTAATCAAGAGTCCATGAGGCGAATGAGTAGTAGTATTGTGTTGGGCATATTATAATATCAATTGCAATCGCCAATTTATTTTTATTATTTCCTCATTATATATTGCGACAAGGGGTAGGTATGTAGTACTCGTCGACGCTGGATAGCGTTGGTATACCCACAAATACTAATAACGGCCCCTCATCTGTTGTGAGGTTGCCAGAAGGGTGCCAAGGGTGAAGATTATGGCATTAACCCCATGTTCAGCAGTGGGCATTATTTTTTTTTTTAATCCTTATTGAAATTTATTGATAAAATTTGTTACAAATGCTTTAAAACAATACATTGTTTATAGCGTTAGTTTTTTTCTTTTCACACTTGTAAAATAGCGTTGAAATGAAAATATACTATTGTTTTTTCGTATGCAGTTAGCAGTTTGATTATATCTATATACTTCGAAATTATACTTTATGAATAAAATTCTATACTGCTTAACAATCTATAATATAACATACATACATATCATCACGCCATATCCCTTGCAGGGTAGGCAGAGATAACAGAGTGCCAGAGAACTCTACCCTTGCATACTTCACTCGCTTCCTCAACATTCATAATTCTCTTCATACACCCTCGCCGGTTTTGGAGACTCTTGACTCCACCTTCCTTCAGTACGTGACTAATCTGGTTTAGATAAGTTAGAGAGGAGAGAGATCGGGGAGACCGAGACTAATATAAAATGTTACGTAATAGATTTACGCTGACGTAATCCTTTTATTTTATTATTCAAAAACTTGCACTGAAGAATAATTTTTGTATTGCGGAGATTTTACAAACATATAGTTGACGTCCTCTAATTACACTCAGACTCGGACAAATAATCTGTTAATGGCACAAAATTTGTCTTGCGTAGAACTTGAATCCGTGTCACATGGCACCGTAGATCTATCTGTGTACCGTCACCCGCCGAGAGGCTGACCGCGTGAGGAAAGACCGACGTCTTCCCCGAGGAGGGGACGTCGGCCAAGGAGAGGGTACCCCTTAGGGGGTATTCCGTCGGGCCGGCCACTGACGTCAAGTTCACGCTGCTCCGGCGGTCGGTCCAACGACGAAGGCGAGGTGTCACGGGTGGGTTACGGGTGTGCGTGCTTACGCCCATCTGTCGCCCCGGACGAAGTGGTGGAGGAGTGCGCCGACCGCAGCCCACCCAAAAAAAAAAAAAAAAAAAAGAATGGTCTATCTGTGTAGATATAAGTTGATGGATCAACTAATGTCATCACCATCATCCTGCTTTTATCCTAATTTATTTAGGTTCGAGGCAATATGTGCTCTCTCTTAACTCTATCAGACGTTATCTCTGTGGTCACTCTTTGTCTATCTATTTCATGCTTCATGCAGTCCATCCATCTTTTATTCGGTCTTCCCTTACTCCTAAAGCCTTCAACATTCATACTTAAAACTTTCCTCACAACATCACTTTCATTTCGTCTGATCACATGTCCATACCATGTCAATCTTTCACTTCGTAACTTTTCCGTCACTGACGCAACTTTCAAATTTCCTCTTATATGTTAATTTCTTAATTTATCCATTCTTGTCACACCACACATCCATCTCAACATTCGCAGCTCCGCTACATGCAGTCGTCTCTCATCCGTCGCTTTTGTGCCGCAACTTTTAAACTTTCTCTTATATTATACGTTCATTCCTTATTTTATCCATTCTCGTCACACTGCACATCCATCTCAGCATTCGCATCTCCGCTATATGTAGTCGATGGATGAACTAATGTATAACAATAATTAATTGCTTTGAGTGATTATCAGCGCATATAAAACTAAGTATAGGATGTGTTATAGATTAATTGAATAACATTTTGAAATATAAAACGTCGTTTAGTTAGTCTGCTTAAAATTGCAAAAAGTCTTTGAAAAAGTATCATAATTATAATATATAACAAGCAATTAAATTTATTACGATGTGAATAGAATTTTATAGACAATTATTATAGGTTTTGATATTAGTCATTACCGCTTGACGGAAGTAATATAAGTAATTGCAATAATACGAATTGAATTTTTTACTTGACGTCGTAAAAAAATATGCATATATTCCTTTGAGCTTCCTTTTTGATAATAATTAAGATGTGATTAATGATCGTTAATATTATAATATTATATATATTTCTATTAATACACTTACTTAAATCGATTGTTTTTTTTGTTTCCATTTTGACAATCTCATCATCATCATCATCTCAGCTCATGTATGTCTCACTGCTGGCCTCCTATACAATGGAAGGGAAATTATCCTATTATACCACGCTGGTCAGATGTCTTGGTATAAGGTTTTGTTTCGATTTTTCCTTCTCCTGCATATATATATGTTATCCGTTTTATACCCCTTTTTTTATTGGTGGGCTATGGATGCGTCTCGCCCCGCCGAATCGGTCCGGGGTGACGGAAAGGCGGCGCGTGACCCCATAGACCCACCGTAAAATCCTCTCTCTTCGCCGTGCGAGCGGGCCACCGGTACCCGATTTTTGACTTCGGTGACCCGCCCGGCGGTTTACCCTCGTGGGTTCCTCTCGTCGACGCCCCGACAGATTTCGCCGTCGGGGCGTCGCCCTCACGCGGTGGCCTCACGTCGGGTGACCGGACAATTCCCCGGTCCGATCACCCGAGGCCTCGGTTAGGGCGGCATCAGGTGCAGATATTCGCGCCTGCGCCGCCCCGGCCGCTGACGGCGGCCCGGGTCGCGGGAATTCTCCCGGACTCGTTCCGCCGCCTCCTTCCGCGAGATGACAGCCTTGCAGAAGGCGGCGACCGCGTCCCAGTTCCTGACGCTGTCGATCATCGCCCTCGCGACAGCCAGCAGCGCCAGGTCGGCACCGATAACAGCGACGAGGTCACGGCTGCTGGCTGGTCAAGCTGGGTCCGCCCACGTTCGGCATGAGCCGCGAAAGGGCGGACGCCGCGCCGACCAGATGCGTTTTATACCCCTAAGTCGTCGCTTACGATCAACCACGGGTAAGATATGGGGTGGTGAATTGTATTTTTACTTCGTCACCACACGGAAATTTTTATTTCAGTCCATCTATTGATAGCAAATCAATCCAATCTGTCCACATGTCATTGATCTCGAATTTTATGTTTGAAAAATTCTTGCTCGTCCAGGATTTGAATTCGTGATTAGTAGTTCATATAAATTCATCATAGGTAGTTGATATGATAATAAACTAACGAGAAATCTAGGGAATAGAGAATTATTTATAATCATATTTATTTTTCTTTTCAGGATTAAGAAAACGTGTTGCCAAACTTTGATTATAAAGAACTTAAAAAAATCTAGAAGTACATGGATTTATAAGAAAATTCTAGACGATAGGCATTTCATCCGATTAAAATATTCGAATGTTGGGATCTTGATCGGAATTCGTATTCTTATACGGCTGGATTAACGAATCAATAAAGGTAATAAGGACTTGTCAGCCCTAAATGCATAGGTGTGATAAACTATATCAAATTAAACGTAACTTTATCAAATATAATATATAATATATATAAACTTCTGGACCCAACTTTCTGCATGGGTTTGGGTTTAGGCGAACTAGCTTATAACCTATAAACCGTTGGTGCTGCTGGTTGCAAATGTTGTTGCTTGATAGTTTGCCGCCATAAGCAATGAAAAAAGAAATTAAAAAAAATCTCTATCTCTCTAATTCTATTTAAATAAGACTTGGCTGTATGGGCTTTGATCCCTTTGCCTGTCCGAATGGACGAACAGAACAAAAAAAAAAAATCTCTCTAATTCTAAAATCGAATTCAAAAATCTGCTTCAAACATAAGCCGTAAACTTTTATACAGCTAACGAACCACATATTGTATCTACATATTCTTATATACATTGTCGCAAATGATATTCCTTAAGACTGATTTAGATTTTATAAACTGAAAAAAATTAACCGAGTTGCCAAAACTTAAATTACTTTATTCAAGCAGCCAAAATCTTACTTTGGTAGTGTTTTTAGTTTTAATGAGCGCCGTATTTATTAATCGTTATTTTAACTGGTGTACTAGCGCTTTTCACACTGTCATTAAGTAAATGGTATAAAAACATTTGGAGAATTACTGCTTACGCTATGTGTGTTTAGTTTTTAATGCTTTTGCTACTATATAACTAAACTAAAAGGAAGATTTAACATAATGTATTTTAACATTTACTTCCAAAAATGTACATACATACATATCATCACGCCATATCCCTTGCAGGGTAGGCAGAGAGAACAGAGTGTCACAGAACTCTATCCTTGCATACTTCACTCGCTTCCTCAACATTCATAATTCTCTCATACACGCTCACCGGTTTCGGAGACTCTTGACTCCACCTTCCATCAGTACGTGACCAAAATCGGTCAAGGTAGGTTAGTAAAAAAATGTACATACAGAGAAATATATAATGTATTAAAATTAATGTAAAGTTATATGTTTGATGGCGGATACGAATATTACCAATACTTAGATTGCTCGTGTCGTAAAAGACGACTAAGAGCTTAATGTCGTCTGCCAATAATTTTATGAACCGGTGTGATACGTTATTAGCAATCATTTTATGAACGTCCGCCTGCCTCACATCAAATTTCTTTGGGAATATAATTGTTGACCAAACAGCATTAGTCGGAGTGGGCCCAGGTCTATGCAAAGCTCTTAGTCATCGTTTACGATATCCACTAGAAAATGTAAGGGTTGGTAGTATACATAGCAACACTACCACACAGCATTCTCGGATTAATGTCAATAGTTAGTGCCTTATTCAAAACTACGGCGGAATATGTTAGGATTGCCCTTTATAAAATTTTAACCTACTTTAATCTATATTACGCATAATTAATTTCAGACCATAGTCAACCAATCGGAAGTCGTCAATCTCTGTCAATAAGCACTTCATATTTATTGGCACAATGTAACGGTATCACAATTACTGAACGTATTTGCATAAGTCGATAAACTCCATTAGACCAATTAATAGTTTAATATATCATGCTATTAAAAAAAAACATCTGCAATTTGTATTTTATATGGAACAGTGAATTAATCTGTAATCTAGACTAGTTTTTTAACTTTTGATTAGAAGTAATAAACTTTATTACTTTTTATTCCGAGCACCTGCTGTCTTTGCAATTAATTTTTATTAGTATTACGTTGTCTTTAACTAATTTAAGAGACACTCGATGTGGTTGTGCCGAAGTACCGTATTACAAAATTGTATTTACAAAAAGAACAACTTATGAAATGGAGTCCATTCAATAAGCTTTTTGACTGAATAAGAATAGAGTAGGTAGATTACGTCATATCCATTCATTCCTACAGTTGTCGTACAGTGTAACTAGAAGAGTTTTGAAGTTATCATTCTTTTGGCGCGTTAGGGAAAATGATGAGAGTAAATTTTTACGATGCGCGCGCACACCGTCCGAAAGAACCGACACCCTTTTTTTTTTTTTTTTTTTTTTTTTTTGGTGGACTATGGATTAGCCTCGCCCCGCCAAATCGGCCCGGGGTGACGGAGAAGGCGGCGCGTGACCCCATAGACCCACCGTAAAACTCCTCTCTCTTCGCCGTGCGAGCGGGTCACCGGGACCCGATTTTTAACTTCGGTGGCCCGCCCGGCGGTTCACCCTCGCGGGTTCCTCTCGTCGACGCCCCGACAGATTTCGCCGTCGGGGCGTCGCCCTCACGCGGTGGCCTCACGTCGGGTGACCGGACAATTCCCCGGTCCGATCACCCGAAGCCTCGGTTAGGGCGGCATCAGGCGCAGGTATTCGCGCCTGCGCCGGCCCGGCCGCTGGCGGCGGCCCGGGGCGCGGGAATCCTCCCTTGCCCGTTCCGCCGCTTCCTTCTGCGAGATGACAGCCTCGCAGAAGGCGGCGACCGCGTCCCAGTTCCTGATGCTGTCGACCATCGCCCTCGCGACGGCCGGCAGCGTCAGGTCGGCACCGATGACAGCGACGAGGTCACGGCGCTGCCGCTCCCATCCCGGACACACCTCCAGCGTGTGTTGCGCCGTGTCCTCGTCACTCCTGCAGTGGTGGCAGGCCGGAGTCCACTCCCTATACACGACCCTGTGCAGGTACAACCCGAAACACCCGTGCCCCGTCAATACCTGCACCAGCCGAAAGGTGAGGACTCCGTGCCGCCGCTCCATCCACTCTATCAATACGGGCCGGAGGGCCTCAACGGTCTCCACACCGTGCCTAGGCCTCTCCAGCCGCGTAGCCCAACGGGCGATGACGTCTCGGCGGGCATCCACGCGCCAGGTGGCTATCTCGCTCAACGATGGGGAGCCACCTTCTTCGCGCGCTGTGATAACCCGCCGGTAGAGGTCGGAGAGCATCTCTGCCTCTAGGTCCCACGGGGGTGTCCCGGCCAACAGGCACGCCGCCTCTGTCGACACCGTGCGGTACCCGCGAATGGCTCTGACCGCCATGGCTCTCTGTGGCCTCCACAGAACCGCCCTGAGCTGGGCGTTCAGAGCCCTCGCCCACACGGGTGCGCCGTACATGGCCATTGAACGGATGACCCCCGCATACAGCCGTCGGCCCTCGTAACTGGGTCCGCCCACGTTCGGCATGAGTCGAGAAAGGGCGGACGCCGCGCCGACAAGCCGGGGAGCAATCTGTCGGAAATGCTCCCGGAACCACCATCGCCCGTCGAGCACCAGACCCAAGTACCTCATATGGGCCTGGATGCTGATGTGGATGGAGTTTACCACTATCGAGGCGCTGATGGGTAGCCTCACACGGGGCCCATGGAAAAGTAGGGCCTCCGTCTTGTTTAGGGCCACCCTGAGCCCCAGCGCCTCGATCCGCCTGACCATCTCCTCGGTGCCGAGAGTGGCCAGGCTCGCCGCCTCTTCGAGTGTCCTGCCCCGGGCTGTGACGAGCGTGTCGTCAGCGTAGCACACCAAGCTCAGCCCGGGGGGGAGACTCCCTCTCAACGCCCAGTCGTACCCGATGTCCCACAGGGTCGGCCCCAGAACCGACCCCTGTGGAACGCCGCACGACATGGGCGTCCGCACAATGTCCCCTGCGGGACCCGCGCAGAGGATACTGCGGCCCTCCAAATAGTCTGCCACCAGCCGCCTGAGGTACAGGGGCACTCCATGGAACCGGAGCGCCTCCCTGATGCAGCCGAATGGCAGACTATTGAATGCGTTGGCGATGTCCAACGACACCGCCAACAGCACTCCCTTCCCGGCGACGGCCTCCGCGGCCGCCTGCCTCAGGCGTAATAGGGCCCCGATGGTCGAACGCCCCCTCCGAAACCCATACTGAGCGTCCGACAGATCGGGCCCCACCTCCTCCAGGTGTCGGACGATGCGGGCAGCGAGCACACGCTCCAGCAGCTTACCCACATCGTCGAGGAGCACGATGGGCCTGTAGGCCGACGGCAAATCCGGGGACCGTCCCGGCTTTGGCAGGAGAACCAACCTCCCTTCCTTCCAGCACTCAGGGAACCGTCCAGACGTCAGACAGGCGTTGAACAGCTGCCTGAGGCGAGGCTCGAAGTGCTCGAGGAGCGACGTCAGCACCCGGACTGGAATTCCGTCCGGGCCGGGGGCCGTGGTGGCGGAACGAATCTTCGCCACGGCCGCCCCCACTTCCGACTCCGTCACGGGCGGAACACTCTCGTCGTCGTCGGCTTCCCGGTCCTGATCTGGCGGAGCCATGACCGGGGGCGTGTGTTCCGACTGCCGTGGAAACAGCTCCTCGACCACCCTACGAAGGAAGTCGGGCTGGAGGGTCTCGGTGAGGGGGGGGTCCCGCGCGCGAAGCTTGTTCAGCGCCGCGCGATATGGGCGACCCCAGGGGTCACGGTCGAGACCGTCCAGCATCTCCTGCCAACTCGCGCCCTTGGCGGCTCGGATGGCCAGCCGAAAGGCAGTCCGCGCACTGCGGTACGCCTCGTACAGCTGGCCCTCCCGCTCGACGTCGCGGTGACGCCGCCGGCTGCGGGTGTAGGACCTTCGGGCACTGATACACGCCGCACGAAGGTCCGCCAGTCTTGGGGACCACCAGTAGACCCCCTGCCTCGGAGGCGGACGCCGCCGCACTCTGGGCATGGCCGCATCGCAGATCTGCGTTAACGCACTGCGAATGCGGACAGCCTCAGCGTCCACTCCGTCCGCTGGGGGTGGTGAGGACAGCCACGTACTGACAATGGCCGCCTCCGCCAGTAGATCCCTGTCAAGACGACCCACAGCCCACCGCGGAAACGCGGGAGCTCCGTCCGCCCTGTGACCCCTACCGGGTTCCCGGGGGGAGACCTCCATCCGGATGTACCGGTGGTCCGACAGGGTCTCCGCCTCCTCCAGGACACTCCAGTTCCTCACCCGTGGCGCGACAGCGGGGCTAGCGAACGACAAGTCCACTATCGACCCGCCCTGCCGCCGCACACACGTGTTCACCGAGCCTCTGTTCAGAACACAGAGGCCCAGTGAAGCCGCCCACTCGTTGACCGCCCGCCCGCGGTCGTCCGTCGTAGGGGACCCCCACGCCGTGGATTTGGCGTTGAAGTCCCCCAGAACCAGGACGAGGCCCGGTGCCAGTCGCCGTATCGAGGCCTCCAAGGTGGTGAGTGAGGCCCCGAAATCGTCCATCCTCCTAGTGGGGGAGAGGTATACGCTATAGAGCGTGACCCCTCCCCACTCCGCCGCGACAAATTCCTCGCCCCTATCCAAAAGGGACAAGGACGGGAAGTGCCACTGCGTTGAGACGACGATTGCCGCAGTACCGTTTCGACTGACCACCCAATTGGGGCGATCAGGCACGGCGTACGGTTCCGCGACTACGGCTGCACCAATCGACCACTCCGCCATGGATTGCAGGAGGAGATCCTGCGCTCCGGCGGAGTGGTTGGTGTTGGCCTGCAGGAGGAGGTGCATGGATGGTGTACCCATTATCGGGTTGTGTCCATGACCTCCTCGCCAGCGGGCGATCGGACCGCGCTAGGAGCGGGAGCGGCCGTGGTCGTAGGGCCGCCCCGCGCCTTTGGGGCCGAAGCTGGAGGTTTGCACGCCCCAGAGCCCATGCGGTGCTTGGCGGGCTTATTGCCCGCCGCACACGCGGGGCAGTGGGGCGGGGCGGCGCAAGATGCCGCCACGTGCCCGGTCTGACCGCAGCGGAAACACAATCCGCCGCAGTCGAAGCAATTAGTGCACGTCGGTCGAGTGTGTCCGACCGCCATGCACTTGTAGCACCTCGCGGGCCGGTGCTCAAGCACGGTTACCCGCGCCGAGCTCCAGCCCACGAGGAGCCTGCCTGAGCCGGCCAGTTGCCTGACCGACTCTACCGGGCACTGCGCCCAGGCAGCACCTACGCCACCCGGACCGGGACGAATGGCACCGACCCGGACGGTGTCTATGGGACACCCGGTTTTCGAGGCAATAGCCTCCCGGATGTCTTCCACCGTCACCGAATCGTCCAAACCCGAAATGCGCATTTCGGCGCACTTGACGGGCCTGGCGATCTTGATGCCACCCTCCACGGCGAATAAACCTCGCAGCTTCTCGGCCACGCTGTCGGCCGTCTTGGCGCCCTCGGCCCCTGGGAACTCGAGAATTCGAGCCCCCGTCCGGGCCTTGCGGGTCCTGGCTTCGACGCCTCCAATATCGGAGACGTCTAGCTCCCGCCGGGCCTTCCTCAAGACGGCCTCGTAGCTGAGGCCCTTCTCGGCCGCCTCGGGCAGCACAGTGATCACCACTGCGGCCGTCTTCGGCGACTTGAGCCCCTTGCGCGGTCTCTTCTTCCGTCCGGCTCCTGCCTGTGGAGCGGGGACCTCAGCGGCGCGCTTGGCCTCCGCTCTCCTTCTTTGGCCGCGACTCCTTCTGTCGCGCTCGGCCACCTGCCAACCCTGTTCGGGTACGGCAGTCGTGCCAGACGCGGAAGGTCTCGTCGCAGCCTCGCTGGTCGTCGCCGGCGGTGTTATTGCGGGCGACTTCAGCGGTCCGGCGGGAGCCGGAGCCGTCTTCCTCCTCAGGGCGGGTCCCTTCGGAGCTGGGCCAGGGCCTTTGGGCTTAGGCCCGGCCGCGACCGCGGCGTAGCTCCCCACGCGGCCACCCTGACAAGGCAGCGGGGCGGGGGCTGGTGCCACATGCGGCCGCTTGTCCGCGGCGAGAGGTGGTCGGACACGTGGTTCTGGAGGCAACCTCGCCTCCAGAACGGCGAAGCGCGCATCGACGAGCTTGCCCACTGCGCCGATGATTTTGGCGAGGGCCTCGTCCGATATGCCTCCCACCTCAAACGGGGTCGGCTGAGCCTCCTCAGGGGCCCGTTCTACGGCGCCTGGCGGCTTTGGCGCCGCAGGGGCGCTAGCCGGCGGCAAGCGGTCCGCGGGGAGAGGCGTCAACCTCACCACCGGGACAGGGAGTCTCGCCGCGGCGACTGCGCCAGCGTCAGCCGGCGGCGCGCGCTTTGCGGCGGCAGGCGTCTTCCTCGCCGCGGGGACGGGTGTGACGGTGACGCCATCACCCAACGTCGTCGGCGCCGCAGCGCGAGGCGGCTTTGGCGCCGCAGCGGCCGCTGAGTAGCCGGTCTTGGCTGGTGGCGCGGCTGGCGCAGGCGACACGAACAGCGCCACCTGCGCCTTGAGGTCGGCCACGTCGATCAGCAACTGGCGGTTTGCCCGACGCATCTCCGCCAGCATGTCGCCCAGGTTCCTGTTTCGGGTCCGCAGGCCTGACATCTCGCCTCTAAGGCGGACATTTTCGGCCTGCAGATCCGTGGCGTCACCGGCGCGGACAGCGACCGCCGCCGCCCTTTCTACAGCCGAGGTCCCTCGCCCTCTTCGGGAGGCCATGATCTTAGGTGGAGGCATGTTGGCCACGCTCCCCTCGGTTTCGGCGCTCGAGCTGCCTCCCTTACTCAGGGGGCGCTTTCGCACCTGCGAGGGGAGGGCCTCCTCCTTCTTAGTCGCGGTCGCCGGCGGCGTCTTTGCTGCTAGACGCGCCGACGACCTAGTGGGGCCTTCACCAGCCGACCCGCTGCCCTCTTTGGACGGCCCTGCGGGAATATCACCGCCCTCGTCCATTCTGACGGTAGATCCGCCGCCCTCGTCTTCGGACGGCTCTGCGACATCGCTGTCGCTTTCGTCCGTCGACGGCTCTGCTGCGAGTCTACCGTCTTTCTTCTCTTCAGCGGCGGCAGCCTCCCTGCGCGCTCGCCGCTCCTCCAGCCGCCTTTTGTGGCTCAGGCCGTTGCCCCGGGTCTTTCTGGGCGACCTCCTCTTCTTCTTCTGGGCCTCCACGGTTTGTGCCGGGCCCTCGGCGGACGCCTCAAGTCCTGAGGACGAGGCGTCGTTGTCAGTTTTTCTTTGGCTTGACAAGGCCGTGGTGTGAGAATCACAGGGATTCCCGTCGGTAAATGTATTTAATTTTAAGGTATCCATATGATTCCCACGAGTAGGGGAGATACACAACGTCGACCCGGGCAGAGATCCCTTTACCCGGGCAAGCCTACATTTACCAACCAGGGGGTCAGCCGGTACCCTGGCTGGAGCGTGCTAACGACAGAACAACCCATCTGCCATGCATCTTCTCGCCGCACGCCAGAACTTAAGATTCTGGGTGATTTCCGAGTCCGAATGTTACTTCGAACTCTTTATAGAGGTTGTCTTCCTCGCGGTCCGGGCGGTTAAGCCAAGACCCTCGCTCCTGAAACTAAGACAAGCAAAGAATCAGGTTTACGATGTGTGGCCGGTGGCATGTGCCTGCCCAGCCCTCAAATAAATGAGTGACTGAGCCCGTCCCAATATTTCGCGTCCTATACCCTCTACTACGACTGTAGTAGAGTAAGGAGCGAAATCGCGCAGATATTCGCTACGGACGACAGTACAACAGAAGAACTGGGGACCGCCGCCCGCACCCAGGGTACACCGCGTGGAGGTTTCTGGGATAGTACCCCAAGAACCGACACCCTGAAGCTATAGTCAACATTTTAGTTTTTTAACTAGACTTTTCTAATGCGTTATAATCAAACTTTTAATGTATTAAATACCTTTTTACTATTGTTAGTGTTGTTTTTTTCTACAAACGTAGAATAAGGCGAAAGATAAAAGCCTTGAAAAGATTTTTTGATTTTTTTCGCTTTGTAATCGGGTTTTATAAATAATTAAGCATATTAAATGCTAAATTTCAGTAATTTAAATAACAAGGTTGTGTCATCGTTTAATACAATTCTAACTGAAAAGTTTGAAGTATTAAGCCTATAACAATGTGTAAACATTGTCGGGTAGATAGCATACCGTTACCTTAAGACGTAAATATGATACGAAGCGAAATTTGCATGTCCTACAATAAGTCACGGTGGTGTAGTGACAGCACGATTGGGCCGGAATCCCAATAGGCGCGGGTTCGAATCCCGCTTGTGACATCATTTTTCGCTTTGTAATCGGGTTTTATAAATTATTGAAAAGATTTTATCTTGTTACGCCAAAGAAATATAACTTTTAACGCGTGTACGAGTACATAAGTACACACACACTTTTTTTTATTATTAATCGCTTGGTAATCATTATAATCATCCTCTTGTTCTTATCCTAATCGATGGTCGATGCAATATGTACTCCTCTGCCATAGTACATATTGCAAAAGTTATTGGCAATAGTTTTATGACCGACCTGCCTGATGGTCAGTACTTGGGAATGTAATTCTTGACTAGATGACATCAGATGGAGTTGGTTGATGTAATGGCTTATCTTAGTGGTTTTTACTATACTCATGAATAATATACGGGTTGGTAGTATTCGTAGCCGCTACCGCATAGCTTTATTGATAACCTATCTCTTAAAAATTGGCCTCTTAATAGATAGGGATATAGTTACCACAATTAGCAGGGTGATTGGACTTGCCACTGATGACAAAGATCGGGTACCGGTGGCCCGCTCGCACGGCGAAGAGAGGTGTTTGCAGGGTGGGTCTATGGGGTTGCGGGCCGCCTCTTCCGTCGCCCCGGATCGATTTGGCGGGGCGCGACCACGTCCATAGTCCACCGCAAAAAAAAAAGAAAAAAAAAAGAAGTGAAGGGTGATTGGACTTATAAATTTTCCCAAAGAATATTACTGCCCATTCTCTTAGTGATTCCTTAATCTCTTCTCTTAGTGATTTTTAAGATTACAACTGGACAGTAAGAGATTCTTTTAACCTGTTAATGCTAGGGTAAATCTTTTACATATTCGTATTTGCAGTATTTTTTGTGGTAAGACCACGCTGTTGACAGTTTTCTGTCTACAGCTGCAGGCCGATCTGATCGGGGTAGTACCACACTCTCGCAAAAGATCGACGTCTGAGTAATGGCGATTTACTATTGTACTTCGTTCGGTGAGCAAGAGAGCCGGAAGCTCATCTGGGCAGGTTCGGGGTTTGTATTGGTAGGCAGCGGCCTAGCTATACCTTTGGTATTGCAAAGGTACATGAGCGGTAGTAATACTTATCGTCAAGTTGTTTGCTTGCTCGTTGCTTGTTCGTTTACAATCATAAAGTGATATATAAAAAAAATATGCTTCAAATCTCCTTTTAGCAACCATAGTGCTATTTAACCGTTTCATATTGCAATTGATACGCTATTTTGACTATATTCCTAACATAATATTATAAAGTTTTGATGCTCCTAATCTTTATCTATTAGTGTCGATTCGATATTGTAAGTCGATTTGCATTTATGCACATTCTTGTGATTTTATACTATGCAGTTGGCCAATATACGTTGACACTGGCCACCTGTGTACAAAATACATACATACATACATACATATCATCACGCCATATTTCTTGCAGGGTAGGCAGAAAGAATAGAGTGCCAGAGAACTCTATCCTTGCATACTTCACTTGCTTCCTCAACATTCATAATTCTCTTCATACACGCTCGCCGGTTTCGGAGACTCTTGACTTCACTTTCCTTCAGAATGGACCAATCTGGTCTCAGTAAATTAGTCTCGGTCTCCCCCGGTACCTACATCCTTTCACTTTCGCATTGTATATCTTCTTAACCAGGCGTTCGTTCGGCATTCTTTCCACATGTCCGAACCATCAGAGCATTCCCTTTCGCATCTTTACACCAATACTCTCTTTCATATCTACTCGCTCTCTTACGTCGTCGTTACGAATGCGATCGGTCAATCTAACTGCACAGATTTTCCGTAGAGATCGCATTTCAACCGCATTAATTTTACTTTCATGCTCTTTTCTACATACCCAACTCTCAACTCTGCATACAAAATACTATCAGACCTGTGCTGGGTTATATATGACCTGTAATAAAATTAATGATTGAATGAGCTTATATTTTTTCCTATTCTATATATTCTGTAGTGAAACTATTTTACGATTATAAAATAATTGATAGTAGACGCCATGAGTACCTTACATACATATATTTAGATTTTATTACTTTTAAGAGACAATTAGGAGAAATATTCATGATTTCAATGTTACGGCCAGATTTGTAGGTCTTAATGCATTTTGTTAACATTTTTTTTCGACTATAAAGATAGCGGAAACGGTTTCTAACAGGTGTTACAAGATGATAGTTTATGTTCGGCATAATAATGTGAAAAATACGTTTTATTTTATATAACTTAGGATTTGACATTTTTATTTGGAGCAATTTACAATTAATATGCATTTTAATGTATTCGAGACAAGATAAAGTGAACAATTAATGATTTAGCAAAAAAAAAATTACAACTGTATTTGATGTTCAATCTATTCTTTTTTTAAATATTTTGTGTTCTTTTTTTCTTAAAGACCTAGCACCAAGGAAATAATCCTTGTGTTCCAGTAGACTTTACAAAAATATAATTTAATGGACACAAATTTGATACCATATAATTTGACAAACACAGCCTCCGAACAACAATTTCTATATTGCACAAAGTATTGTCCTGCGTTGGAATCTAATCTATTACACGGGCATGGTGGGTCGGTATCTGAACCAGTAGGCCACCTGTACGATTGGCTGGTTAATCAGTCATTATTAGATGGTATTTCTTTAATTACCGTGAATTCTTTCAGTGACACCGTGATGAATAAAATCTAAAGCTAGTATTACTCAAAAGACTGAGCTCTCTTATGTCTTTTGAGAGCACTTTGCTGTGATGCTCTTTTCTGATCGGTATTTGGTCAGCCTATAGCCTCATCACCGTCGTCTCCGCTTATATATGTACAAGTGCTAAGCTCGACCCTCCTCCGCAATAAGAGGTAAATTGACCTACTATACCATGCCGGTCAGAAGCCTGACTCCACCCGATGCCGCCAGGTCAACAATTACATTAGGAAAGAAGGGATGAGACCGGACTGGCTGGTTGGTGATAAAACTATTGCTAATAACTTTTGCAATATGTACGATGGAAGTAAAATATATTGTGCCGACTCCAAGTAATTGGGATAAAAGCAGGTGAATGACGATGGTGATTTTAAGGAGTGTTACTTGGATTAACTTTAGAGAAACCTTCATCTTATTTTTTAGTGCATGAGCAATTTTATATTATATATTATAATTCTTATATTTTATTTAAGTTCTAATGATTATGATTAAATATCGTATTTAGATGAAAGTATTGCATTTTAAGATTATTTGTATCTATGTCTTTTCAGAAAAACATGATTTTGTATAAAATAAAAATATAATTTCTTATAACGAAAGGTACTTTTATAGTTATTAGTTAACGTTTTATTTATTAAATTTATTTTAATATTTAAGTATTGCTCGTCGGCTTAGAATTTTTCTATTTACTAACACAAATATAATTCTTAGCGTCTGCCATACCATCAACTCAAAATGCATCAATTCTGGCACCGAATTATCAGAGTTTCACCTGTTAATCTCTAGCTTTATTTATTAGAATACCTGTCTAATTATTCTCACCATATATATCTACAAGAATAATATAGTTTTTTTTATAATTATATGAGAGAATATAATAAAAAAAAAAAAATAATAACAGCTTCTAAAGTAAACGTTACTACGGCTATGGGGCATCTTCAACAAAATAATCAATATAATAGACGCTTGTATTAGAAGTTAGTTTATTTAGGAATCTACAATCAACTTAATCCACCGAATACTAAGCGCTTCACCTGTAAATCTTTAGCTTTATTTATTAGAATGCCTAATCTATTATTCGGAGCTTCTCCATTAGAATTTTAAACAATATATTATTATATATTGTTTTTATATTATTATGATAGTTATCCGTGTGGTGACGGGGTAAGAATACTATTCACCACCCCACCTGTGGGTGATCGTACGAGACGACTGAGTGATATTAAACGCATATAACATCTATGTGAGAGAAAGAAAACTCGAAACAAAACCCTATACCAACACGTCTGACCAGCGCGGTATAGTAGGTTAATTTCCCTCCTACTATGGATCAGACCCGCGCCCAACAGTGGGACATTATGGGCTGTGATGATGATGATGATTATGTTAGTATGTAAGAAGAAAAAGAATAACAAATTGTAATGTAAACGTTAGGCTGTGAGGCAACTTCAACAAACCAATCAATATAATAGACGGTTGTATTTGAAACTAGTTTGTTTAAAAAACAGTAATATCTATAATCACTTCAACGTTCATATAAATGGTAACACGTTGTAAAATAACGTTATTTTTTTAAAACCCATTTATATTTTCATATGATTGATTGATCGCGTATTTATGTTCAAACGATAATTTACCGATACAACTTTATTGCTGATGCGGTTGGCGTATACATTTCTTTAGATTTATTGCTAAGCGAGTTATTATAACTTCGTAACAGTAGTGAAACTACAAAGCAGCAAGACAAATAATTGTACGGACAGGCAAACATTGATTTATAGCTAAATTAGCTGTTCCCTAGTTTGTTCTTGAAATAAGAGGTATTCGCAATTCTAAGTCCAGTGAAAGCTGAACTCTTCGTATTATAATTTTGTATATTAAGTAAAGTAGATTTTTTTAATGTTCCGTATTAGTTGTATTATTTTATTAATAATGAATGATGTACATTGCTCTATAAAATAAATATATATCGTATAATTTAAGGCTTACTGAGTGTCTGGTACTACTACTACGAGTATGTTAAAAGCATACACAAAAATTAAAGAAAAGAAAACGAAGAAAAAAATTCTGGTATCTATGGACGAGATATTTTTTAATTAGTACATACATATCATCACGCCATATCCCTTGCAGGGTAGGCAGAGAGAACAGAGTGCCAGAGAACTCTATCTTTGCATACTTCACTCGCTTCCTCAAAATTCATAATTCTCTTCATACACGCTCGCCGGTTTCGGAGACTCTTGACTCCACCTTCCTTCAGTATATGACCGATCTGGTCTAGGTAGGTTAGTCTCGGTCTCCCCCGGTACCTACATCCTTCCATTTTCGCATTGTATATCTTCTTAACCAGACTTTCGTTCGGCATTCTTTCCACATGTCCGAACCATCGGAGCATTCCCTTTCGCATCTTTACACCAATACTCTCTTTCATACCTACTCGCTCTCTTACGTCGTCGTTACCAATGAAATTATTGTAAAAAATAAAAATTATGTAGTAAGTACTAATTAATTTTTAATTAGTACTTACTACATACAATAGATTTCGTAAAACTGAATGAATTTAATTCATATTGATAATAAAAATCTATACCGCATTGTTATAGATATATTGCCAACAGATATTTTTCTTTAAATAAACACCCTGCATTAAGGAAATAATCCTTGTATAGCGGTGTACTTTACAAATATTCAAACAGTGGACATAAAATTACACTTACACTTAGAACAATAATTTATGGATCGCACAAAGTATTGTCTTGTGTAGGAATCGAATCTATGACACTTTGTACGGTAAGTCGGTATTATAATCACAACAGTCAGTAATTCGATCAGTATTGAAACCATTATTTTGCTAGCTCTTATCCCAATTTATTTGGGGTCGACGCAATATGTCCTCTCCTTCCACAGAACCCTATCAGAAGTCATCTCTATGATCACTCATTGTCTATACATATCATACTTCACGCAGTGCATCCATATTTTTTTCGGTCTGCCCTTGTTTGTAGTCGATGCAGTCTGTAGTTCTACATATTGTAAAAGTTATTGGCAATAGTTTTATGACCGACTGCCTGCCTGACGTCAACTCTTCTTGTAAAACTTCAAGTGTATGCCGTATTTGTTGATCAAACGGCATCAGATGGAGTTAGCCCAGGTGGATATAAAGCTCTTAGTCATCTTTTACGACATACACGAGTGAAAGGGTTCGTAGTTTACGTAGCCACACAGCACAGTCAGTATTGAAAATATATTATAATTTAAAAAAAAAAGAGTATTCTGACGCATAACACTTTATTTTAGGATAAATGTCTTCATATAAAGCAGCTTAATAAATTATAACAACAAATATATTGTGATACTAATAACAGTTATCATTATGGAGCGATATAGTGAATGTCGTGACTCATTATTCATGTTATTTACGTAATGGATAATGAACGTGGGTGAATTGTTTAGGCACCGCTCAGTCTGGCGGGGCGACCTTGCTGTTCGCCGCGCCGCCTGACGCTAACCACTACAGCCGTCATATGCTTTGATTCTTCGACGGCTTTACGATTTTTCAAGCATTATATTCTGATTTATTCAATGTTTACTCTTGTTTTTTCTTCACCTCGATGAAATTGATTCTTGTATACCACGATTGTTAAAAAGTTAGTTAGGTGTGTATTATTTACCGGCGGCCCGCTTGCGCGGCGAAGAGAGGAATTTGCATGGTGGGTCTATAGGGCCGCGCGCCGTCTCCTGCGTCACCCCGAACTGATTTGGCGGGGCGAGACGCATCCGTAGTCCACCGCAAAAAAAAAGGTGTGTATTATTTCGAACCTTAATTCTCTCACTGTAATGTAATCTGATTTCATGCTCGTGTTTTACGAAATCCGTGTGAAAGGAAGTGGCGGTGATTTATAATCTTATTTTGTCCTCACATGGATAATTAAATTATAAAATATATAACGCTGTAATAGTGTATTTAGTTTCTTTTCCTCACAAATTTTAAATAAATAAGGCTTGAAATAGGTAATGGAAGAATGATTGATTTTGTATCTTTGTTATAACGTATTTTGACTTATTTTTTTTTTGCTATATTTGAAGACCACACAAAGAGAATATAATACCTATTATAAAAACAAAACGTATATTTTTAATTATACTTTATGCATTTGTTAGAAGATCTACAATTCTTTAATATTAATGCAAAGCTCATTGCTGAGATATGAGGCAACTCGATTCTACTGTACAGATGGCCTAGTGGTTAAAATATCGATCTATTGCGCCAGGTGCTATGGGTTCGATTTTCGTGCAAGACAATACTTTATGTTATTCACAGATTGTTGTTTCGAGTCTGGGTATAATTTGTGTCCGTTAATTGTATATTTGTAAAGTCCAATGATTGAATGATTACTACAAAAATACTAAGTTACAATTAATGTAATTCATCATTATCATCTCGGCTGATATACGTTCTAATACTGGAGTTGTGCCTCCTTCAAAATCAGATGGAAATTGATCTACCATACGGTAGATCAATTGAGATTTCGCTGGTGAGATGGATTGGTACATGGTTTTGTTTAGAATTTACCTCAGATGTTATCTGCTTATTATATTTCTTAGTCGTTTTTTGCGACACTCACGGTCATGAAAGGGAGTGGTTAATTGTATTCTTACTTAGTAGTAACACAGAACTATCTAGAAAAATGTCATCATCATCATAATCTAAGCTCATATATGTATATATGCAGCTATTGAGCTCGAGCCTCCTTCGTGATGAGAGGGAAATTGACCTACTATACCACGCTAGTCCGACATGTTGGTATAGGATTTTGTTTCAAGTTTTCTTTCTCTTGCATAGATGTTGTATACGTCGCATATCCCTTAGACGTCTCTTACGATCACCCACGAATAAGAAAAATGTAATGATTGATAATTTAGTTTTGTCTTATGTGCTTGTGACTTATTTGAGTTATTATAATCAGCAGATTATAATAATTCAAATAAGTCTAAGAACACAGTCTGGAACTTAATAGTTCGGTTTACAAAATAAACAACAAAAAACTACGGGCATGGTATTCAGTCAGTCTTTGTACGCTCTCGTCTAGCTGTCACAGAACAACGCACCCGCCTAGCCTTGAACCACTAGTGGTCGACGATCTCACATCAAAAGTAATGTCGCTGAATAAATTGAAATAAGATATTGAGTAAAAATTCTAAATATCAAACGAAGACTACACAGATCGCATTGTAGTCTAAGTGTCCACTTTCCATGCCAAATGTCTTGAGTTAGATGGTCTTGCAGGAAATTATAATGTATTGCTGTGTGGTAGCGGCTACGAATATTACCAACCCTTACTTTGCTCGTGGATGTCGTAAAAGACGACTAAGAGCCTTATAACGACCTGACCCAACTTCATCTGTTGCCGTTTGGTCAACAATTACATTCCCAAGGAGGGTTGACGTCTAGCAGGCGGCTGGTCATAAAACTATTGCCAATAACTTTTACAACATGTACTATGAATGAAGAGTACATATTGTATCGACCCCAAGCAATTAGGATAAGAGTAGATGATGGTATTGCAGGGCATTTCTTTATATGATCTGAGAATCATTGGAAACTGGCTGTAATTTGCGTCCAGAAATTTATATTTGTGAAGTTCTCTCGTGACGTATGCTATGCAAGCAGCACATCTGATGATAATTGTTATTGCTGCTCATGGACCTTTTCAATATCAGGGTTACAGGTAGGGCGGTGCCTATCAACTAAAATCAGATATTTGGATATCCGGCTCTCTCAATTACCAAAGTAAGTGCAGCACAATGCCAAACGTCAAATCGATCGATCGATTTTCTGCGAGATTGTTACTAGACATGTGTAAGTAATGCGAGTGATGTATCACACGTAATATTACCCGACCGTGTACTGACTCATTACACATTACGCGACTAAACATCACATCACATTAAACATCACACATTACATTAAACATAACGCGAACACTCGTGTACTGTTCTGCATTTCTGCAATGTTCGGAGTGTGGCAATTCAATATTTATTTTGAGCTTTATTTTCAGAACGTTAAAGCTTATATTTCTTGATGTTGCCCGCCGTATGTATAGAGCGCTATCGCATTACGCAAACATCACACATGACATGAAATGTCATGTGTGATGTTTGAAGTGATGGTTAAATGTAATATTACTCGGCACGAAATGTAATGCCATATCACATCACTTCGCGAAGTACTGTTTCGCGCATGTCTAATTGGTACTACCCTGGACGGACCGGTCCACGGTTATATACAGAAAACTATCAAAAGTATGGCCCTACCAGTACTAAAAGCTTATTGATTGGTTTAAAATTTATTCAAAAATATTAAGGCCGTGCTTTTAACGAATTATACTATGTGTTTCATTAGAGCTGCAAAAAAATATCGGTGTAATTTTAAATTAATTCGCTCATAAACGTTCATATTGAATCTAGTAATGGAGTCTCTGCCCCCAGGCTAACACTGCGACATGTGCAGGCTCTTATATATAAGTTACCAGCTTCTGCCCGCGTCTTCACCCGCGTAAAAGGTTACTTTCCTAAAGTTTTTGATCCCCTATTTTTATTTCTGACCGTCGGTAATACAGTGCAACGGTAATTACAATACTCAGGGTTGAAACTTCATTACTGGACTGCTAGATGGCGTTGAAGAAGCTAGATTTTGAGATTTTTTGACATACAATTTTTTTATTTTTCATATAAAAAGTTTGATTTTTTTTTTAAATTAAAAGTATCCTATGTTACTTTTAATACCTCCAAGAATATGTGTACAATGTTTCATGATGATCGGTTGAGTAGTTTTAGCGTGAAAGCGTAACAAACAAACTTACATTCACATTTATATATTAGTAGGGATAAGCATGCCGATATTTCTTTGCACGTACATTTGCCTTATAATCATGAATCGCAAGTTGTTAATAGGTTTAATAGATCATTGACAACGACGACATCTCTTACCTTTTGGGTACCAGTATTCTATTTTAAAGTTTATTATTAAAAATCTTAATAATTAAAAATTAAAAAAAAATACAGCCCTAACAAGTGTGAATTATTTATATATGTAATTAAAATCATATATTTTTATACCTGTTATTTGTTATTATTATACTACTTACTTATTATTTTTTTATTGAGAATCACCGTTCTTTGAGTGGCTGACATTCCTTATAATTTTTTTTGAAACAATGTTGATCTGCAAACGTCCGTATTGGTTAAGTGTGTTAAAATTATACATGTATTTTCTAATATTTAATCATCATTCTCCTACTCTTAGCCTAATAACTTGGGGTCGATACATGTACACTTATTTCATAGTACATATTGTAAAAGTTATTGGTAATAGTTTTATGACCGGCCGCCTGCCAGACGTCGACCCTCCTTGGGAATGTAATTGTTGACGTTTGGTCAATCAGATGGAGTTGGCCCAGATCTTTATAAGGCTCTTAGTCGTCTTTTACTACATCCACGAGTGAAGTAAGGGTTGGTAGTATTCGTAGCCGCTACCACACAGCAATATTTAATATATTATTAATTAATCAATTATTATAGAAAATAATATAGCTTACCATTATTTTACGTATATTTTTGGAACATGGCCAAAGTTAATAGTTCAAATACATATCTCTGTCTGAAGACAGTTGACATCTTCATTTTTATTTTATTATTTATTTAATTTAATTTACGTAGAACTCGGTATTTATAAAATATTATACAGGTTGTGATGTGTGTGTAAACACGCACAATAGTGAAACTTATGTATTACAGGAAAATTCATTAATCACATTTGAATAGTGCTTTTATCATTTATTTATTTATATACAATTATGAAAATGAGAAGAGCGTATATTTTCCCCTTCTCAAGTTCGTGAGAAAAAGGCTTAAGCGACTGCTATATGCGTACTTAGGAGTATGCATATACGTTACATACTTTTTACTTCAAAGTGTAAGTATGCAATATAGCATACACTTAAGCTCTTTTTCTGGTTTTCATTACACATACAACTTAGAAATAAGAGTTTCAAGGCCCTTTCATATAAGTTTTACTTCAGAAGTATTTTGATATATAGGATAATGATTTAGACTTTGATAGCCGCTAGAGCTTTACTTTTCTTTTACTCTACCTTTGACTGCATAGATGGTGTATTGGTTAAGATCGATCTACAGTGCTATTGTCATAAGTTTAATTTCCAAGCAAGAAAATACTTTGTGCGCAAATTGATGTTTCGAGTCTGGGTGTAACTTATGTCCGTTATATTATATTATATATTGGTAAAGACCCCCATAAATATTTTTTTTTTGTGCAGTTTGTTATCTAAAATAAAAAAATTAAAAGTACAAAAAGGAAAAATACTTAACAGAAAAGTCTGCAAGAGTAATTGTGAATAGATATATCAGAAACTGCTCTGGAGTAAATTCATTCACAAAAATATATACTACTATTTTCTAAAATTGTAACTTTAACCCTTTTTTTGAGAGGTCAGGCTATTGTATAGTCACACCCGGCCGGTATAGTCACACCCGATCATTAGTTTTACTCTACAAGTGTTCAACATCCTACCAGCATTTATTATTCCAAAATATATCGATTCTGACTTTAATAGATTAAAAATAAAATAATTTCCTACAAATTAGCTGTTAATTTACTTCTGTATCCCAAAAGAATATAAAATAAATGAAGAATAGACTCATCATCATCATCATCACAGCCCATAAATGTCCCACTGTTGAGCTCGGTCCTCCTCCGTAATGGGAGGGAAATTAACCGACTATACCGCGCTGGTCAGACGTGTTGGTATAGGGTTTTGTTTCGAGTTTTCTTTCTCTCGCATAGATGTTATATGCGTTTTATATCTCTTAGTCATCTCGTACGATCGCCCACGGGTAAGATATGGGGTGGTGAATAGAATTCTTATTCCGTCACCACACGGAGAGAATAGACTATCCATCAGGATATCCGTGTCCATAGACAACTTATAATAGTCTTGAGATTGTCAGGATCATTCGACATATCACCATTTTTTTAATTTATCATAAAGTTATTTTTATTTAGAGTAGGTATACTTACTAAATTACATTAAATACAATCCATATTATTTTCATCATATTAAAACTTTTATTTATATTTACCAAATACATTGAAAATAATGAAAACTGAGCAAAATTCTCTTTATAATGAATAACAACCAAATAAAATAAGCTTACATACCATGTCAATTCTGTTGACCTAAAAACGTCTATAACAAATCTAACCAGTATTGAATATTTATCAACAACAGATATTCGTAGTAAAACAATATAATATCGGACTCTAAATAAAAAAAATAAGTATTATGTACATTATTAGTTTTTGCTTGCGATTTATTCCGCCCAAAAGTCATGTGTAATTATGCAGCATTTTCATTATTTCTGTTGTAAAAATGTTAAAGCAATATACACCCCTATTTTACACCCTTAGAATGAAAACTATGTCATCTAAGGGCTTGGTTATCAGAATATTCCTTTTTAATAAGTCTCTACGTCACAATATGACTGCAAAGATAGCACTAGACACGCAAGGTCGGTATCTTAACCACTACGCCATCTGTGCAGTCAGTCAAAAGATCTTAACGTACTGACGGGAGAAGCGACTTTGTTTTATACGATAGACGGAATTACATTGTATGTGCTGACAGATTAAAACTTTGGTTAGTTTTAATCTATCAGCAATAATATCTGGTGAATTAATTATAACATATCAAAGTTTCATATTAAACATTTTATGCTAAGCAAACTTACTATTAAAAATTAAAGAAACGATTTCTGATAATTAAGTCAACGATTTGGTCTGTGCCAAGGCTGAATCGACTACACTTCCCGCCAACAATAATCAATAACTTTCTACTACATTTAAAGAATAAACATTTTTTTTTAATATTCATTATCTGTATACTATTATTACCCAATGTGATAGCATAATGATTAAGGGGTATGTTTTGAAGCCTGCTAACAGGAGTGGACCCTCATCAGAACGCACCTGTCACATGACCTCACTTCAGACATCCCACCGACCTTTAACCTCGCATTAAGAAGTAATTGGAACCACTTGTTTAAGTGCTTCTAACCAAAGGACTTTCGTACGCTTTCCATGTAATTTTACGTAATCAATATAAGTGGATTGAAGGAATTAAGGTTGTTGAGAGAATAGGGCGAGTCTTGTGTTGTTTTCTTTTTTTAGGCTGCAATCACATTATAATATTAATACTATTACACAAATAAGGTTGTAGTATATCGATTTTCCCGCGCAAAAAGCTGTGGGTTTAATTTGTCATGTTTTTTTTTTATAAATAGAACACTGCACTAAAGAAATAATCCTGGGATTGCGACGGACTTTATAAAGATAACATACACAGCACAGTCAGATACACCTATTATTAAATTATGTCTAAATATTTTCTACGTCATCTGTGCAGTTGAATGTATTCTTTGAGCAATCTAAAAATACTTGTACACATTTTGGATGTAATTCGATGTGTATTTAATTTAATTACCGCAAAGTAATAGAAGATACAAGAAGTAGGTCATGACCCTTGCCTCCCCACAAGGAGGCGTATGTCCAACAATGGACGTTAATAGGCTCATAGGTGGATTATTATTATTTAAAACAACGTTTGCTAAATAGTTGCTGAATAATTATATTATTTTAAATTACTAAATGTTTAAATTGATTCGAAATTTTGAAATACAAACTACGGCTAATTATTTTTGCTTTCCACAAATAGTTATTTTGAATCTAAATATATTTTTCTCAGTTAACTGAATGTTTTTAAAGGCAATACAATGGTTAGTTCCATAGTCTAAGGTGCTGTTTTATTTATAAAAAAAATATCTTGTACTAACGGATTATTATCCGTAAATTATATAAATACATACATAGCCTCATGCCTGTTTCCCAGAGGGGTAGGCAGAGACTAGGGATTGCCACAAACCACTATCCTGACATACCTCCATCGCTTCATTCACGCTCATCACAGTCTTCATGCATGCTCTACAATTACGGGTACTCTTAATCTGACCTTTCACTAACACGTCTTCAATTTGATCCAGGAAAGTACGACGTGGTCTTCGCCTTGTAGTCGTCCCACTCACATTTGCTTTGTATACTTGTTTAGTCAACCTTTCTTCACTCATTCTTTCCAAGTATCCAAACCACCTCAGCATACCCTTTTTTATCTTTGTCACTACTTCTTTATTCACATCCACAGCGCTCTCTTATACTATATAAATCCATCCATCCATCAGCCCGTACACGTCCACTGCTGGACATAGGCCTCCCCACGAGAATGCCATCTGTAACGGTCCTGTGCCACCTGCATCCAACGGTTTCCTGCGACCTTGATGAGGTCATCAGTCCACCGAGTGGGGGGTCGTCCTACGCTGCGTCGTCCACTACTACTATATAAATATACTTCATATAAATTATTGATTGTTATTCACCTTATATTCTAGATGTACTAAATAATCAATAAATAAAATGATTTAATAACACAAATTATTATAATGAACCTAAAGGCTATCGAAAATTAAAAAAAAAAAAAAAATAGATAACTTATTATTGGTATGGTCCTAAAATTAAAGTTTAATTATGAAAATACTCTATAAACATCATTTCCTAAAATGATAATTTACATTATCGTAAAATATCATCATCACAGTCCATAAATGTCCCACTGTTGGGCTCGTGCCTCCTCCGTAATGGGAGGGTAATTAACCTACTATACCGCGCTGGTCAGACGTGTTGGTATATATGGTATATGGTAGGATAGGGGTTTGTTTCGAGTTTTCCTTCTCTCGCATAGATGTTATATGCGTTTTATATCCCTTAGTCGTCTCGTACGATCACCCACGGGTAAGATATGGGGTGGTGAACAGTATTCTTACTCCGTCACCACACGGAAGATATATGTACACATAATTCTAACATTAAATTAAATAATGCTATTGCCCTATATATTTATTTGTAAATATTAAATCCCTCAAGAATTTGAAATTTCGTTGCTATCCAAACGAACAGCGTAAACACGAGGAATCAAGGAAAGGTAAAATAAATTTCCGTAGACCTTCGTGAAAAATTATTGGTTCTTTTGTTTGTTTTTTTTTTTCTAATATGTATAAGCATCTGGTCCCCGCGGCCATGTTATTTTCTTTTCTATTTTTTAATAATATTGAAATTTTGTTTTTGTAAATTTATGTCATTTAACATGTATAATATCAATAATTATTACTTCATGTTGGAAGTACTGAGAATATCGATAGATATAGATATAAGATAGAAAAAAAAAACAACTTTATCGGAGGAGGGATTTACGGAAGTCTACAGAACTATGAACTGTAAATGGTAATAGGCTGATTACCATTTTGTACTATTACAACTAAGACATAAGCTATTAACACTAAGGACTTACTACTTCTTGTGTTTAGAAACGGTGCTGGAATAGACCTTTGTCTATTCCGTTGCAATAAAATTGTTACAATATTATAAAAATATATTTTATTTTTTGTAAATTAAATCATATAGAATAGATTGAAACAGAAATTAATAATTTTAATTGGCTTACATGACATAAAATATCGTAATAAAATATGCAAATAAATATAATTATAATGCAGCAAATATTTCGGTAAAAATATAGATTGTCATTAAAATTAGTAATTTTAGTGCTAGGACCACGCTGTTGACAGTTTTCTGTCTACAGCCTTGGGCCAGTCCGTCCGGGGTTGTACCACACTCTCGCAGAAGATCAACGTCTGAATAATGGCAATGTGCGCGCTTCGTTCGGTGAGCGAGAGAGCCGGAAGCGGGACGCCCAACTGGGTGGGTTTGGAGATTTTATTGGTAGGCAGCGGCCTAGCTATACCCTTGGTATTGCAAAGCGGAAATTTGGCGTCAGTAAAACTTACCATCAGCTGTGCTGCTTGCTCGTTTGCCACCATAAGCAATAAAAAATAAATTAAAATTATGAAGATTTAATAAATGCCTAATTTTATATAAGAAAGAAATCATTGATTAATTTTTTGTCAACAGGTCCAATATGCGGCGGTCAGTGCTGCGGTCGAGGGGCTGAAGTGAAATTACGGTCTTCATTACATAAAACAGTGGATTCCAGTGTAGGGGCCTCTACAAAGTGGACAGCTGAACTGCTTCTATCCACCAAGCGATCACTGCAAGGTAAATAATGAAAAATAAATTAAATATAAATTGTCTGCTGTTTTTTAACAACTTTTCTGATAAATTTAATATTTATAACAGCCAGATTATTTTAAAACTTATCTATCTTTTCGTGTGGTGACGGAGTAAGAATATAATTCACGACCTTACCGGTGGGTGATCGTAATAGATGACTAAGTGATAATTTATTACTTATACGAAGAACAAAGTTACATAATTATGCTTATGATACCAAATCGTTTTTATTGTAGTTATAAAACTAAACTGATCTATATATAAGAGGAACTAACTTAGGTAATGAATCAATGCTATACAAAACAATTAAAAAAATTATATTGCTAATTTTGTGTTTCACAAATTTTAAATAGCTCTTTTCTAAAGTAATTTTTATGCAGATGTAACTTTTACTAAACTACGGATAGAACGAAATATGCATATAACATCTATGTAAAAGAAATAATACAACATCTATGCTAAAACAAAAATAAAATAAAATGCTATACCAACACGTCTGACGTGCGTGGTGTAGCTCAATTTCCCTCTTAGTATGGAGGAGGATTGAGTCCAGAAGTGGGATATATATGAACTGAGATGAATAAAACCTAATTCTTTCACTTTATGTGAAAATAAATTTAAAATCTAAATCCAGGAAACTTTTAGAGTAATTTGATACAAAACAGATAATAAAATATGGGAACTGGTAGATATATTAAACTCCAGAGCTTTAGTCGACGAATTTAGCGAATATACTACGGAGATCAAAGAGCTTGACTCTAAACTATGTCATCGCTTCCATCAATTAAATTGGCAAGCTTCCGCATCAGAATCCGTCTAGTAGCAGTATTAATAAATACGTATTATCTTAAAGTCTAAATATAAAGCTAACTATTATTTATTTAGCCTATAAGATTTTATATAAAACTTGTGCATTGATTTTTTTCTTAAATGTCAGTTAATTTATAATTTTTAATATTTTACTGTATTTTCTTTTGGTATAAACCTTATGAATAAGCATCACTTAATTAAAACATGTTTATTATGTGAAATAACAATATAATTACGGATCTTATCGCGTTTTTATAAAACTTTTATTCGAATAATATTCTATGTTCATAATCACGAAAGGACGTAAAACATTGAAAAGCCTAAAAATATTTTTACGATTTTACATATACATGCTAATGCTATATAATGCCTGCGTAAATATCAGTATATATTATGTTTATATCAAAATTTAATATATAAATATTAGAAATTATTATGTTTACATTGGCTCAATAAACATAAATGATGGTATTTAATTTCAAAGTTTATTTACATTTTAACTTACCCGATGCTTGCCGTTGATATTATAGCATCTAAGATTGCCGCAAACATACGTAACATCATGTTAGTAAAAAAAAAATGAAAATAGTTTTATTTTACGATTAATACTCGCGTAGATACCTAATGTTTTAATAAATAGTTTCTTTTTTTTATTTTTTTTTTGGTGTGTCTTAGTTGTTAGCCTCAGATGGCTATGACAACTTTACCCGGACTGTGGGTGAGCGCTGAGGGCTCTCAACCCGTAAAAGTTAAGCGACCGTCCCCGAGGGCACCCCCTGTGGGGTACGGACCTCGGCTCGGGGGGTCGCTGGCAAAGTGGGTTCTCCCACGTTTATGATTTGAACGCGACACGACTTCCGACCTCGACGGCGAGGGCGGAATCGTGGATAATTCTTTGTCAGGGCCGCGCGGGCTGTGTATGCCTCCGTTTGGGCGAGCGTAATAAGGTCGTCGGGTTCGTCGAGTATTAATCGCAGTTGGCGGATCGCGGATATTTTAGATGGGGTATAACTAGACGCCCTAACCACTATGGGATTAGGGTGAGTGACGGCAGAGTCGAAGTAGCGGCGAGAGCACTGCTTCATGTACTGCCGGATGGTCGGCAGGCCTAGATCTATGTGAAGATCCACATTGCGCATATACCACGGTGCTCCCGTCGCACGGCGCATGAACCTATTCTGTAATGTTTGCAAACGGTGTAACCGGAAGGGTTTCGCTTGTGTAAACACAACGCTAGCGTACGTCATGATGGGACGTACGCAAGCGGTGTATAATCTTGTATAAACTTTACTACTAAGTGATAGCTTGGCTTTGCCATGCAGCAAGCTGTGAAGGCGTCCTAACACTAAAGCTGCGCGCGCGCGAACTCGCTTTATGTGAGGACCGACGGACAGACGATTGTCAAGAGTGACGCTGAGATATTTGACCTGTTTAGTCCATGGGATGGACTGATCGGACATTGTTATTGGAGGGAAGGAAGCCATTGGATGTAGGCGATCCGTCCACCGGTGGAACATGATCGCTTGGCTTTTTGTGGGGTTGATAGTAATTCTCCACTTCCTAGACCATTTATCTAGGGCGGTAGTCGCTCGTTGGAGATTACTGATAACTGTCTCTATAGAACGACCTGCATAGAAGATGGCAGTGTCGTCGGCGAATAGTGCAGTTTGCACATTCTTGAGCTGTTCAACATCTCAGCTCATATCCACTCTCACCCACTGTTGAACTCAAGCCTCACCCAAAACACGAGCGAAATGAACCTACTATACTATGCTGGTCAAGCGGGTTGGTATAGGGTTATTGCGAGTTTTCCTTCTCTCGTATAGATGTTATATGCATATTATATCCTTGAGTCGTCTCTTACGATTACCTACGTCTACGTACATAAGAAGTTGTGAATCGTTTTCTTATTCCGTCACCACACGGATTAAATTATATGTACTTATTTCACGTGTAACATTATGATTCATCATCATCATCATCACAGCCCATATATGTCCCACTGTTGGGCTCGGGCCTCCTCCGTAATAGGAGGGAAATTAACCTACTATACCACGCTGGTCAGACGTGTTGGTATAGGGTTTTGTTTCGAGTTTTCTTTCTCTTGCATAGATGTTATATGCGTTTTATATCCCTTAGTCATCTCATACGATCACCCACGGGTAAGATGGGGGGTTGAATTGTATTCTTACTCCGTCACCACACAGAAAAAACAACATTATGATTATTAATAAATAATTGCTATTATTAAAAAATATAACCTCCTCTTATGATTTTAATACAGATATATGCATTTATTGCACGTGAATGCTGTATCTACTGCCATCACTATTATCTGTATGACCATTGTACTCGGTATAAAGGGAACGTTATTCAAAGACATTCTATTTATTACATCGATGAACAAAGATCAATCGATATTTTAAGCAGATGTATCTTATCGAGCAATAGACCTACCGCAACGTGCTTTCTTACCTATAATAAATATACAGCGTTTCATAGTTATATGAAATTTGTTTAGTTGTTAATCTAACACTTTAGGTGTTGAAAGATTTCAATTGCCCTTTTGTTTAGCTTTTGGTGGTAATTGTGTTTGATTATATATGAAATTAGTGTTATAAAGAGATACTAGTATAAGGTCAAGAGTGTGTCTGATTCACTGACCAAGGTTTGTGTATTAACATAGGCGAATGCAGTTAGCATATTACATATTATTACGCCTCTCTTGTTTTTTTAAGCAAATATTTTGAAATATATGCTTATAAAAACCAAGAGAACCGTTATTATTAATAAATCAGATTTATAAAATTTTTAGCGGACTCGGCAAACTTCAGTCCGCCTAACAGTCAATGTACGAAAAGTAAAAATCCCACAACTCGATCGCAGCGCCACCTACTGGGTCCAATTGCGAATCTAAACCATTCTCGAATGCACTTGAAAACACACAAAAAATATCAACAAAATCCGTCCAGCCATTTAGGAGGAATTTAGTGACATACACACGTGCACAAGAATTATATAAATAAAGATTAAATCTTTATTTAATATTTTTTATATATTACTATTATTTATATCAAGCAAGAAATGCCGAAGTATGCTATCATTCTTTTGTTAATTTTAATTTTTTTATTGCGTCGATTAAAGAAGGAGGTACTCGTATATTAGAAAAAATGTCTACCTACCACGGCTGATAATTGCGGATACCAATGCTTAATAATATGTTTTGATCTTTCGTCACGTGTTTTTACGGTGACAAATTCAGGAATTAAAATAAAACAGTGATGATTATATTTAGATGATAATCATTAATAATAATTACAATAACCTGATTTAGTTAAATATGTATTTCGACTTTCTAGTAATATTAGATTAGAATGAAGTTTAGAACTTACTTAAATACGATTTCATAATGAAAATTGTGATTTTTACGATTCTAAGTTGTATAATCACAATTTTCATTATGAAATCGTGAGACAAACTGTCTATTACAGGAATATGAATGAATATATAATAAATATTTGGTTATCATCTTTACGTAAAAAATAGAAAGAGAAATTACTTACATCTAGTAAAAAATATTTTTTATGGAGAGTCCTTATTAAATTGAATATATTTTACAGAAAAAAAAATAAATGCGCCTATAAGTAAACCATTCTTTCATATATAATTATGTATTGTATTAAGCCATGAGGTCCTCAAAAATCTTAGGGAATAAGTCCACGGAGATTAGGTTTTCTTCTCATGCTATCTATTTACAGCTCTGAATTGGCTTTTTCGACAGCTATGGGAAAAGAAGAGGCAATGAATTGTAAGTATTTTTAGTACGTCAATAAACGGACGAACACATAGAGTAACAAAAATTTTATATCCATAAACTAACAAACATAGTTTTATTATAATTCCGTTTTGTAAGTAATGTAAGCAAAGATTATCTTAGATTTAGTTACTTCAGTTTTATGGCTGTAAACGATTATATTTAAAATTTTATAACATAATTGACATAAAAGCAATAAAAAGTATTATGGAATATACTCGTATATTCGAACATAAAATGGTTTTGTTTAGTATTTTTAATAAAAGTTATGGTAGAAATTAAAACAGCTTCACAACGCTTGGAGAGGTCGATTTTTTTTTTGTAAATGGTTTTCACGATTTGCCAATTAAGCCTGCTGGCTATAATATTTTTAAAAATAGTATGGCTCCAATTCAGAGAAATAACGTTACATGTAAAGTCAAAATTGCCAGTCATGATTTAAATTGGCATTAAATTTATTTATTACATAAAAATTTTGCATGTATGTATATGATACGAGAATTTTCAAAATAACGCCTAAACTCGTCGCTCAAATCTGAGTTGGCAACTCGGATTTGTCAACCGCCATTACCGCCTGCCACATTTGAGCTGTGCTCATTTTCATTTATTACATACATACATATATATCATCACGCCATATCCCTTGCAGGGTAGGCAGGGAGAACAGAGTGCCAGAGAACTCTATCCTTGCATACTACACTCGCTTCCTCAACATTCATAATTCTCTTCATACACGCTCGCCGGTTTCGGAGACTCTTGACTCCACCTTCCTTTAGTACATGACCGATCTGTTTTAGGTAGGTGAGTCTCAGTCTCCCCGGTACCTACATTCTTCCACTTTCGCATTGTATATCTTCTTAACCAGACGTTCGTTCGGCATTCTTTCCACATGTCCGAACCATCGGAGCATTCCCTTTCGCATCTTTACACCAATACTCTCTTTCATACCTACTCGCTCTCTTACGTCGTCGTTACGAATGCGGTCGGTCAGCCTAACTCCACAGATTTTCCGTAGAGATTGCATTTCGACCGCATTAATTTTACTTTCATACTCTTTTCTGCATACCCAACTCTCGCTTCCATACAGTAATGTTGGGACAAGCACTGCGTTATGTATTGCTACACGTGCCTTCTGGCTGAGGTGTTGGCTACCGAGAAGTTGTCCCAACGCTCCCTTCACTCTATTTCCCGCATTCACTCTTCGCTCTATATCAGTGGTGTACCTTCCATGTGTGCTGTGCTCATTTTCATTTATTATACGGGCAATTATGTCAATTATACACTAAACATAGTTTTATATTAAATAATTATCCATGTGGTGATAGAGTAAGAATACAATTCACCAACCCCTATCTTACCTGTGGGTGATCGTAAGAGGTCGTCTCTCCTGTAAAGGATATAAATCGCATATAACATCTATGCAAGAGAAGGAATCCTCTAAAAAAAACCCTATACCAACACGTCTGACCAGCATGGTATAGTAGGTCAATTTCCCTCCCATTATGGAGGAGGCTCGAGCCCAACAGTGGGACATATGTATATAAGCTGAGACGCGAGATAAATAATGCGAATTTATTATCTCTTATCTGTTTGTCATTTCAAAAACTAAACGTATATATAAAAGGCTAAAATTGGAAAATGCTTTCAATAACATATGAGATAATTTATAAAGCAATTTGTTTGTGCATGGTTACAGACAGTGTAAGTATTCTACCATAGTTTTTATATTTTTATAAGGTATTTTGTAGCATGGATACAAAGAATGTAGTATTACTTTAAATAGTTTTTTTATTTATCTCTTATTTTAAGGTAATTATTGCGCGAGTAAGTGAAATCGTCGTATTTAATAGTGCTATGGCTGCACTAGCAGTGTGGCTATTAGTCTAGTCTAGTAATCTGGGCATTTTGGTGGATCATAAAAAAATTACATATATTTTTGTGATCCACCTTGTCTGCACTATATAAATTGTTAAAATTAAAATATAAAATGTGATGTAAGACCGCCACTTTCACGCTCACACTGTCACACACACATTCACGTCAAAAACAATTTCATACCCCAAATATTACAACCACGCAATATTTATTAAAAGCCTTGTTCATTTATTTATTAAAATAATTTTTTCTTCGTTTAGTTTTTTTAGCAATTACAAAGATTTTTATATAAAAGAAAATATTAATTAATAATAAAATTTAATAACAAGGTTTTCTGTTAAAGATAATATTATTTTGTGAGCAGTCTTTCTTTCGTAGTCTAAAGGCAAAGCACGGCAAGGCAAAGCAGCGCAAAGGCAAAACAGCAATTAATGCTGTGAATCGCGTTTAAACGCTCACGTGTGATATTTTACTCGTAAATAAGGGGACATTCATAAATTATGTAAGGCGTTAAATGAGAGGGGTGGGGGTGCTGACTGAATATTATAACTTCTTAATATAGGCAGGGGGAGGGGGGTAGTGAATCACATTACGTAACTTATTAAATTGAAAAATTAAATATTTTGGTCAAAACTGTAATAGATTATTAATAAGATTAATACTATTGCAGTGAGTTAATGATACTTGTAGTAAGAATATTGTAATAAAAGATATTTTCAGAATAAACGAAGTTATATTTGATCAATTTCTGTAAGAAAAGATCCCTTTTTTACAAAATGTCTTATTAAGGGGCAGGGGAGAGTAGTTGCAATCTTATGATGTCTTACGGTAGCGGATGGCGCCAAATCATTCTTCAAAATCCCTTACGTAATTTATGAACGGCCCCGGCTAAGTTTAATGACAGTTATTTGTTTACTTTTCTTAATTCTACTTATACAGCCACGTATAAACATCATTCCCATAATATCAAAATTCATATATACCACGTGTATAATTAATAAAAGGATTTATAATTACTTAATACTACATGGATGTTGCATTGGTTAAGATACCGACCACCATGCCAGTGCTATGGATTCGATTCTTACACTGAACTTTTTGTGTTTCGCAAATTGTTGCTCTCAGTCTGTGTGTAATTTGCCTCCGTTAATTATGTGTTTGTAAAGTTCCCTGCAATACAGTATAATATATATTTTAATAATAAGGGTTATTTTATTAGTGCAGAATATAGTCTTATAAAAAAATATTTTTTTTTATAATATATTGCCCGAATAAACAAAAAAGTAACAAAAGCTTACTTGTGATACTTAAAATATTTCAATTAAACATGAGAGGCACACGTCATTATTAAAAAAAAAATCTATAATATCGGGAGCGATGACCTCGCGACAAGCAAGTATAAAACAATGAGATCCACTTTCAACCCTCAGCTGCTGAGAGGAAATAATCAGAGCGTGCTTCAGTAGGTCACTCTTTATGCTATTGTTCGGGGAATGCCTGAAGGGTCTTTTGAGACCACACGCACGGAACCTCATTAGAGCACTAAAATAATTAACCTTTGTGCATAATAAAGCTTACCACACATTGCCGTTATTACAGAACATTTAATTTTAATAAAGTACTAATTAACAGTTATGTTTTGGTATGTTTTTATTAATAATACTCTTAGTTAAAGTTACTTAATAATTTGGGATAAATTTACAAAAAAATATATGTAAATAAAAATATAATGTAACACTGATTGCTGTATTGTTCTTTTTATTCCTAATTATGAAGCATAATAGTGAAAACCTGTTATTGGCTTAATGTATCGTAAATATTTGTATTACTACTTATTATTTATATATATATATATACATACGTAGGGCAGAAGCATAGAATAACGGTGTAGCGTAAGGAATTTGGCGGATTGGAGCTATGAAGACATATAGTCTTTAGCAGGATACAAACCGATAAAACACGCTAAAAATATATATATTCGTGTTTTATAGTTAATCATAAAACTATAGATAATGATCAATCCAATCGGTAGACCGACAACCAAGCATGTTAATTATACCGTTACTTACCTTTTGATAGGAAGACCTATGTTTTTATTGGTTATGGTGGCATACAAGAAAATAGTATACGTTATGGTAAGTGTTACTGTCACAGCCGGAAGCTCAACTGGGTTTGGGGATTGTAATGGTAGGCAGCGGTCTAGCTATAACCTTGGTATAGCAAAGCTCCATGGGCAGCAGTGACACTTACCATACTTACCATCAGGTGTGCTGCTTGCTCATCCGACACCATGAGCAATAAAAAAAAACTCATGGACCTTTGCAATATTGTGTGCAAAGGTCCATGAGTTTTTTTTTATTGCTCATGGTGTGGTACCATCCCGGACCGGCCGGCCCGCGGCTGTAGACAGAATATTATCAACAATGTGGCCCTTACTCTATTATGTTCGTAAATCTTTATGAGAAAACTCAAAATACCAGCTCTTTTATATCTCAACATCGTCAAAATTACAATGGTCCTCTCATTACTGTAGAGTAATTTACCAAATGAGATTGCTTGAAAAATTCTCTCCTTTCAAGTTCATTTGCACGAACAACCCCACCGTAACTGTATTTGCATAGCTAAGTAATTAGTCTACTCGCACTCGGCAAAGTATACTGCAATGCAATTTATGATTCTTTAAGTTAATGACTTTTACGATTACAAAGTGTGGATGTAATTAAAAGCGTTATAAAATTACATTTTTGCTGAAAGCGCCTAATTGCGAAACTGTGTTCGCTTAAGTAAGTTGAATATTCATGTCGGATTTTCAAACGAAATTTTGGTAAACATTAGTCTTAAATTAAAATTTTTGATATATTGTCCGCAGCTTGCGACTTTTGTTTGATGTCGCTGTTTTTTAAATTAAAATTAGCTTTACTTCTTCTTTTTCTTTTTATGTATTGGTTATCAGCTACTTATACAAGTCATTGTCGCCAGTGTCGAATTATAATTTTCTTCACGTCTTTAGTCTCTTAAGGTTAGTTTTTATCCGTCAGTAAGTCAAATCGTCGCCATCAACAGTGCTCTAGCCATACTATTAATGGTATCTTCTGGGCATTTTGGTAGAAAACGAAAATGTTATAAATCACTTTTATATCATATTCACTACATCCTAGCATTTCCGTCGCATTACATTACATAAAATGCTATCAAAATTATTTAATATAACACGTTGAAACACTAAAATATCAAATATAATACGTATAATATATAATACATGACATTTTTAGATTCCCGCCAAAAGTTCTAAGCTTTACTTATCCAGTCTGCATGTATTTTTTTTCTTGCTTGCGGAAATAGTTTAATCACAATCAGTCCGACCAACAAAAATAACAGAAATGGGTTTTTTGAGATCTAATGAGCCACCACTCTTGGCCTTTTGTGTGCGTATATAGTCCCTATTAAACTAAGAAATATTGAAACTTGTTACACTAACACACAGGATGACTTTAATCATGAGATTTTGTGCTAAAAACACATGGATATATGTAATTCATAATTACTATATATTAATCGGGTTATTATAAACTATATTCGCAATTATGGTACCTATACATAAAGTTTTTTTTTTTTTTAATTTGCTGACTTAATTTTTTTACATTAATTGTCATGAACTTTTATAGTGCTTTAATTTTAGTATTCCGCCCAGATTGCCAATCCGGGCATCTCGCCCCATTAGTTTGCTTCATAAACCCTATAGCAGAACTAATTTAAAATAGTATGCACTAATCTCTAGAATATCTGTTGTCTATAATGTTTAAATTGGAAGTGAAATTAATCTTTTTAAAGTTTCACTTCTTAAATATAAGAGGAAAGTGTTGTAATGAATTTTATTTAACTTATTCAAATACATATATTTATATTAATCATTTCATCTTTTTTTTGAATAGTTAACAATTAGGAATTCTGTTGTTAATTTTTATTATTATTATAGTTAGTTTCTTTAAATTTGTTGCCATTTCTGTGCATGCTGTGATAGCTTAAATAACTGAGGCTGCTAGAACCAGAGCGGCCTAACTATAAGAACCATGTTTTACAATATGGAGGGAATTAAAATTAAATTAAATTCAATTTAATCGATTTGAACATAAGCCGAAAATGTACTTGCACTGCCATCTATCATCTGCTAAGAGCTTGTAAACAATTTAAGGACACTGGTTTTGTAGATTAACATTTTTAGATTATGAAATTGAAATTAGGTTAAAAGTTGCAAAAATGTAGTTAGGCCACTCTGGTTCTAGCAGCCACAATTATGCATTTACTTTAAATTTGTATTAAATTTATACTTTAATATTGATAATGTATCAATTACTAGCTGTTCTTAAATCAATAAGCGCAACTGTAAGAGCTGGTTGGTACATATAAGTGCAGTGTATCAAAACATAGCTAGACTCAAATATCGTTTCCAATATAGATTTAATAACAAAATACAGTTGATATTTTTATGACTATGTAATCCACGACACGGTGTGTTCGAAATTTACTTAAAATGGAGTCCAATAGCCGTTGTAAAGGTCGTCTGGAGGTCCCGACCCGCTGAAAAGACAAATGACACTTATTATTTACCGAGTCACCGCTGTTTCTAGGTTTATCGCATTACATAATATGATATTCAACTGCACATATGGTGTATTTAAAATACCGACCTACTGTGTCAGTATGGTGGGTTCAATTCTTATGTAGGTCAATATGTTGTGCGATTTACAAATTGTTCTTGTAAGTCCTGGGTACACCCGGACTTTTTATTTATGTTGGTAAAATTGAATGTTTGCAAAATCCTTCACAATATAAGGATTATTTCCTTACTGACTGGGTGCTGTCATAAAAAAAATATTATACCTACGGGAATTAACATATATCGTAATTTTTAGTTTTAGCCAAAAGATTTGATTTTCTAGATAATCGATTTTGTTTTGAAAAAAATCTTCTTCTTCTTATGTATTGGCAATCAGCTACATATACGAGCTATTGGTGCCAGTGTCAAGTTATAAATATTTTCACGTTTTTAGTCTTTCAAGTCAGTCGTTGTCTAAGTCAAATTGTCACTATTAACAGTGCAATGGCCACACTGTTAATGGTATCTTGTGGGAATTTTGATGGAAAACGAAAACGTTGTGAAGTGAACGTTGTGAACTTTTATATGATATTCACTACATTCCAGTATTGCCGAACATCACATTACATAAAATGCCATCAAAATTATCTAATATAACACGTTAAAACACTAATATATCGAATATAATACAAGAGCACCACATGACGTTTTCAAATTCCCGTCAAAAGTCCTGAAAAAAAATCTAGAAGAATCTAAGGAATTTGACAGTTTAACCATGCTATATATGTCATTAATTCGTTATTTTTCCTATTGTAAGAGAAAATTATAGGACAAGAAAACAACGTTACTGTAACAGATAAAAAAGACAAAAAAAAAGGTATGACAATATACTAGATTGAAAAATATTACGTGCTCTTTTTAAGGTTTAACGTGTTATAACTCTGAAGAAGTAGGCCCAAATTTGTTAAATAACTCAGGTCTGTTGTTTTTATTGAAGAATCTAATAGCAGTTTATATTTTCATGAGGGCAAGCTTCTTATCACTGGAAGGATGGGACAGTTGTTTGAAAATCGATTAATGTTTCCATAGCTTGCAAGATATAATTATGAATATCTATTTCTATATTTGGGTGACATTAGTTTTACCGTTTTTTTTTTCACGCAAAGATTTTTCACGACAGTTAAATAAAGTTTTGATTGATGTCTGAAACCTTCATAAATTAAAATCACACATACGTGTGAATCAACATGCCATTTTCAGTGATTTTTCTTAAGATTTAGGCCAACCTTTCAAGATTAAATTATTTCTCCAAATTATTAATTTCTCTCAAATGTAAATTGTAAAAATATTGACGTTACGAATACTGGATTGAAAATGTTGTAAATTCATAACGCGTTTGGTTACATAAATTTATTATTAATGAGAACATACACAGACCGAAATCAGATTATGAATAAATTATCTGTCAATTGACACAGCAAGTGAGCATCGAGTATTTCTCATCCATATTTATAAATCTATTTTTTCCAACTAGACATTTTTGGAACATTAGATTACTAATTAATCTTCATTCTTCTTGTCAATTCACATTCATCCTTCCACATTTGTCTTCTTCATAATTTGTATTTATCATCAACATCTCAGTTCATATGTTCCACTGTTGGGTTTGAACCTCCTCCGTAAAGGGAGAGAAATTGGCCTACTATACTAGGCTGGTCAGACATGTTTAGACAGGTTTAGTTTCGAAATTTCCTTTTGTTGCATAGATGTTATGTGCGTTTATATCCCTTAGTCGTCTCTTACGATCACCCACGTATAAGATAGGGGGTCGTGAATTGTATTCTTACTCTGTCACCACACGGAACAATTTGTATTATTCATGAAATTTATCTAGTTTAACTTTATTATTGGGACTTTTGAATAAATTTACAACAGCTATCGTCACTTAAATTCACATTACATGACATTATTATTAAATAAGTTTTATCAGGTCATTAAAGTTTAAAGTTATTAATTTTAACACAGATTTTATTATTAAAACGAAAAATTAAAATATACTTATTATGAGTATTTAATATTATACTATATGATAATTTATTACAAATTCTAAAATTAAACTAAATAAGTTATCACCGGTTTGAAACGCGACCTTACTGATAAAGGTCCGGTAAGAAAATTTAGTAAACATGAATCTAATTGAAATGTTAAATTATATCTTATCTTTGATACTACCGATGCTAGTAAGATCAGAAACTTGGTCATCCGCATCAAATATTAACATAATAAGCTACTTATCTTGTTTAGAGCCGATACTCGATATACGATAAAAAGCAAATTGTGATTTGTCTTAAAAGAAATAGAAGTAAAATAATTTTGTTAATACAATTACTATATAAGTGTAGCAATGAAGTAAGTAAACAATTTTCCACTCCTTTCTTGTTTGTAGATATCATAAAAAGACGATTAAGAACTAATGGTAGCTTAATGTTTCTATTATTTTAAAGGAAATTCGGGCTAATTTGAACTTATATGAGCTGGAAGAGAAGAGAAAGAAAAATTTAACTACATATTTTATTTTATGTCCCACTTTAGGTTTTGAACCATTCATTAGCCTATCAATGTACAAACTAGACATAGGTCTTCACAAGATCAATACCATTATCGTCGACCTCAGTATTTTTAAATATATATATATAATAAAAAAACGTTTTTTATATATATATATATATAATAAAAAAACCTTCTATACCTCAGTGATTGTAAAATATAAGCTGTCATATGAAAGGAAAAATGTTGTAGCACTGGTCTAATTTGTAGATTTTACATTCTGTAACCTGTCACGCTAACTTGCCGATTTCCACCATCAGCAGTCAAATGAGGTGTTCCTTTGCGGATTGTAAGGGTTTTTTTATTATATATATATATATATATATATATATATATAATAAAAAAACCTTCTATACCTCAGTGATTGTAAAATATAAGCTGTCATATGAAAGGAAAAATGTTGTAGCACTGGTCTAATTTGTAGATTTTACATTCTGTAACCTGTCACGCTAACTTGCCGATTTCCACCATCAGCAGTCAAATCAGGTGTTCCTTTGCGGATTGTAAGGGCTTCTTCTTAGTCGCAGAAAACACACACAAGAGTAATTCGACTGCACAGATGGCATAGTGGTTAAGATACCGACCTTCCGTGCCAGTGCCGTGGGTTCGATTCCCACGCAGGACATTACTTTGTGCGATCCACAAAGTGTTGTTCTGAGTCTGGTTGTAATTTGTCTGCGTTAATTGCATGTTTGTAAAGTCCCCAGCAATACAAGGTTTATTTCCTTAGTGCAGGGTGGTGTCATGAAAAAAAAAAAAAAAAATATCGATAAAAAAAAAAAAAAATTATGTTCCGGGCGGTAAAGTCCTCAAAAACTGCAGTTTTTGGATAAATTATCCAACGGATCTACTGTCGAATTGCAACGCGGTTCAGCATAAGTTCTTTTTTGACTTTCTCGTTAGAATGTAATATGTAAGAAGCAGTTTTTCATATGGTAACTCTCTACATAATTTACTAGATGATGAGATATAAGATGTTGAGATGTTGGCTGTATAATTTGTACATGATCCTTAACACTAAGTCCATTAGTCTCTTTAGTCATTTAGCCTCACATAACAGCAGTAGGTAGGTAAGTGTAAATATCATTTTTAATGAAGGTTTTTGTAAGTTTGTTGAGTTTGGTAACCCTAAAACTTCGATGTTTCTCTTTTCAACTCGCGGCACATGCAATGCGGGATTTATTGAAGTAGCTAGTTATTAAGGCTTGTCATCAATCCTCTTTTGTGTAGGTAGTGTAGACCTCACATTGTCTGCGAAAGTAAATGATGACGTGTAAATATAGTAGCAAAAATGATATTTATCAAGCCTTTGTACTTTTTTAGTAATAGATTTTTTTTTCAAAACCGAAGCATGTTGTTATTCTCTTTTACACAGACATTGTGAGGGTTTGAGGACATAAACAGAATGTATATTTGATATCTTTTAGGTAGTCCAGAAAACATTAATGTTTACAATTATCAAACATTTAAATAAATTAAAAAAAATCTGTGATTATAGACACCTAAACTCTGCTTTTACAGGTCACCGCGCTATATTATGCAAAAATGTCTTGTACGACTCATAGTGGGCCGTTCAAACCAACCAATACTTTAATTAAATAATAATAATATAAAAAAACATTATTATATAAATATAATAAAAAAATAAATTTCATACAGTATAATAATTTCTTTAATAATAATATTAATTCTTTATTCGACGTTGGAACCAGAGAACTCGAAAATATTTCGAGTTCTCTGGTTCCTACGCTAGTTGCATACTTTGTTGCAGAAACCAGTGTCCTCCCCTAATTGATGACATGTTTATCATTAACATCTAGACATTGGTGGTAAAAAAAAATGAAGCAAATTTAAATGTCTTATTTAATTTGTTTGATTATCGGATCTTAAAGCTATTAGTGTTAATTTTTTGAATATTTATTCGATTAGTGATAGACTAAGTATCGTTTGTGAGCATATATGGATGTTTGTTCCAGTTTCACTGAAAATATAATGGACAGATTACAATGAAATATATAACAGTAATATAGTGGATAGAACTAAGTAATCAGAATAACAAATATTCTATAGATAAGATAAGATAACTTCATTTGTCTCAACATATGTACAAAATGGTGTTACAGCACTTTATGGAGCCAACATGTCCTGTCTATCACAAGACATACAAATTTATTACAATCCATACACTATATCTATCTAAAGAAAACATACATACATACGCCATGTCCCTTGCTGGGTAGGCAGAGAGAACAGAGTGCCAGAGTACTCTATCCTTGCATACTTCACTCGCTTCCTCAACATTCATAATTCTCTTCATACACGCTCGCCGGTTTCGGAGACTCTTGACTCCACCTTCATTCAGTACATGACCGATCTGGTCTAGGTAGGTTAGTCTCGGTTAGTCTCCCAAAGAAAAATACTGATAATAGACCAAAAAAAGAAATGGATGGATTGTGTAAACGAGGATATGAGTATGAAAGTTGTGATATGACGGCTGATAGAAGATTGTGGAAGGCAAGAACAAGTTGTGCCGACCCCACTTAGCGTGGGATGAGGGCTGATAAATGATGATGACACTATATCTACCCAATATTACAAATACCATCAATATATTCATACATAACAAGAATTAAATAAAATATAACAATGATTGAATCATTGTTATATGTATTAAATAATTATTATTAGTAAATGTCAGAGATGCACAAAATACCCTGTACGAAGTATCTTGCATTTAGTATTCCAGATACTTTATACTGGAATACTAAATGCAGGATACTTTTAAATTAAGTATTTCAGATACCAGATACAAAATACTTTTGAAAATAGTATATAGTCTATAGTATTTAATTTATAATTTGTAAAGATATTTTCTAAATTGATCATATAATAACAAGTTACAAATAATTCGATCATTAAAACTATTATTACTTATTAACTATTAAAACGCAAACAACAGGAATTGCTTAAATAATATGCTACTGAACTTATATATAGGCAAGGATATGGCTTACTTTAAAATGTTAATTAAAAATAATATATACTACATTCAAATTGTTAAAACTACATTGCCCGACTCTGAGAAACCATTGAGTGTCTAAATTAGATTTTACTTTATTTTGTATGGAACTTTGTATATATATTTAATACGCAAATATACTCATATATGTTGTTTCATCATCATCATCACAGCCCATACATGTCCCACTGTTGGGCTGTCGGGCCTCCTCCATAATAGGAGGGATATTAACCTACTATTCCGCACTGGTCAAACGTGTTGGGTCGAGTTTTTCTTCTCTTGCATAGATGTTATATGCTTTTTATATCCCTTAGTCGCCTCGTACGATCACCCACGGGTAAGATAGGGGGTGGTGAATTGCATTCTTACTCCGACACCAGACGGATAATACGGTTGTTTACATAAACATACTATAATATTAATATTATTACGAAACAAGGAATTACATTGTTTCTTTTTTTCTTTGTCGTTTAAAAATCTTTTATTAAAAATGTTTTGATCTCTGTCTCTCTCTCTCACTCTCTCTCTCTAAATTGATTATTGTGACTTTATAAATGGGGTATATTTATTATCTTAACATCAAAGGATAAAAGACTGTCATACAAGTCTGATCAAAAAGATTTTTCATCCCTTGTGCCTCATCATCATTATTCTGCTCTTATCCCAATTACTTGGGGTCAACGCAAATGCACTCCTCTTCCTACATATTGCAAAACTTATTGGCAATATATATATTCTATACATCAATATATATATATATATATATCTGGTACCTTTAATACAAGTTGCTACAACAGCTTAGCTAAGGTACCAGTCACTAGATATGTATGACATATGAAATAAGGTAACAGTTGTAATAATTAAATAATTAAATAAAATAAATAAATTATATTTTTATGACCGGTCGCCTGCCTTACGTTAACCCGCCTTGGGAACGTAATTGTTGACCAAACGGCATCAATTCGTGTTGGCCCAGACATAAGGCTCTTATCCGTCTTTTACGACATCCACGAGCAAAGTATTGGTTGGGCTGTAGTACGTAAATAAAAGATTTTTTCCTCACATAGCTTAAGCATTCGTGCGTTATATTACCATTTGGATTTAGTAGCACTTCGTTATGATAACAGTAACTTTATTTTATTTGAATAAAAAATACTTTAGGATTATTCATATCACTCGCTTCAATTATACTATATACAGCGTGATTCAATTCGATGTATAAAATATACATATGTTTTATAAACATTTATTTCAGACACAGTCCATATATGTTAGTAACAATTTTCTTACAAACTAATGATAGTATATACATATGTATATACATAAAAAAATAATAATATTATTATTTTTTAAATTCGGCATGAAGGCGCAACCCATTTTGAAACATTGGCGTTTCCCATCGATCCACAAAAACAACATTTTTATGTTTCCTTTTTTATTCTAATAAGGTTGGCTTGAAGTATTCGTTTTCTTCTTGAGTCTCTCCTATAGAATATTAGTCACGGATAGGCTCTATAATAGAGGATTTGTTTCAAGCTATCTGTTTATTTATCATAGTTAAGTAAATCAACGTCACCCTCAGAGAAGAATGCATAGATGGCGATATACTATATATATATCAAATTTCTAATTTGAAATGATAAAAGGAGAGTTTGGAAATATAATTAGAAATATTTTATCAGTTTACGAGACGAATACAGTTGATGTTATAATTTGCCCAGAAGAGAGCTGTTGCCTGCTTTCTTGTTAAACTCTTAACAAATTTTAGAAATCTTTCTGTACCTTTTTTTATATCAATCATCATATAAATTCTATGATTAAATCAGGCTTTTTTCACAATAGGAGGAAATTTTGACCTACTATATCTCTGAGCCTCTGAGTTACAGCTTTTATTCGTAGATCTGATTCACTGATTAGTAAATAACATATTCACCATTATTTTTAAATGGGAACTCTCGTCTGTTATTATAAAATATAAATTTTTAATTAATTACATCTGCAATTCAAAATGTCTTATTTTTTAAATAGTTTTATCTAAAATATCTTCAATTTAAGATTTCAAGATTTAATATAAAATTTTATAGTTAATTTTTTTAGTTTCTTCAATCTACAGATTAAAGTTTACATCAGTTAAAAAAAAATAACCGTAAATTAGTAATAATTTAAAGTAAAACAAGATTCCAAATTTTCTTATAAGAAAAGTTCTCAAGATATTAAATGTAACTTGTAGAGCAAGTGTTAGATACAAAACTCACGATATGTAAGCATGATATCAATAAATAATAAACATCCGCGTAATATTGAATAAACCACATATTTGAAATATTTGTACTTTTTATGATGTCATTCTTAGTTTATTGAAATTTTTAAGCGTGAAACATATACTCTTCCTTCATATACATTACAATTAGATAGTTTTTTTTTTGTAATAGCGGTAACATAACTATGTTATGTAACTACAAATAAAATAAATATATATAAAATAAAAAATAATAAATAATGTAACTACATTACACTATAGAGAACTTTAATTTATCTAAGTAAATGAGTGTTCGTTTGTTAAAAATATAAATATAGACCATAGGGTCTATATTTATATATAAACTCTATGGTCTATATATAAATATAGATTATAGAAAGAAGAAGAGAAAAAAAAGCCGTATAGATTATAGAATCTATACGGCAAATATTGTACTTTATTTTCATATTTAAAAAAACTCATCACCTTTAAATCTAAACACAGATCTTATGCAAAGTCTATCTAACCCATATTACTCGTATACAGAAAGCTGGTAGTGGATTGTATGTATATATATCGGCTGTACGACTGCTGACTAAAGTAAGGCGTTCGGACCGCTGGGTATCTCATCTATTGATTGAAGCGCAACAGCGTATTGTTGCTACTCAGACCTAATATAAATTAAGAGAAATACAAGTGTAATTATCACTGTATTTATAATAATGATTTCTAATGTTTACGCGAGTATTACTTATTTGAAATAATACTACTTTTACGGATACTTCAGTCCTCTCATGACCATGATAACTGTAAAGTGTTCGAAACGTCAGGCAATTAAAAATCAAATACAAATGCAATAGAATCCGTAAAAGTAGTTTTATTTCAAATGTACTTATAATATTGATTCGAAAGCAATAAATATTAATTACGCCTAGACAAGATATTTTAGGGGGCATAGTCCGGAGCGTGCTCGTTCGCGTCGCCTGCCAGTCTAATTAGACTGCTAATCCGGCTCGAAATGCGTACCGCAATGCGGGTTAGGGCGTCCCCCGGAGGCGACGCGTACCGACCCGCCCCCGTCGGTACGAACTTCGGCAGTTGCGGCGATGGGGGCCGCCACCCATCACGCCTTGCCCAGTCAGGCGAGTCGATGAAAGCAGAGTGCTGGGTGGGCACGTGGAATGTAAGAGGTTGTGTGGAAGGTAAGTTGCACGAGCTGATATCCGTCATGGCGGACAAACAGCTAGACGTGCTCTGTGTAACAGAGACCAAGCGAAGGGGCAGCGACGCCTGCGATCTTCCTGGTGGCGGGATGGCTCTGTGGTCTGGTGTACCACAGAGCGATCGAGCCAGCATGGGGGTAGGAGTACTGCTGTCCTCTCGCTTGGCCTCAGGTGTGAAGGATTACGGAATGTATCATACATTCCGTAATCCTTCACACCCCAGACTTCTTTGGGTCCGTATAAAACTTGGTGTCACCAAGGTATTCATGGTTGTAGCATATGCTCCCGTAGGATCCTCGGTGGCATCAGACCTAGAGAAGTTTTGGGATAATGTTAGGGAAGTTCTGGATATGGCAGAAACCAGTGAACGCGTGATTGTATGCGGAGATTTGAACGGATGGGTGGGGACCAAGCGTCCCGACTATGAGGACGTACTTGGTCCATTTGGTGATAAGAGAGTGAACGACGCAGGTAGGCTCATAGCGGCCATATACGGCGCACCCGTGTGGGCGAGGGCTCTGAACGCCCAGCTCAGGGGTATACTGTGGAGGCCACAGCGAGCCATGGCGGTCAGAGCCATTCGAGGGTACCGCACGGTGTCTACCAAGGCGGCATGCCTATTGGCCGGGACACCCCCGTGGGACCTAGAGGCGGAGATGCTGTCCGACCTCTACCGGCGGGTTACCACAATGCGCGACGAGGGTGGCTCCCCATCGGTCAACGAGATAGCCACCTGGCGCGAGGACGCCCGCCGAGAAGTCATCGCCCATTGGGCTACGCGGCTGGAGAGGCCTAGACATGGTATTGTTACCGTCGAGGCCCTCCGGCCCATACTGATGGAGTGGATGGAGCGGCGGCACGGAGTGCTCTCCTTCCGGTTGGTGCAGGTCTTGTCGGGGCACGGTTGCTTCGGCAAGTACCTGCACACGGTCGTGCGGAGGGAGTGGACTCCGTCCTGCCACCATTGCAGTAGCGACGAGGACACGGCGCAACATACGCTTGAGGTATGTTCGGGCTGGGATGGGCAGCGTCGTGACCTCGTCGCTGTCATCGGTGCCGACCTGACGCTGCCGGCTGTCGTGAAAGCGATGGTCGACAGCGTCAGGAATTGGGACGCGGTCGCCGCCTTCTGCGAGGCTGTCATCTCGCAGAAGGAGGCGGCGGAACGAGTCCGGGAGGATTCCCGTGACCCGGGCCGCCGCCCGCGGCCAGGGCGGCGCATGCGCGAGTATCTGCGCCTGATGCCGCCCTAACCGAGGCTTCGGGTGATCGGACCGGGGAATTGTCCGGTCACCCGACGTGAGGCCACCGCGTGAGGGCGACGCCTCGACGGCGAAAGCTGTCGGGGCGTCGACGAGAGAGGAACCCGAGAGGGTATATCGCCGGGCGGGCCACCGAAGACAAAGATCGGGTACCGGTGGTCCGCTCGCACGGCGAAGAGAGGTGTTTGCAGGGTGGGTCCATGGGGTTGCGCGCCGCCTCTTCCGTCGCCCCGGGCCGATGTGCCGGGGCGCGACCACATCCATGGTCCCACCTTGCGAAAAAAAAAAAAAAAAGGTAGGCTCATAGCGGATGTATGCATGGAGAGAAACCTTATTGTGTCAAACACATTTTTCCAACATAAGGACATCCATATGTATACATGGAGAAGGAATGAACAGAAAAGTATAATAGATTTAATTTTGGTAGACAGTTCGCCTCCGAAGCAAAATATTGGACGCAAGAGCCTACAGGGGCCCCACAGTCGATACGGGCCACTATCTCGTTATTGCGAGATTTAGTGGTCTGTTCAGAAATTGGAGGCACTGGCGAGAGCGTGTCCACTTCGGAGGGCTTGAAAGAATAAAGGTTGAAAGGCTGCAAGAAGAGTGTGTAAGAGAAAAGTATGCAGAGGGTGTCCGAGAACGGCTGACGATGGCAAGCCAGCCGCAATCGGACATTGAAGAATGCTGGAGAGTATTGAAAGAGAGTATGGTAGACACAGCAAAAGAAGTATGTGGAAGTTCAAAGAAGCATAGAAACACAAATGGTGATGCATGGTGGGATGCGGAAGTGGCAGCTTCCGTAGAGCAAAAGAAGAAAGCGTGGCTGGACTATGTCTCTTCTTTGAATCTGAATGACAGTATGACTGAACAGAAGAAAGAAATATATCGGCAATGTAAGAATGACACCAAGGCCTTAGTGAAAGAGAAACGTGATAGAGCAAGTATGAGTGCAGAAGATAGGCTGACTAAAAACTTCGAGGGTAACACCAAACTCTTTTGGAGGGAGGTGAAGAAGTCTCGGGATGGTTGGTCAGCCTTCAGAATGAATAAAATAAGGTCTAAAGGTGGAGACATTCTTACACAAACACAAGACGTGTTAAGCCGATGGAGTGAATATTTTGGCGATATGTATGCGGATGCTGCGGTTGGCGCCGATGTCGCATGTGGTCTAGTAGATCAACATTCGGCGACGGGGTCCTCCGATGGCATCAGTATGGATGAAGTTGAATGGGCGATAAGAAGTTTAAAAAATGGTAAGGCAGCGGGCATTGATATGGTGTCTGCCGAGATGATCAAGCTTGGTGGCTCCTGTGTCCGGGAGGCGTTCCTGTTGCTCCTCAATTTATGTTGGAGCTCGGGAATGGTTCCCGAGGACTGGAATAGCACAGTCATCGTGCCTTTGTTTAAAAACAAGGGTTCACGTTATGACTGCGCAAATTACAGAGCCATAAGCTTGACCAGTTTGGCAACAAAAGTGTATGGTAAAATTATTGAAAGGAGAATGAGGATGGTGTCCGATGGTTTACTGTGTGAGACACAAGGAGGTTTCAGGAGTGGAAGGGGATGCATGGATCAAGTGTTCTCTCTGCGCAACGTTGTGGAGAAGCATCTGGCCCTAGGTCAGAGGGTTTTCTGCAGTTTTGTGGATCTGGAGAGAGCATTTGACACGGTTGTACGAAAGGAACTTTGAGACATTTACCGGAGTATGGTATTAACGGTAAACTGCTGCAGGCTGTGCAATCCAGTTACATGGGCTGTAGAGCCTGTGTGCGGCTGGATGATGGAATGTCGCCTTGGTTTGACGTCAATATTGGCGTTAAGCAGGGCTGCGTTCTGTCAGCCAGGCTGTTTATCATATATCTGGATAAATGTCTCCAAAGGTTGAACGATATGAATGTGGGAGTCCAGATGGGTGACTCAGTGGTCTCTGCTCTGCTTTATGCAGATGATGCAGTCCTGCTGGCACAGTCAGCGACTGACCTGCAGACCCTAGTCGACACAATGACAGAAGATTGTAAGAAAAGGGGTCTACGCGTGAATGTGAGCAAAACCAAAATAATGGTCTTTGAAAGAGATGAAGCCAGAACAGATGTAAGAGTAACAATAGGTAATGATGTACTAGAGCAAGTGGATGAATTTGTATATCTTGGATGTGGATTTAGCCGAGATGGAAGGTACACCACTGATATAGAGCGAAGAGTGAATGCGGGAAATAGAGTGAACGGAGCGTTGGGGCAACTTCTCGGCAGCCACCACCTCAGCCAGAAGGCACGTGTAGCAATACATAACGCAGTGCTTGTCCCAACATTACTATATGGAAGCGAGAGTTGGGTATGCAGAAATGAGTATGAAAGTAAAATTAATGCGGTCGAAATGCGATCTCTTCGGAAAATCTGTGGAGTTAGGCTGACCGACCGCATTCGTAACGACGACGTAAGAGAGCGAGTAGGTATGAAAGAGAGTATTGGTGTAAAGATGCGAAAGGGAATGCTCCGATGGTTCGGACATGTGGAAAGAATGCCGAACGAACGTCTGGTTAAGAAGATATACAATGCGAAAGTGGAAGGATGTAGGTACCGAGGGAGACCGAGACTAACCTACCTAGACCAGATCGGTCATGTACTGAAGGAAGGTGGAGTCAAGAGTCTCCGAAACCGGCGAGCGTGTATGAAGAGAATTATGAATGTTGAGGAAGCGAGTGAAGTATGCAGAGATAGAGTTCTCTGGCACTCTGTTCTCTCTGCCTACCCTGCAAGGGATATGGCGTGATGATATGTATGTATGTATGTATGTAGATATTTTAATACTCATCCTGTAGAAAGATGGTATTTAATGAAGTGTTTATCCCGGGAGCCTAGCCCAGACATTCCATTGAGATAAGGTTAAGTGTAACTGAGAAATGCTTTAAGGCCCAGGACATTAAGCAGGTGCCACAAACTGTGGAGCTAAATCCCCTGAGATGTTTGCTCAACAACTAAACGTATTTATTTAGGCCCGTTAAACATTTGCGTTTAATTTATAATACAGAGTTATGTAACTTTATCTAGTTTGTAATATTAAGTTCTTGTAAGTTATTAATTAAGAAATGAGAATATACATAACAGGTTGTTTTTTTTTATTGCTTATGGTGGTAAACGAGCAAGCAGCACCCCTGATGGTAAGGGTCACTGCTGCCCATGGAATTTTGTTATACGAAGGTTATAGCTAGGCCGCTTCCTACCATTACAATCCCCAAACCCACCCAGTTGCGCTGCCGGGTCTTTCGCTTACCGAACGAAGCGCAATAGTACATTGCCTTTGCTCAGACGTCGATCTTCTGCGAGAGTGTGGTACTACCCCGGACGGACTGGCCCGCGGCTGTAGACAGAGAATTGTCAACAGCGTTGTCCTACTACTAAAAATTTAATAATACTAACGTCCTCGCTTCGTTTCGTTATACAGTCGTTCTGTCCCAGCATATTAAAACTTTTTATAACTTCTGATACATTCCTTTTAATGATTAACTTTGTAAGGCAATTTTAATGTACATTAAATGCACCAGAGAGTAAAAAAAAAGGAAAGGTAAAAAAAATGTAATACTGTATTGTTAAATAAAAATAAAAAAAATTAAAAAAGTAAAAAAACGAGTAATATTTTATTGTTTAAGATGATTGCCTAAATAACCCATTATTGTTTATAAAAACCGATTACGAAGTGAAAAATGATGTCACAAGCGGGATTCGAACCCGCGCCTATTGGGATTCCGGCCCAATCGTGCTGCCACTACACCACCGTTACTAATTGTAGGACATGCAAATTTCTTTTTTCTTTTTTCACTTCGTAATCGGTTTTTATAAATAATTAAGCATATTAAATGCTAAATTTCAGTAATTTAAATAACAAGGTTGTGTCATCGTTTAATACAATTCTAACTGTAAAGTTTTAAGTATTAAGCCTATAACAATGTGTAAACATTGTCGGGTAGATAGCATACCGTCACCTTAAGACGTAAATATGATACGAAGTGAAATTTGCATGTCCTACAATAAGTCACGGTGGTGTAGTGGCAGCACGATTGGGCCGGAATCCCAATAGGCGCGGGTTCGAATCCTGCTTGTGACATCATTTTTCACTTCGTAATCGGTTTTTATAAATAATTAAGCATATTAAATGCTGAATTTCAGTAATTTAATTAACCCATTATTGTTTAGTAATTCACAAAAGTAAACATGGTTGATCCCGTGGGTGATCGTAAGATACGACTAAGTGATATAAAACGCATATAACATCTATGCAAGAGAAGGGAAACTCAAAATAAAACCAACCCCATGTCTGACCAGCGTGGTATAGTAAGTCAATTTACCTCCCATTATGGAGGAGGCTCGAACCCAGCAGTGGGACATATATGAGCTGAGATGATGATGATGAGATAAAACATGGTTAATGTGGGTTATCCTTAGAAAATATAGTACTAATTACGTTTTTAATTTTCTTTTCATCTTTTTCCTTCAACAGATTTAATTGATTGTACATAAGGCATAGTATTGTAGGTATATATATCTCACACCGAATACCATTGCTTCCATCCTCAGACAAGATAGCTTTCAGCGACCTAAAAATTATTATTATAAATCTGAGAATAAGTTCATCATCATTCTCCTACTCATATCCCCATTACTTAGGGTTGATACAATATGTACTCTTTTTTCATAGTACATATTGTAAGTTATTGGCAATAGTTTTATGACTGGCCGCCTGCCAGACGTTAACCCTCCATGGAAATATAATTGTTGATCAAACGGCGTCAGATGTAGTTGGCCCGGGTCGTTATAAGGCTCTTAGTCGTCTTTTACAACATCCATGAGCAAATTAACGGTTGTTAGTATTCGTAGCCGCTACCGCACAGCTTAAATCTGAGAATAAGTTAATTTTCGTTATGTTTTTTTTTTATTTTACATCTATAAAACCAGCTTAGACATAAAGATTTACAGACTTAATAATAAAATAATGTTTTCTTTGTCTATACAGATCACCTAACAAAACTTTCACACCAATCACAAAATAAAACAGCAGTATTGTTCACGCAGTTATATCGAAGACATGCAATAAGAACGGTGCGACCTCTCGCTGCTCTATATGACGATATCCGAATAGTCCTCCGATCGACCTCTGAAAGAAACATTAGCGCTGACAGCCTAAATATTGGTCCAACGAAAGACCTAGCTGCTAGTACGAAGAAATTCTTCAGAGAGATATTTCCAGTAGCTTATCATAATGTGCTCAAGCTAGACACTAAACAGTTTACGCCCGAGTATGAAGCGTGTTTGAAGGATGCGTATGACGCCGTTCAGCCGTTTGGAGATGTGCCACAGCAGGTAAGTTGTCATCTTTCTACCTTTTATTATTCCTAAAATGTATCTATCACCTTTCTAGTTTAATTAGAGTAGACGCAGCATATATTTCTTGGTGGTTGCAGAAAATATCATCTGACATCCTCAACTTAAGGATGCAACAATATTATGGATTTATTTTTAAAGACGTCTTGCATCAAAGCATAATAAGCCCTTGTGCTACTTGTGTTCACAAATAATTAACAGACACAAATAAAATACCGAAAAATACAAAAGAAAAATAAATATCTATATAAAATAAGTATCGGATAATTAATATATAGAATTATCCTTCATAGGGATCGACCCATCGACAGCCCGCACGATAGATTTAAATAATTTTTGATACAAACAATTTTATCATCTATGCAAATTAGACTAGTCTATTCGTCACTTGTATTTTTTTTTTATAAAGTCACCATCCTGCATTAAGTAAATAATCCTTGTATTGTGGGGGACTTTACAGTCATGCTATTAACGCAGATAAATTACACCCAGACTCAGAACAACACTTTGTGAATCGCATAAAGTATTGTCCTGTGTGGCAATCGAACCCATGGCACTGGCACTGAAGGTCTTAACCACTACGCCAGCTATGCAGTCAAAGTATTGGCTAGTCTATTCGGAAATTGTGTGTATCTTACTCAGTCAATAGACGCACATTTTATTTTCATTATATTCAAGTTGTAATGGCATAAATGTCGCGATACCCTCTGTTCCTGAATTAATAATATGCAGAGAAAATTTTGCAAGCACCGATATAATTAAGTTAGTTATATAATAACTTGTTAGTAATTAAAATTAAAACGGTACATGTGCCGTCATATTCATACCGTTTAAACTGACGATCTCCCGGGATTACCCAACTTAATCGTCAGGTGTAAATTTTAACTTGAAATTTGAGATTATAATTTTGTATAGGATTAATTCAGTAATAAATAATTGTACATTGAGGTTTCGGTAAATTGTTCTTCTAAAATAAAATTACTTCAAATTTAAACTGTTAATTAATTAATATATTTAAAGTTAGTTGTTTTATCATGTGTCTTAGGCCCATTCATAAATTATGTAAGACGTTTTTATTTTGACTGAATATTATAATCCATTACTATAGGTAGGGAGGCGGTAGTGAACCTGACATGTAAGTTGTTAAATTGAAAATCACAAATTTTTGGTCAAAACTGTGATAGATTATTAATAAGATTAATGTTATTGCAGTGAGTTAATGACACCTACTTGTAGTAAGAAGATTGTAATAAAACATATTTTCAGAATAAACGGAGTTATATTTGGCCTTTTCTTACAAAAATATTTATTTATGGGGGTAAGGTATAGATGTAATCTTATGATGTCTTGCGGTCGAGACAAATCATTCTTCAAAATCCCTTACGTAATTTATGAACGGCCCTTGAGTGAGTTTACGGTTTTCTAGGTGTAAATAAACTTTAATAATACTCATTTCAAATAAATGATCACGGAACAATATCCGTCTGATGAGCATGTCCTTGACCATGAACGTTGTAAAGTGTTCAAATCGTCGGGAAATTAAAAATAAACGCGGCAAAATACGTGAATATTTTTTTTTTTTTCAAATATGTACTACTTGCGTAAACATCAGCAACGTTTAATGATACTCATTACTGTTAACGATATTTAGGAAAGTTAAAGACACTAAAAGTTAATACTTTGTAACATTCTATTCAATTAAGAATAATAATACGGTCTTAGATAGTAGGGTGCGTTATCTTGAGTGGAGGATTTGACCAAAGTATTATGTATAAGCACGACTTATTTAATGATAGCATGACTTAATAGATGATAATAGTATTGATAAACTGCAGTAAAAATCTTGATCGAAGTCTCTTACTAGATTGTGTGGATACGGTAGTGTAGATAAGGATTTTACACTCATAGATATTCTGATACATACATACATATCATCACGCCATATCCCTTGCAGGGTAGGCAGAGAGAACAGAGTGCCAGAGAAATCTATCTCTGCATACTTCACTCGCTTCCTCAACATTCATAATTCTCTTCATAGATATTCTGATCTCTGATGTTAATCTGTTTACAAAAGTTTAGACCTTATTTCATAACAACTAGAACTTTTTTACAGCCCATTTCTGGTGACACCTTCAGGATTAAAAACTCAGACATGTCATAACGATTTATAAATCTGGACGTCCCTGCACGCATGCTAAACTTCAATTAAATATATGCGAAATATTAGTTTAATATATATGGGTAGAACCCGTATTATTTTTCCATTCACTTTGTTCCACAAGCTATAAAATCTCAATGATTTAACTTTGATTACAAAAGATTTTGCATCATTTTCATTCAGGACAACCAACCGAGAAAAGAGCAAATACAATTTATTTCATGTTTAAAAATTAATAATAAATCCATAATAATATTTATTTATTATATACAAAGAAACATGCAGTGTTATGATCTGATCTAAATTACAAGAAGAAATATTATTAACACTGTCACCAATAAAGTTTCTAATAAACAGTAAGAAATTAATCATAAAAATTATAATAAGGCTAACTTTTGAAATATTCCATAAAAAAGACAAATAGAAAAGAAATACATAAAAGTATAAGATTTGCCGTAATCTGGGCAAGTGAAGATCTAAAAGTACTAAAAGTTTGACTAAAGATATCAATAATATTTATTTTAAATTATATGAGCTCTTTCTTACTTTAATGTATAACTTGATCTCAAATTGTAAAGTATATTAACTTTTGATTTCACGTAATTATCACACTGCCATAACATCCTTTTAGCAACGGAGTAAAAATACAATAAACCATCCTGTTTCTTGCCCTTAGGTGCCCTAAAGACGACTAAGGGATCTAATGTGCATATAACATCTATGTGAGAGAAGAAAATCTCGTAATACCACGCTATGCTAACTCGTATGACCAGCGTAGGTTGGTTTCCCTCCCATTATAGAAGTGGCTCGAACTCACCTGCGGGAAGTATATGAGTAGAAATGATTACATCAGACAACTATTTGGGTACTTATATATTAGACGTCATCATTCTCCTGTTCTTATCCCAATTACATACTTCGGATCGACGCAATATGTACTCCTCTTCCTACATATTGCAAAAGTTATGGGCAATAGTTATATGACCGGCCGCCTGCCTGACGTCAACCCTCCTTGGTAATGTAATTGTTGACCAAACGGCATCAGATGGAGTTGGCCCCCGAAGGGGAGTAATCCGGCGGTGGAGAGAGGACCTGGAGTCCCCCGTAGCAATGCGGGGGACTGTGGAGGCGGTTGCGTCACATCTCCACCGCTGGATCAGAAGAAGGCACGGCAGCCTTAGCTTCAGGATGGTGCAGGTGCTTACCGGACACGGGGTCTTCGGTAAGTACCTGCATAAAATTGGAAGAGAAGGGGCCCCAGGATGTCACGAGTGTGGCGCGCCAGTAGATGATGCGCGTCACACTCTGGAGGTTTGCTCCGTCTGGGGGCCCCAGCGCAACGCCCTGTCAGCGGTCGTTGGAAGAGGCCTGTCGCTGTCGACCATCATCTCCAAGATGCTCGTCAGCGACAGGTGCTGGACGTCGATGGCCTCGTTTTGTGAGGCCGTCATGGAGAGAAGGGAGGCTGCGGAGCGGGAAAGTGAGGCGCTTGCGTCCGCTGACTCGCTCCGCCGCCGGCGACCGGGAAGGAGGAGGCGCCGTTATGCACACCTCCTCCCACTGCCTTGAGGACCGACAGGACGTGGCCAGAAGGCCAAGCGTTGGGGCGTCGGGGATCGAATGTCAGTAGACGATCTCTCCGGCGCCCCGTAAAAGCTCGGAAGAGGGCCGCTGTGGTTTTAGTGGGTATTCCGGTTGGACTAGCCGGCTGGCGAGTCCTACACTCCCTCCCGTCTCGACATCAGCGGGAAGGGGTTAGCGCGTAAAAGCGTTTCCACAGCGTCAACAAAAAAAAAGGTGGAATTGGCCCAGGTTGATATAAAGCTCTTAGTCGTCTTTTAGTCCACATACACGAACAAAGTAAAGGTTTGTAGTATTCGTAGCCGCTACCACCAGTAGCGGTGTTAGGGTAGGGCGAGGTTGGGCGACCGCCCAGGGCGCCGGGTAAAAAAGGGCGCCGCAGGCCATTCTCATAGTTCGAGGTCTACTTAGTCGTAAAGTCTTGAATTGCAGTTGGAGGGCGCTGTAAAAATCTCGCCCAGGGCGCTGGTAGTGTTAAAACCGGCACTGGCTACCACACAGCGATTATATATTAGACAGTATTTCTTATAATATGCGTGATAACTAATCAGTTGTTGAAGGTCACAAACGAAGTCTAAGTCGTAGGATGTATGAATTTCGACCCTTGTCTTGACTACTAGGTTTGAACGGCACACAAGGGAATAAAAAGGGTCGATGAGTTTCCAAATAAACATTGATGATCATTATATAACTTGTTCATAATTAATGTTGGGTTCTGAATATTTCATATAGGTCCCATTTTACGTAAGAATTAGAGAAATTTATACATCTATGTATATTAGCTGTATTATAATATATTGAAACCATATATGTAGTGTCGGAGTATTCTTCTTCTTCATATGTAGACCTGTGGTGTTGGAGTATTCTTCAATCAATCAATCAGCCTCTTATCCTGAACTATAACATATTTTTTTTTGTCATGACTAATGTAATCTATGAAGGTCATGTACAGAGATTTGTTGTACTCCTTGTACTTCTCCATGATTTGTTTCACTGTATGTAAATGGTTTATTGTGAAGATGTTTTTCCTGAAGCCACCCTGTTCCATGGGTTAGTTTTCGTCTAACACTGTACTTATTCGCCCAAGGATTATTTTCGAGAATACTTTATATAGATTGGACACCAAACTAATTGGTCTATAGTTGTCTATGTCTTATTTGGGGCCCTTCTTGTGTATTAGTATATGATGTTTCCCATTGTTTTGGTCTATATACTTTGATATTAAAATGTCGTTAAAGATTTTAGTTAATATTCGGGACAAGTTCTTCCAAGGTTCCCTTCCGTAGCACGTTTGTGATCTTGTCTGGGCCTGGCGATTTTTCTTGCTTCTGACTAAGTATTGCTTGTCTCATATATTCTTAATCTATGAGTATTCTTTTACTGGTCTCTGAAGTAAACGCCAGTATTACATATTTGAAATAGAAATATTTTTACAGATTTCATCGCATTTATATTTAATTTTTTATCGCCCAATATTGCAAGTACCATACAGTTTTCGTAGTCAATGGAAGAGATATTTCGCGTCCAATAACTCATCGTTAAAGGTACTAGCGATATATTTTGTTCTTAATTTTAACTTTTGTGGTAGCTTCGCCATAACTATTTCTAATGTTTACGCGGCTGTTCGTATCAGCATATAAACGTGCCACTGCTATGCTCGAGCCTCCTCTGTAATGAGAAAGGAAATGACCTACTATACCACGTTGGTTAGACGGCTGGACAGAAAGGGACTGAAAACTTAATATATACCATATTAAGTTTTCTCTCTCTCTCTCTCCTTACGCGAATATTATACCTTTGAGCTAAAAATATTTTTAGTGATACTGTCTCGTTTGTATTTGATTTTGAATTGCCGACGTTAGAAAAATTTTACAGAGTGCATTTACTAATGGAAGGACCTCCCATTCTCCTCATATTTTGTTTTTACATAAAAATAAATTCTGAATTTGTTTTATTTTATTATCTTTTACAGTTGGGATCATCACTATCGAGATCGTTGCAGACAGCCCGTGCTTTATTGCTAATGTTAGCTGAAGGAGCAGATGTTCTCGATACAACGGATCGGGTCCTGTCCAGCGCAAGCGATGCGTGCGCTGAACGATTACTGCGTCTAGCTGGATGTTCGCGCTGCAATGGGCATACTGTTCTGCCCTGCAGGAATTATTGCCTCAATGTTGCTAGAGGGTAAGTAATCTTAATACATTTCTAACACATTCTTTTCTCAAATATTTGAATGCACAGATGGTGTAGTAGTAAAGGTATCGACCTACAGCGCCAAGTTTTACGGGTTCAATTCCCACGCAAGGTACTATTTTGTATAATTTACAAAAGTTGTTTCTGAGCTTAATTTACGTCCGTTAATAAACAGAAGGCAAAGTCGAAATAAAACCTGACATTACATACATACATACATATCATCACGCCATATCCCTTGCAGGGTAGGCAGAGAGAACAGAGTGCCAGAGAACTCTATCCTTGCATACTTCACTCGCTTCCTGAACATTCATAATTCTCTTCATACACGCACGCCGGTTTCGGAGACTCTTGACTCTACCTTCCTTCAGTACATGACCGATCTGGTCTAGGTAGGTTAGTCTCGGTCTCCCCTACTACTACCTACATCCTTCCAGTTTCGCATTGTATATCTTCTTAACCAGACGTTCGTTCGGCATTGTTTCCACATGTCCGAACCATCGGAGCATGCCCTTTTGCATCTTTACACCGATACTGTCTTTCATACCTACTCGCTCTCTTACGTCGTCGTTACGAGAAATGGAAAAAAAAACAAAACAATACCTGTCATTGGAGTGTGATAATACTCTATCATGTAAAGAGTTCTTACGAGCGTAGGTTAATTTCCCTCTCGTTGCGGAAGTGACTCGAACCTAGCAGTGGAACGTGTATCAACTCAAATGATGATGATGAAAAAGCCCCCTACTAAAAAAAGGTAATTTCCTTAGTGCTGGGTCTTGTCGTTTAAATAAAATAAAAAAAATTAGTCATCATCATCATCATCACAGCTCGTATACATCCCACTGCTGGGCTCGAGCCTCCTCCATAATGGGAGGAAAATTGACCTACTATACCACGCTGGTCAGACGTGTTGGTATTTTTTTTTTTTTTTTTGGCGGCGGGCTACGGTACGTCAAACCCCGCTAATCCGTCCGGGGCGACAGGAAAACCAGCGCAAGACCCCGTAGACCCGCCCTACAATATACCTCTCGACGTCGTGCGGGTGGGTCACTGGTACGCGGTCTTTTACTTCAGTGGCCCACCCGGCGGTCTACCCTCACGGGTATCCTCGTTGTAATGTCGACGCCCGGACAGTTTGCACCGTCGGGGCGTCGTCCTCATGCGGTGGCCTCGCTCCCAGGGCGACCAGACTAATCCCCGGTCCGGTCAACCGCTACCTCGGCTAGGGCGGAGGCGGAGGTATTCACGCCTCCGCCGCCCCAGTCGCCGGTGGCGGCGCGAATCCTCGAAGAGAAGTTCCTCTCGGATTCGCTCCGCCGCTTCCTTCTGCGAGATGACGTCCTCGCAGAAGGCGACGACCGCGTCCCAATTCCTCTCGCTGTCGACCATCGCTTTCACGACGGCCGGCAGCGAGAGGTCGGCACCGATAGCAGCGACAAGGGCACGGCGCTGCTGAGCCCAGGTCACGCAGACCTCGAGCGTATGCTGCGCCGTGTCCCGGTCGCTGCCGCACTGTTGGCAGGACGGAGTCGTCTCCATCCTTGCGACTGTGTACAGGTACTTGCCGAAGCAACCGTGCCCCGTCAAGACCTGCACCAGCCGGAAAGAGGGGACTCCGTGCCGCCTCTCCAGCCACTCCATCAGTACGGGCCGGACGGCCTCGATGACTCGTAGTCCGAATCGAGGCCGCTCCAGCCGTGTTGCCCAACGGGAAAGAACCTCCCGGCGAGCGTCCTCACGCCAGGTGGCCAATTCGCTAGGCGAAACATCGCCACCTTCTTCGCGAGTTGAAGACACCCGCCGATATATTTCGGCGAGCATTTCCGCCTCCAAGTCCCAAGGGGGCGTTCCGGCCAATACGCATGCAGACTCGGTCGCAACCGTGCGGTATCCGCGGATAGCCCTGACCGCCATGGCTCTCTGCGGTCTCCGCAGAATAGCCCTAAGGCGGCGGTCAGAGCCCTCGCCCACACGGGAGCGCCGTACAATGCCATTGAACGGATCACCCCCGCATGAGTTTTCATCTCTTGCATTTTTACATCTATATGTTATATGCATTTTATATCTCTTAGTCGTCTCTTACGATCACCCACGGGTAAGATAGGGGGCGGTGAATTATATTCTTACTCCGATACCATACGGATGGATAAGTAATTATTTCGGCATATATAGATACGGTCAACCTAGCTTGATTGCATAAAAGCAATAAAGTTATACTTTAATGCTATTTTACATCCTTATAATAGACAGATCAATGTTATGAAAAAATAAATGGCTTCGAAATATTTATTACTAATTTTATCAGTGAACTATGAATCACAGATTGTTGACCTGACGTATATTTTAAAAAAAATACTTAAAACAAAATTAATTACTTAATAATGAAAGAAATAGTGTTGCATGAATATGTCATATCACTCTTTATAATTTTGTGAACTGACAGCGCTATTTATTTTATTGTTTTGCAATCCGGTTTATATCTATATGATTACGATTTATAGTTATACAAAAAAACAAGGATAGCCTAATTAGATTTATGAATACTATGGTATTGATTTTGAAGTTACAGCACGCAACAGTATTTGTTTTAAAAGTTATGTGCGCTTTAAATCGCTTGCTATTATCAAAGTATATTGTTAGGCAAACATCGTGATTAAAAGTTGGTGTTTGAGAGATTTTCTGGAAGACGTGTGACGTCCTCTATCCAGTTTAGAAGATTATTGTTTAAATCTTCTATATTCTGAAATATGACCCTTGTTTATTAATGAAACAATAAGTGGTTGAAGTTGAAGATTTTTTTATTACATTTTATGACTTTTATATAAGTGACTTCTTCTTTACTCTATGGTTATAAGCGGTAGATGACGAGGTTCTATGTTCCAATTATAAGTTGAGCAAAAAAATTGTATTTACAACTCATACAATAGACAATTTTGTCTGATAAATTTTTGATAATCTTTTATTAACGCAGAATTTGAAATATCTAGTTTTATAAAACGTAATTTTGAAGGGAAAATACGAGTACGATTAGATCTTACCATACGAACTGTCGTACAGTTGTTAGTAGATAGTCGTTATGTGCACCTAGCGATTTAATTTCAATGTGAAGCTTGTAGTCAGCCTTTACGATAGTCAAGCTTGTTAAGTAATATATGTATTTTGAAATATAATGAAACCAATATTTTATATTTTTTTTAGCCATTAAAATACAATGTCGCCTCCCTATCCATTCCAGTGGTTATCGTAAAAAACGAATCGAAAGAAAACTTTTATAAAATCTTATGGCCATGTTAGGCTCTCATAGTAGGCTAATGTTCTTCATCTGAAGGAGGCCCATGCCCAACAATAGGATATTTATCGGCTTAGAAGAAGATGAATCGTTTCCTATATATTTTTATTGTTATTCTAATATTTTTATATCCGTGAAGCTGAAAGAGCTTCGTTTTAGAATAGCCTAGAAATAATTTTCCACTATCTGATCTCTGTATCCAATTATACATAGGCTCATATGCAATCTTGTGTAATTTATTCACAACTATATATGATTACATACTGGTTACATTGCGTCGTTAGAACTGCTAAAATTATGGTAATCACCAAACTTCCTGTATAACATAAATCTTGATAGTGTTTTTGTTATTCGAATTAATTAAGTCTACATTCGTATGAAACGAAACACCGTTTATCTTTTCCATTTATTAAGAATCACATAATTTATATTTGTTGACAAGAATAGGATTTTTGTTTTTCTTTAGTCTATATATTTCACATTATTTATTAAGTAATCTGTGCTATTGGTCACAACTCGCCACCTTGCAAAGGAAAGGGTCCTAGTAGATAGAGAGAGATAAATCGATTTCGGATAGTACGAGTATTCTTCGGAATATTTTTCTATACCTAATCATCCATTTAAATTCCTTAGTTGCTTTTTAAAAAAAACTACGAGAACAAAAAGAGTTATTTTAATGGTATTCTTGTTCTGTACGGTAAATAATTATATTATTATGGATATTTTTATGTGTATTTGTAGTGCAAGTAAAACGTCAGATTTCAAATAACGAATGAACCACACAAATTTATATCCTCCTAGAATAAAAAATATGATAAAAAGAAAATATGTTTTTACAATTTTTTTATCAAATTGATAGTTTAAAAGATATGGTGAAATCGGCATTTGCACCCCGTTTTCCAGTATAGCGGTCGTGGGACAAGGGTTGCAACCCCACAAACTTGGGGTTAAGCTTTTACTGACTCAGCCCACACGTCCAACAATAAAAATGCGTACTTTGAAAAACACAAGACTAAGCCAAAAAAATGTAGCATTTCAATGGAATTATTTATTTCAATTGCTGGTGAGCAAAAATTTAACAAATAAAATAAAAAAAGAATTCCCTGAAGTCGATCGCAGCGCCACTTGTCGTATCCTAATGCATTATTTTAGATGACTAAAACTATCGCTCGCTTTATTGCCTTTCTAGAAAACGGGTTTAGGGGCTTATCGGTCGAATGGTTACAAAGTCTATAATGCATATATAAATATTTTTTGTCCTTTATATGTATCGATAAAAAATAATCTGTTTATTCCCTGTAATGCCAAGCATGACGATTATTTGTCTTATGTTCGACAATAGATGTTAATAGACTGATAGATTGAGTTATCAGAAGTGCAGAAAAAGTATAAAGTGTAGTTTCCATGAACAATAAGTGCTTATTGCGTGGAATAGAAAATAGCTTATATTATATATATATATATATATATATATATATATATATATATATATATATATATATATATATATATATATATAAATAGCTTATAACTACTAAGTATTCTGACATGAAAAAAATATATTTGTATATGCTAGAATAAAGAAAAACAAAAGAGAAGTATGGTATTTAAAATAATAGAGCTGTATGACTACGGATACAACCAACTCTTATTTTGCTCGTATATATCATAAAAGATTACTAAGAACTTTATATCAATCTAGAACAACATCTGATGCCGTTTGATCAACAATTATATTCTGAAGGAAGATTGACACCAGGCAGGTGGCCTGTCATAAACATATTGCCAATAACTTCTGCATCATGTACGAATACATATTGCACTGATTGATATCACTTGATATTACTTGATAGTTATAAGAGCAATTATCCGTGTGTGAAATAAGAATATAATTCACCTATCTTACCCGTGGGTGATCGCAAGACACGACTAAGGGATATAAAATGCGTATAACATAACAAACACAGCAAGAGAAGAAAAAGTCGATACAAAACCCTAGACCAACACGTCTGATCAGAGTGACATAGTAGGTTAATTTCCCTTCCATTACGGAGGAGGCTCGAGTCCAACTGCTGAGATGAATAAGAGCAAGAGAATGTTGATGGTATTTCAGAATCTGTGAACCAGTAAAATTCGCGATCACGAACCTCTTGCAATACTGGTATTTTATAAATTTAACTGTTATTACAAATACTTTGTAATATATTACAGATTATGTTTTTAATATAGGTAAAATATAGGTAACTTTCATTTTTCTATTTTCAATATTTTAACATAAATATATACGAGATTTTCTCAATGCTTTGGCGTTATTAATGTGATTCTATAGTTAGCCAACGAGAAACATCAGTCATTTAAAAGTTCAATTGAAATGTCTCGTTGAAACAGTAAGAAACATTTGAGGTTTAAAACGAAGAGCCTTAAAAGCTTTGGGTTAAAACTTTATATATTAAACTTAGTTATACTGAAGTAGATACTTGTGTGGTCAATACTATTGACAACTATCCTTCGATACAAGAATCGCTACGAGACCATGGCACAATTACCACGTATGGTACCTAATCAGCTTAACGGATCCTCCACTAAGTGGAGTAACGGCATTACGTACCGGGCAGAATTGCCACCTGACAGAATCAATCTGAGTGGCATTCTTGTGAGGAAGCCTATGTTAAACAATAGACATTTACGGGCTGCTGGATGATGGATGATGACCAGACTTATTGGTGAGCATAATTATTATTATAAGTTTCCCAGGATATTATTGCTGCAATATCTGGAATTTTTTTTTTTACGATTTCAACGAGAAAGTAAGGAATGACGCATTACTTTCTTAAGCCCTCATACGGATTATATTGATACTAGTGTAGTATCAATACCGCTTGATTTTTTTAATCGCTTAGAAAAAAGCACCACCCAGCACTAAGGCAATAATATTTGTATTACGGGGGACTTTACAAACATGCAATTAACGCAGACAAATTACAGAATTATTTTAATTATTAATAGAATTATATTAATTTATATTCTTTCATGCATTAGCTGTGTGGTAGCGGCTACAAATACTACCAACTCTTACTTTGCTCGTGGATGTCGTAAAAGACGACTAATAACCTTATAACGACCTGGACCAACTCCATCTGATGCCGTTTGGTCAATAATTACATTCCCAAGGAGGCTTGACGTTTGGCAGGCGGCCGGTCATAAAACTATCGCCAATAACTTCTACAGTATGTACTATGAAAGAAGAGTACATATTGTATCGACCCCAAGTAATTGGAATAAGAGAGGAGAATGATGATATTTGATACATTGGGAGGGAAACTAACCTCCTATAACACGTTACTCAGACGGGTTGATATAGGGTTTTATAGAACCCTTTAGTCTTTTACGATAACCTTGAGCAAAGTAGAAGGCTTAGAAAAGTCTATAAAGTTCTATTGATGTATACGTGAAATATGTGGTATAATTACTTCAATTTATCTAAATGTGTTTAATATTATACAAATTTCACAGGTGCATAGGCTCGCTACTGTCAGAGTTGGATGGTCCCTGGGCTGGTTATGTGGAAGGTGTAGAGAGACTAACGAAAGTCGACGCTGACGTGGCGCTGCGAGAGCTTGAAACTAAAGTCTCGAAAGCCATCATGTATGCTTTAGAAAATACAGGCGTTTCAGAGAATAAGGTATGTATGAAATTGTTAAAATTATTGCATATATATATATATATAATAATCTTGTTTTTGTGATGCTCATTTAAAAAAGCCAGCAGTGAAGTGCCTTTTGCAAACTATAAATAATGGAATCTTATTAATAATTTATTTTAGACCGGCATAACTCAGAAACTTTAACAAAAAAAAAACTTACCTCATCATATTATTAGGTATAATCCGAAAAACTCCGTATGGTGATGGAGTAAAAAATCAATTTAGTATTCCCTTTCTTATTCATAGGTGTTGTAAATATATAAAATAACATATATGCAAGATCCGGCAACTCAAAATAAAACTCTATACCAATCCGCCTGACCAGCGTGGTATAGCAGGTCAATTTCCCTACTATTTCTTTTTTAATATTGCTTATAGTGACAAACGAGCACGTAGCACATCTGATGGTAAGTGTCACTGCCGCACATAGACCTTTGCAATACCAAGGCTATAGCTAGGCCACCGCCTACCAATACAAACCCCAAACTCATCCAGTTGGGCTTCTGGCTCTCTCGCTCACCGAACGAAACGCAATAGAACATCGCCACTACTCAGACGTCGATCTTCTGCGAGAGTGTGGTACTACCCCGGACGGACTGGCCCGCGGCTGTAGACAGAGAACTGTCAATAGCGTGGTCCTACTACTATTAAAATGTGAAAGAGGCTCCATCCCAGGAGTAGAACGTATATGAATTGAAAAAATGTTGAATCGGAAAATATAATTTATGACTTCAGAGTACATCCCTACTAATATATAAATGTGAATGTAAGTTTGTTTGTTACGCTTTCACGCTAAAACTACTCAACTGATCATCATGAAACATTGTACACATATTCTTGGAGGTATTAAAAGTAACATAGGATACTTTTTATTAAAAAAAAATCTAAATTTTTATATGAAAAATAAAAAAATTGTTTGTCAAATAATCTCAAAATCTAGCTTCTTCAACGCCATCTAGTAGTCCAGTAATGAAGTTCCAACCCTGAGTATTGTAATACCGTTGCACTGTATTACCGACGGTCAAAAATAAAAATAGGGGATCAAAAACTTTAGGAAAGTAACCTTTTACGCGGGCGAAGCCGCGGGCAGAAGCTAGTATAAAATAAAATATATGAATTGAGATGATGGCGAATCGGAAAATATAATTTATATCTAATAACTGCAGAGTACATATAAAATAAAATGCACTGTGACATTGTTTAAACTTTCGTTTGTTTAATTATATCTAGTGCATAGTTAGTTAACAAAACTTTTATAATCCGTACACCATTATTGCAGCAAAATTGCTGTTACAGTAGTTGAGAAATGAAATGTGTGAACATTTCCCGCTCTCTTATAGACCAATCATACGGTAAAATATATTCCAATTTAGTGCAGGAACTGGTATAAAATAAAGTTAGTGAACGTCGTCGTTTGTAAGCTGGCAAGTCGCCATATATGCTGGAATACTTTCAACGAGATATTTCAATTATTATTCATCTCGTTTAAATGTAATCATAGCATCCGATGCTGGTTGACAACTTAAGCATAACCTTGTCAAGAAAGTTAAATCAAAAATAATCATTCTGTAACATTTATTAGTAAAAATATTAAACTTCAAATTCTGAATTAAAGTAATAACTTTTCAACCATTTGGCAATATTTATTAAATAATAATATTTTATAAGGGTCCCTTTTTCCACGTGGTGATGGAGTAAGAATATAATTCACCACACACCTATCTTACTCGTGGGTGATCGGAAGAGACGACTAAGGGATATAAAATGCATATAACATCCATTCAAAAACCCTATACCAACACGCCTGACCAGCGTGCTACTGTAGGTCAATTTTCCTCCCATTACGGAGGAGGCCCGAGCCCAACAGTGGGACATATTTGAGGTGAGATGAGTTAAGATAAGGATCCTTGACGAAAGGCAAACAAGCTTAAGTGGAAAGAAATTGTCGTGATTTTGTTAATGTTTATTTGTCCTGCGGCAATAGACTAATTAGGCCTTGCTATTATTGCACATAAATTAAGTAAGACTGAAAACTTATTCAAGCTTTATAATACGAATTATACTAAAATATTTACTTAGCTGAGTGGTAGCGGTTATGAATACTACCAACCCTTACTTTGCTCGTGGATGTCGTAAAAGACGACTAAGAGCCTTATTATAACGAACTGGGTCAACTCTATCTAATGCCTTGGGTCTTTAGTTACATTCCCAAAGAGGGTTGACATCTGGCAGGCGGCCCGTCATAAAACTATTGACAATAACTTTTACAATATGTACTATAAAAGAAGAGTACATATTGTATCGACTCCAACTAATTGGGATAAGAGTAGGAGAATAATGACGATGATGATGATTTACTTAAAGCTTTATAAATATAAAAAGAGCTAAGTTTCAGCTAATTAAAATATTCTTTGATATTTTTTTGATCGTCTCGATTTCACGTAACCTTACGTTTCTTATCAAGAAGATTATTATTATTAATTACAAAATATTATAAAAAGAATCACGTATAATACTTACTACAGTCCATATTTTTCAATTTTACTCATACGGATTGCCATAAGGTTTTATTTCTTAGCTTCCGCTTAGCTTACCTAGTAGTCTCTTACAAGATCTATTGGAAAAAGTTGTGATGTATTGTATTCTTACTTTGTATTCTTACTCTGCACTGAAGTATTTTATCATTTTAATAATTTTGAAGTGAATCTCAACTCCAATTAGAGGGACTTTAAAATTTCGAATCGGCAACATTTTAGTGGACGACGTGAAGTTTGCGAGAAAAAGAGTTTTAGCAAATGATAAAAGCGTATTTACGCATATTCTTAACAAACTTTGAAGGGAACTTAAGTAAAATTAGATATACGTTTCCCTCGTTTTCATAATTTTGTGTACATAAATGAATAATAAACAATATATTCTATTTAAAAGTAAGTATTTTATTAATAACTACAATGTTTGCCTGCAACACAAAAGTTTCAAATGTATCTTGTATCTTTAATATACTCATCACAACTCATATACGTCCCATGGGCTCGAGTCTCCTCCAAAAGTAAGGGACATTACCTACTTTACCATGCTGGTGAGGCATATTGGTATAGAGTTTTGTTTCGATTTTTTCTTCACTTGCATCGATATTATAGGCGTTTTACACCCCTTACTCTTACGATCACAAACGGTTAAGATAGGTGGTGGTGAATTATATTCTTACTCCGTCATCAAACGGAATATTCTCTCACTAATCTAATCTTTACTATATTCTCCGGCTATTTTTATTTTAATTAAGATTTTAGGTTATAATCTTACTTCAGTAATATTTAAAAGCAAATATTTAAACTTAAAATTGGATGTTGATGGTAGATTATATAAATCTATAATGTTAATAACAAAATAGTTTTTATATTATTTATAATTCTTAAATTACGTTATTTTATTGCATCTATTTTCTATATATAAATTAGGACATTTTTTTGACGGTAAAAACCTCACGAGGCATCCTCTTCCCACGCGAAATCCGTCGAGGTTCTTGCCACTGCCAACTGGTTTATTAAGATATATTTGTTTTTCTAAATATATTCAGTATATTTCATTTTGAATAGAAAATAATATTAATTGTTTTTTTAACTCGTAATATATCATCATCGAGTCTGGTAATTTAGTGGATAATATCTTAGGAAAAATAAATAATAAACCGTAGAACTTAAGAAAATCTTCGTCTTTGAGTTCATATACGTCCCACTATTGCTACTAAAGAAAGGAAATAAATATATTATACCATCACTTCTAGATTGAGCATATTAAAGATCGGTATTCTTCATCTCATTCATTTCCGTGTGGTGACGGAGTAAGAATACTATTCACCAACCCATATCTGACCCGTGGGTGATCGTACGAGACGACTAAGGGATATAAAACGCATATAACATCTATGCGAGAGATGGAAAACTCGAAACAAAACCCTATACCAACACATCTGACCAGCGCGGTATAGTAGGTTAATTTCCCTCCCATTACGGAGGAGGCCCGAGCCCAGCAGTAGGACATTTATGGTCTGTGATGATGATGATGATGATTCTTCATCTAATTCTCATCACTACAATTAAAAATTTATATAGAAAAAAAGTAGTTACATATATTTGATTTTTATTAACCTTTAATTCCTTTAATTCGGAATATAGAACTTTGCTTTATGTACATAAAAAGTAATAAATATATCGATTAAAAAGAATATTACTATATTCGTTTTAATCGATATATTTATTACTACTATATCTTTTTTAATGGATATAATATACCGTACTGTATCCATTAAAAAGGATTCTGATATGACTTCTGATAACATGCATCCAAATTTCTAATAATCGATAAAATAGTTAAAGGCTGCACAGGTGACGTAGCCAATAAGATATGGGCCTATCATACTAAGTGTCGAGTTATTTGTGGGATTAAAAAATGTTTGTCCTGAGTCTGAATGTAATTTGTATCCGTTAATTATATGTTTTTAAGTTCTCCTCGATACAAGGGTTATTTGCTTAGTGTAGGGTGTTATATTTAAAAAAAAAGGAAAAATAAACAAAGGCATAACGAAATAATTCAAACATTTTCAAAATTTTAATACTTATAACAATAACAAGGATTTTATTTAATTTTTTTGCATTAAAGATAAATTAATATATTATAAAATATTGTTATTTATATTCGTGTATAATATTGGTAATAATTTAATTAATCGATTTAAAACGCTTTGGTTTCGATTTTAATTTAATAATAATAATTACCACGTATAGATTAATGTATTTTTCTATCTTTTTTTTATTCAATTATAATATTTAATTAATGTAAAGGAGTTAAATAAAGTATTTTTTTTTGCTTACTTTAAACATAACTATTATTATTAGCACATCTTATTTCTTTCTTTTTATATGTATTGAAGTTGTTATACAGTCGTAAACATAGAGACGTAGGCCGGTAGGTGCAGGTCAGCGGTGAGGACGGGTCCGCGGTTGGCCTCATCCGCCTACTCAACACAACAAAGAGAAAATTGCTTTTACTCTAAGTGAGCTTTATCTTCGCGTCTCTACATTAAACGAGGTTGATGCTTTACTTTGGATTAATATATATATAAAGCTAAATATTGATTACATAAAGTGCTTTTGGCTATTTTGTCACTTATGTTCTATGAGGTATATGTCTCTGTAATGACTAACTAAGAATAAAATTTATCTCCATCCATTATTTTTAATATTAGTAAGCTAGACTACTGAAAAAATAATCATATATGCATCAAGGACTAAGAAACTAAATTGAATAAATTAAAAAAAAAACACAAAGTGGTCACGAGGACTGCCGACAGGAGTGAAAACTTAAACCTATGAAAATAATGAATATTATAAATTAAAATAGAACAAGTACGTATTTCAGCTAATTTCACGACGCTCACACTGCTTACATCGCACTTGCACGCGCATATGCTTGGGATCTACCGACTCACTCTCTTTCTCCCCTTTATTGTCTACTTTTGTGTATCTTTCTTTCTCTCTCCCTCTTGCGTTGGAATATTGGACGCTACTTGTTGCTAACGCTCGCGCTGGCCTCTAACAGGTATACGACGCGCATGCGTTCGAGTGCCATTACGTTAAACGTTTAACGCAACCTTGTTGAAAGTCGCATTAAAAGTTTCACTTCAAAATTTACCAACTAACTCATCAGATCTTCTTAAAGTATTCATAAGAAGACGCAGAGATGATATAATCGAAATTAAAATGCCATAGAATAGATATAAGCTATTTTCGAAGTTTAAAACTGATACTGTTAATTCATGACTGTAAACCTATTAACCAAGTAATATTCATCATCAGCTCAGCTCATACACGTCACACTGTTGGGCTCGAGCGTCTACCATACTAGGAGGGAAATTGAACTACTACACCACGCTGGTCAGAGTTGTTAGTATAGGGTTTTGTTTCGAGTTTTCCATCTCTTCCATAGATGTTATATGCATTTTATATCCCTTAGTCGTCTCGTACGTGTATTCTTACTGCAGCACTACACGAAATAAACATTAATAATCAAGCAATAAATACAGCAGGAGTGAGTAATTCAATCAATTATTTTATGTTAAATTACCGCCATTTATTTGTGCATTTTTCACGAATGGCAATATTTTATTTCATATTCCCTTCCTTAATCAACTGTATTGCCAATAAAAGTAATCTTATTTCGGTCTCAATAATTTTTCTCGTATATAAACCGTTGATTCAATAATCCAATGACAACATCAGTATTCCAGGTACAATTCTATTTTATTTGTCGAATTGTGTTTGTTATCTGTGGTTGTAGCCTCCAATATTTTCTGCAATTTTTTTCGTTATTATTTAATAATATGCTACAATTTCGGTAATAATGGATATTGTAATCATAATAACAATATACACAAGAGGACTGCTAAATTACTATATAAAATCTCAGAAACATATTTGCGTTGTTCTTCTGCCTAAGAAATTAAAAAAAAAATGTAATTAAATTACATTTTTTTACAAGGTATGTTAATGTTTTTAATGAATGGGTATAATATAGTAAGGACAATAAACCGACATGACTGACTACTAAAATATAAATCTATTATAATTTTTTAAACTTATTTTACTTGACATTGGCGAAGTTGTGGTTAATCACTCATAGAGGCCATTCATTAAGAAGAAGAATAGGTATAAAATTATTGCCTAAAACAGATTTATGTCAAATTTTAATTTAATTTAAATTTAAATTTTCATCATCATCTCAGCTCATATATGGGCCACTACTGGGCTCGAACCTTCTCCGTATTGGGAGTGATATTGAGCTACTACACCGCACTGGTAAAACGTGTTGGTATAGAGTTTTGTTTCGAGTTTTCCTTCTCTTGCATGGATGTTATATACATTTTATATCCCTTAGTCGTGTCTTATAATCACCAATCACGGTGGTGAATTGGATTCTTACTCCATAATAGACATGCGCGAAACAGTACATCGCCAAGTGATGTTATAAGGCATTACATTTCGTGCCGAGTAATATTACATTTTACCATCACTTCAACTATCACATGACATTTCATTCAATATAAGCTTTAATGATCTGAAAATAAAGCTCAAAATTAATATTTATAGACCGCAGGCGCAGCGCGGTCCAGTCGTTCTATCCCTCTCACTCTCCCGAAAAGACACACGGCGCGTTTGAGAGATAGATAACTATTACCAAATTACCGAACATTGCAGAAATGCAGAACAGTACACGGGTGTTCGCGTCATGTTTAATGTCATGTGTGATGTTTAATGTGATGTGATGTTTAGTCGCGTAATGTGTAATATGACAGTACGCGGTCGGGTAATACTATGTGTGATGCATCACTCGCATTACTTACACATAGGGTTGCCACCCGTACTTTATTATAAAGTATTGTACGTTATTTCAGATAAATGTACTCTATACTTTATGAGAACAATAAAGTATACGAAAATACTTTATTGCGAATGATATGAATTATTTGGGATTTGTAAAGTTTAGTCGTAGGTATTTTTTCATTAACTAAATTAACCACCACTCGCCAGCGCCACATCACTTAAGCACTCGTTTTTAATAATTTCTGAACGTGATTTAAACTCAAATGTCAATTTCTTGGTGTTTTTGTACGAAACGGTTTCAGTGCACTAAGAATACGATTTAAAGTTTCATAGATTTATGCCATGGTAAATTATGGACAAGAATACTCCTCATTCCCCTTAGAAACAACTTCGATAGTGAAACGGTGTAAATAGATAGTGAATATGTTACACCGAAAAAATGTTTAAAAAAAATGAAACAAAACAGAAAAATAAACTATTACAGAAGTATAAAAATCAGTGGGAAATCGAACATGTTGATTGGTTAATAAATGGTCTTAGAAAGAGATGAAACCAGAACAGATGTAAGAGTAATAACAGGTAATGATGTACTAGAGCAAGTGGATAAATTTGTATATCTTGGATGTGGATTTAGCCGAGATGGAAAGTACACCACTGATATAGAGCGAAGAGTGAATGGGGGAAATAGAGTGAACGGAGGAAAACATTGGGGCAACTTCTTGGTAGCCACCACCTCAGCCAGAAGGAGTGCTTGTCCCAACATTACTATATGGAAGCGAGAGTTGGGTATGCAGAAAAAAGTATGAAAGTAAAATTAATGCGGTCCAAATGCGATCTCTGCGTAAAATCTGTAGAGTTACGCTGACCGACCGCATTCGCAACGACGACGTAAGAGAGCGAGTAGGTATGAAAGAGAGTATTGTTGTAAAGAAGCGAAAGGGAATGCTCCGATGGTACGGACCTGTGGAAAGAATGCCGAACGAACATCTGGTTAAGAAGATATACAATGCGAAAGTGGAAGGATGTAGGTACCGGGGTAGAGCGAGACTAACCTACCTAGACCAGATCGGTCATGTACTGAAGGAAGGTGAAGTCAAGAGTCTCCGAAACCGGCGAGCGTGTATGGAGAGAATTATGAATGTTGAGGAAGCGAGTGAAATATGCAAAGATAGAGTTCTCTGGCACTCTGTTCTCTCTGCCTACCCTGCAAGGGATATGACGTGATGATATGTATGTATGTATGTACTACAATTACTTGAGACTTTAAGTTACAAAAAATAAACTTAATAGTATCAAAATACGTCACTTAATTAATAGAAAGAAATCTTTTTATAGTTTAAAATAGTATTTATTGTAAACAAAAACGCTGGTTAGCAAAGTGTTCTGTTCCTTTTTTATCGTCTGACTAGTGTAAAAAGTTTTTAGTTAAAAGCAACTCCGTGGCGGGAGGTTGTTGACTTTCAATCTCGCTACAAAGTAGTGTCGCCTTGCCTTCTAATCTCACAAATTGACGTAGTTTCAGCGCATAACGTGTTTGCAAGCTAAATATATAATAGACATTATAATCACAATAATTACCAAGTAATTTCAAAAGATAATGATACCAATTGAAATCATTGCACCAATAAAACATTGAAATTACGTAAATTAATTATATGCATGCGGCAGATCACGTATTCTGTTATTTTTTAAATAAATTCAAGTCTTCAAATATAAAAGAGTAGTTTTAGCCAAAGGATTTTTTTCGAAGATTTCTTCACATTCATTGGATGTCTAAGGCTCTTCTGTTCTGCCTATCTAAGAGGCTGATAGCAGCGATCACCTTTAAAAAATTAAGCTAGCTATAGCAATATTACTAATATCATTAAATGGATGTATTTTAGTTAATAAATGTATGAGTTTTTGTTTGCCTCCGATATTTGTAGTCACCATTAAACAAGATAAATACAATGTATTCTAGAAATGTCTTTATTTTCTTTTTTTCATTTTACGGTACGCGGTTTTCAGCCAATTCATACACTCTCAGAAACTATTTTTACATTTCTATATTTACCCTGTCAAATTAATAACTGAAGTATATAAGCATCGATCATGAAATCGCGTATTCGATTCTATAATCAGACAAAATAAATATGTTGCTCGTATTTTGTGCAATTTTATCTTAAAATTTTATCAACAGTTAAAATCACTATTGCATAACGAAATATACATTGTATTACATCTCGGTTTACTCAATTTTAGGATTGATAAATCAGATGATTTATATTTAACAAGATTGTGCTTTTGCTATGGAAAATATATGTATACTCGTATATTTAAATATTAGAATAAATATGTCAACAAGTCGTTAGGTGATCCCAACGATACGTAGTCAGTACTCATATAAAAAGACACGTTGAACTGTCACGTATCTATGTCAAGACTGTGTAATGATCGCCGCCTCGCTTCCGATGAGTGCAATTTGCTCGTTCTGTAGCAGATTCTCATCATACATCGTCTTATCTACCTACGTATTTTTACCTTTCAAATAGGTAAGAATACGTGATATATTGAACTATGCCGTATTTGATTCAGTAATTTAAACTTTAACATATGTATTTATGTATAAGGTTACTAAAATATAATACTGATATTTAAATGAGCAAACAATAATATCGTTGTGATAACAGTTTTTTTGAACTAAATTTTTTTGAAGTGTTTTGTCGCCAAAACATCAACGAGGCAGATGCCAAAAAATTTAGCCTGCTTAACATACCATCGTACCCACCATACTCGCCATATCATACCACCATACTCGAGGAATCAGTTCCAGTAGTCCGTTATACGCATAGATTCGAAACGACTTAAACGTGATATGTATAGATAGACCATAGCCGGTCAAAAAAGGTGTTACTAAAATTATTCTTGTTTTTGCGTGTTTTTTTTTTCTTTTTTTTTACGAAGTAATTATTAATTTATTTTTCACATATTTCAGAAGGGCCTATGAAAAATAATGAGTGGCATATCTACTTAATATTTTATAGCAACTTAAAAGTTAGTTGTTTTTTATTTAGTTAACGTTTACAAAAGTAAATTATTCAAATTAAGTCTTAAATTATAAAAGATAAACGATATCACTTAAATATTTCAGCGTAAAATGAACATTGAAATATTATATTTATGATCCAATTATTGTCTTGCCAAAAAATAAATTGTCATTATAATAAGAATTCCCATTTCAGTATGAAGTTAATTATGAAGGATATCAAAATAGGTTTTTACTTTATATTTCCAAAAAAAAAACTAATCCTATATATTATTATTTGTATCATTATTATTGTGTTTATTAATTAATTCACTTACACCATTGTATTTTATACGTATAATAGTTGTTTTATTCGTTAGGTAATGAATTGTTTTTTGTTCATTTCCAAGAATCATTTTTTATTCTTATTATTTGAAAAGTCTTAAATTTGTAACTATATCGAGATGAGTTAATAAATATTTATTAAACTTAACCATAACCCTGTTTCTACTCTTTAATCATATCAATTGGCATAAAAGCAGGTGGAAGATGATAATAGTCTTAACTTTCTCTTTTTCTTCCGCCTCCCTGCTTGACCGGGAAATAGTCTGTCACCCGCAGAGAGGTTGACGGCTGGCTGTGTGAGGGCGACGCCCTGGCTATTAGCCGGGACGTAGACGGGGACTGATACCCTGAAAGGGTAACCCGCTGTGCTGGCCACGGATGTCAAGGAAGCGATCCCAATGGCCGGCCCAATGGCGATGGGGAGGGAATATGGTGAGTTATGGGGGCACGCGCTGCCCTTCCGTCGCCCCGGACGGAACAGACTGCGTGTGTCCACACCATAGCCTAACAAAAAAATAAGCCTACTACTAGACATAAGCCTCAGTTAATTCTTAGTCCATGATTCCATAAATACATTGCGTTTAGTATGAATAATAAATTATTCAAATCATACAGTTCGAAAACGTTGTGAATTCATAGATTCTTTTTGATTTTTCCATTAATATTGAACAGTAGTTTACGCCCACGTTTTGCATCTATGCAAATATTTAGCCATCTGTATTCGTTGAAACAGGCAAAATCATACAGCTAGGCCATAAAGTCGGCGTCGCATCTCATATTCCATCAAGACGCGGCGCCTACGCTTAATCCGTGCTTTCACCTCGCGAAATAACAACCCAAGCTGCGGGCTACAAGCGTAGAGCGATAAATTATTCGTTCAATATTATTAGAAAATAAATATCAGTTTAAAAAAAAACATCTTTATGATGACTACCCCGTGCGGTAATGGATTATAAATATGATATGTCTTCTTCTTCTTCTTATTTATTGGCAATCAGCTATATATACTAGCTATTGGTGCCAGTGTCAAGTTATAAATATTTTCACGTTTTTAGTCTTTCAAGTTAGTCATTGTCTTAGTCAAATTGTCACCATTAACAGTACAATGGCCACACTGTTAATGGTATCTTGTGGGAATTTTGATGGAAAACGAAAACGTTGTAAAGCACTTTTATATGATATTCACTTCATCCCAGTAGTTCGGCCGCTTCATATTACATAAAATGCCATCAAAATTATCTAATATAACACGTTGAAACACTAAGATATCGAATATAATACAAGAGCACCACATGACGTTTTCAAATTCCCGTCAAAAGTCCTATGATATGTCATTTTCCAAATCCTATTGCTGTCTGTCAAGCGATAACTTTTTTTTTAAAAGAACTAAGTAAAAAGGAAAGCACTAAGGAAATACAAAGAGTTTCATACTCTTTGTATTTCTGCAGGGGATTATAAAAATACACCTAGACACAGAATAACAATTTGTGAATCACACTAAGCGTAGTCTTGCCGTTCGGTATCGTAATTACTACGCCACCTATGTAGTCAAATAACTCATACTTGCTTTAACATTACAGCAAAACCGACTTTTAATTATTGCCATTCTCAGGATTGAAAACGTATCCTTTACGATCTCTAAACGCTTATTTACGGTAACCAAAGAGATTTAACAGTATCTTAATCAGGGCAGTTATTTCGAAAGCAGTGCATATGCTATCAATAATATAACGTGCTCATATAAATAAATTGTCGATTCAAAGCTATAAAAAATGATAAGTACAAGATGTTTCTGTTCTACAAACTGCTTTTTGTCACGAAATACTAACCAAAAATTTACTATATACAGACAACCTGTAAGCTATTAATAAAAAAAATCTCATCACATTTTATCAATCGCCTACACGTTTTTATAATAATCGTTTATATTTTAAGACTTTATTTCATTCGAATATGATTGAATTTATCCGTGTGGTGACGGAGTAAGAATACTATTCACCACCCCATATCTTAACCGTGGGTAATCGTACTAGACGACTAAGGGATATTAAACGCATATAACATCTATGCGAGAGAAGGAAAACTCGAAACAAAACCCTATACCAACATGTCTGACCAGCGCGGTATAGTAGGTTAATTTCCCTTCCATTACGGAGGAGGCCCGAGCCCAACAGTGGGACATTTATGGGCTGTGATGATGATGATGGTTGAATTATTGTTTATAGTTTCGTAGAATTAGCATCGTAGGGGTACGTTATCCACCTCCATAGTCCATCGCAAGAAGAAAAAAAAGGGGTACATTATCACTCCCCGGGTCAAGAATGCGGTACCAATGGTCAATCTAATAGCAATGGGGAAGGAACACAATGGGTTATAGGGTTGCACGCCGCCCTATCATTGCCCTGTATGGCATGGGCAGAGTGTGCCCAGACCATAGCTCACAAAAAAATAGTGTATATTATCATATTTTTTTTTTTTGTTTTGTGTTACTTAGTTGTTAGCCTCAGATGGCTATGACAACTTTACCCGGACTGTGGGTGAGTGCTGAAAGCTCTCAACCCGATAATTATCATCACTTTGTACTTAGCCCAATTAACGCAATACGTACTCTTCTTTCATAGTACGTACCTATTCAAACATTTTGCGTAATATTTTTATGATATGGCCACCTGATAGATGTCAACCCTACTTGGGAATGAAATTATTGATATGATTATTATAAAATAAGATAGGCTAACGTCCAGGTCGATGTAAACTACTTAATCGTCTTTTATAACACCCACAAATAATGTAAGGGTTGGTAGTATTCATTGACACTGTACAACATTTTCTATATTTTTAATATAATAATAGGTCTTTCTTAATACTGTTAAATTCCAGTTTATTACCAAAAAAATCAGACCTTCGCTCGAATACTTCTCATAATAAAAGCAACATCTTTAATTTATAGGTAAAATTAATATTATAGTTACTAATTCACGTTCGTATTTAATTGCTCTGTCAGTATTTGTATAATATTATAAAACTGTAGCCGCATCGTGTCTTTTAATTTGTTACTTTCTAGTGATCAAATACGATTATAATTCTCACACATCATTAATCACTGCATATTCATTATTAAATCACGCATTAACTACTGAGCGGATATTACTGATATTATTTTGAATAATTATAAATTTAGATATTGGTAATACAAGCCAACAACTTGTTTAACTAAAATCAGAAATGATATGAAAGAAACTATGACCGTATTAAATAAATATTATAAGTTTTACAACATGAACATGGAATCTCTAAGTATTGACTTGATAATTGGGCTCAAAGTTGCTTAGCGTGCTATGTGCATTGATTTTTATCTACAAAATAAAAGGCGAAATACTGAATCTCATTTAAAAAATGATTGTCACTGATATATATCCGAAGGATCGCTTAGCTTACCAATTCTAAGCATTCTAATGCTGAAGTGGTAATTGTTTTTGGCCACGTCGCTGGATGAACCAATAACCGTTGAGGAAGAAAGGTTCTCGAGTAGCGACTACGTGTCAGACGATGTAGAATTGTTCGACTTAGCCGTCGAACTGGCTACTTGGTCTCAAAACGATAGGGAGCCGTAGTATTAAGGCGGCAGAAACAGTTCCTATATGGCTTGGACAGTGAACGGCGAAATACTAATGGATAGATGGAAATGAACTTCCAACAAACGAACTTTGCAGTTAGAATTGTAATAAAAGATGACACAACCCTGTTATTCAAACTAATTTAAGTGGGATTCGAACCCCACTTGTGACAATAATTTTTCGCTCGTAATCGAATTTTTATAAATAATCAAGCATATTAAATGCTAAATTTCAGTAATTTGAATAACAGGGTTGTATCATCGTTTAATACAATTCTAACTGCAAAGTTTGAGTATTAAGCCTGTACAATATGTAAACAATGTCGAGTAGAGCACACATCTCTTTACACGAAAATATAATACGATGCGAGAATTGAATGCCCTATAATAGTTCACAGTGGTGTAAGTAGCATCACGATTGGAATGCATTTCCAATAGGTGTGGGTTCGAATCCCACTTGTGACAATAATTTTTCGCTCGTAATCGGGTTTTTATATATAATCAAGCATATTAAATGCTAAATTTCAGTAATTTAAATATATTTATTCTTCAGTACTTTTACTATTCTCTTAGTAAGTTTTTTGATAACATTATACGACTACATTTATTTCCACGCAGAAAATAGCAATAAAAATACGAATTATCATATTAAAATAAATAATTAAACTTCTAAACCAATCTTTGTATGATTTGTACTGTTCTATTAATAAAATAGGGAATCTCATCAAGATTGAAAGACATTATTTTTAAAATAAAATGAAAATTACTATTTCATCAACGATTACAATGTAATATAGAAGTAGGCTAACGTATTTCGGGTTCGTTCGTGGCTTGGGTCGTGACCTGCGTGGGCGCAGCCTCAATAAGACCAATCGCGTCCATTGATACCCACATCTTATTTATTGTAACATAACTACTAGTTTATAGCCAACTACTGGTTCCGTAACGGAGTTTTATATAAATCTTTTAATATAATTGTCTTTTCGTAGATAATAAACATTGTGATTATAGATAGTCTTATAACAAATATGTATTTATATAGCTGTTATTAAAATGTATTATTATATTCTTTGTATGTGTTTTTTCTTTTTTTTTTATTGCTTATAGTGGCAAATGAGGAAGTAGCACGCTTGATTGAAAATGTTACTGCCGCTATGGACCTTTACAATACTAATGGTATAGCTAGGTCATTGCGTACCAACCAAAACCCACTTAAAACAGGCTTCCAGCTCTCTTACCGCATGAACGAGAGATTAAAACTGCTCAGTTGTCGATTTTTTGCGAGATTATGGTACTACCCCGGATGGATCGGTCCGCGGCTGTAGTTGAAAAACTGTCAACAGTGTGGTCCGAATCACTATTAAATATGATTTATATAATGTAATAAATGCTATTTGTTTTTAACCGACTGTTATATCTAAAAGGAGGAGATTCTCAATTCGATTGGTTTTTTTTATGTATGTACACCGATTACACTGAGATTTATAATCCGATTTATGTAATTCTTTAGTTTGATGCAAAATAGCTGCCATTTGGTACCATAAACAATTTAATCTAGTTTGGTCCAGCAGTAGTACGTTATTAGAACTATAAAAGTATTATATATTAATATTAAAAAAAAAAAAAAAATGTAGAAACAATAAATTATAGAAAAATTCAAACTTCTTTTTTAAATGTTTGTTTCGTGAAACCATTTAAAAACAAAATAAATCATGAGGAATCAAAAAATATCTCCGCATCGATATCCTTAACTATTGTGCCCAGACTTACGGCAGCATTGGATGGTAATGCCAAACTTATGTGTAAAATATACGCTTTAAATTAAACAAGCGGCTAGTAGTATAAAATGGATAAAATTTTTGATAGGCAGCGAAAATTAGTAAATTGTACCATGAATTATATTAATGTTATGGGTCCTATAATTTAAAGTGTGTAAAAACTAAATACTACGTTATTATTCTTTGTGCATTACAAAAATACTAAGTAAGACTTTATATTTTTGTATTGCACAAGGAATAACACGACACGTGAAGAATAATGGATATTGAAGTGTGTTTTATTTATTAATTCATCATTCTCTTACTCTCATCCCAATTACTTGGGGTCGATACAATATGTACTCTTCTTTCATAGTACATACTGTAGAAGTTATTGGCAATAGTTTTATAACCGGCCACCTGTCTGACGTCAACCGTCCTCAGGCATGTAATTGTTGACCAAACGGCATCAGATGGAGTTGGCCGAGATCGTTATAAGGCTCTTAGTCGTCTTTTACGACACCCACGAGCAAAGAAAGGGTTGGTAGTATTCGTAGTCGCTACGACACAGTTGTTTTATTTATTAATTGTGCTTATAAATTCTTTTATAAACTTCATAATGATTTTTTATATAAAAATAAGTATCTATACAGATAAAAAATTGATATTACTGGGCAATATGTACTAACAAGAGCCATCATATATAATATCCCATATGTTATCATCAGTAGTTACATATTTACATCACTAGAGCGTAGTAGATTTATTTTATGACACAATTATAACAGCCTTACGTGTAACCTGATTTTATTACCTGATCTTCGTTAAGTTCACTTAAGTTGTAAACCAGATATCATACATTTATAAACACGCTAATTACCATTCAAAACGGATCTAATAGTGAGAAATATGAAGCAACATAAGTTGTAAACAATATTAATTAAAATATCAAAGTGATCGTTATCATAAATATAATTAAAATATTTGCATTTAGTTATATTCATAATAAACGTTATATTCTATATAATTATATATTCTATAATATATATAATTCAAATAAAAAGTTATATTCATAATAAGACTTTTTCAATGGATAATAGTAAAAGAAATATTTGATGTTTTCTATTAAACGATTTTTGGGGTGGATTTTCTCGATCGTAATTGTATCATCTCCGCAAATGGGTGCCCGGAAACCTATTAAACGAAATAAGCCGTCAGAGATAATTCAATATTCTTGAGATAAATTTCATAAATATTGATAAAAGTTCAATGTTTTATTAAATTTGATCGTTTTTAAATGTCAAAATTGTCGATCAGTATGTACTGCTGATTCAATAGATTTTTTTTTTAAAGTGAATTTACGTCTTATATTTGAGACTCAAAAAGGTGAACGATGTTATATTATTAAGTCAAAAGTCTTAGAATATTTAAGAGTGCTATATTACCACGTCAATGAGCGGCTTAATATTTCCACCTAACTTCTAAATTCACCCATCTTACTTTTTTTTTTATAAAAGATATGCATTTAACTTCAACTAATCTGACTACATATAAGATGGAGTGGTTTAGGTACCGATCTCTCATGCGAACTGTCGTGAATTTGACCCGTCCCCAAGAGAATTCTTTCTGAAAATCACATATGCTTGTTCTGTGCTTGGGTCTAATTTGCGTTCGTTTACACATTTTTGAAAGTACATTTGTGAAGTGTCCTGCGATACTAGGAGAAAAAAAGATAGAGGTAGTCATTAATATCCTTATGGCGATGGGATAAGAATACTATTGTTTCGAACCCTTACTTGTTCTTGGAAGTCATAAAAATCCGTTGGGATCCCTAGGATTACCAGGAGAATAAGCAACAGCGCTCTCCAGGGAAACGCATTACATCTTAATGCGGTTCCCAAACGTAGCGATTATGGCAATAAACCCTCCGATGAATGGCCACGCTATTGGAGGACAGCAGTAAACAAGTGGACGATGCGTCATTACAAATATTTTTTTATTTAAATACAAGTCTTAATTCATAATTTTTTATTATTAGTACTATTGCTATATCTCTTATAGGTTCACTTCATTGCTTAGTTAGGAAATATGGTTATTTTATAATATTATGCATGTTTTACAAATTCTAGTCGCTAATTTTTACGCATTACTTACATCTTACTTATATTATAAATTATTTTTCTATATAACTAACTACATACTTATCTTAGATTTTGCTTACCTTCTAATTATTTCTACACGTTATTTTATTTATTAGATAATTAATTAATACTTTTCTTTTTATCTCTAACATTAATTTACGCATTGTAATATATTCCTAAATGTTGTGCACATCTGTAATTGATATAAACACTAGTTTTAAGGCACTGGAATGATTTTAGCATATGTTAGTGTTTATGTCGTAGATGAGCCTTATATAAATAAATAAAGTCTTATAAGTATGGAACGTGAATAAGCACTCTTTATTCTAAGCGGATTAAGTGGATTTTATTGTGCTACAACTTCTCCTTTTTTTATTTCTTCCCATTTTGTAGTCCTCAATAGACATTGTGTGCCGTTTAACCAATTGAATATTTTTTTATTTGAAATAAATAAAACTTTATCAACGAAGTTTTATCGAATCCATTACTTTTTATTTTTGCTGACAGTTCGAACGGAGTTTCGTCCCAATGGAGCCGTGAACCAGAAAAAGTATTTACAACTGTGGAAAAAGTGAAAGAGAAATATGAAGTCGACAAACTATTTCCAATAATTGAGAGGATATTTTCCTTAATATAATAGTTATGTACCAGGTTTATGATAGTAAACGTTGCCAAAAAAATATTGGACAATTATATGTACTTATATATCGTCGGTTAAAAAGAAGGGTGATATTTCTCAAAAAATTTTAAAATGGATATAATTTAATAATACGTGTTTGCCGTGTCGTGACGGAGTAAGAATACAATTCACTACCCCCTATATTATCTGTAGGTAATGGTACGAGACGACTAAGGGATATAAAACGGATATAAAATCTATGCAAGAGAAGGAAAACTAGAAACAAAACCCTATACCAACACGACAGACCAGCGTGGTATAGTATGTCCATTGCCCTCCCATTATGGAGGAGGCTAACCCAACAGTGGCACGTGTATGAGCTGAAATGATGATGATGATCATTAATACGTTTTGTTATCATTTATATTTTAATTGAAAAATGACCAACTCGCACGAAGCTCGCTCAAAGTATACAAATTTATAGAGCTACTAGTATTAGATAGAATAACCAAACTCATGAAGTTTTTTTATTTGGTTTTAATTTTATATGGTTTTTGTCAATTGGTTATGTCAAGAGATTATATTTTAATTATTGGCACGTATCGAAATATATTAGATATCTAAAATAAATTCCATTTTTTTTATTGTAAATTGTTGATAAAGTCTACAGATAAATACTAGAGATTTAGAGAGTCAGTAATCGTTACAACTTTACAAGTATAATGAAAACTATTATAAAAAATAAACAAGACTGGCTGTACACAATTTTCGAAAGTCACATCGCTCATAATATAAATGGTAGTTACTTTAAATTTTAAATTAAGAATAAAAACTTATTTTTAAAAAAGAAATATTATTAATAAGAAAAATTAAAAGAATATAACAGATAATACTCGCTAAATTGAAATATAATTATAGTTGTTTTTAAAAAAATATATTGATTTTATTTTTATACAGTTAGATAGAAAGGCAAAGGTATTCAATTATTTTCTCTCCAATAATTTAGAGTTTATTTTTCAGTATGTTGAATATATAAATCAAATATTTAATAGGTAATTCAACGTGTCAGGATTTTATTACACACGGCTCGCAGAACGTAAAATTTGTAATATCTATGACGATATTAACCGTGTAATAAATTTTACGGCAACACTTGGGGTCATCATGTTTGGTATATGATTGTAACATATACAATATTTTCTTCAAAATAGGAAAGATTTTTCTTATAAGGACCAAATTACGAGAATTTATGACAGTGGTCTATATGTATAACGACGTTATGATAGGATGTGAAATTTATTTCTTATGTACGTATTTAATAATGGATTACCAACATAAAAAACATGTTTAAAAATACTGATGCGAAACTGAATAAATTGATGATATTTGATTGCCACCATAATATGAAACAAATAAAAAAACGTTCCAAAATTTTAAATTAAAAAACAATATTTAATTCAATGTTATTACAAAACAAAAATCACTATGGAAGTAAAAATGAAATACAAACGCTTATCGCGTTTGTATTAGTAATGCATAAAAACAGTTTTATTTCTTATGTCTAATATCTGTGTAATGACGGAGTAAGAATGCAATTCACTACTCCCTATCTTACCCGGGTTTAGTAGGTCAATTTCTATCTTGTTGTGGATTAGGTTAGAGCCTAGCAGTGGAACCTATATGAGCTACAGTGTATGAAAAGTTAATATATCGAAGGTTTAATAAAAAAAGATTCAACTCAAAATTAGTGAGTTTGGAGATATATTAAAAAAACGCGTACACATTGCTTAAATGATTAGTAGAATTAGGTAGCCGCGCCGTTATGACAAAAAGTAAGCGTAATACGTGATATTTTCTCTCAATCTTCTCTCAAAAAAACGGCGTGATTCAAATGTTTTCCCTGTGAGCGAATAACAAAGTATCGACATTTGGTGTATCACAAAAGAAATAGTTTTTAATTAAAAGTTTGCTGTGAAACATTTAATTATTTAAAAATAAAGAGCATTCCTTTTTTTATGCAACAATATTATGAAATACAATCAAAACTATTTCGCTCTTTTAAAATTAAATAGATATTTTTAAATTAATAAATGAAAAATTGTATCGTACAGTGAGCTTTGTTTGCACAAGGAGACTAAAGAAAACTAAACGAAACTTTTTTCAATTATAATTATATGCTAATACATTTTTTTAAGTCTCTATAGTTTTAATTCTTAATATAATATAAGCCCTAACTGGGTGGGTTTTAGGTTGGTATTGGTACGCAGCGGCCGAGCTATACCCCTGGTATTGCAAAGGTCCATGGGCGTCAGTAACACTTAGCAACAGGTATGCTTCTTGCTCCTTTGCCACCATAAGCAATAAAAAAAAAATTAACAGTCTTTCACTGTTGAAAACACTAAAGTTAATCATTATTTTCAATGGTGGACAATTAAAGTGCAGAACTTCTTAACCTTATTACCACGAGTTGTGATTATTGATTTACATATTTTTATTTGTAAGCGTGCAATGTACTCGTGTAAACCTCAAACATTGACAGCATTAAAAATAACTGTGGTCATTTATATCCAGTTTACAATGAATCTAGTATTTTTATACACGTGCCATTGAATTATAACTATACAATTCGTAACTCTATAGTATTATTATATAATTCATTTCCTTACAAAGTGTTATTATAAATGATTCACTAATACTAACAAAGACCTCTTGATACAATTATTATAATTGATATCAATACAATAATGTTATTCATTCAATGTATATGGTCCTCTTATAGATTGTTACACGCTTTATATATAAGTCTACTTGTATTTGATAGTCCACGTGTAAACATAATTGGATTTACCATTACCATGTTTAGGGTTCCGTAGCGAAAGGATGGAACACTATTAATAAGCTTACACTACCCATCCGTCGATCCGACCTATCTATCTGTTAGTGGTGCACAGCTCAAAAACCGTAATAGTTAAGTAAATATATATATATATATATATATATATATATATATATATATATATATATAATTTTGTCAGGCCTTTGTCGTATGGCTGTTAGTTTTCACCAGCAAATAAATTATTTCAATGAATAAAAAGGAATAATATAAAAATTGTAACTTTTATATAAAAAAGGATGTAGGTACCGGGTGAGACCGAGACAATCCTACCTAGACCAGATTGGTTACGTACTGAAGGAAGGTGGAGTCAAGAGTGTCCGAAACCGGCGAGCGTGTATGAAGAGAATTATGAATGTTGAGGAAGCGAGTGAGGTATGCAAGGATAGGGTTCTCTAGCACTCTGTTCTCTCTGCAAGGGATATGGCGTGATGATATATATGTATCTATGTATGTATATAAAAAAGGTAATACATAAAAGAGGTACGTGAAAACTGGCTAAGTCAAATGGTTCAATAAATCATAAGTTTATGTAAATAATTCGACAATGAGAATTCAAAGATATGTAAGAAATTGAAAATTGTAATAGAAAAATAAACAAGAAATTATGTTTAGAAAATTATTTAAGAATATTAAATTTCTTAAATAACTACTAAAGTTGGTCCGTTTAGTGGATTACCCGTGTGTTACGTGTCTTGCAAACGCTCGTTAGGACAGAAACAGCACTACCAGAGGATGCGGTGTACTGATTGTTCATAATCGCCAATTAGACATGGAGAATTGACATAACAATGAAGGTACTAATTAAGGTACAGTTTCTAATAAAATAATTTACTTCTAGTTATAGAATGGTATTTTGTATGTCAATACTCCATAGTAATTTTATCATGATCACTGAGGACAATTTCTCACGCTACTTTTACGCTAATTTTCTACTACATTACATAGTGGTCAACCTCCTGTCAAATTTACTCCAAAAACTCAAGAACATTTTAAAGTATAATTATATATATTCAATATTATAAAAAAATATTTGAAAAAATATGACATACAAGTCTATTAAGTTTTTTCCAAATATGTGGAGTGGAGATCACGTGCCGATTCAGTGGCAGAATTTTAGAAAAAAAATATGTACTACTTAAATAAAAAGAATCTTAACATGTAGGTGTCCTCACAAAGTTTATCTTTATATATATAATTCTTCTGTACGTGTGAAATGACTGAACTCCTCCTAAATGACTGGACCAATTTTGATGAATTTTTGATGCATGTGGTCAATTTAAGAATGGTTTAGATTAACAATTGCCAAAATTATCTTTTAAGCTTTGTACAGAACAGCGTCTGTTGGATCAGTTAGTACAGTATTAGCCATCTGCGTTTGAGTTTAAAATTCAATTTCGCTTACAAAAAGAAACTTTTATACCTACTTCACTATGTACTTTTTTTGTGGTTATTTATAGTGGATACTAATCAAATGTTGTTATAACCAGATCTTTACGATATTTTGCTTGTTTGACAATCGCTATCAATGTCAAGATTACCGGCTGAAGTAAAATAAAATAAATGTATACTATAAAATTTTGTATCTGATGTGAAATAAAAACTTACTCGTGAGCATTCATTATTCATTTTATTACAATTCTTCAACATAAAAACGTCTTTTATCGCACTTAAAACGACACTTTTACTAAAGTTATATTAACATCATCGTTATTAGATAGCTGTAATGACACCAAAAAGAAAAGTTTACTGAAATTGGTGTAGATACTGTTATCGCAACAGCAAAGAAAACATTGTGTTATTTAACCATTGCTGCAAGTATAACTTGGAATATTATGAAAATTAATAAATTTAAATAAGTTCTTCACAGTAGCGTTGTATTAATTGTACAAAAGAGCACAAAGTAATAATTGTAGTTTATTTGTTTGATATCGGCGGCATTCTATCTGTTGCTTGATCGAGTTTCTTACACTGTAATTATAGTATGCTCACCCGAGGCAAGCAAATACTTTTATCATTACATTACTACTTTTTTTGTAATTTTTCTTTTTGATTCTTCTTTAACCGATGGCGGTCCGAGCAGGTTTTACAAAAGTAATGAATATTTACTATATTTAGCGGTCGGCATCTTTATACTCGATTTTAAAGACTCGTACTGACAAACAAAAAAGTAATTAGCACATAATGAAATGAATTTATTCCATGAATATTATTATTTGTTAACGTTAATTGATTTTCCGTGTGGTGACGGAGTAAGAATACAATTCTTCATCCCCTATCTTACCGGTGGGTGATCGTAAACAACAACTAAAGGATAAAATATGCTTATAATATCTATGCAAGTGAAGGAAATCTCAAAATAAAACCCTATAACAACCCATCTGACCAGCTTGGTGTAGCAGGTTAATTCCTCCTAATGTGGAGGAGGCTTGAGCCCAGCAGTGGGACATATATCAGCTGAGATGATGATGAATATTAATTGATACTTATTTCCTTCATAACTTAATTGTCTTATACCACGTAAATTAAACCTCCTTGGGAACATAACTGTTAACTAGAGTTATACCAGGTAGGTATGAAAGAGAGTATTGGTGTAAAGATGCGAAAGGGAATGCTCCGATGGTTCGGGCATGTAGAAAGAATGCCGAACGAACGTCTGGTTTAGAAGATATACAATGTGAAAGTGGAAGGATGTAGGTACAGGGGGAGACCGAGACTAACCTACCTAGACCAGATTGGTCACGTACTGAAGGAAGGTGGGGTCAAGAGTATACGAAACCGGCGAGCGTGTATGAAGAGAATTATGGATGTTGAGGAAGCGAGTGAAGTATGCAAGGATAGAGTTCTCTGGCAGTTTGTTCTCTCTACCTACCCTGCAAGGGATATGGCGTGATGATATGTATGTATGTATACCAGGTTGTTGTAGTCACCACATATCTTTTAGGTATGTGAATATAAATTTCATATTAAAACAAACTTTTATATTGAACTATACTATACTGTGTAAGTATAGCGACAGATGTCACAGTAATAATAAAACTTTTGCGAACTCCGCAGCGAAAGTACACATTTATTTTCAAAGTTGATTTCTGTTTTACTTAAGAAAACATATAGGTAAGTGTACATTTATATAAACAAGTTGAAATTTTATTTATTAATCTTTACTAATATTATAAATGCGAAAGTGACTCTGTCTGTCTGTCGCTCTTTCACGCCAAAACTACTGAACCGATCTAAAAGAAATTTGGTATACAGATAGTCTAAAGTCTGATAAAGGACATAGGCTACTTTTTTATTGCAAAAAAAAAAAGTTTGTAAAGGGGTATGAAAAGTTGTAAGGAATTATCGTCATTTTCAAAGCCAGAAGCTTGAAACTTATTTTTAGGCTATTGATTAGATATAAATAAATATGACATTAAAATTTCGTAAAAAGTTTACCCTTAAGGGGTAAAATAAAAATAGGGGATGAAAAACTTTAGGAAAGGTACCTTTTACGTGGGTGAAGCGGCGGGCAGAAAGAAGCTAGTGTTTAATAAACGAGTTAATGTGAAACAAATGATTGGTACTAATATCTATAGTAAGTATCTCTATTTCAACTTAAAAATATAGTGTACTAGCTATCCTTGCTCATTTTGCATGGGATATATCATTCGTATGTAGAAAAAATAAAACGAAAAGAAAAAATCTTTTACTGTTCCCATCGCTACCAAACTTTATAGGATCAGTTTCTATGCTAATCAGAAGTTTAAATGAAAATTTCATCAAAATCAGTGCAGCCATTTTGGAATATATAAGAAACATATGTATGTTCCTACATATATTAATCTTTATGTAAATATAACACTATGTGGTGTCGAAGAATTTTAGTGTCACAACTCTTTTCTTTCTCGTGGGTGACCAAGAAACATAAGCAGAAAACATCACTGCAGCGTGGTAGCAAGTCATGTTCTTTACTTTGGTGGAAGCTTGATCCCAGTAGTGGGACATATAAGTTAACATGATGGTATAAATTAATAGGAGATCACCTAAAAAAATCATATTAATATAATAATGGATCTGGTAAATAACCTAAGTAATGGCTTTAACTATAACTAAAAACCAAGATCGTAAATGCGTTACTCTTTACAAAGGGCAAACTTTGTAAAAAGTACAAAAATCTCAAACGAATTCATAGCAAGCAAGGGACACGAATAATGTGGTACTTTTTGTAGTGATTGTGTTGGTGGTATGTGAGTATTTGCGTCGTTTAGTTGTTGTGCTTTATTTACGCGTGTCGCGTATCTCTGAGGACGTTCACACGAGCAAGCACGCGCGAACACTGCTCCCATCGAATATATTCACTAGTGTTTTACTATATCCGCTGTAAAAATGTAAATTGTTTTTAATAAACTAAACGGATTTGCAATAGATATAGTTGATTGAATTAGGCGATACATGGCGGTAAATCCATTATTATTATAAAATGGAGGAGAGGAAGGAAGGCCCACCACTTTCCCACGGTCAATATACTCTACACCTCAAGAAAGGAAGGAATACGGGATAGGATGAAGGTGGAATAGGATATATATGCTCACCACAGGAGTAAGATTTTCTTATTACACTGAACAGACGGGCTAGTATAGGTATACATTTCGAGCTTTTCTCCTCATCATCATCATCATCTCAGCTCATATATGTCCCACTGTTGGGCTCAAGCCTCTTCCATAACGGGAGAGAAATCGACCTACTATACCACGCTGGTCAGACGTGTTAGTATAGGGTATTGTTTCGAGGTTTCCATCTCTTGCATGATGATCACAGATGTTAAGTGCATTTTATACCCCTTAGTCGTTTCTTACGATCACCCATGGGTAAGATAGGGGTTGGTGAATTGTATTCTTACTCCGTCACCACACGGATAAAATTAAAAGTATGTAGTTGCATAATATTGCAAAAGTTCTGACGTCAATCCTTCTTTTTTTGGAGTGATATTAGACGCGTTTTATGTTAAAGTATAAAATAAAAATTAAATTAAAGAAATACGTATTTTTTGAAAAATGAGTTTGCACGATATATTCCCGCGCTCTATTGGACAAAATTGTAATGAATAGGTTGAACGACCGCGGTCGTTACTGGCGGCATCTCGTTGACAAATGACAAACTATATCGACTCTAGTATCATCATTCATCTTCATCAAATGAAACTGATTACATCTAGCTTTATATTATTTATGAAGCAGTGGCATCACATACATACATACACATACATATCATCACGCCATATCCCTTGCAGGGTAGGCAGAGAGAACAGAGTGCCAGAGAACTCTATCTCTGCATACTTTACTCGCTTCCTCAACATTCATAATTCTCTTCATACACGCTCGCCGGTTTCGGAGACTCTTGACTCCACCTTCCTTCAGTACATGACCGATCTGGTCTAGGTAGGTTAGTCTCGGTCTCCCTCGGTACCTACATCCTTCCACTTTCGCATTGTATATCTTCTTAACCAGGCGTTCGTTCGGCATTCTTTCCACATGTCCGAACCATCGGAGCATTCCCTTTCGCATCTTTACACCAATACTCTCTTTCATACCTACTCGCTCTCTTACGTCGTCGTTACGAATGCGGTCGGTCAGCCTAACTCCACAGATTTTTCGCAGAGATCGCATTTTGACCGCATTAATTTTACTATCATACTCTTTTCTGCATACCCAACTCTCGCTTCCATACAGTAATGTTGGGACAAGCACTGCGTTATGTATTGCTACACGTGCCTTCTGGCTCAGGTGGTGGCTGCCGAGAAGTTGCCCCAACGCTCCGTTCACTCTATTTCCCGCATTCACTCTTCGCTCTATATCAGTGGTGTACCTTCCATCTCGGCTAAATCCACATCCAAGATATACAAATTCATCCACTTGCTCTAGTACATCATTACCTATTGTTACTCTTCCATCTGTTCTGGTTTTATCTCTTTCAAAGACCATTGTTTTGGTTTTGCTCACATTCACGCGTAGACCCCTAATGTGGCATCACATACCTTGTAATATATCAATGGCAAACTAAATGGAGTTAGATTGATTTTATTTTGAAAATAATATCATATTAAATGCATTATATATTTATATTATTCTGTGTTAACGGCTACGAATACTACCAACACTTTCTGTAGTAAAAGATGACTCAAAACTATATCGACTTGCCAACTCCTCCTGATACCGTCTGGTCAACAATTACATACCCAAGGAATGTTGACATCAGGCAGGCAGCCGGTCAAAAAATTAATGCTATTATTTTATTTAATATTTACTATGGTAGATTCCATATTGCGTCGATCTCTAGTAATTGGTATAAGAGCAGGATAATGATGACTTATCTATATATGGTAAGATTTTTTAAAATCAATATCATTATCATCCTCATTTCAGTTCGCATATATATTACTGCTTGCGTCTCCTCTACGATGTAAGGGAAATTGACCTACTATAGCTCGTTGGTCGAGATGAATGAGATAAAGTTTTATTTCGAGCTTTCCTTCGTATGGATATCATCTGTATATTAAATGATTGTCACACATGGGATTCGAACCCACACCTATTGGAAATCCGTTCCACTCGTGCTGTCACTTACACCAGCGCGAATTGTTGTATTTTTCGTTCGTAATCAAGTTTTTATAAATAATCAAGCATGTTAGATCTTAAATTTCAGTAATTTGATCAACCAGATATCCTGTAAATTTTATACGCGAGTTAAAGCGTAGCGTTAAATGGCGTAAGAATGTAATGATTACCGACAATATCGTAAAATTAAGGTATGTCAACAGGTAATTTTACAAGAGAAAGAAAACCCGAAATGATACGCTAGCCAAAATTTGTTGACTAGCGTGGTTTAGGAGGCTAATTTACCTTACCTAGAAGACATGGCTGAGCACGGTTCTTCAGCAGTGGGACATATATCAGCTAAAAAGGAGGCTATAAAACTAACTGCATAGAGACTTAACGTTATTTTGTTCTAAAAATCTAGTACTACATAGATTTGTTTATTGCAAGCAGTATCTGTACTATATATTTGTTACTATAATGCCTGTATAGATTCTCGTTATTAGAATGATCTTTTTAAAACAACTTTGCCCATTAAAAATAATACCTAGTGTCTTCAGCAATCAAATTAGCTTTGCGCCAGAATTGCTCTCGAGATTCCCATTGTACTGCCTATGAAGCGAGTATTTGGAAATTCAATGAAAATATTAATTAGAGGAGTTTTTAATGATGCCACGTCATTTGTGGCATCAAAAAACATATTACCGAAACTCAAATTGGTCCATTTGGTATTAAATAGCGATTTGGCTTTACTTTATTAACAACTTGGAACCAATTACACTTGTGTCTAAATTACAGTTTGCAATGCAGTGAAACTTTACGAAGAGAAAATTAAAAGCCACACATTACGACCAGGCATAATACAAATATTGGTGGATTATATAAAGAATTATCCTTTTGAAATAAATCTACTTTTACGGATTCTATCGCGTTTGTGTTTGGTTTTTAATTTCCCGACGTTTCGAACACTTTACAGTGATCATGGTCACGGGAGTAGGAGATAAGAAAGACAAAGAATTATCCTATATGGAAATCGTTTAGAGATATTTGTATTAGACTGTAATAAAATCGTTTCTTATTACTTGGGGATATTGGGATATAAATAATTACCTTCTTTTTCTTTAACTCATATACATGTAACTATAGAACCCCACCGTCAACACTTTCAGTACCATGTTGACTGAGACTATTCTTGCTACTTTACTATACCTTATCTATACTAAGAGTTTCTTTGGTTGAATGCGCTAAGATCAGGCACTACTGAATCATCATTCTCCTGCTCTTATCCGCATTACTTAGAGTCGACGCAATATGTACTCTTGTTTCAGTGTACTTATTGCAAAAGTTATTGGCGGTAGTTTTATGAACGGCCGTCTGCCTGACGTTAACCTTCCTTTAGAATGCAATTGTTAACCAAATGGCATAGGGCATTGGCTTAGGTCGATATAAATCTCTTAGTCAGACAGACGATAGAGCAAATTAAGGGTTGGTAGTATTCGTAGCCACTACCACACAGGAACTGCTGAATCGAATTGACAAATTCTTTTGGCGCTGGATAACCTATTTATCGAAAAAGACTATAGTTTGTATAACATAACGCTTTGGCTAATAAGAGCGAGGCGAATAATATCGCAAAAATGGAAAAAATTTAATCTAAACTATTGAGAGTTTCCATTGTGAGTGCTGCACGTTATAGGTGCCTACGACTCACTCCATACCCACTAAATTTAGTGGTAGGACTACGCTGTTGGCAGTTCTCTGTCTACAGCCGCGGGCCGGTCCGTCCGGGGTAATACCACACTCTCACAGAAGATCGACGTCTGAGTAATGGCAATATGTTATTGCACTTCGTTCGGTGAGCGAGAGAGCCAATAGTCTAACTGGGTGGGTTTGGGGTTTGTATTGGTAGGCAGTGGCCTAGCTATACTCTTGGTATTGCAAAGGTCCATTGGCGGCAGTGACACTTACCAACAGATGTGCTCTCTGCTTGTTTGCCACCATAAGCAATAAAATAAAATAATATAAAAAACCTCTGTTAAAATGTGACGCAGATGAAGTTGCAGCAAAGTTAAGAAGAATATATATACGTATACTTTATAATTTTCATCTTTCTTTGTTCATAGGTTAGCCAAGAGTGCGGTCTTCTTTCCACAATGGAACCTCCAAACTTATCGTTACCAAATCCGACGCCCGGCACAATACGACGGGACAACCTTCGAGCTCCGCCTCCGGACACAGAATTGCTGCAGTTTGCTGCTACCCTAGCGACTACTAAGAAATTATTCGCAGGTTTAGCAGATAGATTATGTGACCAACCTGACTTTGCAGTAGAAGATACTTTAGATAAATGCTGGAATGGGAATGCAGTTGCAGAGTAAGTAATTTGTATAATAATGAAATCCTTATAACCTGTTTATAATTATACATTTACAAGTTCTACGTATATCTAGTATGTATATACAGTAAAAGCTCTTTATTCTCGGGGTATGTGTTCCATAAATATGCCAGTAATACAGAAACCGTGAATATGGAACGGTAATTTATATGGGATTATAGGGGATACGTTCCTAGGTGACAAAATAAAAAACAAAAATATATGAAAAATCAATTTAATTGAAGTTTTTAAACATTTCGATTATAATTATCTTAAGGCTTCCTTATCCTAAGCCTTAAGATAATTAATCAAAATGTTTAAAAACCATTGCCTAGATGGTTTGAAGAATTTTGTAATTTTTCTTGCTTGAGTTTTTAAAAGCTCCTACAATTCAGACTGATACGCAGCAGTCGCATTAGCAATTTGCCTATTAAAAATAAGAATTCGTAGGCAAAATTATAATAAGATCTATTTTACTTTTTTTATTAGTCCATTTGACGGCATTGACAAAGGATATTGGATTAGATACCTATTAGTATCCTTTTATTATTATGTATGTACTTATTAGATCTGCGAATAAAGACATTTTTAGCCGCGAATATAGGAATTGAGTCGCATTTTTTTAATCCGCGAATAGTGAAAACGCGAATGAAGGAAGCGCGAATAAGGAGCTTTTACTGTACGTATATTTTGTAGTGGTAGTACCACGCTGTTGACAGTTCTCTGTCTACAGCCGCGGGCCGGTCCGTCCGGGGTAGTATCCCACTCTCACTGAAGATCGATGTCTGAGTAATGGTGTGCTATTATGCTTCGTTCGGTGAGCCAGAGAGCTGGAAGCCCAACTGGGTGGGTTTGTGGTTTATATTGATAGGCAGCGGCCTAGCCAGACCCTTGGTATTGTAAAGGACCATGGGTGGCAGTAACACTTACCATCAGGTGTGCTGCTTGCTTGTTTGCCATCATTATCAATCGAGAACCTAAAACCATAGACCAGGAACACAAAATTTGATAATTTTATTTATGTTATTAAGACATGTTTACTTTCATTTAAAATATTTTATTTTTATGCTTAGCTACCCGAAGCCTCTTGTGCCATCAGCATCATTGAGCGACCAAAAGTATAATCCAGAAATTGGTGACAATCCTCCGGAAGACCGCAGAGTGGCGGCATTGGCAGATAGACTTCAACAAGCGAGACAGGTATGTATAGTTAGTGTTTAAAAAGTACCATCTCAAGCTCTTCCTCTTCAGACTCTAAGACATTAGAATCGGGTTGTATGTACAATCTTGAAGCATTGAACAACATATAAAAAAACCACAAAGCAGTCACGAAGACCGCCGACAGAAGTGAAAACTTAAACCTATGAAAAAAAACAAATACAAAAAAATAAAAAGTGAGCCCCAGGGAGTATGTATGGGTGTGACCATACAATTAATAACCATATTAAAGATATTATAATGTACACATATTATATTGTTACTTCCTCGTACGGTCTACTTTCCCTCCGTCTTACCAATTTTCGATCAGGTCACATGTCCTGATGCGAGGTTAACATTTTTTTACCATACCAAAAAAGTGCACAACGCCGCTAAAGAAGTTTTCACTTCAATAATGAAAAATTAAACATATCACCATCCTTTTCTTTCCAATGGATGTCATATGAGACGATTAAGAAGTTGAAATAGATAACGCTACTTTAAGAAAATAAAGACTCAAAATAAAACCCATTGTATCTCAATTAGTTCCGCCTGGTTGATATAGTATTTATATATATATCCGTGTGGTGACGGAGTAAGAATACAATTCACCACCCCGTCTAAATAGTGAATTGCCATGCCGAGTGCTAGGTTATATTATTCCTTCTGAGCAAAGCGACTCAGTTATTATAGTGTTTAAACGACTAATTATTTAAAGCAATAAGAGGTAAATATATTATTGAATATTAACGTTGGTAATAAATGGAGCAGGCCGTTTCTGAGTTTGCTATTTTTGTAATTAAATTTTGCCCGTGGGTGATCGTAAGAGACGGCTAAGGGATATAAAACGCATATAACATCTATGCGAGAGAAGGAAAACTCGAAACAAAATCCTATACCAGCACGTCTGACCAGCGTGGTGTAGTAGGTAAATTTTCATCCCATTATAGAGGAGACTCGAGCCCAACAATGGGACATATTTGAGCTGTGACGATGATGATGATGATATAGTATACAAGTTTTCCCCCAATTATAGATGAGATCCATATCATTATTATGATCATCCTGGTCTTATCGCAATTACGTGGGGTCGACGCAATATAAACTCTTCTTTCATAGTACATATTGCAAAAGTATTAGTAATAGTTTTATGACCACCGGCATGCCGATGATTCAAACAGCATCAGGTGGAATTGACCCAGATCATTATAAAGCTCTTGACCGCCTTTTAAGGCACCCACAAGTAATCTAAGGGTTGGTAGTATTCGTAATTCGTATCCGCTACCACACATCAAAGATGAGTTCCATATGTAATCTGAAAAAGGAGAAATTTACAATTAATTAATTTTGTCTACAGCTTTTAATATCTTATTCTCGCACAAATGAGGCATCTGCGGAGGCTTTTATGCAGGGCGATGAGGCTGGTGAAGAGGGTTCTGGATCTGGTAGAAACTATCCTGATGATTACGATTCAGAGACCGAGGGCTCTGGTGATGACGGTTCTGGGGATAGTGATGAACGTAAGTGTATTATGTTTATTAGATATATTAATTATAAAGAGCAACTTATTTAATTTTATATTAGTGCCATACGTCCGATAAAAATAAATTATGCAAATATCTGCTCCTCTCTCATTATTTCCTTCTTGATCATAGGTCACCTATAAAGGGTCTAAGGGGACCGCTCCCGAAAATAAAGACAGGTAACTCTACTAGTCCTACTTGTAATGATAGGCTAGATAAAAAATCGATTCGAATGAAAAAAAATTTTTTTTTTCACCTTCGAAGTCGTTGAACTCTTGAACATATGATCGTGAGTTTTGAATAGATTGCGTCTTTTCCCATCTGAGTATAGTTACGCATTTTTTATCGAGTTATCGTTACATGGCACTGTCCTAATACGATGGAATATGAAAAAAACTTAAAAATATTTGTGAAAAAAAAATCTTTTTTCATCCTGATCGATTTTTTTCTAACCTATCATTACAAGTAGGACTAGTAGAGTCATCTGTCTTTGTTTTCGGGAGCGGTCCACTTACACCCTGTACCTATATAAATAAATCTTCCGAATACGGCGTATATAATGTTGCGGTGCTTTTCATATATTATACAAATAACAGACACAGATTAGACCCAGAACAATCAGTTTTGCACCACACAAAGTATTTGTTCTGTGTGGGCATTGAGCCCATAACAATCGGCACGGATGATCGTAACTTTTTTGATATTTATAGCTATTATTATTATTATATTAATGTATTAACTATACTTCTATTTAAAGGTCAAATGAATTTATTAAACTTTAAATAAAGTTTTATAGATGATATACTTATTTATAATAAGTAGCTATTTTTTTTCTTGATCCATTTTTTTTCTGTCTGTTAGATATTTTTAATAAAACTTTAATCAATTTATCCATTTCACAATCAGTAGTTTAAAGCGATCGTGTCTATAATACATGTCCTTTACGAGGCATATATCAAAAATTTTCTTGCCTACCTACTGCCACTAGGGTACCTACCTACCTACCTAATATAAATAGATATTGTTTGAGAAAATTAATAAAACAAAAATAGTATTTCTAAGCTTTGTCAATAAAGTAAAATATTTAAAATTAGGAATAATTGGGAATAATAACAATCCAATATTAATATATATTAATAAAATAAGGTAATATAACGCTAATTACGTATCCTTTGTTTTTGGCCGGCTATGGTAGACACATCCCACTCATTCCGTCCGCGGCAACGGAAGAGCGACGTGCGGGCCCATAAACCACTGCATTTCCTCTCCATTGCCATTAGGGCGATCACTGATACTCATTCATTGACTAATTATGTATCCTGAGACTTATCTCATCTTTATAACCTTGATCTTTTATATTTAAATAATAATAAAAAAACTACAAACACTCAGAATAGCGTACAGTTAATCAGTATAGATAATTGAATAAAAAACTAGTAAAAATTACTTTGAGCATCTATCGTACAGTTAATCAATTTAAACCAATCATCGAAAAAGGTAATATTTTTATGATATAACACCGTTTTAATGAAAATATTAAAACAATCAATATTTCTAAAAAGCGTTACACTATTATAGTTAAGAAAGTTTATATCATTAAATTTTCTTACTGCAACTATACTAAACACACGTCAAGCCTGAAGAGCATGCCGTTATTAGTGAAAATTGACTGATATAGAATATATCAAATATTTTAAATGTTGATGTATGTTTCATTAAATATTACTTTTATATTACAACAGAAACCAGATCGAGCCTCAATGAGTCTCCGCCCGATTCTTCTACACCGCGGACAGGTGCTAGCGATGCATTACAGCCTGCTACTCTTACTATGTTCTTGGTCATCGCCTACACTGCACTTACGTACACTACTTAAAGAGATACTCGCCAATATACGTAAGAATAATCATATCATATACATGACGTCAGATGTGCGTGAAAACGTGTTTGACTGTTGAACAGCACTGAGTTTAAAAGACATAGTCCGCCGCTTATGATCTAGTGTGATCGTTCTGTAGCTAGTCCCGATCTATATTAGTATTGAAGTCCGATGCCAGATTTGCGCGTATTTACAAAGATATTTGTATAAGATTTTATATAAATCGATGTTTAGACATCTCGATGCGATGATTTTTAAAATATGTACAGTATCCAATGATAAATATTGCACATTGTTTTTTAGAAAGAGATACTCGATTAATTTCGCATTCGTATAACGTTGTCTCTGTCACATATTACCTGTGTCACCATCATCAGTCATTGTAGAAGAGAGTGCAGATGCGTACAGTTCAAAATATATATTAAAATAAAAAGCTTGTAAAATAGGTGTATTTTATTAACATTTTAATAACAAAAAATCTCAATTGTTTTATAGCTATTAGGTCAGATCAGACTGTTAATAATTTGTATAACACAACTTTTTTTTGGGAGTGGGTTACGGTCTGCGCACTCCTGGCATCACTCCGTCCGGGGCGACAGAGGGGCGTAAGAACGCATACCCGTAACCCACCCGTGAACCTCGCTTTCGTCGTTGGACCGGCCACCGGAGCAGCGTGAACTTGTCGTCAGTGGCCGGCGATGACATCACACAGCTAGTGTGCGACAAAGACAACGCTTTACGAAGCCGAAATTAGTCGATTATCTCTTTCCAAGGATCGATTGTACAATATTTATCGCTGAGTACTGTAAATGTACAGTGCATATCGACTTTGTCTTCATTTTGTAAATATTAAATATCGATGGATCTTCTTAGATTTAGGTGAATATACATTGTAATAGAAGCTTTAGTATACTTCTGCATTTAAAATTCCATGGTGATTATGAAATTTATCGTCATAATAATAAACAAATAAATTATTTGTGAAAATTTTAATAATTGTTGAACTAGCTGGTTGGCAATAAAACATTATTATGATGAATGTATAACGATTAGTGTGTGAGTGATGATAAAAAGTTTAATAAGAATTTTGTGTACAGAAAGTGTAAATACCTAAAGTCCTACTGGTTTAGGTGCTTAGCTAGTAAATATATTTCGTTGCCATATTATTATTACGAATATTATTATTTATAATATTAATTAAGTCATAATTTAAACTAATGTTATGTGATATAATTTAGTTGATAAGTTTTTGCACTAGTTGCATTGTAGCGTGTTTAATACAAAAATTTCGTTTGCTCTCACTTCTTAATATAATGTCTGTAATTATTTAAATTAATTAAATAGATGATAAATAATTATATAAAATCTACATGAAGTACTATTTGCTATAAATAATTTCAATTATCAGGCCTAAAAATTAATATTTCTGTATGTTTTAAATTCTGTACCAACATTTTTATTCTAATGTAGAATGAAACAAAATGAATAGAGAAATTTTAAATATATTTTTAAGTTATATGTAGCAATAAAGTATGATTGTAAATTGCTTAAAAGAATATTAAATATTATGATATATTATGTAATGGCAGTCATATAATGGCAGCCAACGCTGTTTTGTATGGGTTATTGCAATGACTCTCAAGTATACTGTTTTATGATTTGTTCTTAGAAACATTTCTGTAGCAATAAACGGGATTAATAGTCCCAGCATTTCTCATATTAATAATAAAAACATAACCTTTTACCTAAATGAAAAACCAGTGAAATTTTGTTAAATAGTTTTTAAAAAATTTGCAGATATGTACATCGGCCACCATCTTGAATTACAAAAAGGCGGGTATTAACAGTTCTATGTTTAAATCATAAAGAAGTATACGTACTTAGTCATTGGGTTTGTTTGCGAGGACCAGGCAAGGCAAAGGGAACATGTCGCTACTTTAAATTCATTTTCGTCACATCACGTACAATAAACAATAATGATAATACTATGTTATATAATATATTCGCTCATGGATAGCCTTCAAAGGTAATGCTTTGACGAAACAGAATCCGTAGCGTCGTGTAACCCAAAACACATTGTAAATATTGTTGGGAGATATATCGTATGGAATGAAGATAATTGCTGTTATATCTGAGTATATACTATGGAAATAAATTCTGTACTACATTGTGTTTGTTTTATTATTTAACCGTATTCTAATATTATAATTGCGAATGTGGCTGTTTTTTTATTCATTATCCTTATTTTTTTGTTTATTACCCTTTGACACCTAAACTACTTAAACGATTTTAAATATTCTTCCACCAATGGAAAGCTACATTAATAGCTACTAATTCTATATATATATACACTACCGTCCAAAAGTTTGGAAGCAGCAAGGTAAAATCGAATAAAACCAAACTAAGTCATTTAAATTTAAATGTATTGATAAAAAAATAAAGAACAAACAGAAACTAACTTAAACAAAATAAAAAAATAATATACAATGGTAAATTAGATTAAATTTTAGCTTCATCAAAGTGTCCACCTTTCTCCTTTATAATCTTCTCACATATTCTGGGCATTCTATTAATCAATTTTTTAAAATAATCTTTATCTAATTTGTTCCATTCGTTCTCTAATAGCTGCCACAAATGTTCTGAGCTCGTAGGACAACGACTTTTCACCCTCCTGTCAAGTTCATCCCAAACAAGTTCAATGGGAGAAAGATCAGGGGATTGAGATGGCCATTGCATGATGTTTAAAATGTTTTCAGCTTTTTTCTTGTTTAAAAAGTTCTGGCACAATTTAGACGAATGCTTAGGATCATTATCCTGTTGAAAAATGAATCCAGAACCAATGAGACTTAGTCCACTGGGTATGGCAGAATCTTGGAGAATTTTTAAATAGCCTTCCTTGTTTAATTTTCCGGTTATCCTCACAAGATTGCCGGGTTTACTGTTGCCAAAACACCCCCAAACCATGACATTACCACCACCATGTTTGATGGTAGGCACTGTACATGCCTCTGAAGCCCTCTCTTCTTTTGACCGGCGTACAAAGACACGTCTATTGGATCCGAAAATCTGAAATTTTGATTCGTCACTCCAAAGGACATTTTCCCATTGTTCTATAGTCCAGTTTTTATGCGCTTTTGCCCATTCTAGTCTATTTTTCTTATGTCGATTTGTTAGTTTGGGTTTTTTAGCAGCAACACATCCTCTTAATCCCGCAGACAGTAAGCGTCTTTTAACAGTAGTTGTTGAAATGGGTGTTTCTCGCGTATCATTCAGAGCTGCAGTGATCTGTGGTGCAGTTAAGCGTCGATTCCGTTTAGAAAGAACTCTAATGAAGTTGTCCTCTTGATTTGTTGTGGATTTGGGCCTACCAGATCTCTTTCTATCTTCATTTTTCCCCGTTTCTTGTTTTCTAGCAAGGGTATAGTGGACACCTTTACAAGAAATTCCGAGCCTTTCTGCGATTTGACGTTCACTGTATCCTTCCTCGCGTAGAGTGCAAATAGCGCTTCGCTGTTCAAGCGTGATTTGCTTGCGTTTTGCCATTTTCAGAAGAAAAAATACGGTCAAAGTAGTAGCCGATATCTTTCGAATACAGACAATGTTAATATCACAACTTTCACGTGCCAATGCTCAAGTGCGACTGAATAAGGTCTAAAAAAGTTAAAACCAGCAAACATTATCAATAAAACTACACCATTGCATAGGATAAAGTAGCCGACGGATTAAGTCATAAAACACGTGTTTCGTCAATATTAAGGAATTCCATAAAACTTGATGAATGTAGGATAATAATCCTTTTGTGTTTGTGTAGACAGTCGTAAAAGGTTGTAAAACTTAAGATTATTGCTAATTTTTACCGCTATTAGTCGGCATTTATTTGTTTTGTTTGAAAACAGGTGTGCTTCCAAACTTTTGGACGGTAGTGTATATATATATATATATAGGCTATATTTTATCTCCGTATTCCCATGGGCACTACACGAGTAAAACTTAGTAGTTTTTTTATTTTTATACATTTTTTTTCAATTACCATATTATCACTCTATTTCTCGATGGAATCGTAAAAGAAATTTAATTTATTTTAATATGTCTTAGTCATATATGTAGTAGTCATATTTTACGACATCCACGGGCAATCTAGGGAGTAATGAATCGAAATGTTATTCCATAATCATAGGGATAAACATAGGTATTATGTGTAACCTAAATTAGGGAAAAACAATATATTAATGTTTCATATTTAATTCTACTATATATTTAATATAACATTGCTCTTCTATGAGTTTTTTTTTTATAAGTCCGTAAAAAGCAAAGATTACGGACCGGATAAATCCAGTTGACGTATTGTTTGTATTTTATTACTTTACCAAGGACTCTTTTATAGCTTAGGCCTAGAATTCGCTTGTCTGTTTCATTCACAACAACTCTTTATATATACATGTTTCATCTTAATCATATGAAAATATTTTTACTTTACTACCATTTAAGTCTTAGTACATGGGAGACCAAATACTGATACAGATTTTTTTAACGGATATAAGATACTTATTTAAATGAACTGCAAAAGTAAAATGTGATCTAAATTTATTATAATAGTAATAAACTAAAAGTTATTTACTAAAAGATGTCTTTACAATTTTAATTATCACTTTCTCGAGAAAAAGGATAGGGTACTTATTTAAATGAACTAAAAGTAAAATGTGATCTAAATTTATTGTTATAATAATCTAAAAGTTATTTTTCTAATAAACTAATGCAAAATGTCGTTACATTTTCTCGAGAAAAGAATATTAGTTCCAAAGCCCGCGATCATTCAGATCACAAAAAAATTAAAACGCCATGTTAAAACATTTTAACTACACTGTAATAACATTAGTTCATCATTCTCTTACTCTCATCCCGTTTACTTGGGGTCTATACAATATGTACTCTTCTTTCATAGTACATATTGTAAAAGTTATTGGCAATAGTTTTATGACCGGCCGCCTGCCAGACGTCAACCCTCCTTGGGAATAACAGTATAATAACATTAGTTGTAATATAAAAACTAAATTGGTTACTTAAGCACTTATTGCAAGACTTTTTTTAGTTGTCAGATTCTACAATTCTAACACTTGATCAGACCAACTTAATATATAAGTGTAGACTCACGCGAAATGAACACTTTAAGCAATTCACAAAAATTGAAGCAGCTTCGTAGCGTATACTCGTACGTGTGGAAATTTTTTTACTAGCAAGCCTATTGTATCCTATTCAGTATATGATTTTCAAATAGTGTTATTAAAAAACTTAGTACCTAACTCAAATCTGGATAAGAATTTGGCGCGTGTTCAAAATTCTCATGCATCATCATCATTCTCCTATTCTTATCCCAATTACTTGGGGTCGATACAATATGTATTCTTTTTCATAGTACATACCTATTGTAAAAGTTATTGGCTAGTTGTATGACCGACCGCCAGCCTGACGTCAACCCTGCCTGGAAATGTAATTGTTGACCAAACGGCATCAGATGGAATTGACCCAGGTCGTTATAAAGCTCTCAGTCGTTTTTCACGACATCCACGAGCAAAGTAAGGGTTGGTAGTATTCATAGTTGCTACCACATAGCGTAATAATACGGGTGTGCATGCTTACGCCCCTCTGTCACCACGGACGGAGTGGTGCGAGGAGTGTGCCGACCGTAACCCGCCCCCAAAAAAAAAAAAAAAAAAAAAAAAAAAAAAAAAAAAAAAAAAAAAAAATTGCGTAATAATATAAATAAAATTCTCATGCATATCTTTAAAAAAATCCACTTATCACAAAAGGAGTACGTAAACGTTATATAGGTAACCAAATATCATTAGAATTCTGGAAATGTTATTTACGAAGTCCAACGTCCTATAACTGTCACTACAAACCACATTTAGGTGCAATTAGAACACAAAACCGCAACGACGTATGTAGCGTTAGTTTGGTAAAGCAACACCCTAAGAGCAATTACATCAAAGGAACCACCAATTTAAATTTTACACTCCATTTTCTGCGTTTAATGCATTTTGGATTTACGTTATATATAATAAATATATTGCAATTCAAGTCCTTAAATGTAATTTTCTCAAACATGCTTGGAAATTTGAGCATTATTTTGACAACCTTCTTCGAGATAAATCGAAATTGCTGAACCTACTGACCAAATACATACGCGCAGCGGCCGGCAAAAAATGTATGAAAATCCATATCTATCGTGTTTTAGCGGCCAAATAAATATACATATATGTAAATTCATATCTATCGTGTATTTTAAAATGGAACGATTTCCCATGTAGGAACTGCCAGTCTTCAACGATGGGGCCAAGCTTGGGCCAATTCCGGGCAACAAGCCTCGGCTGTCCAATGCTGGCCCAAGCCTGGACCGACCTTGTGCAATTGAACCTTAACTTTTTTTATCTTGGCCCAAGCTCGGGCCAGTCACGAGCAACCAAGCCTCGGCTATTCGATACTGGCCCGAGTTTGGGCCAGTCTTGAACTACCAAGCCTCGGCTACACGGTGCTGAACCGAGCTTGGGCCAGTCTTGAACAGCCGAGGATCGGCTTTTCGATGCTGGCCCGAGCTTGGGCCAGTCTTGAACAGCCGAGGCTCGGCTATTCGATGCTGGTACAAGCTTGGGCCAGTCTTGAACAGCCGAGGCTCGGCTATTCGATGCTGGCCCGAGCTTGGGCCAGTCTTGAACTACCAAGCCTCGGCTACTTGGTGCTGAACCGAGCTTGGGCCAGACCTTGATTAGCAAGGCGTCGGCTATTCGATGCTGGTCCGAGCTTGGGCCAGTCTTGAACAGTCGAGGATCGGCTTTTCGATGCTGGCCCGAGCTTGGGCCAGTCTTTAACAGCCAAGCCTCGGCTATTCGGTGCTAATCCGAACTTCGGCCAGTCCTTAATCAGCCGAGCGTCGGCTATTCGATGCTAGCCCGAGCTTGGGCCAGTCTTGAACAGCCGAGGCTCGGCTATTCGATGCTGATCCGAGCTTGGTCCAGTCTTGAACAGCCGAGGATCGGCTTTTCGATGCTGGTTCAAGCTTGGGTCAGTCTTGAACAGCCAAGCCGCGGCTATTCGGTGCTAATCCGAACTTGGGCCAGTCCTTAATCAGCTGAACGTCGGCTATTCGATGCTAGCCCGAGTTTGGGCCAGTCTTGAACAGCCGAGGATCGGCTTATCGATGCTGGCCCGAGCTTGGGCCAGTCTTGAACAGCCGAGGATCGGCTTTTCGATGCTGGCCCGAGCTTGGGCCAGTCTTGAACTACCAAGTCTCGGCTACACGGTGCTGAACCGAGCTTGGACCAGACCTTGTTTAGCCGGGCGTCGGCTATTCGGTGCTGGTCCGAGCTTGGGCCAGTCTTGAACAGCCGAGGTTCGGCTATTCGATGTTGGTCCGAGCTTGGGCCAGTCTTGAACAGCCGAGGCTCGGCTATTCGATGCTGGCCCGAACTTGGTCCAGTCTTGAACTACCAAGCCTCGGCTACTCGGTGCTAATCCAAATTTGGGCCAGTCCTTAATCAGCCGAGCGTCGGCTATTCGATGCTAGCCCGAGCTTGGGCCAGCCTTGAACAGCCGAGGCCCGGCTATTCGATGCTGGCATGAGCTTGGGCCAGCCTTGAACAGCCGAGGATCGGCTTATCGGTGCTGAACCGAGCTTGGGCCAGTCTTGAACAGCCGAGGATCGGCTTTTCGATGCTGGCCCGAGCTTGGGCCAGTCTTGAACAGCCGAGGCTCGGCTATTCGATGCTGGTACAAGCTTGGTCCAGTCTTGAACAGCCGAGGATCGGCTTTTCGATGCTGGTTCAAGCTTGGGTCAGTCTTGAACAGCCAAGCCGCGGCTATTCGGTGCTAATCCGAACTTGGGCCAGTCCTTAATCAGCTGAACGTCGGCTATTCGATGCTAGCCCGAGTTTGGGCCAGTCTTGAACAGCCGAGGATCGGCTTATCGATGCTGGCCCGAGCTTGGGCCAGTCTTGAACAGCCGAGGATCGGCTTTTCGATGCTGGCCCGAGCTTGGGCCAGTCTTGAACTACCAAGTCTCGGCTACACGGTGCTGAACCGAGCTTGGACCAGACCTTGTTTAGCCGGGCGTCGGCTATTCGGTGCTGGTCCGAGCTTGGGCCAGTCTTGAACAGCCGAGGTTCGGCTATTCGATGTTGGTCCGAGCTTGGGCCAGTCTTGAACAGCCGAGGCTCGGCTATTCGATGCTGGCCCGAACTTGGTCCAGTCTTGAACTACCAAGCCTCGGCTACTCGGTGCTAATCCAAATTTGGGCCAGTCCTTAATCAGCCGAGCGTCGGCTATTCGATGCTAGCCCGAGCTTGGGCCAGCCTTGAACAGCCGAGGCCCGGCTATTCGATGCTGGCATGAGCTTGGGCCAGCCTTGAACAGCCGAGGATCGGCTTATCGATGCTGGCCCGAGCTTGGGCCAGTCTTGAACAGCCGAGGATCGGCTTTTCGATGCTGGCCCGAGATTGGGCCAGTCTTGAACTACCAAGCCTCGGCTACACGGTGCTGAACCGAGCTTGGATCAGACCTTGATTAGCCGGGCGTCGGCTATTCGGTGCTGGTCCGAGCTTGGGCCAGTCTTGAACAGCCGAGACTCGGCTATTCGATGTTGGTCCGAGCTTGGGCCAGTCTTGAACAGCCGAGGCTCGGCTATTCGATGCTGGCCCGAACTTGGTCCAGTCTTGAACTACCAAGCCTCGGCTACACGGTGCTGACCCGAGCTTGGGCCAGACCTTGATTAGCCGGGCGTCGGCTATTCGGTGCTGGTCCGAGCTTGGGCCAGTCTTGAACAGCCGAGGTTCGGTTATTCGATGTTGGTCCAAGCTTGGGCCAGTCTTGAACAGCCGAGGCACGGCTATTCGATGCTAGCCCGAGCTTGGGCCAGCCTTTAACAGGCGAGGCTCGGCTATTCGATGCTGGGCCGAACTTGGGCCAGTCCTTGAACCGCCAAGCCTCGGCTATTCGATGCTAATACGAGCTTAGGCCAGTCTTGAACAGCCGAGCCTCGGTTATTCGATGCTGGTCCGAGCCTTTTCAAGACTATATTCATCATCTACTGTTTATGGTACTATAGAAAATCTAAGAAAAGAAATCTTTGAATTCCCCACTCCGTCAATAGATGTTGGTGTTATGAAATTAGTTTCTTGTGAAAAAGGATAAAATACTGTTCGAAATTCAATACGTAGGTACATCAAAAATGTATTTCATTTTAATGTACCTAAACAAGTGTCAATATAATTGACTTCCTAGGTTCATAATTATTTAAGTTGATTAGCGACGGCAAATAAGGATTTATATTAAAAACTTAAATAGTTATATATTTTTTTAAATTTAATGTTTATACAAATTTTATTTTGTTTAAATATAGAATTTAAATAACATTAAATGTTTTAATAGAATAGGAGGTGGCCGGATGTCCGAAAATATCTAACAAAAGAATTAAAACGTGTTTAGATTCCACTTATCTTTATAAAAACATAATCTGAATTTCCTAAGTTCCTAGTTAAACATATTTAATTTTTCAGTTGAATTCGTAGGTACTATTCTTGCAATAAAAAAATAATAGTCATTTTAGCTTCAACTTCAACGCCATATTGTTCAGATTGTTGTTGTTGTGTTTATAAAATAATAGAGATTGACATATGTATCGATTATGCTTCTGTCGATTCAAAAATACAATTATGAAGATTGCGATACCAGAACGTATTGTTAATGTTTTGTATTTAATGAGTGCATTGGTTATATTAACTTAGCTTAATTATTTTTATATTCAGGCTAGAGATATTTATGTTAAAAAAGTAATTTAAGCTCACAAAAACAGAAAATCTCAAATTACAATTACAGTCGATCTAGAGTACTTACAACTGGATAGCCAGTATTAGGCTATATTCATCATCGTAATTATCATCATCATCATCTTCCGTGTGGTGACAGGGTAAGAATACAATTCACCATCCCATATCTTACCCGTGGGTGATCGTAAGAGACGACTAAGGGATACAAAACGCATATAACATCTATGCAAGAGAAGTAAAACTCGAAACAAAACCCTATACCAAAACGTCTGACCATCGTGGTATAGTAGGTTAATAAACCTCCCATTATGGAGGAGACTCGAGCCCATCAATGTGAAATATATGAGCTGAAATGATGAATCATTATTAAAATCTCATACATATCTCATATATATCTCAATGCTGGACTCGAACCTCTTCTAAGTCGCCTTAGAAAAATTAAACGATAAGCGTGTAAATTATAACTTTATAACAATAAAACTGCTAAGTAGGCACCTACAAAAAAAAATGATAAACTTTTATTCTACTATTAACGATGCATATGCATAGATCAACATAAAATAGTATGCATAGATCAACATAAAATAATGCAAGCCTTTTAGAAAAGTTTATTATCTTTATTATTTAGTGAATTTTCCATTGATATTATATTTAAAAAAAAAATATCGATACATCGATTTGATAATATATTTGCCATACCGAACGCTGATGTAAATTGTCTGTTAAATAAATATCGAATGGACTCGATTCATCGATACCATCGATTACCTCTAATAGAAAAGGCCTATCCCACGCTCTTTTTTTTGGGTAGTCTATGGTCTGGACACACATCGTCCACTCCGTCCAGGGCGACGAAAAGGCGGCGCGCGGCCCCACCGTATTCCCTCCCCATCGCCATGGGCCGGCCACGGGTACCGCTTCCTCGACATCCGTAGCCAGCCCGGGGCTTTGGGTTGACATAGACTTTTGTTTCGAGTTTTCGTTCTATTGCAGAGATGTTACCTACTTTTCTCATTTTTTTCTGCGAGCTATGATCTGAGTGTACCCTGTTTGATCGTATGTGTGCTTCATGAAGCCATCATAATCCGCTATTCAACCGCCCTTTAAGCGAGCCTAAACTTACTAAATACTGATATAGAGGGAAGAGTGAATGCGGGAAATAGAGTGAACGGAGCGTTGGGGCAACTTCTCGGTAGCCACCACCTCAGCCAGAAGGCACGTGTAGCAATACATAATGCAGTGCTTGTCCCAACATTACTGTATGGAAGCGAGAGTTGGGTATGCAGAAAAGAGTATGAAAGTAAAATTAATGCGGTCGAAATGCGATCTCTACGGAAAATCGGTGGAGTTAAGCTGATCGATCGCATTCGTAACGACGACGTAAGAAGGCGAGTAGGTATGAAAGAGAGTATTGGTGTAAAGATGGGAAAGGGAATGCTCCGATGGTTCGGACATGTGGAAAGAATGCCGAACGAACGTCTGGTTAAGAAGATATACAATGCGAAAGTGAAAGGATGTAGGTACCGGGGGAGACCGAGACTAAACTACCTAGACCAAATCGGTCATGTACAGAAGGAAGGTGGAGTCAAGAGTCTCCGAAACCGGCGAGCGTGTATGAAGAGAATTATGAATGTTGAGGAAGCGAGTGAAATATGCAAGGATAGAGTTCTCTGGCACTCTGTTCTCTCTGCCTACCCTGCAAGGGACATGGCGTGATGGTATGTAATGTAAAACTTACTAGACTAAGAAAAATATTATGTATAACTTAAACCTCAAAGTCACCCACAAAGTAATCAAATTTTCTTCATAAAACATATCTAATATTCAATCCTTCTTATATCCTTAAATCCTTCTACTGTAATAACATAATAAAACTTTCAGTACATTTAGTTTATGAGAGCCGCTCACGCGGCTGCGCTCGCCTGGGTATATAAATGTGGTGTAAGAAAAGAGGTTTTACGTTTTATATTTTATCTGTAAATATCATCATCATTATTGAGCCTTACTTACGTCCACGTAAGCGTCCTTCATAGAACTCCACAAATTAAGCCGCGTATCGACTTCGCGCTCGTGGCGGGCGTGCCATGAATGACCGCGCCGAGAGGGCGTTCCACGGTACGCGTTTCAAATATATGAACTATACCAACTAAGCGCCTGGCGCGCGAGGCAACTGTTCTAGTGTTTGATCGTTCATCATGCTAGCATCGTATGCGAGCAGCTGCAGCATTTATAGTTATTCACAGTATTATGTATAATAGAAAACAGAAACGAAGTGTGCGTTGTTGGATGAAAGAGTTGTACCGAAAAAGGATGCAGTGTAGAATGCCACTTATGACAGATATACACCCTATTTATTATGATACAAAGAACTTTTGCTATTGCACAGCAGTTCTTTTGTACCATATTGACGTCAACTTTGGTTATCCATCGCTTCGAACGCAACAAACACACAAAATTCTTTTGCGTCCGTCTCAACAGGCGCGGCGTTTGATACGCGGCAAAAAACCGACAACAGATGGAACAGCCCGCTCTACGTTCGAGCGTTCCAACGAACACATTGGCGCGCGTTCCGAAGTGGTATCCATTTTGCGTGGCCCGTCACGCGCGCCAATGTTCGTCCTTTTGGAGCGTGAAGTCGATACGCGGCTTTACGGCGCTGTGCTGCTATATGCAGCGACTCCCAGCAACTTTCACCAAGTCGTCGGTCCAACTGGTTCTTATACCACAGCGTTCTTTGATACGTGGTCGTCACTTATAAAGTTTTCTTCCCCAGTGGTTATCGATTTTTCGAGCGATGCGACCTGCCCATTGCCACTTCAATCTTTTAATTATGCGTGCTAAGTTGGTTACACCCGTTCTTCTACGGATTGCCGTATTTTTTCGGAAACCTGTCTCGCCGAATAATCCCAAGCATAGCCCTCCCATAATACGCTAAGTTTAATTTCTCTCCTATTTATAAAAACTTGATTACGAGCGAAAAACTGTTGTCACACATGGAATTCGAACCCACAACTTTTGGAAATCCATACCAATCGTGCTAACACTTACAACAGCCTGAGCTGTCATATGGTACACCCATTTAATATTTACAGTTTTCGTATGTAGGTACAAACTATTGTACATATACTAATATGTAGGTACTATAGTAGATATATATACCTAATGACATTTCCTCAAATGGTACTGATACGAAAAGTTAACAAGGTTGGTGCGTACAATTAGTGCTTCCTAGAGAGTTTTATGTCCGACCATGGACATAGAAAGGCTGATAGAGAGCATACAAACATACAAACATTAAGATAAATATATAAATTTGTTTCTTCAATATCGTCTACGTCGACCAATCGAATCGAATAACGGATAGAGTAAGTCAAGAGCTGTATCAGGCTATCATTCCACCGATCATTTAGCCTCGAGGTCGGCCGACTTTATTTGATTTATTCTATTGCTTAAATATACAGGATAAAAGTACCTATAATATATTTATACTCGATTGTTGACATTGGTCTGTCTTTGAATTATCTCATTGGTCTCGCAAATAAACATATAATGATTAATGATACTGCGATTCTATTTTCCGTGTGGTGACGGATTAAGAATACAATTCATCACCCGTGGGTGATCGTAAGAGACGACTAAGGGATATAAAACGCATATAATATCTGTGCGAGAATAGGAAAACTTGAAACAAAACCATATGGAGGAGGCCCCAGACCAACAGTGGGACAAATATGAGCGGAGATGAATTCTGCGGTTCGTTTTCTGGTTTAGATAGAAATCAATGTTATCATAATCGTCCAGCTCTTATCCTTGTCCCATTTATTTGAGGTCAATAGAATAGTTTGTTCTCTTCTTGCATCTTACATACTTATTACAAAAGTTCTGACTATTGTTTTATATTTTAGCCCTTCTTTGAAATAAAATTGTTGACCAGCCGGCATTGGATGGAGTTGACGTAGTTTGATGCTACTCTTAGTCATATTTTACAACACCGTTAAGCAATATATGATTAAGATAACCTTTGTATGGTTCAGATAAAAGTGTAAGTAATTTAGATTTTCAAAGATTCTCTATTACATGCTAGAAGTCTTGGATAGTGATCTTTAGAGGATTACAGTCTCATCTTTTATTACATCAGCTCATCGGCGTCCAGTATTGAATGTAGGTCTCCCCACGATGAGTTTGGATGCTTTAATCGCCACGATTTGCAGGCAGATTGGCAGTTAATGTTATGAGTGTTGATGACTCTCATGAGATAAGAACACACATTTCTTAACCCATCATCAAAGGAGAAATACCCCGTATTCATCATCATCACAGCTCATATACGTCCCACTACTGGAGCCTCCTCCATAATAAGAGGGCTATTCACCATAGCAGGTTAACCACGCAGATTAGATGGATTGGTATAGAGTTTTATTGCATATTAATACCATTAGTCGTATTTATGAAGCCCGCGATTAAAAAAGGGTGTGATGAATTGGATTCTTACTCCGTCACCACACGGAAAACGCCATTACGCAAATTGAAAAATTGCTTAGTGAAATGTATATATTATAATTCTCTTTGTAATTTTAGAAATAAAGGTAAAAGAATATAAAGAAAATAGTTTATTTCAATCTTTTTTAAATCATCATACATAACCAAAGCAAATTTTAGCAGTGCTTTTAGTTAATTTATTTAATTAGTATATTAAACACTTGTGTAGAAACTGATGATGAAATATAAATATATAATCATCATTATAATCTTACATTCGTTCCACTGCAAAGCATAAGCCTTCTCAACAAAATGAGGAAAATTGACTTAATATATCACGCTAGTCAAGCAGGTCAATATAGGGTTTCATTTTCAGTTTCCTTCTGCAGTGATATTATCTGCTTGCGTCCTTTATTAGTCTTCTATAATTGTTTACGGGAATAAAGGGAAGACGAATTATAATATATTCTTAAACCCTCGCCACAAGGATCTCCTTGTATAGCTGTATTCATATTTACGAATACAGCTAATATTTATTTTAGTGGGACTACACAATAGACAATTTCTCCGTAAGAATAAGAAGTCTTGGACCAGAACGACAAAATTCTACGCAAACCTATCAGCATGTTTCTGTGAATGTTATCCATTACATAGTCAAAAATGCTCAAAATTACTTGGAACTTCGGCATTAATTAAATGAAAACATTTGTTATAAAACATTATTTATCATTGACAAGTAGAACTTGTTTTTTTTTTTTACTTTCGTTTAATGCGTTTTACATCATAATAATCGATAAAATAAAAAATGAACATATAAGAGGAAGTTTGGAAGTTGCGCCAGTGACGGAAAAGTTAAGGAGTGAAAGATTTAAATTACTGAAATTTAGCACTTAATATGCTTAATTATTTATAAAATCCGATTACGAAATGAAAGATTGACATGGTATGGGCATATGAGGAAACGGGACGAAAGTAATGTTGTGAGGAAAGTTTTATGTATGAATGTTGAATGCTTTAGGGGTAAGGGAAGACCGAAGAAAAGATGGATGGACTGCATGAAACATGACATGGATAGACAAGGAGTGACCACAGAGACGACGTCTGATAGGGTTGTATGGAAGGAGAAGACAATGTGTCGACCCCATATAAATTGGGATAAGAGCAAGTTGTTGATGATGACTTTGTAATATTGTAAAAATTGCTGTGTGATGGCGGTAAATATTATCAACCCTTATATTCCACGTGGTTATCATAAAAGACGACTAAAAGCTTTACATTGACCTGGGCCAACTCCACTTGATGCCGTTTGGTCAATAATCACATTCCCAAGCAGTAACATCAGGCACACGACTGGTTATAGAACAATTATCAAGACTTTTGCCATATCTACGATGGAAAAAGAGTACATATTGCTTCGACTCCAAGCAATTGGAATAAAAACGGAATGATTAATTAAAATTATCTTTATTTGATGCAATTTAGTATTTGTCAAACCGCATAATATAAAATATTAAATATCTATTTATAACAATGATAGTAATACGCATTCGATTGAACGCTAATGATTAAATACATTTCAAGCTGTCAAATGCAAACACGCGAAATATTAGTTTATGTTTAAAGAATAACGGTGGTCAATAGATCTGAAGTCAACGAACCTTATTCTTATTGATAATTGCACGTGAACTGTGTTTGTCTATTTTTACTTTTTAAAAAAGTCTTAACCTTACATTGATAATTAAAACTGAGATTGACATTACGAACGAGTCTTACGGGACATTGGCGAAGTTGCGGTTAATCGCTAACAGAAGCCATTCATCAAGAAGAAGAAGAAGAGATTGATATTGACAATTGAAATATTATAAACGAGTTTAATCTAAAATGAACGCATCTTATAAAATAAACTACTACTATCAATCGAAATTTTCGTACACTAAATACCAAAATAGTAACAACAAAATCAGAACTGTCATAGACTAAATACAAAAATAAAAACAAAAAAAAAAATCATAAATATTCTAGACTAAATACCAAAATAGAAACAAAAAAAAACAGAACTATTGTAGACTAAATACTAAAATAGAAACAAAAAAATATCATAAATATTAGTTATACTTCATATTATTATCATCATCATTATCCAATATACGTTTCTCTGCCGGGCTCGAGGCTCCGCCACCAGAACACCATGCTGATCAGAAATATTGATATCAGATTCTAATTTGATTTTTCTTTCTTTTGCATAGATATTATACGCAAATTATATCCCTTACTCATCTTTTATAACATCCACGGGTAAGATCACTAGTCGCCATACGGAAAATTTGCTAACTTCATATGCCAGTTAATATAATTCTCTTACTCTTATCCCAATTACTTGGGGTCGATACAATATACTCATCTTTCATAGTACATATTGAAAAAGTTATTAGCAATAGTTTTATGACCGGCCGCCTGCCAGACGTCAACCCTCCTTGGGAAATGCCAGTTAACATGTTAGACTTATTATTTATTATCAAACTTTACTTGTATTTGGACTCATAATATATTAACTAATTTAATGAATTAAGCTGCTGTAATACCAAAGTATTTGCTACACTGATACACACATAATCATCAATTTCTCTTACACTTTTATCTTTATGTACACGGTGCATGTGGATTCCAGTTTCATCTGTGGTTATCTATTTTCCCATTTTATATCTATGAATGAAATAAAATAAATAGTCGTTTAGATAAATGATTATTTATTAAAAAAAAAAATATATTCTATACTATTTGTACAAATATGAATAACTTTTTATAAATTCTTTATTAGCTCTAATTCTAACCCTGAATAATATTAAAATACATAAAGTTTGTGAGCATTTATGGTGCTGGTGTTGCTTGTGCCGAAAAATCTATAAAATTTTATTATACTTCATGATAGGCTACCATTAATACGATGCTGTGCAAAATATAACTGTGACAATTTATTCAGCAATTGTTAGCATCGAAAACCTACTTGGATTGCTTGATATAAACCTGCCAGTATACTTATAAGAAGTTAATATCCCTACTAATATATAAATGTGAATGTAAGTTTGTTTGTTACGCTTTCACGCTAAAACTACTCAACCGATCATCATGAAACATTGTACACATATTCTTGGAGGTATTAAAAGTAACATAGGATACTTTTTATTAAAAAAAATCAACATTTTTATATGAAAAATAAAAAAATTGTTTGTCAAAAAATCTCAAAAACTAGCTTCTTCAACGCCATCTAGCAGTCCAGTAATGAAGTTCCAACCCTGAGTATTGTAATACCGTTGCACTGTATTACCGACGGTCAAAATTAAAAATAGGGAGGATCAAAAACTTTAGGAAAGTAACCTTTTACGCGGGCGAAGCCGCGGGAAGAAGCTAGTAGTCTATAAAATATAGCATGATCTCTGTGATAGTTCTCACTAGTGCCGCTTACGATGCATTCTGAATTTTTGTCGATATAATTCCTTTTTTTTAAAGTTATTTGCTACTGCAATTAAAAAACAATGTATGAAAATCTTATTGAATTTCAATCAAATGGATGGATGAATCGATTATTAATTTAAAACAATCTATGAAAATCCTATTGAATTTAAATTAATGGATTTTATTTAATTTAAACTAAAGCTGTTAATTAATTCTTTTTATTATTCGAACGAAGTACATCCAAGTTCATCGTCAATATTATCATCATCGCTGGCTCTTTCCTGTAGGTTGATGATGAGTTCTTGTTCACAGATTATTTCATGAATAATAATGTTTATTTTATAAAAGAAATTATAATTTTAATATAAAAGAAATGGTCTTATTAATATTATAACTAATGTCTGAGTATTAATTGAACACAATTTACTTATTTTATAGAGTAACCATGTGGTTTATATAGGTTATGTATTATTTTTACATGTATTATAAATAATTAATAAGAATGTTATCGATTTACGTTTATCGACTGTCCCATCTCTATCTTATTCTCAGTCCAGTGAGACCTTGTACTTGCGTAACCATCATATTTTTATAAAATAGTTACTAAGTATTTTAAAACATATGAGGTACAAATTTTTGTGTAAATATTCATATTTTTATTTTCATAATTCAGTTGTATCTCAACTGAATTAAGTGGCATGTAAAGAATGAAAATATAGACGATACAAAATAAAATTGTGAACATGACGCGTATTCATAATTACTTCATCGGTTTTGTCGCTATCTGTCACAGAGATCAAGCTATATTTTATTTTAAGGACTATAGTGAATATGTTCCTAAAATATGTGATTTCGAAAAGAGAAATGACAACATAGTTATAATATTTATATGAAAGCCGTTATTGTCAAAATAGTAGACTATAAATTCATTTAAATTAGATACTATGTTTACAACATAAATTGTATAGCACCTATTAAATTAATTCTTGTCAAAATAAATAGTTTTTATCATCTTTATAATTTAAAATAAATAAAGTTCGTTTTTTATAATTACAATAAATTATGAACTCTGTCTATGTGAGTATTCCACATTTGAAATAAAACTATTGTCACAGATTTTATCGCGTTTGTATTTGATTTTTAATTGCCCGACGTTTCGTACACTTTAGAACGTTCATGGTCACGGGCGGATTGCATCCTCCAAGAGTAATGAAACATAAATATTAAAAATCTGTAAAAATAGTCTAATCTCAAATAAAATTTGTAATTAGGTTTTCTTTTTTTGGAGTTTATGGTTTGGTTACTAAGACCTTTAAGCCAAATCTTTGTTTCGTCAACGTCTGTCAGTAAGTCAAATTGTCACCTTCAACAGTGCCATGGTCACACTGTTAAAGGTATCTTTTGGGAATTTTGGTTAAAAATGAAAACTTATATAAGACACTGTTATATAATATTCACTACACTTCAGTACTGTGTGCGCATGACATTACATAAAATGCCTTAAAAATATTTAAAATATCGTTAAAACACTAAGATATTAAATATAATACAAGAGCACCACATGACATTTTTCCTTTCCCGCTAAAACTCGCAATTACCTTTATGTCGGGGTAGAGTAATAAAAAAAAAATTAGATACGAGAAAATATTCAATAAAACTTACAACCTAAATTCCGTTGCCTGAGCGGAGTGAAATAAAATATTTAAGTATTTAACTCAAAACTTACATCTTATTCCACTCCGCTAGTTAGGTTCACTGCAGGGTGCTAACAGATAATTAACAATTATCATTTTATAGTTGATCTGTACGATAAAAATAATTACAATTTATTTCCTAATTATAAACAAGAATAAATTTCGTATCTATTGACATAATGATCATAATTAAAGATAATGAAAAAAAAAATGTGTAGTGTAAAATAATTATGCTTAATTATACGTGTATGAATCAAGAAATTAATATTAATACGCTACTGTTATTATATAATTTTATTATTAACTTGTGAAATATGATTAATTTATGTTTCTGTGATTTACGTATCGACAATTTACTACATTATTTAATTTTTATAAAGTTTGGATGATGCCTCGTTCAAAGTCGAAATACGTGTCGAATCGTTATCTGATGTTCAGTGGAATATTGCAATTTAAAGTTCTGAATGTTGCTCAACATATAGAAGTAAATTGGAGTAAAAAGACTTCTGTATATCTTTTTCCATCTATGATATTGATCGTAGGAAAGTGATGCGTCTCCATTTCTTCCTTCAGTTTTATAATATTTACTACATTGTGAGAAATAGTAATCACCTCTATTGGAATCGAAGATTAGTTGGCCTTTTATGTCAAGTTAGCCACACTTCTTCGCATAAGGCTTTGTCTTAATTTCTCTTATTCTGATACTATCTGTTTACGCTCCTTAATATTATGTATCTTACTATATCTATATGGAAAAATTGGTAATATTGTATGTTTGGTATGGAAATTGCTGACTTAGCTTTTTTCCCACGTAGATAAATATACTAACTTGTAAAAAAATCTGCTTTAGATAAATTATCATGCAAATTATTATAATTTCTGCTCACGTCTTGCCTGTGTATAAAGTAAGTATCTCAAAGTTTAACCACGTATAAATTACCAGGACTTGAATTATATAACATCAATATAATAATTAAAATATAAAACAAAAAGGCACGGACAAAAGTCTGTGGACCAAAACTTTAATATATATATATATATATAAAAAAACCAGGCCAAGTATTCTATGTATTAATTCAGAAAATGGTCTACCTATGTGCGAATATTCATCCAAATCTGCTCAACGGTTTACGCGTGATTGAATATCAAACAATCAAACATCTTCACAAACTATCACATTTATAATATTAGTAGCCAATAGGATATAATATTTAAGCTAGATTCCCAAAGATTTGAGAGAGCCTTTATGAGTACTTTGAGGTGTGTCATTTCAAAGTCAATTTAATATAACATTCGCTATGTTTTTCTTACGTAGACTTAAGCTATCACGTTGCTTACTGAGCTCCTGAAGCGTATTATAAAGGTAAATAGCAGAGTCAATTGAGGGAGACGGTTTATTGTCATACTTGCGCGGTTCATGGAAGGATCCACATGTTAAAGCTTTAAATTGCATTATATCGTCTTAAATTCTCAAAGTAAGAATAAAGGTTGTATTTAATTTGTATTTAAATTTTATATACTTACTATACAGACAGAAATATTAAACACTAGCTACCTAAGTTTTGCACAGTTACTAAACATGTAGAGATTATAGTAAATTATTGCAGCGGTCAGCAAAAGAGGCATTGATGGACAAACGTGTAAATGGAGGCCGAGGCGATGCCGAGGCACACATACGTAAGTCCATCAATTCCTAGTTGTGGCCAATGATTTTATAGTACTTTTCTCAAATAATACGCGGCAATTAAAACTAACTAAGTAGTACTAAGTAGAACTATATATATACTATATACATGACGAACAACGAAAAATACTTTTCACGTGCTAAAGGGTTCATTTGTTTTTTTTTCATTATTGAACGGGTTTCTTTTTCAAGCCAGTTCGAAATTTAAATAAAACTCTGATAAGTTGCCTATTTAGTTGCCATATTTTGGAGTAACAAATCGTTCCATTTTTAAAATACACGATAGATATGAATTTACATATATTTATTTGGCAGCTAAAACACGACAGATATGGATTTTCTTACATTTTTGCCGGCCGCTGCTCGCATGTATTTGGTCAGTATAGTAATTTCGATTTATCTCGTAGAAGGTTATCAAAATAATGCTCAAATTTCCAAGTATGTTTGAGAAAATGAAGTTTTATTATCCTATTTCTTCATTTAGTAATGCGTTTTATAACTGCAAGAAGCTCTATCACGATCGGATGAGTGGTTAAAGAATGCATGGAGGTCATATATTATGTACATTAATTTGTTTTTATTAAGTTTTTTTACACATTTTCATCAACTATCTATACTAATACATGGAGGGTCAGCTTTGGTTCGGTCATATTGCGAAAACGACTGAACTGATCGGTATAATACTTATATCATAAGATGCAGCGTATTTCGAAAAAGGTTTTAGTATGATATGTTAGGGATTACTTATGCTGAAGACAGGGTAACGAGCGGGAACAGCTAGTAATATAATAATGCAATTGTCTCCTTGTGGTAAAGGAATAGAAATACAATTCACCCCTCATTTCTTGCCCATGGGTGTCGTAAAATACGAATAAGGGATATAATATGCAAATAACATGCAAGAGAAGGAAAACTCGACACAAAACCCTAACCCCAACACGTCTGACCAGCGTGCTATAAAAGGTCAATTTCTCTTCTATTGAGCTGAGAAGATGATACTGAGATATGAATATAATTATTTATTATAAGTATTTTACTAGCTATATCGGCATGGATTAGCTATTACTATCTAAGTTGTATACCAATTGCCAACAAAGGTGCAGTGGCAAAGGAGGCAATGGTGATCGAGAGGTACAATATTGGAGGTTTTGGATCATAAGCTGACCCCTTCTGGTGCCTCTGATGGTTTGAGCAAGATCTGATCGGCCTATAGTTTATCAAAAACAACTAAATTGTATATACTAATTAAGTATTAATTCGCGTACTACTGGTTGGCTGGAGCTCGGCTGGTGTAGAGGTGCTGGAGGCCCTCCCTTTGAGGTGCTTCTGGTGCCTAGAGTTGGGGCACACCGTAGCGATGTGCTCGTCCCCGGTTGACCGCTCGGAACTTTGTTTCCGATGCAGCGGCCGGGGACATAAGTCAGCCGCATGCGTGGCTGTACCACACTGCGTGGTGTGCGAGTCTGCTGGCTGCCCGGCAGGGCACACAATGGGGGGACGCCTGTGCAAGGCCCCCTCCAAGAAGGCCAAACGGGCCGACAGACCCGAGACCATGTCCTGCAATTGAGAAAGCGTTGAGCGAATGCTCCGCTGGCGGTAACGCCGGACCGGAATGGAGGACGTGGCCCAACGGCCAGACGCGGGGGTCCCGGGGATAGCATGTCGAAAGACGATCTCTCCGGCCCCCTACTCTGCGTCGGACACGGTCCGCTGTGGTTTTAGTGGGTATTCCGGACAGAAATAGCTGGCTGGCGAGTCCCACACTCCCCCTTGTCTGTAACCGGCGGGGGATAGCGCGTAAATGCGTTTCCTCAGCGTCAAAAAAAAAAATATCAAAGGGGCTTTCGATAATATAGATCACAATTATCTTATCAAAAGCTTATACTCCTTAGGATTTCCTGGACATATACTGTCCTGGCTGTTTAATGCCAATGATGAATAAGAAAAATCAAAAAGAAGTTGATAATAAAACGATTTTAAATGTCTGCTTCTTCCAAAATTTTGGCGCCGCGCGCAGGTGTAATTCTAAATCCGTCTCTGCTTAGGTATTTTAAAAGCGGTTATTTACGACTATTCCTTATGAGATTTATTGACGTCAATCCAACTGGTATGCAAAAAATTGCATACATTCATGATGAAATTCTCCAAATATTTTTTTTTTATAAAGTTATATAAAATAACAATATAATTTTTTTATTGTGAAATCATCAAGTCTTTTAAAAATATCACAATATCCATAATCAATGTCTAATAAATAAAAACCTTGATTTTAATTGACCATCATAACAAAAACTGTTAGTCCAATTATAGTCCAACTCATCTGAGATATGATGTATGTCATGCCAATTAAATTTTAATACCATCTCACACGTTAAAGCGACAGCCCTAAGTTTGTTACAGCCTTCATACTTAACAATATTTTATTGCTGTTACTGGCAACCGCCATTAACGTACTTAGTTGCCTAAGTATATTTTTATCATATCTCATTTTTATAACAGTTTTTCTATGTTCAGGTAAACTATCTGTGTATTTAAATATTTTTGTATTTTCAGGTAAATTGTTTGCGTATTTTAATATTTTTCTATATTCAGGTAATCTATCTGTGTAATTAAATGTTTTTGTATGTTCAGGTAATCCATCTGTGTATTTAAATATTTTTGTATTTTCAGGTAATTTGTCTGTGAATTTAAATATTTTTCTATGTTTTGGTAATCTATCTGTGCATTTAAATATTTTTATATTTTCAGGTAATTTGTCTGTGTATTTAAATATGTTTCTATGTTCAGGTAATCTATCTGTATATTTAAACGGTTTTGTATGTTCAGTTAATCTATCTGTGTATTTAAATAGTTTTGTATTTTCAGGTAATTTGTCTATGTATTTAAATATTTTTCTATGTTCAGGTAATCTATCTGTGTATTTAAATATTTTTCTATGTTCAGGTAATCTGTCTGTGTATTTAAATATATTTCTATATTCAGATAATCTATCTGTGTATTTAAATATTTTTCTGAAATAGATTAATAAGCAAAAATCAAGCTAATCAATCGTATTCGCTAAGTTTATAGGCAGTAGCGGCTGTACACGAGGGTGGTCTGGTCGCTGGCACTGTACGACGCACCCGTGTCGGTGTGGTGCCTGACCGTCGGAGGTAGAGCTCTCCTGTGTCTACCAGAAAGGGCCATAGCGGTTAGGGTAATACGCTGATACCGCACGATGGTGACGGAAACAGCGTGCCTGTTGGCCGGAACTCCCCGTGGGACCTTCAGGCGGAGATGCTCGCTGTACTCTATCGGCGGGGGTCGGCGACACATGTCGGGGTGGCACTGTCTCGCCCAGTGACAAGGCCGTCTAGCAGGGCAACACCCGCCGTGACGTCGTTGCCCGTTGCGCCGTGAATTCATCAGAATCGACCTAACGCTGCCGACCCTCGCTAAGGTGATGCTCGACAACGTCAAGAACTGGGACGCGGTCGCCACCTTCTGCAAGGCAGTCACCTAGAGGAAGGAGGTGGCGAGATGGGTCTGAAAGGAACCTATTCAATGACACGCCCCGCCGCCGCCACATGGAGCGGTACAAGCACATGTACCTGCGCCTGATGCTACCCTAGCCGAGACATCCAATAAAAATGCTCAGGGTCGACATAAAGTTCTTTGTCGTCTTTCACGACGTCCATAAGCAAAATAAGGGTCATCATCATCATGATGATGATGATGACATATGATTAAAATCATCTAAACTGTCCCACTGTTGGGCTCGAGCCTCCTCCGTAACGAGATGGAAATTGACCTATACCACGCTGGTCAGACTTGTCGGTATAGGGTTTTGTTTCGAGTTATTCTTCTCTTGCATACATGTTATATGCGTTTCATATCCCCAAGTCGTCTCTTACGATCACCCACGGGTAAGATAGGGAGTGGTGAATTGTATTTTTACTCCATCAACACACGGAGTTACATACTACATTTGATAGTAAGCCTTATTTATTTCTCTTATTATTGAAAAATAAACTTGTATTCAATATAAGAGACTTTTATAGTGAATTGAAAGACGGTCTTGGTATTATTATTGCTCAAATTATTTAATATCGTTCAATGTCAATTTTTATGTAAGTTTTAACGAATAAAAATATACATAAACGAAATAGACAGCCCTACATTTATTGCAGGGGCTGGCCCTTAAAGATATTACAGGTATTAAATTTATTGATCTATCTATTTGTTATAGTCTTGAAAGATAACGATAATGTCGATTAGCATTTTATGCTCGGTTTCTGTTCTCGCAGATACATACATAAATGTATAAGAATTGTAAAAATAACTTATTGAACTAGTTAAGTTTAGTTAAGTTTATTTCCTTAGTGCAGGGTAGTGTATAAAAAAAAAGAAAAAAAAATAATTATAATAATTTTACGAATTTAAAATTCACACAAACGTATGTCCGTACAGACGTTGTTGCTGCTAATATTATTTTTCTAGAGACATAAACGTATATCTGTCTAGAACACCTTGTAAGAAGAATATTAATACCAATTAAATATTACGAAAGCAGGTGTTATATTTCTATTCATTACTAGCTGATCCACGTAGCTTCGTCAGACAATTATAACATTTTATAGTATTAAATTCCATCTCATAAATTCATAATCGAATTACTGTCATTCTATACTATACTATCAATATATGAAAGTTTGCAACTACTGGCTAAACAGCTGAACATCAATAAGTATATTGAAGATCTTATTCAATATATCACAGTCTTCTGTCTCAGTCACTCACTCACTATTAGTATTATAAGTTTTTATTTTAAATTTTTGATGTGATAACGTCTTATAAATCAATGGAAGCCAGCTGCATGCACGAAAAGGCGTCATATTTCGCTTGAGCTGAGCGTGCAACCGAGAGCGCGGAACAAGCGATAGAGAGGCACGATCAGCCTTAAGAGATCGTGCATTTTAAGAATTTGAACTATTTTGTCAACAGATTGTAAAGTGAAGTAGAAAGTTAATATGGTTGCCATTGTTTATGTTTGTTCAATTTATAGAAGTATGGAATTTTTCACCAATTTTTCTTATGAAGTTTTTAAATTTTCTGTTATACAACCCTTTTCTTGACAATAATGAAAAAAAGGAATTATCCATTTTGCAGCAGTCATTTATAAGTCATGCATATACATACATTGCGGCGATTCATTTTTATTTATATAGAATATTCGTCCACCTTAAATTACTCACAGTATACTTATATTTAGACATTCTGGTAGGTTATATATCCTCCAAGTTATACCAATAACGAATATTGTTGGAACACGTGCAAACAACAAGTGGGACAAGGCACTTAACGCAGTTAACATGGTCTGTGACGCATAGAAGGGTCACGCTATGAAGAGCGATCGTTTGTCTAACAAATAGATGGCCTATTAAACCTTTTCATATTGTTTAAAGCGTTAATATATTTTCAACTATTATTTTCTGTGTGGTAACGGAATAAATATGCAATCCACCACCGACTATCTTACCCGTGGGTGATCATAAAAGACAACTAAGATATAAAACGCATATAACATCTATGCAAAACAAGGAAAACGCTAAATAAAATCCTATACAACACGTCTGACCAGCGTGGTGTAGTAGGTCAATTTGCCTCCCATTATAGAGCAGGCTCGAGCCCAACAGTGGTACATATATGAGCTGAGATGATGATGATGATTTATTAGGACTGAGAATGTGATAGATAGAGAAAATATCAAACCGTTCTTTTACTTCGTCATCATCATCATCATAGCCCATATATATCCCACTGTTGGGCTCAGGCTTCCTCCGTAATGGGAGGGAAATTAACCTACTATACCGCGCTGGTAAGTCGTGTTGGTATAGGGTTTTGTATCGAGTTTTCCTTCTCTTGCGTAGATGTTATATGCGTTTATATCCCTTAGTTGTCTCTTACGATCACCCAGAAAACAGTATGAAACTAAAATTAATGCGTTCGAAATGCAATCTCTACGGAAAATCTATGGAGTCAGGCTGACCGATCGCATTCGTAACGATGACGTAAGAGAGCGAGTAGGTATGAAAGGGAGTATTGGTGTAAAGATGCGAAAGGGAATACTCCGATGGTTCGGACATGTGGAAAGAATGCCAAACGAACGTCTGGTTAAGAAGATATACAATGCGAAAGTGAAAGGATTTAGGTACCGGGGGAGACCGAGACTAACCTACCTAGACCAGATCGGTCATGTACTGAAGGAAGGTGGAGTCAAGAGTCTCCCAAACCGATGAGCGTGTATGAAGAGAATTATGAATGTTGAGGAAGCGAGTGAAGTATCCAAGGATAGAGTTCTCTGGCACTCTGTTCTCTCTGCCTACCCTGCAAGGGATATGGCGTGGTGGTATGTATGTATGTATCACCCACGGGTAAGATAGGGGGTGGTGAATTGTATTCTTACTCCGTCACCACACGGATAACTTCTTACTTCTTAATTACTTCGTACATGTCACCAAGGGTCCTTAACCTCGCATAATAAAATATAACAACGTAGGTGTTAGGTCCTTAAGCGACCCGACATGCGTCCTCTTTGCGTTTGTATTAAGTAAACTACTTGATTCGCTCCACAATGCAATTTATCACTAGAGTAGCTTCTGTTGTCCCCACACCTACGCTCAAAATAACATTCCTTTAGTGGTAAGTTCTATTAACGATGTTACAGTAAACATCTAATAGCTCGCTTCTTACAATCTTGGTAGATTCATTTAAATTGATTTTGAGAAAAAATGTAAAATTATGTATATGTAATTATGTATATGAAAAGAAATGTATATGTAAGTACCCTTATGAGGCTTATGCAATAATATTAATAAATTATTTAATTTAATTTGTGGATACCTACTGTAAAAGTATTCAAAACTTCGAGAATCAAATAAAATTAAACGCAATAAAAAACATAAAATTTACATTATTTTATAATATTTATTTAACAATTAATTTATCAACAAAATTGCTGAATATACAGGGTGGAAGGAGATCGCTACCGAAAATAAAGACAGGTAACCCTACTAGTCCTACTTGTAATGATAGGCTAAAAAAAAATTGGATTCGAATGAAAAAAAAAAACTTTTTCACCACGCGAGGTCATTGAACTCTTGAATATATGATCGTGAGTTTTGAATAGATTGCGTCTTTTCTCATCTGAGTAAAGTTACGTATTTTTTATGGATTTATGGCAGTGCCATGTAACGACATGGCACTGCCCTAATACGATGGAATGTGAAAAATAATTAAAATCCGTTGTGAAAAAAAATATTTTTCTTCTAAATCCATTTTTTTCTAGCCTATCATTACAAGTAGGGTCACCTGTCTTTGTTTTCGGGAGCGATCCACTTCCACCCTGTATTGGGAAAAAAAATATCATACAGGTTACTTAATGATTCCTAATGTTTACGCGAGTATTACATATTTGAAATAAAACTATTTTTACAAATTCTGTCGCGTATATATTTGATTTTGTTTTGCCCGAAGTTTCGAACAGTTTATAACGTTCAACTCAGTCTTCCCGTCACCATGAACGCTGTAAAAGAACATTAAATACATTTTTGCAAACATTCTATCAAATCAGCATCTTTGGCATATAAAATTAACATAACTAATAATTAATTTCTCATTATTATAAATGTAGAAAAACATTATCATCAACGTCATTATCCTGCCGCTATTGCCTTATATCCTTGGATCGTTGATATGCCTTGGGATCAACGTAATTAATTCCATACTATATATTATTAGACTTCATTTTATAACCGGCACCTGCCTAATGTCAACCCTTGAAAATTAAAAATCAATCATTTCACATCAGATGGAGTTGACCCAGATAGTTGTAAACCTCATAGTCATCATATTTATATTTCATCACCTAATTGTATAGCCCGCATAGTAGATGAGACTATTATCATCTTTTATAACACTAAAAGAGGCTTGCGAAAGTTTTATTTTATTAAAAATCCATAGATTAGCATTTTATAATAATACTTTTTGCCAATCTCAAATTATAAACCAAGACTCTCACCACGTAAGTTCTATTTGTATACATTGAATTAATAAAGCAATGAGTAATTTCTTTTAATATTTAAAAAGCCATTTATTAATAATAAATATTGGAAAACAACTTTTCCATATGATGACGGAGTAAAAATATCATTTACCACCGACTTTCAAAAAGGTAAAAGACATACATACATACATACATACATATCATCACGCCATATCCCTTACAGTATAGAGGCAGAGAGAACAGAGTGCCAGAGAACTCTATCCTTGCATACTTCACTCGCTTCCTCAACATTCATAATTCTCTTCATACACGCTCGCCGGTTTCGGAGACTCTTGACTTCACCTTCCTTCAGTACATGACCGATCTGGTCTAGGTAGTTTAGTCTCGGTCTTCCTCGGTACCTACATCTTTCCACTCAGGTAAAAGACAACTATGTGATATAATCCCCGTGAGGCGACGAAATAAGAATACTATTATCGTCACCCCTTACTTGCCCCATGAGTGTCGTAAAATTTACTAAAGCTCTCGCCTGAAAAATTTATTGTTATAATTTTCTCTAACTGCGATCGCCAACCTGCCGATAAAGCGTAGTGATTTTTTTTTATTATAAATCAATTTTTACATATTAATGGTACATAGCCCCACAAAACCGTGTTATCGGTTTGACTGTGGGATCGAAGACTCTCTATATAAATATGATTATAATAAGATCTACGTAACAACTAAACAAATTTTAATTCATTTTAACGTACATACATACACACGCATACACCCTCCATCACACACACATACTTATATAAATATACAAGATACATGTATCAATCATGACGATATGATATTGTCATGATTGGTTCATGTAATATTTTTCAAGTTTATTTTTAAAGATTACCTTATTTTTTTCATGGCGGATGTCTACTGGCATATTATTTAAAAGGTAAGGTAGACGCTTTTATAATGTTCTGTCACCGAAGTAGTTGGTAACTCGGGGGACATTAAATCTGCCTGCAGTCATCGAGCGCGTATTATAATCGTTATGTATATATGTTAGATTAAGCTCTTGACTGCCGTGATTATTTACGGATAGTAAAAATTTGTGTTTTAAACTAATTGGTAATATATTACATAATGAAAATAGTTTTTTTGTAGTCACCTTTACCACTGTTTTTAACTTTTTTGTTCACAAGACTATCTTCTCATTTATGGTGAGGCCAATAACCAACAAATAATAGCGAAAGACTGAACGATGATGGATTCATATGACACGCAGATAACAGCAATGCAAGAGATTTTCTCTCCAAACTCAATATATAATGTGGCATTACATATGCCCAGCTTGGTATAGTAGATCAAATTCAACGGAAAGGCCGATTACGGAAATGGCTCGAACCTAACAACGACACGTATATAGACCAAGAAGAAGTCCTTTTTTTCTAATTTTATACACTTTGGCGTTTGTATGTGTAGCTTTATAAAATAAGTCACCCTCACCCCTAAAATATTTAATAAAGTCGATCAGATTCAATTCTCGTCTCCAAGTCAGTGTCGTCGGAAACAGCGAACATTTTATTGATTTGCTCCATTGAACTTGTAAAAGGGAACGTAAACACGGCGAAAGTGCTTTCAGTCATTTTGCTTTAGTTATTTTACTTCGATGTTCTTTTAGTTTTCATCTATCCATCAGTTTATACATCATCCTCCTCAAAGAAGAATAGCGCCACAGTCGTTACAGTAGATATTATAGGTTTATGAAAAGAATTTACCACTTTTTTGATGATCTTTTAGTTGTTTTTATGTCTCTCATAGAATAGTAGAGCGGTGGTATAGTTTTAATTTGAGAACAAAGATTAATTTAATTGAAGGACATCGAAACTTAGATTTCCTAACAAGAGAAGTATTCAATAACTTCTCTACATGGTCCTAGATCAAGACATGTATAAACAATAGTAAAGAGAACATTGTATTTTATTCTATAGCAAACCCAACCCATTGGTTTGTTTATAGAAGTGGTGAGTTACATCAATGGGGATAGTATATAAACCTTCTTCGTGAAAAAATACATATACATACCAATTTTCATAATGATCGGTCAAATAGTTTCTGAGTTTAGCGATGTCATATATACAAACATCCTCTTTTATATATGATAAGATATATACGCAATATATAGATGTTTACGTATTGATGGAAATCCATTTTCATTCTTAAACAAATCACTAAACGGCAAGAGTATCTTTCAAATGAGAGAATGAGCCTACTAGCCTACTACACCACACTTGCCAGAAAGTTTGGCTTAAAATTTTTCTCATATTGCACTAATAGTATGAACTTACATCAATTAATATATTTTTTTATACCGACGGGAAAGAAAATGTTGGTGAACATTGCATTCTTTGTCGAAAACACGCGGTAAATTTTTATTGCATAAATATTCAAATTAAATTTCATTGATTGCTATTGTTATCATTTTGTTATGCTCGTTTATATTTCTTTATCTAATCAATGTAGCTGAATTGGCTTGACCGATGTTGGAAAATTAAGAATAATAATTGTCTAAAATACCATAACAGTACTTATTTTAAAGGCAAAACGTAGTGCAGATAGTTCTCCATAATAAACACAGGGTGATCCGATAAAGATGATAAAAGTAAACCTATACCAATACCTACATATTGTAAAGAATAATTTTAATTATTCATCAATCTCTTTTGCAATGCATAAATTAATATGAAACTTTATGACGAGTACGCGTAATTAATTATTAAGACTTACCAAGTGAATAAACTTAAGAATTATCTCATCATCTCAGCTCGTATATGCACTTTTGGGCTCGAGCCTCCTTCGTAATGGAAGGGAAATTAACGTATTATACCACGCTAATCAGACTTATTGGTATAGGGTTTAGTTTCGAGATTCTTTCTTTTACATAGATGTTATATGCGTTTTATGTCCCTTAGTCGTCTCTTACGATTACCCACAGGTACGATAGCGGGTGGTAAATTGTAATCTTACTCCGTCACCGGACGGAAACTTAAGAATAAATCTATATTATTATATTTCCCATCTCATCTGTAGCTCCCATAAAAATAAAAGAAGGATAGTTTGGCAGAGTCACATAGCTAACATCTCAGTTTATATTTCCCACTGCTGGACTCCAGCCTCTTTCATATTATGGGAGAAATTAACCTAGTACAGCACGCTGGTCGGACGTATTGGTAAGGTTTTATTTCTAATTTTTCCTTCCCTTACCTAGATGTTATATGCATATTTTATCCCTTAGTCATCTTTTACAATCGCCCATGGGTAAAATATAAGGTGGTGAATTATATTCTTACTCCTTCATGACATGGAAAATCATAGATATAACCCTAAATAGATTTTAATAAATTATTATTTTCAGAAAAGATCTATAATAAGACCATTAGACCATTTGATTTCTTCAAATAACGAAATGAAGTACCCACAAAAAAATGTGTTCTAAAAATGCATTGGACAATATTACGAGGCAAATATTTCAAAACATTCACTTTAAATATACGAGGAAGGTTGGAGTACAGGTAATATTACTACTACATTTTGTAAAATGGTAAATTGTAAATGTGAATGAATGAAATGAATGTGAATGAATCGTGAATCTGAGCAAAACCAAAATAATGGTCTTTGAAAGAGATGAAGCCAGAACAGATGTAAGAGTAACAATAGGTAATGATGTACTCTAGTGCAAGAGGATCAATTTGTATATCTTGGATGTGGATTTTGCCGAGATGGAAGGTACACCACTGATATAGAGCGAAGAGTGAATGCGGGAAATAGAGTGAACGGAGCGTTGGGGCAACTTCTTGGTAGCCAACACCTCAGCCAGAAGGCACGTGTAGCAATACATAACGCAGTGCTTGTCCCAACATTACTATATGGAAGCAAGAGTTGGGTATGCAGAAAAGAGTATGAAAGTAAAATTAATGCGGTCGAAATGCGATCTCTGCGGCAAATCTGTGGAGTTAGGCTGACCGACCGCATTCGCAACGACGACGTAAGAGAGCGAGTAGGTATGAAAGAAAGTATTGGTGTAAAGATGCGAAAGGGAATACTCCGATGATTCGGACATATGGAAAGAATGCCGAACGAACGTCTGGTTAAAAAGATATACAATGCGAAAGTGGAAGGATGTAGGTACCGGGAGAGACCGAGACTGACCTACCTAGACCAGATCGGTCATGTAGGTACTAAAGGAAGGTGAAGTCAAGAGTCTCCGAAACCGGCGAGCTTGAATGAAGAGAATTATGAATGTTGAGGAAGCAAGTGAAGTATGCAAAGATAGAGTTCTCTGGCACTCTGTTCTCTCTGCCTACCCTGCAAGGGATATGGCGTGATGATATGTATGTATGTATGTATGTACATTTTGTAAATAAATAAATCGGTAAATCATTAAGAAGAAAGTTGTGAAGCATAATTAGGGAACATAAATGCCTCTTAAACTCTTTTTCTCGGGAATACAAAAATGTTAGGAATCAGAATTTAACACCTTCCCATAGAAATTTTCACTTCAATTTCCTGATGTTTACGCGAGTTTGCACATGTGTAATAATACTATTTTAGAGGACTGTCCTCTTATCACCGAAAAGAAAGATCGAGTACCAGTGGCCCGCTTGGCTTCGGCGAAGAGAGGAGTTGCACGGTGGGTCTATGGCGTCACGCGCCGCCCCTTCTGTCACCCCGGACCGATTTAGCGGGCCGAGACGTATCCATAGACCACCGAAAAAAAAAAAAAAAAAAAAAGAACTGTCCTCCTATGAACATGAACGCTGTAAAGAGTTGGAAACGTCGGTAAATTAAAAATCAAATACAAATACGATAGAATCCGTAAAAATAGTTTTATTTCAAATGATTAATTACCTGATATTCTATCAATATTTATATTCGTGTCACTAGGGTAAGGTAAAAATAAGTTATGTTTGGCTGGAAGCGGTTTACTGAGATTTTTTTGGACTTCCTGCTTACTTATACGTTTTATAAATGTGCAGATGTAGAACTATTTCAGTATCTACTGTAAAATGAGAGCCGTACGCTAAAAGTATTTATCAAACACAATGCTCATGAACTATGTAGGACCTCGTTTGCATGCCAAAGTTACGATCTATGGAGAATATACGTGCAGACGCGTTCGTACTGAATTCAATTTCAACATTGTCTAGAGTAACGATCTTGCATTTATTTTAGGATCTGGCTTTTAATATATACGAATATATTAAAAATGGACATGTTTTTAAAATTTTGTTTTCTCTTTGAGTGATTAGAGAATAAAAATACAATAAGCAACTGTAAATTAAATGTTGGTATTAAAATTAAGCATGCTAAATTATATTAGACCATATAGTCAGTTATTATAAGATTAAATATTATAAATCATTGAACTGAATAAATAAATCATCCAATCGTTTATTTAACTCGACTAAAACGTAAAACTCCTTTGTAAAACTAAACTAAAAAGGGAATAAATTTATTTGAAAAGTCAGCGCTTTTATATCCATTCTTGTAACGGCCCCAGAGCCTTATTTTTCATAAGGCATTCTGAACTATCTTTGTAACAGGATTCCTGTACAATTCTCTAGGTAAAATATTATCTATCTATATTAATTTAAGTCTTGTAATACATTTTTGAGTCATTTACTCTTGATCTGTGATATTTACGCGAGTAATACAAATTTGAAATAAAACTATTTATACAAATTCTATCGCTTATGTATTTGATTTTTAATATACTGACATTTTGAATAGTTTACAGTATTCATGATCATAGAAGGACTCTCGTGACCATGAATACTCCCGTAAAAATATTCCCCTAAAATTTTGCCGTAAAAATAGGTTTACTTGCATTACTTTTCTTAAAATTTGGCATATTGATATAACTTCCATGCCATGATGATTAATAAATGCTAACAGATATTGGCAGCATGGCTGTTATAATGTAAACATACAAATAGTCTTATTATGAGGCCGAAAGTGGTCGTAAGAAATCCTTATTTATCAAATTTTCTTGTATACTATTCATTTGGCGCCAAAAGTATATTGCAAGTGAGACTTAAAGCAATAAGTATTAGAAATCAGTTCAAAATAATTTAAGTTTTTATACTTTATAATTATTAGCAATGAGATTTTTTTTTTTCATTTATGGTAACCAATGTTTAATTATTTAATTCTCAACAATATAGATAAATATCAATAAAGCTGCTAACTTTAAACTAACACTTATATTTATATGTCTAAAATATATATTAAAATTTAAGTTATTATATATTAGGGCTGTACGAACCGTTTAGTGTTTAAGAAACCCGCCTACCTTACCTTACCATATTTTATAACAATTATATTGTATTAATAATTTGTTTCCGTGTGGTGACGGAATAAGAATACAATTTACCACCCCATATCTTATCCGTGGGTGATCGTACGAGACGATTAAGGGATATAAAATGCATATAAAATCTATGCGAGAGAAGGAAAACTCGAAACAAAACCCTATACCAACACGTCTGACCAGCGGGATATAAAAGGTTAATTTCCCTTCCATTTACGGAGGAGGCCCGAGCCCAACGGTGGGTCATTTATGGGCTGTGATGATGATGATGATGAGAAAAATAAATAAGAAATTATGTTTTAAATTTATATTTAATTTACTACTTTACTACTTTATTTGATGATGATGATTGTATTAAATATTTGCACTCCTTATTGTGGCTAAATATAGAGATACCTACTAACCTCATTCTGTAATAAGACTGTACTTACCTATATTGCAAATAAAATGATTTGATTTGATTTTATTTGACCGTGCCAGTGTCGTAGATTCGATTCCCATGTAGGATAATATTTAGGATGATCTATAAATTGTTTTTTTTTTAATCTAATTGTAATTTTCTACATTAATTACATTTTAATAAAGTATGCCGCGATACAAGGATTATTTCCTTAGTGCAGAGTGTTTGTCTTTAAAAAAAAAATAAGAAAGGGAAACACCTCTAATATTTAAATAATAACACATTTTTGCACTATCATTAGGGAAACAAAAATACATGAAAATATTTCCAATCTTATAAACATGAAAACGTTCGTTCAAATTGCTTTTAATATTGAACTTACGTATTTAAATCTGAACTCATCTTCCTGAAACATTTAATGGTGGCAATAAAACGGGCCCTGAGTGAAATTCAGCTGGCGTGACGTTCTTAAAGTTGCGACTCTTTACGACGATCTTTTTAGCAAATCGAGATCCGGCATAAATGACCGAGGTGAACACAGCCATATCTGAATAATAGAAACCAACCTTTCTCTCAAAGTAGTACTTTATGTAGAATCCTTCCAAAAATTCGTCAAGAAAAAGTCTTGTGAAAACGTACTAAATAACTTAGCACCTAACAATATTTTTAATTAATATAATCATTCATTTTCCTACTCTTATCCCAATCACTTGGGGTCGATACAGTATGTACTCTTATTTCATAGTACATATATAAAAGTTATTGGCAATAATTTTATGACCGATCTGCCAGACATCAACTCTCCTTGGGAATGTAATTGTTGACCAAACGACATCAGATGGAGTTGGCCCAGGTCGCCATAAGGCTCTTAGTCGTCTTTTATGACATACACGAGCAAAGTAAGGGTTGGTAGTATTCGTAGCCGCTACTACACAGCATTCTCATTTGTCTTACTCGTAGATGTCGCATATTTTGAGTAAGAGCTTTATATCAGCCTGAGTCAACTTTATACCGTCTGATCAATAGCTACATCCTGAGGAGGGTTAATGTCAGACAGACTGCCGGTCTGAGCAGTGGCAATATGTTGTGTGAAGTGAAAGAGGTGGCTGTCCAATTTTCTGGTTGGGTTTTGAATTTTAAATGGTAGACCACTTAACTATACGCCTGTTATTACAAAGATCCATGGGCGGCAGTAACACTTACCATCAGATGTACTGCTTGTTATCAAAAATATATTCCTAATCACAATTTTTTATTTGTAATTGATGAAATTCTTAATCTATATATAAATTACGCGTCACGTTGTTTGTCCGCGATGGACTCCTAAACTACTTAACCGATTTTAATCGAATTTGCACAGCATGTGTAGTTTGATCCAACTTAAAAGATAGGATAGCTTCCATCTCAATTTATGGTCGCAATATTATTTTATTGCAAATTATTTGTTTATTATTTGACAATCATCCCTGAATCCTGTTGTCGGCTTGGTCCAAGACCCCAGATCCAAGCTAACTCGGCACTATACCGAAGAGATCCCGGACGTCAGCTTGTACGAGATCAGAATGGCTCTAAAACAATTAAAGAACGGAAAGGCAACGGGAGATGATGGAATTACCACAGAGCTCCTGAGGGCAGGCGGCAAGCCAGTTTTAAAAGCCCTGCAGAAGCTGTTTAATTCCGTCATTCTCGGGGGCGACGTTCCAGATTCGAGGACCAGAAGTGTGGTGGTGCTGGTTTTCAAGAAGGGCGATAAAACGGTCCTAAAGAATTACAGACCCATCTCACTCCTGAGCCACATGTACAAATTGTTTTCGTTATAGTACCATAGACCACATCCACACGTTACGCCAGATTATACAGAAGACCAAGGAGTATAATCGGCCTCTGTATCTAGCGTTTGTGGACTCTGAGAAAGCCTTTGATTCTGTCGAAACTTGGGCTCTGCTGCAAGAGGTGCCAAATTGACTATCGATATATCGAAGTGCTGAAGTGTTTGTATAAAAACGCTACTATGTCGGTCCGCATCCAGGATAAGAGTACGAAACCGATTCAGTTGCAGAAAGATGTGAGACAGGGAGACGTTATCTCTCCGAAACTGCACTGGATAATATCTTCAAGCTCTTAGACTGGACCGGACTCGGCATCAACATCAATGGCGAATACATCACTCACCTTCGATTCGCAGATGATATCGTAGTCATGGCAGAATCCCTGGAGGACCTTGGCACCATGCTCAATGACCTTAGGAAGGTCACCCAACTAGTAGGGCTGCAAAGAACATGGACAAGACGAAAATCATGTCTAATGCCCATGTCATTTCTGTACCGGTCCTGGTTGGGAATGCGATTCTCGAAGTTGTCGATCACTATGTTAACCTAGGACAAACAGTCCAATTAGGTAGATCCAATTTCGAGAAAGAGGTCAGCCGACGAATCCAACTCGGCTGGGCAGCGTTCGGGAAACTTAGGAGGATCTTCTCGTCTAATATTCCGCAGTGTCTGAAAACAAAGGTTTTTAACCAGTGTGTGTTACCAGCGATGACTTACGGCACTGAAACGTGGTCTCTAAATGTCGGCCTCATAAAAAGGCTCAAAGTCGCTCAGCGTGCTATGGAGAGGGCTATGCTTGGTATTTCTCTATGTGACAAAATCCGGAATACGGAAATCCGTAGAAGAACGGGTGTAACCGATATAGCCCGAAGAATTAGCACGTTGAAGTGGCAATGGGCAGGCCACATCGCTCGACGAACCGACAACCGTTGGGGAAAAAAGGTTCTCGAGTAGCGACCACGAATCGGATGACGCAGCGTAGGACGACCCCCCACTCGGTGGACTGATGACCTCATCAAGGTCGCAGGAAACCGTTGGATGCAGGTGGCACAGGACCGTTACAGATGGCACTTTCGTGGGTAGGCCTATGTCCAACAGTGGACGAGTACGGGCTGATGGATGGATGGATGATTTGACAATCACAATTATCTGTTATCTCCAAACGATTCTAACAGATGGCGGGGCGGTATCAGTTGACTGAACTGAGTAAGAATTTCATTTTTGTTTTTTTTTTTTATATACAGTGCAGGGTGGCGTGTTTATATATATAAACACGCCACCCTGCACTAAGGAAATAATCCTTGTACTGCGGGGGACTTTACAAACATGCAATTAACGCAGACAAATTACAGCCAGACTCAGAACAACACTTTGTGTCGCACAAAGTATTGTCCTGCGTGGGAATTAAACCCACGGCACTGGCACGGAAGATCGATATCTTAACCACTACGCCATCTGTGCAGTCAATTGGTACTATGTTAAACGTACAAATGTTTCATATAAGCTACAATTTATTAGCATAACCACCACGTGTTACTAAAGCTACCCTAGCCACAGCAACGCGTGGCCGGATCTGCTAGTATATGTATGAAGTTCTTGAGTTACCAATTTCAAATGTCCAATAAAATTTATATTCATAAAAATGTAATTCTAATTTTCATCTAATCAATAAACATGGTACCGAATGTTGCAAGTCATTAGGCGTAACAAATCAGTGATTTCAACATAAACAACTTCACAAAAATATTTCGCTTATCTCACAAACATCGTATATAATTGACATAAGTAGCGTTGTTAACTGCTAAATAAACGAAACGGAAGTGATATTAACATAATTACCATCATTTTACCGTCTGGTAGACAGTTCATTGGCCAGATGTCATCAGTATAGAGATAATCTTTTATTGTGACACGGTTTTCGTGGGCATAGTTAAAATGTTAGTTAAATAACTAAGAGATAAACATGGTTTACGTTACCGGTGAAATCAAAAAGTTGTAATAACCAAATCAGATATTTTAAATTCAAGTTAAAATTACTTCAAATCGTAAATTCATTCCTACACACTTTTTTTTCAAACATCACATTGGTACAAAAGGTAGATAGATATTCATTCCTACGCGTTTTTTTTCAAACATCACATTGGCACAAAAGGTACTCATTCCTACACGTTTTTTTCAAACATCACATTGGTACAAAAGGTACTCACTCCTACACGTTTTTGAAACATCACATTGGTACAAACGGTACTAGAAAAAAAAATTGGAGGACTAGTTGATGGCAAAGCGTAGTCTAAAGTCCCTGATTACCTGAAAAATATTACAAATAAATATTAAAGACAATTGTGCTACAATATTATCTATTAATATATCTATAAAATCCCACTCACTAAATACTTTAAAAACAATAAGATTAATATCTATACAAAACAATTCATTAATATCAAAACGCTTAAAAGTACTTTGTATATTAGAACAATAAGTACATCTCCATTCTTCGTGTCTAGATGACGTGCACCCACGAGATGAACAGATTATACCAGCATAAAAAGACCCCATTCGCAAGTATTATCAAAAAGAAATTGCGCTTAGTTGAGGCTCGTGAGGGGTCATAGGTTATTGGATATTCGTGCCACCACCCACAACTCGATCTATTGTCTCTAGTTGCTTATCTGAACATTATTTATAATGACTAAGATAGCGCATTATCGGTTGACTACACCTACGCTAAGAACACACAGCTTGATACCACATAAACTATTTTATCGATATTTAATTGGAAATATTAAATGTAATAAGAATTCGGTAGTAATTTCTACTAAATTACGAATGGTATTCCAAAATAGTGATGACAATTTTATTGGAATTCCAAATTGAAATAAATATGTATTTATAATTAATGTATTAAGGCATAATTCGGTAATCTCTTACAGAGATGTTTTTAAATACTTCTACACTCTAGCGATCTTCAGTGTTGGATGTATTAAAAGAATGCATACATTTACTCAACAGAGACAACGGCGTAATCGTCATGTTTGATAGGCAGGTTGGCGATTGAAATTGATGATCTAAAACTTATAAATATGATACTATAATTCCCAGAAGTTGCCGGTTATTTTTCTGGTGATCCTCAGTCGGTTTCATCATCATCATTCTCTTATTCTTATCCCAATTGCTTGGGGTCGATACAATATGTAACTCTTGTTTCATATGAAAGATTTACAAGCTCAGGATAACAATGAAACGCACGTCAAGGATTCATATATCGACATATATTTTTTTACGGATGACATAAAAAACAAAACTATCCCGCCAACCGTTTTCTTTTTTATTCGTCCGACCAACATGCCAGTATTGCTTTCCGTATTTAACCATTTTACGTAGTCTCTAAATAAGTAATGTAAATAAATAAAACCTCTTATAACATAAAATACTAAATGATTTTCTACTAGCATGTGGTCGAATAGCATAACTGTTCTTAACATCTAACATTCGGCCTTTCCTGACAATAAGTTTGTCCTCAAACTTAACTATCTATAGTCTAAGAATTAATTAGTTCACTAACCGATTAAGATTATATCAACAATCATTTATTATCGAAAATACTGATGGTTCTTATTAACATATAGTAATATTATTCTCAGCATTGCAATTATACTTGAAGATACCCATGGATCTATCAACATGTTACTAATATCTTCAAGTTATCAACAACAAATTAAATACTTCTCTCCATTAACCGGTCCATTAATTGAAAATACCCATGGATCTGTCAACATGGTTATACAATATTTTCAATCTTATAGCCGTAAACTATTGATTGGCCTATTCCAATCAAATACTTCATAGCACTCAGACCGGTTTATTGAAAATACCCATGGATCTGTCAACACGGTTATACAATATTTTCAATATCACAGCTGTCAAAATCTCACATTCCGAGTCTCATTGGTAGCTCCAATGCAACAGTTTTAATGCTTACATTAAATATTTTGATTGAAAATACCCATGGATCTGTCAACACGGTTATACAATATTTCCAATCCAAAATATCGGTTGGTTAGCAAAATACCGATTTATCTATCAAAATCGAATATTTTACCCGCTATACTTATTTAATACAATTAATTAAAAAAAATATCTCTAATTCGTAAACATATTGTTATACATATCTATTAAATAATAATATTCTATCCAAAATAAAATATTTTAATAACTAACAACAATCTATCAATCATTTGTTTCTCATTAGTTTCATATACTCATAGGATAAACACTTAAAAAAAAATGATAATCAAAATAAAACATTAGGTTCACATATTATTGCCCTAATTAGGAATTAACTCAAAAAAAAAAGTTAAGAATATAATGGAATATAATATTACTTATAATGAATTATGACATTCACTTAACCCATCTACCGTAAATCAGAACTGTCATTCTGCTCCACTACTGCTATTAGTGGTACCCTCACTTTTATCGTCATTGCAAGGGACTGATATCCAAGGTTTGATGCGGTCAGCCCATATATTACAGTAGTTCTTTTGTGTTATTTTTGCCCCGGGTATACTTGACTGTACACTTCGTATCTATCATTATCTAAAACTCTGGCAATTCGAAACGGCCCTGTAAATTTCGGGAGCAGTTTCTTACTTTTGCCATCGTTATTTGACACCGGTTTTAAAATTTTCACTAAGTCACCTATCTTATATACTCTAGCTTTAATTTTCTTTTTGTCGTATCTATTCTTCTGTGCTTCTTGATCTTTCTCTATGTATTCACTTACTTTTTTCCTTATTTCGTTTATATTACCTATCCGCCTAGTTTCACTCAAAATAGAGATAAATATGTTATCACCCTTGCTGACCATGGCAACGGCAAAAAGTGCTTCCGAAGGTGTCTTACCTATTCCTTTGTTAAGAGTGTTATTTAAGCCTAATTGTAATTTGCCTAGTGCCCGACCCCAATACTTTTCACCAAATTTGTCAGTATATGCGGTAAGTGCATCTAGAACTGTTCTGTTGTATCTTTCCACCTGACCATTAGCTCGAGGTGATGCAACAGCATTAAGGATGTGTTTTATATGAGATTCGTCACAAAAACGTTTGAATTCATGGGACGTAAAGGTTGAACCCTGATCCGATATCAATCTGTTAGGATATCCGAATGTGCAAAAGGTGTTCTCTAAAGATTTGAATAGTGAGCGAAGATTTAAGATTACGTAGTGGAGTCAGTATGCAAAATTTAGTGAATCCATCGTAGTCGATGGATAGACTCATTCTAGTGAACGAGTAAGTAATGTGACCATTAGTGTTTTTAACAAAAGGTCCTAAATGATCAATATGCACAGTATCAAATGGTTTATCAACTTCAGTTGTCTTTTCCTCACTAAAATGTCCGATATCGTCCTGACTTAATTTACAACGGTGTTAATTTTAATTCGTAATACAATCTTACAGTTATTTTGTCTGTCAGCCAGCACATGTGGTAAGTTGTGTAAGGGGTCTTTTCAAAATCTCCAATTTATCATATGTTTTAATGACAATGACGTCCTCTCTTTCAGTAAAATCCTCTCCAACTAACAAAGGTTGATTAAGCAAAGACGACTCAACAATATATGCATCAATTTCTGCTGTTACTTCACCGATATCTAAATTAATTTTTGTCTTACCTACAGGGATTGTCACGCTATTTAATCCACGTATATTTGGAACATAATTTTCTATTTTAGGTAGAGAATATCTCTCAACAATGTCTTGCCGTATCACAGTGCATTCGCTTCCAAAGTCTACATAACTCTCTATATTAATTTTATTATTTATAACAGCTGATTTATAGTATTTCGAACCAGGTTTAGATGTTTGTGTTAACATAGTTTTCTTATCAACTATAGAGTTATTGTTTGATTGACTATCGTCTTTAGGCCGGTAGCAATCTTTGGTATTATGTCCAAATCGTTTACAATTATCACATCTAATTAATGCCTTTGGACACTTACCAGAAATGTGACCCGATTCTTTGCAATTGACGCAGAAAATATCATTCATCGTTCTACTACGGCATTGTGCAGCTCGATGACCTATTTTACTACATTTAAAACATTTGTCATTTAAGGTGGAACTAGAAACGTTTGAGATGATCGGCTGTTTGACAAAACGAGAATCATTTGCCTCCCTACACAAATCTTTAAGGAATTTTAATAAGTCTTCCGGATCATGGCACCTAGCTGACGACGCACTTGTTCTAATTGTCCTATCCTCTATCCCATAAAACAGGCAGTCAACGGCTTCCTTTCCTTCTATACTACAAGCATTTAGTAATAAGATTTTATCGTAATAGTATTCGTCTATTGATTCACCTAACTTCATTCGCCTATCTAACATTTCCGATAATAAAGCCCCGTAGTTACTTTCAGAAGGGAATGCTTTTCTTAGTCTTTTCTGCCATTTGGGCCATGTCAGAAGAATGGTTTGAAGTCCCTCATACCATTTCTTAGCATGACCACCTAATTTTGGCAAAGCGTAATGAGCCGTTTGTTCATCAAACCAGTTGTAAATTTTTGCGCAATCATTAACCTTGGCTATCCATCCCTCAATACGCTGATTTTTCTGTGATGGGTCAAAGGTGGGTATAATATTAACATGCTTATCATAAGTAACTTAAGAGTGTGACCGAGTAAAACTTTGAATTATTTGTGCTACATCGTCAACACTAAGTAATAAACGAGGTTTACTTGTAGACTCAATTGCGTTCGTCACTGTTGGCTGCGAAGATGTAGCATTCGTTGTCTGTATCTCGGTCTGTAGCTCTGCACTATGCCGCGGCTGAATACCCATTTCTTCATGAACTTGTAGTGGTACTGTCTCCTGTAAAGTTCGGTAGTGTGGTATATATATATATATATATATATATATATATATATATATATATATATATATATATATATATATATAAGCGTGATTAGCTTTGTTAGTCAACAAAACAAAGGAAGAAGCAACAGCAGAGGCCATCATATCTAATGTAGATAAGCTTATACTTTATTCACATTCAAAGTAAGACATAGTACAAAATAGGTTAAGTACCTAATAAGATTAATGTACGACTGTTTCCGCAATAATCGCTATTATGCAATAAAGATATTTCATACTTATTGGCACACACATTAGTAATTAGTAGTCTCATTAATTGTAATAGTGAGTTTCTTTCTCTATAAGTATTATGGTATCCAATCATCAAAAATGAATAATAAATAAAAGACAAGAAACAAAATCTGTTTGATCTTTTGGAAGATGATAAGTATGTATCTACCTATACTATTAACGTTAGTGCTTCCATCCTACCATAAATAAACTTTAAATTCAATAACACACAAATGTGGAAGAGATGTAGGTATAATGAAAGTGATGAAAGCATTGTATATGTACATCTCGGTGAAAAGCGAGATAATATTTTTGTAATATAACCCACTCATTAATGTATACATATACATATATATATATATATATATACATATCATATATGTATATATACACGCATTCACATATACACTTTAATATCACTAATTATAATATTTAGTATAAGTAGGAAAGTGACTACACAACACTGGCCTGTATTGTTCGTTGTTCCGTGTGTAGAATGGAATCCGCGCGTCCCTGCTGCCGTCGCTTTATCGGAGACTGATCTTGCCTTACTCCGGGATCATTACTTTTTGATTTAGAAATGCGTTGATAGTCACGTGTCTTGTGACGGTATTTATTCTGCTTCCGAGTGGACCTGCGATTGTTTTCTGAAGTCGAACTCTCACTTTCAGAGTTAGAACTTTGTCGACGACGACGTTTACGACGCCTGGATCGCTTCGTGCGACTCCGGGAGCGTCTCTCGCAGTGTTCACTGTCGTTATCACTACTCATTTTCTAACATGTATATATATATATATATATAATTATATACGATTTCTTTTTGGATTCATGCCACTTCTGATGAAAGATTTACAAGCTCAGGATAACAATGAAACGCACGTCAAGGATTCATATATCGACATATATTTTTTTACGGATGACATAAAAAACAAAACTATCCCGCCAACCGTTTTCTTTTTTATTCGTCCGACCAACATGCCAGTATTGCTTTCCGTATTTAACCATTTTACGTAGTCTCTAAATAAGTAATGTAAATAAATAAAACCTCTTATAACATAAAATACTAAATGATTTTCTACTAGCATGTGGTCGAATAGCATAACTGTTCTTAACATCTAACACATAGTACAAATTGTAAAAGTTATTGGCAATAGTTTTATGACCGGACGTCAACCCTCCTTAGGAATGTAATTGTTGACCAAACGGCATCAGATGGAGTTGGCCCAGATCGTTATAAGGCTCTTAGTCGTCTTTTATGACATCCACATCCACGAGCAAAAGTAAGGTTTGGTAGTATTCGTAGCCGCTACCACATTGCTCCTCAGTCGGTTTATATAACGAAAAAGTAAATAGTATTAAGAATATAATGTACATGTAGATATTATATTCTTATTCCATCACCACATATATCTCTGATATATAGATACAGGGAACGCCATATAAGCAAGGCATAACGGCGCCAAAGCGTGAAAGGCGCCGTCATACTAAATTTAAACTTTTTTTAAATTTTATTACAACAAATTTACATAAAACTAAAGATTATTTATCAATATTAATGGTGAAATTTTATTATCTACCATCTATCAATACTGGTCAGACCGGTGGTGAAATTATTCTACATCTCAGTCTAGTTTTCAGGTTTAAGGTTGCAAAATATTGGTTTTATTTAAATACTTTCGTGGTCAGTGCATATTCATTACTTTTTAATTTTTATAATTTTGATGTTAATCATACTTTTGACTCAATAAAGGTGCTTGTTAGTATTTCGTATGATGACGCAGAAGATGTTTTGCATATCACTGTATAAAAATTATAGAAAATACAGAGGCGTGTGATCAAAACTGTTGTTGCAAAAATGAAATAAACAAAGCGTTTATCGGGGAAGGTTATAGGCTAAATGTCATCACGCTGCTAATCAAGAAAGTCCAGTAGTAACCATACCAACCAACGAAAGAATCGAACCATAGAACTCAGTGTTGCCAAGTTTTGACTTTGGAACTGTTTCCAAAAGTTGCCAGTTATGTCACTAAACAATTTTTTAACGACAAAACTTTTTTTTGGTTGCTAAGACTTGAGCAAAAGTCGTCACTTCTAGCGACAAACTCGCTAAATTGGCAACAGTGCTTGATTCGCGTAGAATTTATTATAAAATATTTGTACAATTTCTAGAATTTCCAAAAACTTATAATTTAATTTTGTATTTTTTGTAATAATATGTCCATGCGTGCCGACTTTCTTTGCGTGTCAATATATGAAATATTTTATTAAATTTTTATGCAAACATGTACAGCCCTTTGTCTTTTGTGTTCGCACGATAGTCTGCAGATTTGGAGTTATTAATATTGGAGAATGAAGCGATGGAAAGCGCCATTGAATGCGGTATGGCCTCTGCGCCAACCGCCTACAACAAAGAACGGGTTCCGGTGTCCCGCTCGCACGGCGCGGAGAGATACATCGCGGGGCGGGTCTATGGGGTCGTGCGCCGCTTCATCTGTCGCCCCGGACGGATTTAATGGAGTGTGACCAGACCATAGCTCGCCGCAACAAAAAAAAAATATGCTCTTTGCGCCCGCGTTACGACACGATTACTCGACTAAAATCAAAATTCTAATCAAATTTACCTCATAAATACCTGTATTTATAATTTTCATTCATTCATTCATATCAGCTCATATATGTCCCACTGTTGGAGTCAAGTCTCCTCCATAATGGGAGGAATATTGACCTACTATACCACGCAGGTCAGACGTGCTGGTACAGGGTTTTGTTTCAAGTTTTGCTTCTCCTGCATAGTTCGTTTTATATCCCTCAGTCGTCTCTTACGATAACCCACGAGCAAAATAGCAATTGGTGATTGTATTCTTACTCCGTCACCTCACACATATATTTATAATTTAATTATTTATAATTTTTAAATAGATACAACTAGGATTAGATTTGAATAAGAATTGATTTACAAATTCATGAGATTTAATTTTTTTCAAGGAGTCCTTTAATAAAATTAAAGTACTCTATCTCTCTCGAATTTATTCGGACATGTGCCGTGTTCTTCTTTGATAGTGTCAAAAGAAAAATAAAAATATATCCTGTGATGACTCTATATCATCATCTCCTCTCAGCCCACATATGTCCCACTGTTGGGCTCGGGCCTCCTCCACAATGGGAGGGAAATTAACGTACTGTACCACGCTGGTCAGACGTGTTAGTATAGGGTATTATCGAGATTTCCTTGTCTTTCACAGATGCCATATGCATATTAGGTATATCCCTTAATCGTCTTTTACAATCACCCACGGGTAAGATAGGGAGTGGTTTATTGTATTCTTACTTCGTCACCACACGGAACTTATATAATTTGGGATAAAAGCAAGAGGGTAATAAGCCCAAACCCATACACTTAAGATCCGTTCCGGAAATAACATGAGTGCTCGTCTTCATCACTGAAAAATCCGAAGAGAAATATAAAAGTTATTTGAGGCTACCGTCTAAAGCAAAATAAAAAGAAATGAGAAAGAGTTTGAATGGCATGGGTACAACTGCATATATTCCGTAATGGTTTAAGTATCGAGCCTTCACGCCGTTTGTCATGGATACAAACCGTATATAGGGCAGTAATTTGTTCGATCCGCAAATAATTCTTCTAAGTCTGAGTACTATGGGTGTCGACGGGGACTGGTACCCGTCAGGATAACCCGCCGGGTTCGCCACGGAAGTCAAGGAAGCAGTACCAGTTGCCGTCCAATGGCGATGGAGAGGGAATGCGGTTGGTTATGGGGCCACGCGCTGCCCTTCCGTCGCCCCAGACGGAATGGACGGAGTGTGACCGAACCATGGCCTGCAAAAAAAAAAATAGATGTCTAAGTATTATTTGTGCCCGTTAAATTTACTTTTTTAAAATACGATATAATATTTTTTTATTTTTTAGAGCAGTGTTGTCATTTAAAAAAAGTCTTTACGAAAGTAACTACCTATATGAATAAATCCAATTATAATACACTAGAGACTTACAGGTACATTACGTACCTCCTTTCATTCGTCACTTAACATAATTTGGGCACGTGCGCCTACCATCGAAGATTTAATTTAAAACATATTAAGGAGAACACTGTTTGAATATGAATTAGATTATTATCTGATTGATTAAAAATACTTTGTGTTAACATTTGTAATTTTCCATGGAAGGTTTTTTTTTTACTTGTGTGTTTTTTAATTTTGTAGTCTCAAGCAAAAGATGTTAACACACTTTTTGAATTACATAGATAATATAATTATTTTCCTAATAACTATCTTGAATATTTTTCGTCCTCCAAAATGAGCAAGTTAAAATAGATAGTTATATCATAGTAAAATAATAATCTTATAATAGCAAGTAGTGGTAGTACTATTGATAGTTTCCTGTCTACAAAATCGATGTCTGAGCAATGTACTGTTGTGCTTCTTTCGATGAGCGAAAGAGCCGGAAGCTCAACTTTCTTTAGGCAACGTCATTACTGTACCATTACTTTGCAATAAAGATCCATTGGTGGAACGGCAATAACCCTTACCATCAGGTGTGCTGCTTGCTCGTTTGCCATCTAAAGCAATACAAAAAAAAAATTCATCATAAAAACGTATGTTTTAGTTTTATAAATTATTATTTATTTATTATTTATTTATTTATTATTTATTTATTTATTTATTTATTATTTATTTATTTATTTATTATTTATTTATTTATCATACACACAACTATCATTACAGGATTTGCCTAATGCAATAGCATGGTAACAAAAAATAAGTTATAATTATAACATATAACATTTTATAAATCAAATAAACTTTAATTATTTGTGTAACATATGATATGTAAAGCGGTTTTTGTAAATATAAAGCGGTTTTTTTATATTCTTTAGTTTTTTTTTTTGTTGTGGCTCTGTTTATACTTAAGCCAATGTCAAAGTTAAGTTGCAGCTTCTTCTTCTTTTTATGTATTGGCAATCAGCTACTTATACGAGCCATTTTTGCCAGTGTCGAGTTATAATTATCTTCACGTTCTTAATCTTTTCAAGTTAGTCATTGTCTGTCAGTCAGTCGAATAGTCGCCATCAACACTGCTATGGTGACACTGTTAATGGTATGTTGTAGGAATTTTGATGGAAAACGAAAACGTTGTAAAGCACTTTTATATGATATTCACTACATCCCAGCTGTTCTGTCACATCATATTACATAAAACACCATAAAAATTATCTAATATAACACGTTAAAACACTAAGATATCGAAAATAATACAAGAGCACAACATGACGTTTTAGATTCCCGCCAAAAGTCTATTCTTTAGTTATTAGTTTATTTATTTTCATATAATTAATGACGTATCACATTTTTTTTTAATATTCTATAATAAAAATCCTTATTCAAGACGAAGACGTAAACCGCACAACATTAATTAAAAATATTTTTTTATTAACGACTTTTGGTGATGACACGCGCCGCGGGCTGCCATTGCATCCGATGATAAATATTACACCGGTGAAACAGTGTTAATTGACATTCGAAGTTTAAAAACTATGCATCGTTTAGAAACGTGTCGAGTCATAAAAATGTCTCTGCACGCCCACGACATAGACACTTCAATTTGTTTCACTTTAATCCATGAACGCAACTGATTAATGCCTATGTTAGGCTAATGAGACTTGTCTATGATACATAATCAATAAATGTAGGCTCGTGCGGCTCAAATTTCTTCAGTCGTACTACTATAAGTATACGCCCACGTCTATATTAATTTATGGGATTTAGTCTCTAATTCCTCTTTGTTAGATTCTTAAAGTTGAACACGTGTGACTGTCATGTACCTACTTACTAAAAATAATCCTATCAATATTGAGGTTATAGTCTGCAATTGTTAGCACAGAGTAATTAAAATTTATTTAAATCTAGTGTAATGAATTATTGTATGTAATGTAAACTCATTGTAATGAAATGAGAAATAGGAAAAATAAATAATTACAAACAGACTTAGTGCCTGTCAGATTCTATCAGAGAGATTTCATAAAATAATAAAAATATATAGCTAAAATTGGTGTGTGCTTTTACTTCTTAAGCATATCTGTTTTTTTAAGTGAAAACTTCTTTTGGCGCACCGCACACAGATTTTTTCGTAGGCTGTAAGTGAGGCTGATCCGTCATGCTCTGAGGTGAAAGGCTCAATCGGGTGAACTCGGGACCGCCGAGTGTACCCGAGCGAGAAAGATACAGTCAGCTGCTCTTCACTGCTGTGTCGCTATCTTTACTATATATAGTAAACAACTATATATATTCAATTTATATGTAATAATTGTTATTATTAATTATTATCAATTATTCAATAGTTTTTAATAGTTATTTTTTAATGGCTGGCTGGCATGGTTACACCCATATACGCTTTTATTTTTTGTATTAGTTTTTTTTTCACTGGTTTAAGTTTTCACTTCTGTTGGCAGTCCTCATGACAACTTTGTGGTTTTTAATTTTCTCAAGGCGAGGTTAATATTTTAGGTTTCCCTATTCCTTCCATAATAATTATGTTATTTGTCGTGTATGATGAATTGTATTCTTTCTCCTTCACCAGATTTAAAGCTTACTGATATTTTTAAAATACATTTTTTAAAAAATTAGTTAGCTTTCTTTTCAGTTGTTAGAGCAATAATATAAATACATACTCTATATTTAAACTGTTTAACTATTATAGTTCTTAAAGTAGGACTCACTGACAGACTTTGAATGTTGGTACAGTGATGACTGACGAATGTTGTTACTGAGATGGATGGATACAATGATAGGCTTCCCTTAGCGTCTTATGGATCCACCGTTTGTTCATCAGCCCTTTGACGTGTATTCTTAATTACAGGCTCCCTTTAAGATCAAAATGCTATAATCGCATTTAGCAAGCGAATTGTCGATTGCATCTGATGTTAAAGTTTACCAGAGCTACTGCTTATGGTGTTGTTGATTCCACAGCTGGTTTTCACTACTATGACGGGCAAGTAAGTGACGGATTCTGTTCATAACGTGTCATTAAACGAGAAGTTTTCTCTACTATGACGGGCAAGTAAGTGACGGATTCTGTTCATAACGTGTCATTAAACGAGAAGTTTTCTCTACTATGACGGGCAAGTAAGTGACGGATTCTGTTCATAACCTGTCATTAAACGAGAAGTTTTCTCTACAATGACGGGCAAGTAAGTGACGGATTCTGTTCATAACGTGTCATTAAACGAGAAGTTTTCTCTACTATGACGGGCAAGTAAGTGACGGATTCTGTTCATAACGTGTCATTAAACGAGAAGTTTTCTCTACTATGACGGGCAAGTAAGTGACGGATTCTGTTCATAACGTGTCATTAAATGAAAAGTTTTCTCTACTATGACGAGCAAGTAAGTGACGGATTCTGTTCATAACGCGTCATTTAACGAGAAATTTCATCACTACATTACCAAAATCGTTCATTAAAAAGAATTAAGTTACATTTAAAAAGTGAACTAAAGAATTATTGTTGAAGTAATTCAAATAAAGTAATGTAAATCAATCAAATAGTTTTAAATCTAATATCCCGCGGGCGTTCATTTCAAATTCATCACGCTTTGATTCGGAGTTCCGAATCGGAGGCCATACATCAATGAATCGAAAACTAATTCAATCAGTAGAAACAGGAACTCTGATTAAAGAACGCTGCGTTGGAATTGGTTGACCTTTAAGAAAGTTACTTGATTTGCAATTACAATTTTCGTTCGGAATTAATACGAAACTCATTTGTTTTACTTCTAAAAATGTTACTTTAATACCTATTGAATCATTTACTTATCGAAAAAAAGAAAATTATTAATGTTGGTTTCCATTTGACATATATTTTTTAATATTTAGCACAGAGAAAATAATATTTTCTTCCATAATCGGATACAATCCAGATACAGTTTTGTGTTATAGCTGATATTCATTTTTTTGGAACGAAGTTCCTTATCGCGCGTTGTGAAAGGGGGCTAGACGGAAAAAATTCTTACGAAAAGTTGTCACGACACTTTTTGCTATAGTAAGCTATTGTAAGCTGTGCGGCGTCGCTCGTCGGCACTCTTATAGAAAGCAAGCCAGATATTTTCATTTCTATTTCGCATTGAACAGTGTGGTGTCGCGACGATTTTTTTTATAGATAGAGTGATTCAAGAGGAAGGTTTATATGTATAATATATGCATAATGTACTAGAGAAACACTGATAATTTTAGAGGTTTCTAATGTGATGTCGTAAATAAACACATTATTTTGCGCTTACATTGCAAACGCTGGCTGAACCCTACGAAATAGATCAAAATAAATTACTACAGTATTATAGAGCTTAAAAAGGCCTACAAAAAAGTCCGCGATGGTATATATCTATCTCTTAAGGATAACATACTATATCCATTTTAATACTTTAAAAAATGTTCTATTATAAAACGGTAATTGAAAAGCTATTTACACAAATACTGTATTAATCCTTATCATTTTAAATACATTAGTTGGCTTGAGCATTTCATGAAGATATTTTTTTTCCTTCAGACCATGCAAATTAAATCAATACCTTAAGAGATATAGCAAAATCAAAATAATGCGCAACGAAATTATTTTCGCCCTTGACCGGGCCGCGTGGCCGGCTCGCGTTCGAGCTCGGGGCCGAAAAGTTTTGGTAGTCTAGTGGAATTGTATATCCTATTATTAATATTATAAACGTGAAAGTTTGTAATAATGTATGGATGTGAACATGTTTGTTGCTCTTTCACGTAAAAACTACTGAATGGATTTTGATGAAGTTTATAGTAATATAGCTTGCACATCAGAATAACACATAGGCTATAATTTATAAAGATATTTTGCAAATTGGCTAAAATATAACGATAAAAATCGCTTAAGGCAGAAAAAAATTATATAATTAAAATAGAACTTCGTTCCATCCGGGTGTCCCTTGACACCTCCGGTTTTATTTTTTTTTTTTTTTTTTTTGTGTGTGTCTTAGTTGTTAGCCTCAGATGGCTATGACAACTTTACCCGGACTGTGGGTGAGCGCTGAGGGCTCTCAACCCGTAGTGATATTCATAACTGTTAGTTTTGTTTTAACGTATTGCTGTGTGGTATCGGCTACGAATACTACCAACCCTTACTTTGTTCGTGGATGTCGTAAAAGATGACTAAGAGCTTTATATCGACCTGGGCCAACTTCATCTAATTTAGTTTGGTCAACAATTACATTCACAAGGAGGATTGACATCAGGTAGGCAGCGGATCATAAAACTATTGCCAATAACTTCTGTAATATGTACGAGAACATATTGCGCCGAAAAGCAGGGGAATGTATGGAGGTTTCTTTAGACGTGAATTTTTCAATATAGACACAGCTAAAATAATATTACGTATTAATAGATAGTTCCACAATTGGAGACAATTACGAATAACGAAATCGGTGCATATAATAACTGACACTTTCATTTTGACGTTACTTAACATAGTGCTGGACCAATTCAATGGCGTCAATGGGAGACAAATCTGTATAACAAATCTGGGAAAAAATAAAGGAGAAGATATACTGTATCGACCCCGAATAAATTAAGATAAGAGCAAGTTAATGATGATGAGTTTGGTGTTGCAGTTGACATTTAAAGCTTATTATACCTTTTTTTTTTTTTTTTTTCTTTATTTTTTTTTTTTATTGGTGGGCTATGGGTGCGTCTCGCCCCGCCAAATCGGACCCACCGTAAAATCCTCTCTCTTCGCCGTGCGAGCGGACCACCGGTACCCGATAAACTTATTATACCTAAATTTTAAATACATCATTCCATAACTAAAGCATTAAAGAATGCATTCATCTCATCATCTCAGCTCATATATGTCCCATTGCTGAAATCGAGCTTCCTCCATAATGGGAGGGAAATTAACCTACTGTACCACGCTGGTCAGAGGATTAGATACAGAGTTTTGTTTCGAGTTTGCCTTCTCTTGCATAGATGTTATATGCGTTTTATATCCCTTAGTCGTCTCTTACGATCACCCACGGGTAGTCAATTATGTTCTTACCATCACCGCACGGAAATTCATTACGTTGAGTGAAAACAAAGTGCACCATTACTAATGGTGTAAGTGGAGCGCAGTTTTTGCGATTGTTTACAATTCAAGAAATTTTTTAAACGTTAACATACATAAAACATTAGACCCTCTTGACAATACATTCAACTTGTTTCTTCCAATATTACATAACACAGTTATTATGAAAATAGCTTGAATTAATGAAGGGGTTATAACTGTCAATAACAAAATATCGTGGGCCGGTCACGTTTCTGCTGATGACGTAGTTATCAATTTCAGATTACTAAAAGTTATAAAACAGGAGTCGGCAACAAGCAGACCGCTGTCTCGCCCAAATCGTATACCCATAAAGCAACCCTTTAGCAGCTAACAATAGGCGATAGACGCGGAAATAGCGTCGCTGTTGGATTTTAGTGGGTATTCGCATGGGCAAATTGGCAATTTCCATAGAACTCCTTGCCATAATGTCTAAGGGAAATGCATAAATGCATTTTTCATAACGTGAACCAAAAAGGACAGACCGCGATCTGTGCACGAATTGACCAAGGTCGAAAAAGGTAAAAAGGTCCGCGTAAAAGGTTACTTTTCTAAAGTTTTCCATCCCCTATTTTTATTTTACCCCTTAAGGGTAAATTGTTTACAAAATTTTAATGTTATATTTATGTATTAATAGACTAAAAACATGTTTCAAGCTTCTGGCTTTAAAAATAACGATACTTCCTTAAAACTTTTCATCCCCCTTTACAACCCTTTTTTGCATTAAAAAGTAGCCTATATCCTTTATCCGGCTCTAGACTATCTGTGTACAAAATTTCATTTAGATCGGTTCAGTAGTTTTGGCGTGAAAGAGCGACAGACAGACATACAGACAGAGTTACTTTCGCATTTATAATATTAGTAAGGATTATTATGACATGTATAGTAAATACTGACAGATCACCTTTTATCGTTTTATGTCTACTTAAATATCTAACAAATATTATAAACCACTTATAACGGGGAATTTAAACAAATAACTGTTAACAGATTTGCATTTATGGCCTTTTAAATTTGTTTTACGATCAACAATTAAACGACTTGTTGCACCTTTTAGTGGTAAATCCAGTAGTATATTAAAATTCCTTCGCAGCGAATGATTTACTTTAGGAAATAAAAACTAATTAACGATTGCAATTAATAATAATATTGTCAAAGTAAATAGACATCATCATCACATCATCACAGCCCATAACGTCTCACCGTTGGGCTCGGGCCTCCTCCGTAATAGGAGGGCAATTAACCTACTATACCGCGCTGGTCAAACGCCCGACTAGAAAAAAAGTATGGTTCAACCAGATCATGTATCTGGACCCGATCAGGATAGAATGAGGCATGCCGGATCCGGCAAACCCGATCAGGACCAGGTCTGGTCCTGATCAGGATAGCCTGATGTGAAATAACATCAAGTACGGTAAGGCATACCGGATCAGGACCAGATCAGGACCAAATAAGGATAGCCTGATGTGAAATATCATTAAGTATGGTAAGGCATACCGGATCAGGACCAGGTCAGGACCAAATAAGGATAGCCTGATATGAAATATCGTCAAGTATGGTAAGGCATACCGGCTCAGGACCAGGTCAGGACCAAATAAGGATAGCCTGATGTGTAATATCATCAAGTATACATACATACATACATACATATCATCACGCCATATCCCTTGCAGGGTAGGCAGAGAGAACAGAGTGCCAGAGAACTCTATCTCTGCATACTTCACTCGCTTCCTCAACATTCATAATTCTCTTCATACACGCTCGCCGGTTTCGGAGACTCTTGACTCCACCTTCCTTCAGTACATGGCCGATCTGGTCTAGGTAGGTTAGTCTCGGTCTCCCTCGGTACCTACATCCTTCCACTTTCGCATTGTATATCTTCTTAACCAGGCGTTCGTTCGGCATTCTTTCCACATGTCCGAACCATCGGAGCGTTCCCTTTTGCATCTTTACACCAATACTCTCTTTCATACCTACTCGCTCTCTTACGTCGTCGTTACGAATGCGGTCGGTCAGCCTAACTCCACAGATTTTCCGCAGAGATCGCATTTCGACCGCATTAATTTTACTATCATACTCTTTTCTGCATACCCAACTCTCGCTTCCATACAGTAATGTTGGGACAAGCACTGCGTTATGTATTGCTACACGTGCCTTCTGGCTGAGGTGGTGGCTGCCGAAAAGTTGCCCCAACGCTCCGTTCACTCTATTTCCCGCATTCACTCTTCGCTCTATATCAGTGGTGTACCTTCCATCTCGGCTAAATCCACATCCAAGATATACAAATTCATCCACTTGCTCTAGTACATCATTACCTATTGTTACTCTTACATCTGTTCTGGTTTTATCTCTTTGTAATATCATCAAGTATGGTAAGGCAAGGTATATCTATATATAAGGTATATCTCTGGTAATATCATCAAGTATGGTAAGGCATACCGAATTAGGACCCGATCAGGACAGAATGAGGCATACCGGATCCGGCAAACCCGATCAGGACCAGGTCTGGTCCTGATCAGGATAGCCTGATGTGAAATAACATCAAGTATGGTAAGGCATACCGGATCAGGACCAGATTCAGGACCAAATAAGGATAGCCTGATGTGAAATATCAATAAGTATGGTAAGACATACCGGATCAGGACCAGATCAGGACCAAATAAGGATAGCCTGATGTGAAATATCATTAAGTATGGTAAGGCCTACCGGATCAGAACCAGATCAGGACCAAATAAGGATAGCCTGATGTGAAATATCATTAGGTATGGTAAGGCATACCGGATCAGGACCAGGTCAGGACCAAATAAGGATAACCTGATGTGTAATATCATCAAGTATGGTAAGGCATACCGGATCAGGACCCGATCAGGACAGAATGAGGCATGCTGGATCCGGCAAACCCTATCAGGACCAGGTCTGGTCCTGATCAGGATAGCCTGATGTGAAATAACATCAAGTGTGGTAAGGCATACCGGATCAGGACTAGATCAGGACCAAATAAGGATAGCCTGATGTGAAATATCATCCAGTATATAGTAAAGCTTGTAGTATATCAGAACCAGAAACAGTTTTCGTAACACAAAAAAAATATCAATCAAAATTCAAAAAAGTGACATGATTGTCATATTTATGCCACGGCGAAATTGTATTTGCATCAGAGGAGATTAATCTGAAATCTTTAATTAATCATATGTATTTAATAATAATAATAATGTTTAATTAATAATATAAAAATAATTTATATTTAAAGTAAAAAACAAAAATAAATAATATATCCTACTAATATTATAAACGCGAAAGTTTGTAATAATGTATGGATGTGAACATCTTTGTTGCTCTTTCACGCAAAAACTCGCGAATGGATTTTGATGAAACTTTATAGTAATATAGCTTACACTTCAGAATAACACACAGGCTATAATTTATAGAGATATTTTTTAAATAGGCTAAAATATAACGATAAAAATTGCTTAAGTCAGAAAAAAACGCCCATCTGCGAGCTATTTTTGCATACGCTGCAAAAATCTTGAAACTGAGACGAATGTTATGTATTGTGAAAATGTACGTCTCAAATAGTTCTACAAAAAAGTCCGCGACAGCACATATCTATTTTTAATATGTATGCATTTATCGTTAAAATAGTAAATTAAAAATTCAAAATAATTTGGTATTTATTGCCGATGCACATTTTATAGTAACGAATTGATTCTTATGCAAACAAATGCTTTTATTGCTTTCGATATTTAAAGTACATATTTTTTGCCTTTTACCGTGTGTCGTTTGGTACAGTATTTCAAAAGTTAGGACAATAAGAGTGCGCAGTGCTGTGGTCAGGCAGCAACCGGGCGCACTACAGAAATATGGCAGGAAAGAAGATCGCCGATTGTGCGACTGAACACAAGTAAAGACGTGAGAGCAGTCACTATCGATTTGTAAATAACATACTATACCTGTATATAATAGATAGGTATTGAAAGTTTCTGATATGAAACATCTTTTTGCGCGCCTTGGCAGTAAAATTGTGTCGACTACTGGAAATGATAGATTGGGTACGTACTAAGGCAAATATGGTCATGCCGTGATACTACGCCGCTATTCTCTATTCATTTGTGTGTGCGCGCGTATGACAGGGATATAAATCTGACATTAAATAATTAAATATTACCTAATTCTTACTAATATTATAAATGCGAAAGTAACTCTGTCTGTCTGTCGCTCTTTCACGCCAAAACTGCTGAACCGATCTAAATGAAATATGGTACACAGATAGTCTAGAGCCTGATAAAATACATAGGCTACTTTTTAATGCAAAAAAGGGTTGTAAAGGGGGATGAAAAGTTGTAAGGAATTATCGTCCTTTTTAAAGCCATAAACTTGAAACTTATTTTTATGCTATTGGTTAGATATAAATAAATATGACATTAATTACCCTTAAGGGTTGAAAATAAAAATAGGGGATGAAAATCTTTAGGAAAGTAACCTTTTACGCGGGCGGAGCCGCGGGCAGAAGCTAGTATATATATAAATGTACCTAACATTTGAAAACATAGATAGATAGAAATATTATATTGTAACAACCATTCTAACATTTAATGTTTTGGGTCATAATAAATAGACGGCGTTAATAAAATGACGTCATTATTTGAATCGCGGTGTTAAGATTCTCCGAAGCATAATGACATGGCTTAATATTAAATTAGTTGTTGTTGAATCAGATTAAAACAGATCGATCAGGTCATGAATGAGAAATTCAGGCGACAGTTGCAGTCGTTAGCATCTGGTGATTGGCGCCATAATCGGAACGGCTCACTGGGATTCTCTATGATAAGAATATAGCACTGCATTCGCTGCCTACGTCATATATTAATTTATATTATTTATATTTTTATCTATTAAAGATGTTCTTTAAGATATTCATGTTTTTTAAAAAGACCGGACTGGGCATACTCGTTTTGGATCAGGCAAGATATATAACGCAATGATTGATTTGGTTCCGATCAGTAAAATTTCATCCGGACCCGATCAGGAACGCCTGATCTGGACCCGATCAGGAATGCCTGATCTGGACCCGATAAGGTTTTCCTGATCGGGTCCAGATATATCTTCTGCGTTACATACCTTATCTGGTCCAGATCGGGCATGCCCGGTCCGGTCCTGCTAAGGAAGACGAAAAAATTTCTAGTCGGGCGTGTTGGTATAGGGTTTTGTTTTGAGTTTTCCTTCTCTCGCAGAGATGTTATATGCGTTTTATATCCCTTAGTCGTCTCGTACGATCACCCACGGGTGAGATATGGGGTGGTGAATAGTATTCTTAATCCCGTCACCACACGGAAAAAAGTAGACATACTAGCTTTTTTTTGGGTAGGCTATGGTTCGTACCCACGCCGCCTGTTCCGCCTGTTCCGCCCGGGGCGACGGAAGGGCAGCGCGTGACCATATACCCCACCCATAACCTACCGTATTTCCTCCCCATCGCCATTGGACCGGCCAGTGGTGCCGCTTCCTTGCCATCCGTGGCCTGCCTGGCGGATTACCCTTACTACCCAGACATAGCTGGACGTGAAATTTTGCTATAATTAAATTAATTTACTATCAACCTAGTTTAAAGTTTTATTTCAAGAATTTAACGAATTAAACGATTGAACAAATGGCGTAGTGTTTAAGATACTGATATACCGTGCCAAGTGTCATAAGTTCCATTCCCACACAGGATAACTAAATGATATCAACAAAAGTGTTGTTATAGGTCTGAGTTTAATTTGTGTACATTAATTGTATGTTTGTAGAATCAAGAAGGCTACAATATTATTTCCTTAGTGGAGGATTGTTTAAAAAAACATAGTATTTCGATGCTAGAAAGCAGAAACCTAGTACTCCACAAAAGTGTACACTAAACTAGAAAATCCCTTTCTATTTTTTATTTAAAAATGTATTACTTTCGCATTTATGAATCTAGCTATTTGTTTTGGATAGTATACAAAACGATGACTTTAAATTGACAATTGTTTTTTTATTTATGTTTTTTACTTTCGCATTTATGAATCTAGAGTTGTTATTTTTAGATAGTATACAAAACAACAACTTTAGATTGACAATTATTTTTTTATGTTTTTTTTTACTTTTTTTATTTTATGGGCTAGTACTATGTGTAATTGTATATGCATTCTAGTCGTCGATTTGTACATCGAAAACGGTAGAATATTTACCCAGCACTAAGGAAATAATCCTTGTATTGCGGCGGACTTTAAAAACATATAGCGCAGACAAATTACAACCAGACTCAGAATAACACTTTAGTGGATCGCACAAAGTATTATCCAGCGTAATAATCGAACACATGGAATTGGCACGGAATTTACCTTAACCACTACGTTATCTGTGCAGATATGATTTTAAAAAAGTATCATCAAACATTTGTAAAATCTCCGTAAATACTGAAATATTGTCATATACATTTGAAATCCGTAATTCCAAATAAACAACAATATTGCGTAATAAACTTTATAGACATAAGCTCAATATAACATCACTTACGATTCGTATGAGTGCTGTTAGGGTTGTCACGTATCACGCACCTCTGGGAACGTGCTCTTACATAAATAATGTGTTGTGCCAGATTTCTAGTGAATATGATTGCTCAAACATGATAGAAAATAAACTTTTCTACTATATCACAGTATTTTGATCTTTGAAACACCTTTATATACTAGTCCCATCGGATAACAGAAAAAGAAATTGTGTCCTTAGTGTAGGTTTCCTTAGTCATAAAAAAAGGAATAAAAGAAAATATGCTATTTTAAAATTCGGTTTTATTTTTTGTGTCTTAGTTGTTAGCCTCAGATGGCTATGACAACTTTACCCGGACTGTGGGTGAGCGCTGAGGGCTCTCAACCCGTAAAGATTTAAAATTCGAATACATCCAACCTCTTTATATTACTTATAAGTGTCGTAAAACGACTAAGAGCTTTACATCGACCTGGGTTAATTCTATTTGATACCATCTCGTCAACAATTACATTCCTAAGGAATATTGATATCAGGCGTCAGGCATGTCAGATCCATCGTAAAACTATTGCTAACTAATTTTGCCATATATACTTTACATTGCCTTGACCTCAAATAATTGAGCTAAGGGCGGAGTAATAATGATTCGGGCTGGCCACGACTGTCAAGGACTCGGTATCAAGTATTCGATATGGAGCCATGCGCTGCCTCTCCGTCGCCCCCGGCAGGATGAAAAGCGTGTGTCCAGACCAAAAAAAAAATAAAGAGGGTATTAATGATACGGAGAATGAAAGTAAAACATTCTATTATGCGAATGATCTTTTTTAATATAAAATGAACGTCTTATACTGGAGTATAAGACTGGCTTAGCTGGAGCTACCAGTATTAATTTATAATATTCATAAAAGACAAAAGAGCGGTTGGCCAGTCATTAACTGCGGTAATGTCACTTGCATGCCGTTGACATAGTTCACAGACTTGCAATTCTAGTCCACGCCGAGTTATTGATCTTATGCAGAAACAAAGGTTCTTGTATTTTTTTTTTTGTCTTCGCAATCAACTATTGTTGCCAGTATCGAGATACAAATTTCTTTACAAATTATCAGTTTTTTTTCTTAATCATTGTCCGTCAGTAAGTCAAATCGTCGCCTTCAGTAGTGCTATGACCACACATAATCTTTTGAGAATTTTGGTGGGCAATGAAAACACTTATAAAGCACTTTTATATTATATTCACTACACCCTAGCAGTTCCTTCGCATCACATTACATATAATGCCATCAAAATTATTTGTATTTATAATATTAAAATACTAAGATATTGATTATAATACCCACAAGACTATCATATGACGCTTTCATATTCCCAACAAAACTCGAAACAAAAATTATTCTAAAATAGTTAAAGTTTACATAACTTTTATCTGTGTGGTGTATTCACTACACTAAAAGGTGGGCATTCACATGGGAAAGTAAGAAGTGGTAACTCATTGCAATAGGCTAATATCAATAACATTAGCATTTTTTTTTTCTATATATTAAATTTCGTCTCATCATCGTTTTAGCTCACATAAGCCTCTCTGCCGGGCGCAAACCTCCAGCATAATAGCAAGGTAATTAACCTACTATACCATAGTAATCAGACGGGTCGACATAGGATTTTATTTTGAGTTTTACTTCTTGTAGCCACCGAAGACAAAGATCGGGTACCGGTGGCCTGTTCGCACGGCGAAGAGAGGTGTTTGCAGTGTGAGTCCATGGGGTTGCGCACCGCCTCTTCTGTCGCCTCGGATCGATTTGTCGGGGCGCGACCACATCCATGGTCCACCTTGCAGGGAAAAAATAAATAAAAAAAAGCTTTACTTCTTGTGCACAGATGTTATATGCTTGTTATATCTTTTACGATAGTCATCTTAGTCATCTTTTACGATAAGAAATCAAGATATGAGATCGTAAATTGTTGTTTTACTATATTTGTATTCTAGCTATAACTGTATTTTTACCATGATAGCATTTGAAGTATAAAATATCATATAAAAACTATAACTTGCATATAATAAAGATGATAATTAGTAAAGATGGTGGTAAATAAACGTACGTGAAAACTTGCCAAGTCAAATGTTGAGGAATATATATATATATATATATATATATATATATATATATATATATATATATATATATATATATATATATATATATATATATATATCATAAGTTATTAACTTTATGTAAATAATTCGACTATGAGAATTTAAGTTATCTTATTCATAATAAATAAAACAATAAAAAAATAATTATCCATGCGGTGACGGAGTAAGAATACAATTCACCACCCCCTATCTTATCCGTGGGTGATTGTACGAGACGACTAGAGGATATAGAACGCATATAACATCTACGCAAGAGAAAGAAAACTTAAAACAAAACCCTGTACCAACACGTCTGACCTACTAGTATAGTCGGCCAATTTCCCTCCCATTACGGAGGAGGCTCGAGCACAACAGTGGGACATATATGAGCTGAGACGATGATGATGATGATGAGAAAAATAAATAAGAAATTATGTTTTAAATTTATATTTAATTTACTTAATAATGTTATGCGTTCTTATAATAAATTAATTTCAGGATTGGCTATAGAACTTAGTACCCGTTTAGATCTTAAATTTTTTATCGGTTAAATCGACAACCATACAATTATTTCTAATATTAACGCAAGTATTACACATTTTAAATAAAGCTAAATACTTTCACGGATTCTGTCACGTTTGTATTTGATTTTTAATTGCCGGACGTTTCGAACACTTTACAGTGATCATGGTCATGGGAGAGCTGCCCTCCCACTATAGATTCCGTAAAAGTAGTTTTATTTCAAACACACAATAATTATTATAACATTGAACTTGGCTCCCATTTTCGTATTCAACTTTTAATAGAATTCAATATATACACGAAACCATCATTGGCACTATGTATGGTTCTAACGATCAAACGAACAAATCAAGTATAGATTTGACGATTGAGTGGTTCCCATGATGTTTAATCGAGGTAATTCCAAAACAAGTGGTCCTTCGTTAAAATTAACAATTAAATGATTGATTGCGCATACGGGTGGAGATGCACATAATTTTTTTTTTGTTTCTGTTCGTCCATTCGGACAGGCAAAGGGATCAAAGCCCATACAGCCAAGCCTTATTTAATTATTTTTCATATATTGTTCATCATTTCTTCATATTATGTAGCCTTAATAGTCATTGTCTGTCAGTAAGTCAAGTCGTTACCATTAATCGGGTGCTGATAACCAAATCAATGATTTTCTTTGGGAATTTTGGGCAGATATGAAAATACACGTAAACCACTATTATACCATATTTACTACACTTCAGCACTTTAACTGTACCATATTGCATAATATACCAGCAAAATTATTCAATATAACACCACAAAACACTAAAGAAATGAATATAATACAAGAGCGTGACATGACATTTCCACATTCGCGCCAAAACTCCTGCACATAATTGCAAATACTCGTTTTCATACAATAAGTACCCTCAATTTTATTATAAAGAGCACATCACTGAAAGATGAATACTTTATACATCGTAACGCGTATTACAAAGTGAAGAACAAGAAGAAGATAAAAAGAAAATTCATCCTTTCTTCTTATTAAGTCAACCTAACCTTTTTTTCTTAGAGAATACGACCTCACAATAGGAAATACATACTTTACCTAAAACAATAATTTGTGCCATTCTAAATTGAATTTTCGACTATTATATTTTTATAAAGTCTCGCGCATTACAATGATTCGATTGCACAGATGGCGTAGTGGTTAAGATACCATCCGTGCCAGTACCGTGGGTTCCATTCCTACGCAAAACAATACTTTGTGCGATCCACAAAGTGCTATTCTGAATCTGGGTGTAATTTGTCTGTGTTAATTGCATAATTGTAAAGTCCCCCGCAATACGAGGATTATTTCTTTAGTACAGTGAGTCTTTAAAAAAAACGAAAAAAAAGGGTTAATTCCTTAGGGCAGGGTCATCAACATTCTCCTGCTTTTATCCCAATTAGTTGGAGTCGATACAATATGTACTCTTCTTTCATAGCACATATTGTAAAAGTTATTGGCAGTAGTTTTATGACCGGCCGCCTGCCAGACGTCAACCCTGCTTGGGAATATAATTGTTGATTAAAGGGCATCAGATGGAGTTGGCCCAGGTGATTATAAGGCTGTTACCTCCCTAGTCACCTTTTACGGCATTCACGAGCAAAGTAAGAGTTAGCAACTCTTGCAAAAATACATTTAATTTCAAAAAGTGAACAACACTCGCACTGTAGTATAAAGCGTTTAAAAACACCTTGTCACCATGTAAAATCAAACCGCAGTCTTGCAAAAAAAGTTCAACAATCTTTAGTTAACTTTAACAAAAAATAATAAGATATGTATTGGTATACATTACTACATAGCCACTTTGCTCTTCCATTTCAAAAATGAAACTAATAAAATAGAAATGGCCACGTCATCCTTGTGTTAACACTATGTCCATTTTATAAAACGACCGCTTATTACCGATATTGAGCGGATATTGAGTATTGTGCGTCGTCATTCCGTATTCACGTAGTGGGCGCATTGGACCGCACCCAGACCGTAGTCAATTAGATACACAGCTGGGTAAGACTTTCTTTATATATGATATCATTTATATTACTAATAAAATGAAATTTGTATGAATTATAATTATTTTTAGCAGACGAAGGAGTTTTATATAAAGAAGAAACAACTAAATGGTTTCTAATGTGTAACACTGAAATATTAATTATCGTAATCACTTTCATTTTCCATTAAACCAATCAATAAGCGAATTATAAGCACTCGTTAAACTAATTGCTAATCCTAACTAACTTCAGCGATATAAAAATGAGTGGTAGGTAATCGTTACACGAGCAAGAAGAGCTTCCGCGCGTTAGGTAAGTCGGATGAGTAATGCGGTTTCTAGTCTTTTTTTTTTGTTTTTTTTTTTGTTTTTGGTAACGCAGTGGCTAAAAATGCATTTGTCGCATGCCCGCCCGGGCGGGGTATGTGGGACTCACAGGCCCTGAAGGGGTCACTGAATACTCACTAAAAAACCAACTGCGAGCTGTTAGCCGTTGGGGCTTTTACAGCTGAACCGGACTATGGGCGAGCCTTATGGGCTCTCAACCCGAACAAGGTAAACTAAGCGATTTCGCCCGAGGGCTCCCCCGCAGGAGAACGGACCTGGGCTCGGGGTGTCGCTGGAGGCAAAGTGAACGTGTCTACGTTTGGGTTTGTTATTATTGCGCGCCGTGTTTTCGCACCTCGACGGCGAGGACGAAACCGCGGATGTTTGAATGAGATGGCCTCGCGGGCGGCGTAGGCTCTTGTTTGGGCGAGTGTTATTTGATCGTCAACGTCATTGAGGACGTGACGCGGACGTCGAATTTTAGATATATATACGCGATGGGGTATAGGAAGCTGCCCCAACCACTAGTGGGGTTGGGGTGTGTCATGGCAGAGTCAAAATAGCTCTGGGAGCACCGCTTCATAAACTGCCCGATGGTCGGCAGTTCGAAGATCGGCGTTTCGAATGAACCACGATGCTCCCGTAGCTCGGCGCATGAACCTATTCTGAAGGGTCTGTAACTTATCATATCGCTAGCATATAGCGTAAATAGGAAAGAGGAGAGGACTGATCCCTGAGGGACGCCGGCCTTGATAGGATGGCAGGTAGACAGCGTTCCTTCCACCCTGTAGCGAAAGCTGCGGTGACTCAAGTAGTCATGTATTATTTGAATTAAGTAATCGGGGATCTTTAGACGATAATGCTTGTAAATGAGACCCTCGTGCCACACTTTATCGAATGCTTTCGTTACGTCTAGGAATAATACACCGGTGAATCTGTTCATCATGAACTGACCACTTGTGTATTCTACCAGTCTGTGGACTTGTTGTACGCAGCTGTGCTTCGCGCGGAAGCCGAATTGCGCGTCTGGAATGAGGTTATTAGCCTCGGCGTATGTTCTAAGTCTACTGAGGACTATGCGATCATAGAGCTTGCCTAATCCTTTTAGTAGACTTATCGGGCGGTAACTATTTGGTTCGTTACGTCGCTTGCCGGGTTTGTTGATTACGATTACCACGGCCTCTTTCCATTGCGAGGGAAAGATGTTATTATTGAGTGCTGCATTGTAAATGCAGCACAGAATGGTAATGAGGTGGACAGGGAATAATTTTATTACTCTATTTGAAATACCGTCTGAACCGGGGGCTTTCTTAATGTGTAGACCCTTAACCAGTGATTTGACCTCGTTGGTGGTCACTGCTGGAATAGGTTCCTCTGGGTTGTCATTTTCAGGGGATCGCGACATAGTGGTACGACGTTCCACTTCGTAATTTATAAATCGGTGATTTATATCGTCGGGGTATAGTGTACTCGGCGTACACTGAAGCTCCAGGCAGTCGGCCAGGCATTCGGACTTTTCCTCGTCCAGGAATGCCTGTGGCTGGTTTGGTCGGTTGAGGGGAGGGAGGGTGGATACGGTGTCCTCTTTGAGTGAGCGGGAGAGCTGCCAGAAAGCTTGGTGAGAGGGCTTAAGCTCCTCTACCATGCCGTCCCATTTGCTCTGTCTCAGAGTTTGAATGACTTTTTTGACCTCCCTTTGTAGGGACCGCAGTCGAGTGCGGTTATCCTCCGTGGGATATCGGTCGTAAGCATGGGTAGCAGCGTTCTTGTGTCTTAACAGGTCACGGACGTCGTCTGGCAGGTGCCATCTACGATCGCTCGTAATTGGCACCAGCCGTGAGCAGTCGTCGATAATTTACTGCACGTGACTCGTAAAGGAATCGATTACCTGAGAAGTGTCTTCCTTGGACCTAATGTCCTTGGGGATTTGATCAAGGTGAGCCGAGGATGTTGATTGTAGGCATTTCTGCAAACCGAGCCCAATTGGTGGTCATCCTTGTCATTGAGTTGTTTTGGCCTGAAGGGCCGGGGGAGCGAGAGGCAAGTTCCAGACTCACCGGGCGGTGATCTGAGTCTAACTCATGTTGAACTTCGATTGAACATAAACGTAAGTATATTCTTGAGAAGAACAATACCTATCGAATATATCCGATCTGTATAAGATGTTGTGTGGGAAGTGCGTCGGCTCTAATGGCGCTATGACGTCAAATCCCAATCGGTCGGCGTAGGTCTCTAAAGCCCTGCCCCTGTTATTGGAGCTGAAACAGTTCCACGAGGTGCTCTTGGCGTTAAGGTCCCCGCCAATGATGACGGCGCCGCCCAAGTCAAGCAAGGCCTTGAGATCGCTCTCGATTAAATGTGTGTCCTTGTCGGGAGACAGGTAAGCGGATACTAGGGTTATCAGCTGATGGTCGGAGAGGGCTAGCCGACAAACGGAGGCTTCAAAGTACGCCAGAGGGGGCGGATCCATAGGTGTGCAGTGCAGCGATCTCTTGTAGTAGATGAGCATCCCACCCATAGTAGAGGTTGTCCTATCGTTGCGAACTATGTTATAGTTCGCAATTTTAGGGTCCCTGTTGTATGGTTGGAGGAACGTCTCTTGTACTAGCAAGATATCGAGCTGGTGATCCCGGAGGAATGTGCCTAATTCGTCCCTTTTTTGGGCGAGGCTACTGGCGTTGAATATCCCTACCTTGAAGTGTCTTGGTTTGATTCTGCCGGGAGTGTGCCTATCCATTATTTGGGAGTATTAAAAGAACCTAGTTGCTCAAGTGTGGGAGCGAATCTGATAGCTGTATTAAGAAGGTCGAGGTTGTTTCCCTCGTTCCTTCTTAGTTCAGCTGCATTTTCATGGATTGCCGTAAAATTGATGAGGGCCGCGAAGTTTGCCACCAGGGCTAGATCCGGATCTAGTCCCTGGGGGAGTTTGGGCAGCGCGTTGCTCTTAGCTACCAGTTTCACGGTGTTTTTTGTGCCCTGAGGGGGCTTAGGGTGGCCCACGGCGGGCTGTTTATGCCCAACGGTTGGCGGATTAGGTTTGGGCGGCTGGGATGGTGGTGGTGGTGGGATAGTGGGCTGCCTAATGGGCAGAGCTGGATATGACTCCTTGTTGGAAAGCAAGGGGCGGGCCCACGCGTTGTGGGTTGGAATTGGGGCTGGGACAAGGTTGTCGGCTTTTAGAGATTGGAGAATCTCTGCGGTGCCTATACTGCTCATAACAGTTTGGCCTCGGGAAGGGTATATGTGTGATAGGGAATCTGTTGATCCCTTAACATTTTGGACAGGGTGCGGTGGTCATCCGAGGACCGTAGGTTGACCCGAATGCCATTAGGGGTCGATTTGGCCGCCTTGTAATTAACGTGGTGTGTGTTACATCACGCTGAAATGGCCAACCACTTATCTTTGTCCCTAATGTATAGGGGCGGTGGAGTGAGTGGTTTGAAGGGGGCCTGAGGGGCCGGGGTGGGCTTGGAAGCAGAGGTCGACGCTACCGGGGTAGCCGGGCGGCCGTGGCGGTGGGCGTTGACACTGAGGTAACAGCCGTGTCAGTCGGCGTGATTTTTTGGGCCTTTGAGGGGGCTTCCTTAAGGGCCTTTTTGCTCCTCTTCCTCGATTGGACGGTGGTGAATTCATCGTCTTCCGAGGATGAATCCAGTTCTACCGAACTGTCGTCTGAGCGTGAATCCTCCATGTCCATTGCTACAGGCGGCAATGGCTGTGAGGGAACGATAGTGGGCCTGGCGGGTGGCGATGCCGGTGATTCTACCAGAAGAGCAATATTTTCCTCTCCGTGTAGCGTAACTAGGATGTCGCGTATCGCCGGGATGTTAAGGAGGTACTTTAAAGAATACTGGATTTTATTATTGCACTCCATTACCATTATGAGAAATGGTTGTAGTGCAATAACAAGTAATTGGGGAGGTTGCCTAACTTCCCGGGTGGAAAACCCGGGGATGTGTGCCTATATTCCCTCCCAACCGGATATAGGTCGGGAGGATGTGTAGGTTTCTAGCCTCCGTAACTGCGCTTTATATAGGTTGTGCTACGCGCTTTTCGTAAATATTAATTTGACTTAGGAGTCAGTATACAGTATATTAGTATAACTATGTAGCTGTGTGGTAGCGGCTACGAATACTACCAACCCTTACTTCATTCGTGGACGTAGTAAAAGACGACTAAGAGCCTTATAACGACCTGAGCCAACTCCTATTGGCTCAGGTCGGCCTGTTGGAGTTGACCCAGGTATTTATAAAGCTCATAGTCGTCTTTTACGATATCCACAAGCAAAGTGAGGGTTGGTAGTATTCCTAGTCCTTATCACAAAGCCTAAAGAAGAGTGTATGTATTTCACTAAAATAATATATGCAAGATCTATTTATGTCAACTGCATTGATGTCGTAGTGGGCAAGATATCGACTTTTTTTTCTCTCTCGGAAGGTGGACCGTGGATGTGGTCGCGCCCCGGCAAATCGGCCCGTGGCGACAGAAGAGGCGGCGCGCAACCCCATGGACCCACCCTGCAAACCCCTCTCTTCGCCGTGCGAGCGGGCCACCGGTACCTGATCTTTGTCTTCGGTGGCCGGCCCGGCAAGATATCGACCTACTAAATGTTACAGGCTCAATACCCACGCAGGACGATACTTTGTACGATCAACAAATTGTTGTGAATCTGGATGTAATTTGCTCCAACGTGAAGATATTTCAAATCAACAACTTCCTAATGCTTCCTATTCCTAATTTAAGAATATAATTGTCACCTCGATGATAGGTAGGATATCAATAGACTAATAGAGCTATTTCTATTATTTTTTTAATATTAGCTAGCTGGTATAATGGCTGCACTATTCTGTACAGAGTAATAAAAAATAAAAATAGAATTCATGAACATCGATTAAAGCACCACCTACTGAAAATGCATTGTTTTAATGATCTAAATAAAGCCTTCACGTTCACCTTTCTTATGAAACCGGTTTAAGGCACATCGGTTGGATGTAGGCATAAACAATTTTTGTATTTCATATAAGTATATTAATTAATTGAAATAAGTATGGTGACCAAGGTTATTGTGTACAAAAATGTATTACAATACTTAACATACGCATTTAAAACAATAAGCACACTTCACAATTAAACATAATACAAATACAATGAAGGGAAAGTGTAACACGATATTTATTAGACCAATTAAGGGCAACATTTGTATGGATTAACTACTACTAATCACGAAGTTCGGCCATGATGTTTGTTAACGTGATAGATTAAAACTCTAGTACTATATTTTTCTATTAATCAGTGATATATTTGTATGGACTGTAGCAAACTATCATGCACTTCAAGCTTGAAGTTCAGATGAAGAATGACTTTAAAGGCATTTCTAATTTTTAACACGCTTATTTTGTATGTAATGGTTTTTTTTTTGTGTCTGTCTTTTAGCTGTTAGCCGCAGATGGCTGTCACAGCTTAACCCGGACTATGGGTGAGCGCTGAGGACTCTCAACCAGGAAAAATTTTTAGCGACAACACCCGAGGGCTCCCCTGTGGGGAACGAACCTCGGCTCGGGGCATCACTGATAGCAAAGTGGGCGTGCCCACGTTTGAGTTATTGTCTATTACGCGTCGCGTCTTACGTCCCCGGCGACTGGCAAGCGCGGATATTTATGCATTATGGCCGCGTGGGCCGTGTATGCTCTTTCTTGAGCGATCGTTATCGAATCGTCAGAATCGGTTAGTGTATGTAACGGAATCTTTGAATATTTTTTATAGTGATGAATCATACTGTGACCCTGTGAAATTTCGGTTACGACTGAGCGTTTAGAGGTACTCTACCCTCGGGCTGGGCTTAATATGCGTTGGGGCTTAAAGTGGCCCTTAATAAAAACGAAGGCCCTGTTGTTTCAAGGGCCTCGTAGTGGTCCACCGGTATACTCTTGTGGGCGAGGTCTTTGACCGTCCGACAGGGCTGTCAGGGCCATTCATAGATACAACACGGCAGCAGCCGAACTTTCCTGTGGGACCTGAAGGTGGAGATGCTCAGTAAGCTTTAGCAGCAGGTGTCTAGTATACGCGAGAAGGGTGGCATTATATCGCCCAGCGAGTTAGCCGCCTGGCGCGAAGACACCCGCCGAGAGGGCATCGTCCGCTGGGCAGCTCGGCTGGAGAGGCATTAGCTCGGTTCTCGAACCGTTGACACTCTTAAATCCCCTTAATGATTTACAAGTAATTGATTTTCAAACATCTAAATAAACTTTACATACTTGCACAATTATAATATAATAACATCTTCCAAAAAAAAAATAAGATTTTCCAAAAATAAACACCATTACTTTGTTCATCCAGATATTATGTCATAATACTCCATTCAATGCACTTGACATTATGTGGTCGCGTATAATGGTTCCGACACAGCTGCATCAATAAACATCTACATATGATTACCGCAACGCATACCAGTATATATTGACATAACCACAACTTAGCCTTTAAAAGTAGACATCTATTTTTCAACCGCTGCAACACCTTTAGCTTTCTCATTAAACTTAATGGTAATTGATTAAATTTTGCTATGTGGATGCGGCTATAAATACTACCAACTTTTTACTCGTGGATGTCGTAAAAGACGATTAAGAATTTTTGATAGACCTGGGCCAACTCCACCTGATGCCGTTGGGTCAACAATTACATTCCCAAGGAGGGTTGACGTCAGGCGGCGCGCGACGCGGCCGGTCATAAAACCAAGCCAATAATTTTTGTAATATGTACTCGTACATATTGCATCGACACCCAGTAATTAGGACAAGAGCAGGAGAATGATGATGGTAATTGAATAAATTAACCGATACATAGTTAAAAGCTATTCCCAAGGCGTGTTGACGTCTGGCACGCGTCCAGTCATAAAACTATTGCCAATAACTTCTACAATATGTACTATGAAATAATAGTACAAACTGTATCGACCCCAAGTAATTGGGATAAGAATAGGAGAAAGCTATTATTATTTTGAAATAGACAAAAGGAAAGGAGACCCAACATAATACGCCAGCTTCTAGAACTTTTCAACTTTACAATATTCCGCCGAACTTCTTTGAATCCTGAGTCAGAAAAAGTTTCACTGATATTATCGCCACCTAAATACTCAGACATATTTAATAAGAGCTATTTCTGATAAATTATATTAAAAAAATAATTGAAGATTGATAAATTAAGAGTGAACATTATCTTATTGTTAGAATAAATACGTGCGATTATAAACTACGAAGGCTTTTGATCTGTTACAAAATTGGTTATGCCTTCGAGGATAAAACATGTGATTTTATAAAAATAAACATCTAACATATCTACCATCAAATAAAACTACGTTTATAAGGTGGAAGTGGACCACTCCCGAAAACAAAGACAAGTGAGTCCTACTTGTAATGATAGGCTAGAAAAAAAAATCGATTAGGATGAAAAAAAAATATTTTCACAACGAATATTAAGTTTTTTTCACATTCCATCGTATTAGGACAGTGCCATGTAACGTTAATTCCATAAAAAATACGTAACTAAACTCAGATGAGAAAAGACGCAATCTATTCAAAACTCACGATCATATGTTCAAGAGTTCAACGACATTGCGTGCTGAAAAAAAAATTTTTTTTTTCATCCTAATCGATTTTTTTTCTAGCCTATCATTACAAGTAGGACTAGTAGGGTCACCTGTCTTTGTTTTCGGGAGCGGTCCCCTTCCACCCTGTAGGTATATGAGCTATTTCTTGCGTTGCTAGATGGCAACGCAAGAAATCTTAAGGTGTGTTACCAATTTTGAATTTTTGACTCATCCAGATGTTTGCTAAAATTGATTTGATCCACATTGCTATCCAAAAAAAGTAAATCCAATAGCTTGTAAAATGATGGCAAAATAAGTATTTACAAACTCCGCTAGAAAGTTTGGCAACAGTAAGTCTCTTACTATAGGTGCACAATAAAATTGCTGAATCCGGCACTGTTTTGACTTTAAACTTTAAAATATCGTAGCTCTATAATCGTAGCTCATGAACATCACTGTTTGCATGGATGAGTTACTGAATGTCAACGTCCAATATTGCAAGTAGTGAGTCAACACATGTATATCGGCCTAGTCATTGACACTCGATTATGTTGGGGTCCACACATGGATTATGTGTGTAATAAACTAAGATCCATTATTGGCAAAATTAGTATCTTAAAACATAAATTACCATATAAGATTCTCAGATTGATTTAGATGGCGCTGGCAGATTCGATTGTCGGTTATGGCCTCAGTAGTTATGGCAGAACATATGAAACCTATTTAAAACAAATATATCACTTACAATTAAGATTATTAAAAATGATTGTACCTAAATATATTAATTAGAGAATGATATAAAAATCATGAAAGTGAAATATTTAAATATTGTAAAGTGATGAATGTCTTTGACATATTTAAATTTAGTATTCTCTCTGAAATTAATAAATCCTCATTTAAGAATAATTTTTAAAAGAGATAATTACAAAATACCAAGGACGAATAATTGTTATGGAGAAAGAGTCGAAAGATATTTACTTCCTTTCTTGTTGAATAATCTTCCTGATAAATTACAGAAAATGTACAACTCAAATCCTAAACATTTTAAATACCAACTCAAAAAAATGTATACATAAGTAATAGATAAGAATAATAGGTAATATTGATACATATAAATTGTAATAACAACGACTCACCGCAACCCAGGCAAACCCTTCGTGGTTTACGTGGTATGGTTTATTATATTGGTGATTTACTTTTTAAGAATATTGGTATAGAAGGAATACAAACCGCCCCTTTTCTTGCCTGTAGATATCGCAAAAAACGACTAAAGAATGTAACATTCAAATAACATATGAAATGAAAGAAAAATTAGAATAGAATCCTAATCAGTCTGACCAACAGCAGATTAATTTTCCTCCTATTGTGCAGATGACGTGAGCGCAGCAGTGCTGCGAATGATCTGAAATTACCTATTGGACGAAAAGAATTGTAGCTGTAAATACAATAGCTTAATTAAACTGATACACTGTAACCGAATAGCAATACCTTTTTATAAGTACAAAATGCCGCAGTAAGATTTTACAAACATAACATAAGTTGATACAAATTACACTTACACTCATTTACGACTATCTACGGATAACATTAAGAATCTTCCTACAAAAATTAACAAATAATTAAGCATTTTAAATGCTAAATTTCAGTAATTTGAATAACAAGGTTGTGTCATCGTTTAATACAATTCTAACTGCAAAGTTTAAAGTATTAAGCCTACAATGTGTAAAACATTGTCGGGTAGACGGCGCACGTCACCTTAAAGACGTAAATATGATACGAAGCATGATTTGAATGTCCTAAAATATTTTCAAAGTTAATTTATTAAAAAAGTTAATTTTATATTTATTTTGATGGCAGATAAAGATATATTTGTCAAGTTAATTTATACAACCTAACTAATGAAATAAATTTTGCAGCAACAGAAGTATACGAAACTAGCAATAAATTTAGAAAATAAAGTCACAAATATAACTAATTACCTGTTCACACCGAAATCCTCTACGCCATATAAGCAGTCCTATAAAAAATATACAATAGTTGATCTCCTATTGAAATCACCTGCGCCAGTTAATCTCACATTTATGACTCTCAAACTTTATAGCAGTTGGGTAATACCGGACTTGGCGCGAGGCGCCATGGGGTCACTAATATCGTGTTTTGTCTGTGACAGGTCCATAATATTAATATTTATTAATGAGATGTGTTTATATCAATTTTACGATCAAAACTATTCGAATTAAATTAATAGTATAAAATTAATTATTCATTTAGGCCACATAATATTCACAGTGTGACGTAACTAAACTTCAGAACTTATGCAAATGGTACCTAACTTTATAAATAAGTTTTGAATGTTGAGTTTCCATTTTTAAAGATATATATATATATATATCTTTATCTCTAAGAGACTAGAAATAGATGTTACACACTCATATTTCCCTTTATAATCCCTATAGGTACCGGGGGAGACCGAGACTAACCTACCTAAACCAGATTGGTCACGTACTGAAGGGAGGTGGAGTCAAGATTCTCCGAAACCGGCGAGCGTGTATGAAGAGAATTATGAATGTTGAGAAAGCGAGTGAAGTATGCAAGGATAGAGTTCTCTGGCACTCTGTTCTCTGTGCCTATCCTGCAAGAGATATGGCGTGATGATATATATGTATGTATAATCCCTATAAATAATAGGATGGATAAAAGGGATGATGTATCCCTATAAATAATTCAATTCCTATTATTAATTGATACCAAGTAATTCTATGAAGCCGGTAAAGTTTACCATCATGTAATGACCCGTATTGCTCGAACATATGTACAACACTGACTTTTCTCAAGTTGATATATGTAACTTTACTAAACCTACATTTAAAGCTCATCATCATCATTTAAACCCATTGCCGTCCACTGTTGGACGTAGGCCTCCCTCATGGTACGCCACAGAGTGTGATCCTGTGCCGTTTGCATTCATCGACGCCCAGCAACTTTCACTAGATCGTCTGTCCACCTAGTGGAGGGGCGTCCTACACTGCGTCGTCCGGTACGTGGTCGCCACTCTAGAACCTTTTTTCCCCAGCAGTTGTTGGTTCTTCGAGCGATGTGTGTGTGAGATTTAAAGCTCAGTTAATAAAAATCATAAAGCAAAGCAAATGACAAGCAAATGACAAGCAACTGAAGCAACTAAGCTCTTACTATTTAGCTCTATAACTTATATCTATTGTTGTGTTAGTTATTAGTTTATTCTTTTTGTAATCAAATATAATTTTGTATTTTTTTTTTAATTTAATTTGTAGTCCGTTCGCATATCTCAAATTTACTCTAGTTAAACAGGGAACAGTATTATTAGAACACAAATTATGTAATATATAATATATATCTCTGTTGGTTTTCTAAATAAATCACTAAACCTAAGATCATAGATAGTAGTGATTCGCTCAAAAAACAGAAACAGGACTCATGGTAAGAAAGAGGATTCAGAGTGGCTTATATGATCTCATATTGCCTGTCTGTCGACCCAGCCAGCTGTGTGGAGTCCGACTGAACTATAAGATACCAAAAAAGGATGCAACCCAAGATTATATTGTCATCACTTGAAAATAATGTACATTTAAAATAAAACTACTTTTACGGATTCTATCGCGTTTGCATTTGATTTTTAATTTTCCTGACGTTTCGAACACTTTACAGTGATCATGGTCACGAGAGAATTAAGGTGTCTTACGCCCAAAAGTCATTGTTATTACAGAAATTTATATCTACCCGCTACCGTATCAGTTATTAAAATCGATCGATCCAGTGGTAGGTAGGTAGGTTAGTCTCGGTCTCCACCGGTACCTACATCCTTCTACTTTTGCATTGTATATCTTGAAATAAAAATAATGATAATTATTTATACATATAAATAATAAATACCTTCTCAAATAATCGATACAAATTTTCATCCATTAGATGGCAAAATAGGCCTTCTTCTTATTATGGAACTTAATAAGTGACCCATATCTTGTAATTTTTTAGCCCCCCGGGGGTGCGTAGAGTAGGAGGCGGGTTTCTGCGTGGCCATTCGTAGTAGGAAAAAACTCTCAACTTTGTTCGAGCATAGTATTTTGGAAGATACCTCCCGTTTCCGTGAACAGTTCACGTAGTATAGGTTTATTTATTTTATGAAAAACTAGAAAATAGTAACAACATATGAATTGAGTGCATCATTTACATTTGTGTCTAGTTTCTCATATATAAAGGCGTTAAACTACAAAAATAAATTTGCGAAAATAAAACTATACATAGCCTTTTTAAAATTCTATTTCGGTACCTTTTCACCCCTATTTTGTATGAATTTTCTCCGAGCGCCGTAAACTGAAGAAGCAAATTGAAATTTTTCTTGCTATATTTAAATTTTCGTAGAAAAATTGTAGGTAAATAAAGTCTATGCAATGGTATCATCAATTTCTTAATACAATAATAAAAGCATAATTAAACTAGATTTTATCTTTTTTACACTCACTTAAAGACTTTTTTTTTTATTTTTTTTTTATTTTAGAACTTAGAAGTATAAACAATATTATGAAGGACTTTTGACGGGAATTTGAAAACGTCATGTGGTGCTCTTGTATTATATTCAATATTTTAGTGTTTTAACGTGTTATATTAGATAATTTTGATGGCATTTTATGTAATGTGATGCGCGGAACTACTGGGATATAGTGAATATCATATAAAAGTGTTTTACAACGTTTTCATTTTCCATCAAAATTCCAACAAGATACCATCAACAGTGTGGCCATAGCACTGTTGATGGCGACAACTTGACTTAGACCATGACTAACCTGAGAGACTGAAGATATTTATAACTAGTTATTGGCGAAATCTTGTAAACGCCATATAAAAAAAAAAAAAAAAAAATAAATAATATTATCCGGGTCGTGACGGAGTAAGAATACAATTCACCACCCCATATCTTACCCGTGGGTGATCGTACGAGACGACTAGGAGATATAATACGCATATAACATCTATGCCAGAGAAGGTAAACTCGAAACAAAACCCTATACCAACACGCCTGACCAGCGTAGTATAGTAGGTTAATTTTCCTCCCATCACGGATGAGACTCACGCCCAACAGTGGGAGATACATATATGAGTTGAGATGACGGTGGTGATGCAGTATAAAAAAATCAGTTCATCGTCAGTTAGTTATGGAATGGAATTTTTTATTTACTACTTAACCTTTAAAATATGCGTAAGAACTCATCGAACCGTGCAATTCCTGAACGCCTCATTGATTTATGGCCATTTTCAATTAACTACTTCTCGTAAAACTTACTAAAGATAAAAAAATATCATCTAATAATATAATAAACCATCTATAGACGGCTTAATATTTTTCTAGAGAGCTTATGCTCACAGTCCACATGACAATCTGGGATACCATATATTATATCCATCATACTATTTATTTCATATCTTTATATCCAGTCTTTATATGAATAGGTTTAATTGGCAACCTTTTAATGACATTTTTTTTAATAGAATAGATATTGGGACTTTTGGCGGGAATCTAAAACGTCATGTTGTGCTCTTGTATTATATTCGATATCTTAGTGTTTTAACGTGTTATATTAGATAATTTTTATGGTGTTTTATGTAATATGATGTGACAGAACAGCTGGGATGTAGTGAATATCATATAAAAGTGCTTTACAACGTTTTCGTTTTCCATCAAAATTCCTACAACATACCATTAACAGTGTCACCATAGCACTGTTGATGGCGACAATTCGACTGACTGACAGACAATGACTAACCTGAAGAGATTAAGAACGTGAAGATAATTATAACTCGACACTGGCAAAAATGGCTCGTATAAGTAGCTGATTGCCAATTTATTTATTTATTTATTTTATTCAACTGCTCACTACACTTACAGTTTCCCAATACGTGTAGTGAGCCATTACAATTCTATAATTTAAGTGTATAATTATAAGATAAAAAGTATAAACAATATTTTAAAAATAAATCAAATTTAGTGAAGAATATATCAACTTCTGGATAGTGAGCGATCAGTGAGTTAAGCAGTGCAACGGCCTGGCTGGTAGGTGCGTATTGTGCGGTATATGTACGCACCTGTGGTTCAGCGAGCAGTTGGCGCGAGCGAAGTCGTGTGTATAGGTACGGTGCTGATAGCGAACAGTGCGATAATACATTCGGATTATCGATTTTATTGTTAAATAATAAATAATAATGTATCAATAGGGCACACTTGCGTCGTAACGCAAGAGTATCAAGACCTATCATTCCGGATACAAAAAGAGACGGATATAAGTAAGGGTAATAACCATAAAGCTTTTTGTACAAAAATCTACAAAATTTACGTTGTACACGTTCTATCATCACGCTATACTTGACCTCGTGTGGGTCCCAGATTATGGAGTTATACTCCAAAGTACTGCGAACAAAGGAAAAGTATAGCGCAATAATAGTACTCCGATTCTGAAACTGAGTAGACTGTCTCATCACAAAGCCAAGTGATTTAAAACTTTGTGTGCAAATGGTTGTGATGTGCGTATTAAATGTTAGACACGTGTCAAGTGTAACGCCTAGGTCACGGATTTGTGTGACCCGCTCCAACGGTACACCAGATATGTTGTAAATGTACGTGCATGGAGCGCGCGATCGAGTAAATGTTATGGTTTTACATTTGGATGTATTAAACTCTAAGCAATACATAAAAAGAAGAAGAAGAAGAATAGATATTGCAATTCAAATTATGGCGTAGATTAATTACTTCTAAATACTTACTGCTTAAAATGACAGTTTTTAGTATAAGGCAGTTTACAGTTTAGTACAGGTTTTAGAGGTCTCTTCTTATATAGGTCAAAAAACCTTTTATCGAGCGTTATTGTGACTATTTTATCTAAAGGTCTCTTTTCAAATAGTAATCAATAACGGAAATCTGCAGAAGAACGGGTGTAACCGACATAGCACGAAGAATTAGCACACTGAATTGGCAATGGGCAGGCCACATCGCACGTAGAACCGACAACCGCTGGGGAAGAAAGGTTCTAGAGTGGCGACCATGTACCGGACGACGCAGTGTGGGGCGCCCTCCCCACTAAGTGGACAGACGATCTGTTGAAGGTTGCTGGGCGTCGTTGGATAACATGAGGGAGGCCTGCGTCCAGCAGTGGACGCCAATAGGCTGAAATGATGATGATGATGATGAACAGGTTAATAGCGTCTCACTCTTCGTTAATAAGGAATAAAGACTTCCTAAATTAAAATAAAAATCTATTATTATCCGTGTGGTGACGGAGTAAGAATACAATTCACCACCCCCTATCTTACACATGGCTGATCATAAGAGACGACTAAGGGATATATAACGCATATAACATCTATGCAAGAGAAGAAAAACTCGACACAAAACCCTATACCAACACGTCTGACCAGCGTAGTACAGTAGGTTAACTTCCCTTCCATTACGGAGGAGGCTCGAGCCCAAAAATGGGACATATTATAAGCTGAGATGATGATGATGATCTATTATTACGAAAAAAGTTTAGATTTAAATAAGCAGATTGTCATATAATGTGAAGAACCAACACTCATATCTTGAAAAATGACAACCGATCATTTAAATGTCACTTACGCACCAAATAATCTTAACAGTTATACTGCTATAGTAACACTTGCGTATTTCATCGTTGGATATTACCACCGTTTCAACCATCAACTTGACGTCAACGATATGAGTTAACAAAACTTTTTTCATCAACGATCGACGTTTATGGGGACTATAACGATGCTGTACAATTTAGAGACTTATTGCGTTCTATAGCCATATAAAAATATAATATTTAAGTAGTTAATTTTCTTTAATTAACGCTATATAGTATTTGCGCAAAAGGATTTATTTTGAGCATCCAAAAGAATATTTTTTTTTTTAATGTTTACGGCGTCAAACGAGCAAGAAAGGCACCTGATCATTAGCGTTACTGCCGCTCATAGACTTAGTGTTAGTTTACCTACCAACCAAAACTAACAATAAACTGAAAATTGGACTGCTGTCTCTCTCGCTCACCGAACGAAGCATAACAACACCTTGCAATTCAGACGTCGATTTTCTGCCAAAATGTGGTACTACTCCAAACGGAACATCCCGCGGTTGTAGACAGAAAAATGTTAACAGTGTGACCCTTTTTTTTTTTTAAGCTGGGCTATGGATGCGTCTCGCCCCGCCAAATCGGTCCGGGGTGACGGAAAGGCGGCGCGTGACCCCATAGACCCACTGTAAAACTCCTCTCTCTTCGCCGTGCGAGCGGACCACCGGTACCCGATCTTTGTCTTCGGTGGTCCGCCCGGCGGTTTACCCTCACGGGTTCCTCTCGTCGATCAACAGTGTGACCCTACAACTACAGTACCCATATACACTTGTTATTAGATGAGTTTTAGTTCCGATTTAAAACACTGAAACGCTATAAGCTATTATATAATGGAAGCCCTTATATGAACCGTTCAATAGGTACTTTGTCAATATATTACGTAACTATAAATAAAACTGACAGGTGTCAAATTGAGATTGCAATCAATCTATTTATTTAGACTTTTGACGGGAATTTGAAAACGTCATGTGGTGCTCTTGTATTATATGAAGCGGCGGAACTACTGGGATGTAGTGAATATAATATAAAAGTGCTTTACAATGTTTTCGTTTTTCATCAAAATTCCCACAAGATACCATTAACAGTGTGGCCATTGCACTGTTAATGGCGACAATTTGACTTAGACAATGACTAACTTGAAACACTAAAAACGTAAAAATATTTATAACTTGACACTGGCATCAATAGCTCGTATATGTAGCTGATTGCCAATATATAAGAAGAAGAACTATTTATTTACATACATACATACATATCATCACGCCATATCCCTTGCAGGGTAGGCAGAGAGAACAGAGTGCCAGAGAACTCTATCTCTGCATACTTCACTCGCTTCCTCAACATTCATAATTCTCTTCATACACGCTCGCCGGTTTCGGAGACTCTTGACTCCACCTTCCTTCAGTACATGACCGATCTGATCTAGGTAGGTTAGTCTCGATCTCCCTCGGTACCTACATCCTTCCACTTTCGTATTGTATATCTTCTTAACCAGACGTTCGTTCGGCATTCTTTCCACATGTCTGAACCATCGGAGCATTCCCTTTCGCATCTTTACACCAATACTCTCTTTCATACCTACTCGCTCTCTTACGTCGTCGTTGCGAATGCGGTCGGTCAGCCTAACTCCACAGATTTTCCGAAGAGATCGCATTTCGACCGCATTAATTTTACTTTCATACTCTTTTCTGCATACCCAACTCTCGCTTCCATACAGTAATGTTGGGACAAGCACTGCGTTATGTATTGCTACACGTGCCTTCTGGCTGAGGTGGTGGCTGCCGAGAAGTTGCCCCAACGCTCCATTCACTCTATTTCCCGCATTCACTCTTCGCTCTATATCAGTGGTGTACCGTCCATCTCGGCTAAATCCACATCCAAGATATACAAATTCATCCACTTGCTCTAGTACATCATTACCTATTGTTACTCTTACATCTGTTCTGGCTTCATCTATTTCAAAGACCATTATTTTGGTTTTGCTCACATTCACGCGTAGACCGACTATTTATTTAGAGTCATGTTTTTTGAATTTGAAGATCGCACTTAACTGACGATTGAATTAACAATGAAAAAGCGATATATTTACAGCTTTTTTTTTATTTTAAAAAGACAACACGCGCGTAGGAATTAATCCTTGTTATTGCGTGGGACTTTACAAACATATAAATTAACGCAGACAAATTACAACCAGACTTAGAACAATAATTTGAAGATCGCAAAAACTATTGTCCTGCGTAGAAATCGAACCCACTTCACTGGAACGGAAAGTCAGTATCTTAATCGTAATATAGTGGCAGGACCACGCTGTTGACAGTTTTCTATCTACAGCCGCAAGCCGGTCCGTCCGGGGTAGTACCACACTCTCGCAGAAAATCGACGTGAGTAATGGCAATGTGCTATTGCGCTTCGTTCGGTGAGCGAGAGAGCCGTAAGCCCAACTAGGTGGGTTTGGGATTTGTATTGGTAGGCAGTGGCCTAGCCAGACACTGCAGTGGAACTTACCATCAGGTGGCATGCTCGTTTGTCACCTTATGCAATAAAAAAATTACCACTACGTCATCTATATGTTTATTGTAAAAGGGAATGTTTATTACATGTCTTATCTAGTATTATAAATAAGAACATGATTTTGTTTATTATTCTTTCACACATTAAGTATTCAACCATTTGTCTTGAAGATTCTCTTACACGTTACCACTTACCAGGCACACAGAAAAAGTTATAGGGTACCTATTAACTATTTTTTTTCTTTGCGGTGGACTATGGACGTGGTCTCGCCCTGCCAAATACGTCCCGGGTGATGGAAGAGGCGGCGCGTAACCCCATAGACCCACCATGCAAAACTCCTCTCTTCGCCGTGCGAGCGGGCCAACGATACCCGATCTTTGTCTTCGGTGGCCTGGGTACCTATTACCTACGCAAAAGTTACCAACTGTTATTATTATCATTGTTATCGAGGAATAAAAAAAAATCATCATCATCATTCTCCTGCTCTTATCCCAATTACTTGGGGTTGACACAACATGTACTTTGCTTCCATTGTACATACTACAAAAAGTTATTGGCAATAGTTTTATGACCGGCCGCCTTCTTGACGTCAACCCTTCTTGGGAATGTAATTGTTGACCTAATGGCATCAGGTGGAGTTAGCTTAGATTAATATAGAGCTCTTAGTCGTCTTTTACGACATCCACAAGCAAAGTAAGGGTTGGTAGTATTCTTAGCCACTACCACATAGCAAAAAATATTGACCGCATTATATAGCTAGCTCTACTAATACTATCAATGTGAAAGATTTTTGTGAAGATGTTTAGATGTTTGAATGTTTGTTACTCAACCGCGCATAAACCCTTGAACACATTTGGATGTAATTTGGTATACAGATAGACCATTTGCTGGATTAGCACGTAAGATGCTTTTGTCCCGGTAATGTGTTGCCTTGAGATAATTTAGTAATAAAATTTTATATTATAAAAGTCATTTTTATGTGGGCGAAGCTGCGCGTAGAAGGTAGTTTTAAATACTATAAATTATTTTAATTTTAAATAATTATGATATTTCTCATGTTTTTCCATCGAAAATGACGATAGTATTAAAACAATACAATTCTCATTTTATCCAACACGTTTTTGGGATCATCAGTGAGTCTATTTTTAGTTTAGAATATTAATTAATTAGTGGCAAAGGTTTTTAATTATGTTTCGTATTTTTAACAGTTCATTTCACTGCTTTTTCGACAATTAATTTCAAAACAAACCAAAAGCATTTTATATTATTTTGTGTTACAAATTTTCAAAGTCATCATTTAATTTATTTGAATGTTTCATTTGAAAATAGAGGTGACGGCGCTTTCTATCACCAAACGAAGTGCAACATTCGGTCGGACCGGCCCGCGGCTGTAGACAGAAAACTGTCAACAATATGCCCCTACTATTTCAACCTATTAAAATGATACCAGTGTGCGGATGTTAATAATTTATAGGTCTAAAATAGTATAATACTAGCTGAACTAACCCAAAAAAAAGATAGAAATAGAATTACGAGAAATCAAACGCAACGCTCCCTACTGAGGCGTTACGCATTGTTATAACGGTCTACAACCTTCTTCGCATTCATCATCATCATCATCACAGCCCATATATGCCCCACTTTTGGGCTCGGTCCCCTCCGCAATGGCAAGGCAATTAACCTACTATACCACGCTGGTCAGACGTGTTCGTAGGGTTTTGTTTCGAGTTTTTCTTCTCTTGTATAGATGTTATATGCATTTTATATCCCTAAGTCGTCTCTTACGATCACCCACGGATAAGATGATGAGGGGGTGATGAATTGTATTCTTACGCCGTCACCCCAATATAATATTTTAATTGATAATCTTCGCATTATTACCTTTATAATAAAACCGCACAGCGGTTGGATAGACGTCAAGTAGAAAAAAAAAAAATATTTTTCATATACATAGATTATTATTATTACACAGTATGAATAATACAGTATCTATTTTCAAATCATTTTTTAATAACAGAACGTCAGATAAATTCGCTTTTTAACTTCCACAATAATAATTTACATAGATATTTATCATAGCAAAAATTTTAAATATGGTCGCTTGCTTATGCAAACAAACTATAATGGCTTTCAGACAATTAATTCACATCCACGGAATATAAATCAGATAAAACAAAGCCCCGAAAACAGTGTCGTTAATTACTAGTCACGGTACAATATTTTAATAAACAGACTGTTGTTGAAATTGTGTTTATTTTAACTGGATCAGTAGTTAAAATAAAAACAATTTGTTATACAATTATGTTAAAATATGTAATATATGAAAAATTGTTAAAATTGATTCAAAATGATTCTATTTTTAAAGTTTCTGCATAAAAAAAAAACCTCTGTTACCTCCTTCGCGTTCTATAATTCAAATTCCAATTATTTATTACGCATAAAACCCTCAAGGCCACTTATATATTGTCAATTTTAACTTTTTATTTATAAAAACTCAATGGTCATTTTTTATATTAAAAGGACCCCACCCAGCACTCAGCACTAAGAAAATAATCCTTGCATTGCGGGGATCCTTTCTTTTTTAGTTTTTCACGCTGTGGAAATGCATTTACGCAATATTCCTCCACCTGTTAAGACGAGGCATTTGTGTGGGACTCACCGGCCGCCGCACGACCGAAATACCTACTAAAACCACAGCGGCCCCATCTGCGCTTTTACAGAGTGACAAAGAGATCGTCTAATGATCATTCAATTCCCGATATCCCATGCATTGCGGGGGACCCTACAAACATTCAATTAACGCAGATAAATTACACCCAGACTCAGAACAACATTTTGTGGATCGCACAAAGTATTGTCTTGCGTAGAAATCGAACGCACGGCAACTCGGGCACGGAAGGTCGGTATCTTAACAATTACACCATCTGTGCAGTTAAAATATTTACGTATAAATTGCACTTATTTTATATACATTGTATTCAACATGTTTAATAAGCTTTACCTAACATTAGGTTCGATGCCTTTCACACCACTATACAGGTTGGAAGGGGACCGCTCCCGAAAAGAAAGACAGGTAACCCTACTAGTCCTACTTGTAATGATAGGCTAGGCAAAAATTGCTTTTGGATGAAAAAATATTTTTTTTCACCACGCTAGGTCGTTGAACTCTTGATCGTGAGTTTTGAATAGATTGCGTCTTTTCTCATCTGAGTATAGTTACGTATTTTTATGGGATTATCGTTACATGGCACTGTCCTAATACGATGGAATGTGAAAAAAACTTAAAATCCGTTGTGAAAATATTTTTTTTTCACCCGATTTTTTTTTTTCTAGCCTATCATTACAAGTAGGACTAGTAGGGTCACCTATCTTTGTTTTCGGTAGCGGTCCACTTCCACCCTGTATAATTCTCAATTATAATGCAAAAGCCCATAAAAAAAGGTCATAATGGCTATACAACAAGCAGGATAATAACAAAATTGAAATGCTAAATAATCAAAAATGTTGCATTATTACATACATACATACATATCATCACGCCATATCCCTTGCAGGGTAGGCAGAGAGAACAGAGTGCCAGAGAACTCTATCTCTGCATACTTCACTCGCTTCCTCAACATTCATAATTCTCTTCATACACGCTCGCCAGTTTCGGAGACTCTTGACTCCACCTTCCTTCAGTACATGACCGATCTGGTCTAGGTAGGTTAGTCTCGGTCTCCCTCGGTACCTACATCCTTCCACTTTCGCATTGTATATCTTCTTAACCAGGCGTTCGTTCGGCATTCTTTCCACATGTCCGAACCATCGGAGCATTCCCTTTCGCATCTTTACACTAATACTCTCTTTCATACCTACTCGCTCTCTTACGTCGTCGTTACGAATGCGGTCGGTCAGCCTAACTCCACAGATTTTCCGCAGAGATCGCATTTCGACCGCATTAATTTTACTATCATACTCTTTTCTGCATACCCAACTCTCGCTTCCATACAGTAATGTTGGGACAAGCACTGCGTTATGTATTGCTACACGTGCCTTCTGGCTGAGGTGGTGGCTGCCGAGAAGTTGCCCCAACGCTCCGTTCACTCTATTTCCCGCATTCACTAAATAAATAGGAAAACACTCCTTACTCATAAATAAATTAAACAGATTATTTTATTTTCATATTGATTTAATAGCGTCCAAAATTGATATTATTAGTATCTAATGAGAATCTACCATGACTTTACCAAGAGAACACTGTTCACTCCCTTAGACTTCTCTTTGATAGTTTTTTATCTCTCTAAGAAGAATCTCTCCACTAAGAACTAAGGAGTTGTGATACGTTATATTCTTCATTCGTCACCACATGAGTAATCATTTCACAAAACGAGGGCAAATAGACCTACTATATCAAATTAGTCTGGCGGGTTGGTATAGGGTTTTATTTCAAGCATTCCGTCTCTTGCATAGATGTTATATACATAGATGTTATATACATAGATGTTATTGCATAGATCACCATCATTATCCTGCTCTTATCCCAATTACTTGGGGTCGACGCAATATGTTCTTTTCTTCCACGCAATCCTATTCGAAGTCATATCTGCGGTTCACGCCCTTCCTATCCATATCATGCTTCACACAATCCATCCATCTTTTCTTCGGTCTTCCCTTACCCCTAAAGCCTTCAACATTCATACTTAAAAGTTTTCTCACAACATTACTTTGGTCTAGTCTCATCACATGTCCATTTTTTTTTGTTACTATGTATTGTGTTTGTTGAAGCTATAATGATTGATTTTAAATCATTTATTTAGTAATTGGCATCCTATTCGTGAGTCACAGCAGGCTTTAGCTGAAAGCCAGCGCGGGGCATCCGTCTGACTCACGCTGAGCAAGACCCTATTTGGCAGAATTATATTTTATTAATTTATATGCTATCTTCGTAATGTTTTTATTATATTCGTATATATCTTGTGTTATATACATATATATATATATATATATATATATATATATATATATATATATATAGTTATAGTATCTTGTTTTCACACTCTCACAGATTGACCTCTGAGTAATGTGAATACTGTGTATCATTTGGTTCTTTGGTTCGAATTGTACGTAGGACAATACTTTATGCAATCTATAAATTGTTGTTTTAAGTCTAGGCGTAATATGTGACCGTTATATTGAATTTTTTGTAAAGTCACCTGTGATATTAGGATTACTTCTTTAGTGAAAAGTTTTATCGTTCTAAATATATGAAAAATAAAAAAAAAACTTGTTTTTACCTCCAAAAAAGTATGAAAATCATCATTTTCCTACTCTTATCCTAATTACTTGTGGTCGATACAATATGTACTCTTTTTTCATAGTATCTACATATTGAAAAAGTTATTGGCAATAGTTTTATGACCGGCCGCCTACCAGACGTCAACCGTCTTTAGGAATGTAATTATTAACCAAACGGCATCAGATGGAGTTGGCCCAGGTCGTTATAAAGCTCTTAGTCATCTTTTACGACATCCACGAGCAAAGTAAGGGTTGGTAGTATTCATAGCCGTTACCACACAGTAAATGAATATACATACATACATATCATCGCGCCATATCCCTTGCAGGGTAGGCAGAGAGAACAGAGTGCCAGAGAACTCTATCCTTGCATACTTAACTTGCTTCCTCAACATTCATAATTCTCTTCATACACGCTCGCCGGTTTCGGAGACTCTTAACTCCACCTTCCTTCAGTACGTGACCAATCTGGTCTAGGTAGGTGAGACTCGGTCTCCCCCGGTACCTACATCCTTCCACTTTCGCATTGTATATCTTCTTAACCAGACGTTCGTTCGGCATTCTTTCCACATTTCCGAACCATTGGAGCATTCCCTTTCACATCTTTACATCAATACTCTCTTTCATACCTACTCGCTCTCTTACGTGGTCGCAAATGTATATATATTTTATAATGATAAAAGACATGTTTTTTTTTTTGTTTTTTTTTTAAAGACTCCCTGCTCGCTAAGGCAATAATCTTTGTATTGTGGAGGTCTTTAGAACATTTACATTAAAGTACACTAATTACATCTAAATTCAGAACAATAATTTCTGAATCACACGAATCGTTCTGCGTGAGGATCGATCAGGTAGAGGTCAGTTAAGATACACTTAACTACTCCAACATCTGTGCAATTTATATGTTAATTTCCATCCATTCATTACTCTATCAATGTTCAATCACAGATGTAGACCTCCATAATTGAGCATTATCCATAATCGTCACGCTTCGCAAGCCGGTTGGTGTTCGCAGTTAGTGTTATAATGCCTGTTTTCAACAATTTTAAGTAGCGCTATAAGATATAACTTAACATAAATATTATATGTAATTATTATCTACCTAGACTTTAAATTTAACTTACATATTGTAAAAAACGATTGGTTATAAAAATTATAAAGTAGGAAAGGCTAAACAGCCGCGTATTTTAGTTGCGTCAGCGGTGAACAGTTTGTACACCAAAAACGTGAGACGTAGGCTGGTGAAGTCTTTCGGATTTGTCTTATAGTATAGTACGTACCGGTATCAAAGAGAAAGTTTTGATTTATCATCATCATCATCTCAGCTCATATATGTCCCACTGTTGGGCTCGAGCCTCCTCCGTAATGGGAGGGAAATAGACTTACTATACCACGCTGGTCGGACGTATTGGTATAGGGTATTGTTTCGAGTAATATATGCGTTTTATATCCCTTAGTCGTCTCTTACGATCACCCACGGGCAGGATAAGGGATGGTGAATTGTATTCTTACTCCGTTACCACACCGCAGGGAAATTTATTTTAATTTATACATCAAAAAAATAATTAACATTAATCTCGTATGTGAATTATATTGCCTTCGCGTTATCTGGGATTTAGGGGGGGTCGTTGGTTAGAGCGGGCAATACTTTTTTCATAAGAGTGCTACCTATTATTTCTGTTGAGGCGGGCAAGTAACTCTTTATTCTTAGACTATTTATAAAAAACTCTATTTTGTTGTGCGGTAGCGGCTACGAATACTACCAAACCTTACATAGCTAGTAAATATTGTAAAACATGACTAAAAGATTTCATCATCATCTCAGCTCATATATGTCCCACTGTTGGCTCGAGCTTCCTCCGTAATGGGAGGGAAATAGACCTACTATACGACGCTTGTCAGACGTGTTGGTATAGGGTTTTATTTCGAGTTTTTCTTCTCTTGCATAGATGTTATATGCGTTTCATATCCCTTAGTCATCTCTTACGATCACCCACGGGTAAGATAGGGGGTGGTGAATTGTATTTTTGCTCCGTCACCATACGGAAAACGGTTTAAAAGGTTAACATCGACCTATACCATTTGATATTGTCAATAATTATTAAACGATGACAATTTTTTTACAATATTTTTGATGTAAACAACAGGCTGTGTGGTAGTATAGTATGTAGTAGTAATAGTAGTGTAGTAGCTATGAATAACACCAATCCTTAGTTTATTTGTGGATGTCGTAAAAGACGACTAAGAACTTTATATCCATCTAGGCCAATTCCAACTGATGTCAATAGACTATTGTATTGGGGAAACGTAATAATAGATGTAATTGTTAATCTAATAAACAAATAAATAAAACAATTATATTCCTAAAGAGGGTTGACGTCAGAAATGCGGCCGGTTAAAAAAACTAATGCCAGTAACTTTTGCATTAAGTATATTTACATATTGCATCGACCCCAATTAATTAGGATAAGAGTAAGAGAATGATAATGATGATGTAGAATGGAAACAAAATATACAATGCGTCCACCCCAAGTAATTGGGATAAGAGTACGTTAATAGTGATTATATATAAAAACTCTTTTGCGAAAGAAAACTGATTATGGATTATTAGATCGTATCATCACTTAATAGAGGACGGAGCGGGACAGCGACAAGATACTGGCGTAACGTGAGCAGTTGTAATGTACAAATTAATATAGTATCACGCACAGAGCCGTCGTGCTCGAAGCTCAACTAGCGGTCGCGTCCCGTCGCGCCCGATGTGACGCCAACTTTGTACTCTGTCTACAAAAATTGAAATGGAAAGAGTGGAAAGCCTAATCGAAATTGTTCGAAGTTATACTTTTTTGTATGATTTGGGCTATTAACGATAAAAATATGATAGTCCTAGCGCAAGTAGCTTCGGGTGATCGGACCGGGGAATTGTCCGGTCACCCGACGTGAGGCCACCGCGTGAGGACGACGCCTCGACGGCGAAAGCTGCCGGGACGTCGACAGGAGAGGAGCCCGAGAGGGCATACCGTCGAGCGGGCCACCGAAGACAAAGATTGGGTACCGGTGGCCCGCTCGCACGGCGAAGAAGAGGTGCTTGCAGGGTGGGTCAACGGGGTTGCGCACCGCCTCTTCCGTCGCCCCCGACCGATTTGGCGGTGCGCGACGTCCATAGCCCACCGCAAAAATAAAAAAAAAATAAAAAAAAACAAGGGTCGACCGTCGCGACGCCTGCAGAAGCATCCCGTCCTCAATATAACATCCACGCCGCGTGGTCGTCCCGTCAGCGATCCGCCGCTGACCCGCTACATCGGCTACTTGACCAAATCTTAATACAATTCTAAATAAAATTTTACAGTATTAAACCATTTTTTTGTTAGATGACATATAAAACGTCTTCCGTAGAGACAGTAATGCGAGTCACAGTTTGGTTATCATTCTACCACATTAGTCTAATTCGTAAGGAGATTAGAATTTATTTCTAAAAGATGTGGGTTCTAGTGCCACGGTAATAATTATTTGTGGACCACGTTGTTGACAGTTTTTTGTCTTAAGTCGCGGGCGGTAATATCACACTCTCGCAGAAGATCGACGTCTGAGTAATGGCTATGTACCTACTATTGCACTTCGTTCGGTGAGCAAGAGAGCCGGAAGCCCAACTGGGTGGGTTTGGGGATTATAATGGTAGGCAGTGTCCTAGCTATAACCTTGGTTATAACAAAGGTCCATGGGCGGCAGTGACACTTACCATCAGGCATCTGCTTGCTCGTTTGCCACCACAAACGATAATAAATAAAAAACACAACAACATTTCACTAGCGAATAAGTTTTATTGAATATATTTCAATCTAAGAGACTGACTTGAAACAGCAACGTGGTACATTATATTCAGTTTCATATATAAACAGCCTTAGTCACCATGGCGTATTTACTTAATGTTTTATTTATAGTCGCTAAGCAAAAAGCATGACGAAGAGAAACATCCACAAAACCAATACAAAGACTCAGGTGCGCAATCTGGACGACGCCCCAGCGAGTTTGAAATATATTTGAAACGTGCAAAAAATATTTAGCAGCTTATATTTAAAATAAACCCTGTACTTTGAATAAATTTGTCCATATAAGACACTTGTTTATTATATCGAATACTGATTTAAAGTATAAAGTATTTTTTGTTGGGTGTGGTGGTAAATGAGCGAACAGCGCATAATATGGTAAGTGTTACTGAGTTCCATAGACCTTTGCTATACCAGGAGTACAGCTAGGTTGATGCTTAACAAAGAAAATCTCCAAACCCTCCCAGAAAGTTGGGCTTTCACTCACCGAACAAAGCGCAACAGCCTATTGCTACTGCTCAGACGTTAATTTTTACGAGAGTGTAGTACCTACTACCCCGAACGGATTGGCCCGCGACTGTAGACAGAAAACTATCAACAGTGTGACCAGTGCACTAAAGTATTTCTGTACTCCTTCTATTAACCAATATCTACGTAAATTGTAGGAACTAAAATCCCCTAAGAGATTAAAGCCTTAATTACCATGTTTGACGAATGGGTCGATAATCGCAGTTGAAAAACCGGTGTGCGAACCCATAATTCACCGCATTACTAATCGCCAAAGTTATTTTTAAGTTGACGAAAATTATAGCATATTTCTAAGAAACATTAAGCAACGAACCGAGTACGAGTATACCGCCATAGGTAAGCCGAAAGCGTGAAGACGCCTAGGCTTATTATCCACAGAGACTACATCAGAGAGATAAATCTTCGATTCCATAGACTGGCCTCTAAAATCAGAGAAACGGTTGCAATAGAGAGGACAATTATGGTGTATTGATATGGCTTATTGGATTTCAACATAAATATCTTACTCATCGTTATCTATTATTTTTTAAATCTGGCATAGCTTATAGCATAGTTCATTTAAAAAAAAAACAATAAGGTCGTTGACTTACATGCATATTATTACAAAGCAAACCAAAATACCGCAACGAATCCGCAATGATTATAGCAACGTCACGCAATACTCGCTATTTTCACAATAGTTTTAAAATAAAAGAATGGCAAAAGGTAGGCATTTATTTAGAAATTTCTGATTGTCTGCAATTATCTCTAGTCTTAATAAAATTCAATGCTAATTATTTCTATCGTTAGGCTTAAAATTAACTTAAATGAGGTACGATAATTGTAACATTTTTCTTTGTTTGATTGGCTATAATCTACCAACACTCGTACACATCTAGTTATTATTATTATTGTATCAGATGGAGTTGGCCCAGGTCGTTATAAGTCTCTTAGTCCTCTTTTACAACATCCACGATCAAAGTAAGGGTTGGTAGTATTCTTAGCCGCTACCACACAGCGTAAAATATACATATAACATATAGATGTTATATGTATAATTGTATGTTTTCCTTCTCTTGCCTATGCATTTGCATAAAAACTTGAAAAAAAAAACCTATATCACGTCTGACCAGCGTGGTTGTAGTAAGTCGATTTCCCTCCTAGTGTGGAGAAGGCTCGAGACCAGTAGTGGGACATATATGAGCTGAGCTAATCACGTCAGCTTTCAATAAAAATAAACACGTCATAGTCGATCCAACTATTTAGAAGCTATAATGGCACAGACAGACACGACACACAAACACGTCAAACTCATAACATCCTTCCTTTTGGGTCGGGTGTCGATAAAAAGAAATAAAAAACACAAACGCGTTAAGTTTCATAGCGGATCTTCGCATAAAGGTCACATTTTTGGATTGGTCATCAAATTATTACATAATTTAGTTAATTAATTATTAGTTCTAATGTATATTTTTTGATCAGGATGTAATTCTTGACAATATATAATGCATAAGTTATATGTTATTATCATACAAAAAGTAATCAATCGTGAGTTTAGTTACTAATTCAGCCATCATTCTATTCATCATCATCACAGCTCATATATGTCCCACTGTTGGGCTCGAGCCTCCTCTACAATGGGAAGGAAATTAACCTACTATACCACGCTGGTCAGACGTGTTGGTATAGGGTTTAGTTTCGAGTTTTCCTTCACTTGCATAGATGTTGTATGCGTCTTATATCCCTTAGTCGTCTCGTACAATCACCCACAGGCAAGATAGGGGTGGTGAACTGTATTCTTACTCCTTCATCACACGGAAATCATTCATTCTATTCAATCATGTTATAAAAAAAGGAAAGAGCTAGTGAATATAGTAATTTATAAAATTTAAAGAATGTTTTGACCTATGGAAAATTATGGGTTGAATGACATTTTTTTATTTTAGCTATATTAACAAACATTAAGTAGTCTCCGCACGGTGAAGACGTAAGAATACAATTCACCACCCTTTCTTGCACATGGATGTCTTAAAAACGATTAAGGGATACAAATCTATGTAAGACAAGCGAACTTCGAAAGAATTTTGTAGTATTTTGTTTATCACGCGCGAAAAAAGAACTACTATATGTAGGTTTTTTTTTTAATTCTATTTTTTTAATTAGGAGTTTTTTTTTTTTTTTTTTTGTTGGAAACGCTGTGGAAACGCATTTCCGCGCTATCCCCCGCCGGTGACAGGCGAGGGGGAGTGTGGGACTCGCCGGCCAGCTGCCTGACCGGAATACCCACTAAAACCACAGCGGCCCCTTCCGCGCTTTTACGGGGTGCCAGAGAGATCGTCTACTGACATTCGATCCCCGGCACCCCAACGCTTGGCCATTGGCCCACGCCCTGTCGTCATTCAAGGCGGTGGGAGGAGGTGCGCATATCGACGCCTCCTCCGCCCTGGCCGCCGGCAGCGGAGCGAATTTGCAGACGCAATTGCCTCGCGTCCCCGCTCCGCCGCCTCTTTTGTAGAGATGACCTCCTCGCAAAAGGAGGCCATCGACGACCAGCACCCGTCGCTATCGAGCATCTTCGAGATGACGGTCGACAGCGACAGGTCCCCTCCAATGACCGCCGACAGGACGTGGCGTTGAGGCCCCCAGGCGGGGCATACCTCCAGTGTGTGGCGCGCATCGTCCACTGGCGCGCCACACTCATGGCACCCTGGGGTCGGTAACTGACCATGCCACTTCCAAAGTAAAATTATCTTCTTAAACTAACTGAACTTAAAATATCTAAATAAATATCAATGAGGATCCTGGCTTCATCTGATGTAGGTAAAGCCAGAATACTGTTACACTGACCAACATTCGTCCTAATACTTCTATCCTGTAGAAAATTATTACGTAGGGCACATTCCATCAACAGATACTGTAGGTCTTCAACCGAGTACTCTCATATAGTAGTTAGATCAATTTTCCTCGTTTTGTGAAGAAGGTTCCAGTTCAGCAGGGAGGTTTATGTCAGCTGAGATGATCAAAAAATGATTATTTGTAGTACAGTGTCCGGTTGATGACAATAAAATCGCTCCCTTATTAGATACGCATTTCTCTATGTGGTAATGGCTAGATAATATAATATGATAATGTTTATTTGTTCCTGATAGTTGTAACAATAAAAGTTATCGCTAACACGCTTGCTAAGGGTGGCGATTATGGTAATATTATCACTTTCTGCCAATATTAGACGTTAATAAACTGCAGCTATGAATAGGTGATTGATTTTACAATTATTCAGTATATTTTTTTTTATTGCTCTTGGTGGCAAACAAACAAGCAGCACACCTGATGGTAAGTGTTACTGCCGCCCATAGACCTTTAGGACCACTGCCTACCAATTCAAACCTCAAACTCACCCAGTTGAGCTGCCGGCTCTCTCGTTCACCGAACGAAGCGCAATAGCACATTGTCATTACTCAGACGTCGATATTCTGCGAGAGTGTGGTACTACCCCGGACGGACCGGCCCGCGGCTGTAGACAGAAAACTGTCAACAGCGTGGTCCTACCATTATTACTAATTACACTACTATAATTATGATTGTACTGATATATTAAGACGACTATATGTAGCGGAGATGCGAATGTTGAGATGGATGTGTGGTGTGACGAGATTGGATAAAATAAGAAATGAGCATATAAGAGTATTGGTGTAAAGATGCGAAAGGGAATGCTCCGATGGTTCGGACATGTGGAAAGAATGCCGAAAGAACGTCTGGTTAAGAAGATATACAATGCAAAAGTGGAAGGATGTAGGTACCGAGGGAGAACGAGACTAACCTACCTAGACCAGATCGGTCATGTACTGAAGGAAGGTGGAGTCAAGAGTCTCCGAAACCGGTGAGCGTGTATGAAGAGAATTATGAATGTTGAGGAAGCGAGTGAAGTATGCAGAGATAGAGTTCTCTGGCACTCTGTTCTCTCTGCCTACCCTGCAAGGGATATGGCGTGATGATATGTATGTATGTATGTAGCATATAAGAGGAAGTTTGAAAGTAGCGCCAGTGACGGAAAAGTTAAGGAGTGAAAGGTTAACATGGTATGGATATATGATGAGACGGGATGAAAGTAATGTTGTGAGGAAAGTTTTCAATATAAATGTTGAAGGCTTTAGGGGTAAAGGAAGACCAAAGAAAAGATGGATGGACTGCGTGAGGTATGACATGGATAGAGGGAGTGACTGCAGAGATGACGTCTGGTAGGACTGTATGGAGGAAGATGACATATTGCGTCGATCCCAAATAATTGGGATAAGAGCAAGATGATGATGATGATGTACTACTATATTATTGTTAGCTACATTCAACCAGTATACTACACCTACGCATATCGCTTCGAGGCTAAAATCGTTAAACTATAAGAAAAAAACTGTTCGATTAAAAACAAAATTAATTGGCACATATGCAGACGGAAATGACTAATTATTGCCATATGTAATGGTCAATAATTTACTCAAAAAAAAAAGAAACTAGAAACATTTACTAGGATGTAGAATTTCTGGTTTTTTTTTTATTATTATTAATTTAATAAAACCGAATAAACGTCACAGCTTTAGAAACTTGATCTTGTATATGTGTTTTCGATTCAACAAGTAACTTGAAAATGTTAATTTCAACACATTTCAATTGCTTAATTGCTAGTATTGAATTTCTTATAGATATTTTAAGACATTGGTGGCATTTATTTATTATCCCTTCGTCATTGGCGGTGGCAAATTGGGTTTTTCGTATGAATAAATTATCATAATGTAACAATTAACACATATTAATTGATTCCAATAATATTAGAACTGTATTTATATCATTATACGAAAAATGTATTGTTTGTATTATATCTCTTCTCAGCCTATATACATACATATATATATATATATATATATATAGATATACTAGCGACCCGCCCTCGCTTCGGTTATGTCAGTTCACTTGTGCTGTTTACTTTTGCGACATAGAATTCCTTTTGGAGAAGGAATTTCTTAAAATCGTATTTTATCTGACCTTTACAGTGCACAAAGAAAGTCCACACTAAACTCTAAATCTGTAGGGGCAGTATTGGAAAATGTGGACTTTTTGGGCTAACACCTACGCAATTCCCTTTAGGGGCGGAATTTTTAAAAAGCCGTTTTTAGTTTACCTCTGTATTGCAACACAAATATGCCTACCGAAATTCAAGTCTGCAGGAGCTATATTTAAAAAAATGTGATTTTACACTCCCTTTGCGGGGAAATTTCGTAAAATCCGTTCTTAGCTGACCTTTACTCGGCGAAAAGATGATTCCTACCAAATTTAAAGTCTGTAGGCCTTATGGTTCCAGAGATATCGTGATGAGTCAATACATAGGTGGAAATCTCTTATATATATATATATATATACTAGCAGACCCGGCCACGCGTTGCTGTGGCTAAGGTAGCCTCAGTAACACGTGGTGGTTATGCTAATAAATTGTAGCTTATATGAAACGTTTCTACGTTTAACGTAGCGCCATCTATTACATACTTACTCAATCCAGTCAACAGATACCACCATCTGTTAGAATCGTTTGGAGATAACAGATAATTGTGACTGTCAAATAATAGACAAATAATTTGCAATAAAATAATATTGTGACTATAAATTATATAAATTGAGATGGAAGCTATCCTATCTTTTAAGTTGGATCAAAGTACACATACTATGAAAATTTGATCAAAATCGGTTAAGTACTTTAAAAGTGCATGGCGGACAAACAACGTGACGCATAATTTATATATATTAAGATTGTTCCTATTATAACTAATCCTTTCTGTCTCGATTTTTGCAAACATGTTGATCAAAAACTAGCTAAACAGCGAACGAAAATATAGCAGATGATCTTATACTCCTATCATTATAGGTTAAAATAAAAAGTTGCAGTAGATATAATGTTATAAAGCGGTGTTTGTGGTTTTAGTATCGCAATGTCTATATTCTAACACAATCCAAAAACCAAACAACTGCTGAAATAGAGTATCGACCATTGCCGCAGCATGACACAAACGGATATTGTCACACAAACTGTAATCCATCGTGTGAGCGATGGATTTCAGTTATTCGATGCAAGGTTACCATGACTTTGAATTACAATATTCTGCTTAGAAAATTACCGTCCCATCATTTCAAATTTCAAAGTCTACGTTCATATGAGGCCATGTCCTAAAAGTACATGACCTCTCTAAAGCTTAGAAACCTATAAACACCGTACTAATATAGTGCGGTGACATTCGAGACATTTCAATTTTAAAAAATATTTGCATTGTACCAAACGTTTATGTGACATCACTCTTTTTAGAGTTCCATACCCAAAAGATAAAACAGGACTCTATTACTAAGACTGCTGTCCGTCCGTTGCTTCGCCTGTCTGTCACCAGGTTGCTCTCATGAACCGTGATAGTTGGACAGTTGAAATTTTCACGTATGATGAATTTCTTTTGCCGCTACAACGATAAATACTAAAAAACAATAAAATAAATATTTAAGGGAGCTCCCACACAACAAAGGTAATCTTTTTGCTCCTTTTTGCTCGATATTGATAACAAAAATAGTTAGACGTTTGAAATATTCACAGAATATTTGGTAATATATGTATTCACCTTAGAAATAAATAATTAAATTAAAATAAAACAGAGAATTTAAGCTCCCATACAACAAACATGATTATTTTGCCATTTATAGATAATGGTACGGAAGCCTTCGTGCGCGACTCCGAGTCGCTCTTGGCCGGTTTTTTAAATATAATCGAATTGAGTTTTCAAACATGTGTCAAAATAAAATGTCTTTTAAATCAAAATCACTAAGAAGTGTTGATATCAACTTTAAAGCAAATCACCCTTAAAATAACTTTCCACCCCTTTTTAACCCAGTTAGGAGATAAATCTCAATAAAATATGAATCACGTCTTTCATCAATTCTGTTAAAGAATGTTTATGCAAAATTTGAAATAGATTGGACCAAGGAATCACGTTGTCACATACAAATTTTGCCCTGCTTTTTCACCCCCTTAGGGATATAATTTCGTAAAATCCGTTCTTAGCTGACCTCTACTCGGTGAAAGAAATATTCCTACCAAATTTAAGATTTGTAGGCCTTATGGTTCCAGAGATATCGTGATGAGTCAATACATAGGTGGAAATCTCTTATATATATATATATATATAGATATAATATATATAATATACATATATATATATATATATATATATACAGTCAAACCTAGGTAAGTGAGAACTGGATAAGTGAGAAAACTCTATAAGTGAGAGTAATAGCCAGAAACCGTGATTTTAAGCTCCCAAAACCTCTATTAGCGAGAAACAGAAACCTCTGTAAGAGAGAGTCGTTTTTCCCTCATGGACCTCCGTAAGTGAGACTGCTACTTATCTATAACTCTATAAGCGACAGTCGAGATTTATTTATTTATATTATTTAGGAGGAACTATAGCTACAATAAAAATACATACATACACAAAAGATACACACATACAGTAATAAATGACAAAACGAATTACAAATTTAACATCTGCTTTTTTATCACTCATTCTTAACTTTCGTGGAACTTCCTAACACTGTGTAAATATTTTTTAAATAAAATAAAATTACATAGTGCATGAATTTTTGTTTTGTTTTCGTAAGCATCTTGATACCTACCCTTATAAAGTACTTATATGACGAAATCTAATGAACGTAACATACACTATTAAAAATATATATATGTATGTACATAATATATGTTGTGCATATTATTTACATAATTTTATCATATTATATATTTACTACATTCGTACTTGCTGTGACTTGTTATTGCTGCGTACCTCTATAAGAGAGAAACGCTACCCATGTACCTGCATTAGCGAGAAACTCGAGTTAGTGAGAAACCTCTATAAGCGAGAATGAGATTGTGCTCCCTTGAACTCTCTTATTTTTATCTTTCCAGCTTATCCAGGTTTGACTGTATATATATATATATATATAATAGATATAAAGAGCACCACATGACGACGTTTTCAAATTCAGCCCAAAAGTTCGTTTAAAAACCTATAAACACTAATATAGTACGGTGACATTCGAGACATTTCAATTTTAAAAAGTATTTGCATTGAACCAAACGTTTATGTGACATCAACCTTTATAGAGTTCCATACCCAAAAGATAAAACAGGACCCTATTACTAAGACTCCCCTGTCCATCCGTTGCTTCGCCTGTCTGTCACCACGTTGCTCTAATGAACCGTGATAGTTGGACAGTTGAAATTTTCACAGACGATGAATTTCTTTTGCCGCTACAACGACAAATACTAAAAAACAATAAAATAAATATTTAAGGGGGCTCCCACACAACAAAGGTAATCTTTTTGCTCGTTTTTGCTTGATATTGATAACAAAAATAGGTAGACGTTTGAAATATTCACAGAATATTTAGTATCCAATATGTTCACTTTAGAAATAAATAATTAAATTAAAATAAAACAAATAGAGAATTTAAGATGGGCTCCCATACAACAAACATGATTATTTTGCCGTTTAGGTACGGAACCCTTCGTGCGCGACTCCGAGTCGCTCTTGGCCGGTTTTTTGTATATAATCGAATTGAGTTTTCAAACATGTATCAAAATAAAATGTCTTTTAAATCAAAATCACTAATAAGTATTGATATCAACTTTAAAGCAAATCACCCCTAAAATAACTTTTTATCCCTTTTTAACCCAGTTAGGAGATAAATCTCAATAAAATATGAATCACGTGTTTCATCAATTCTGTTAAAGAATGTTTATGCAAAATGTGAAATAGATTGGACCAAGGAATCACGTTGTCCCATACAAACTTTGCCCTGACGGTCCGAACCAAACGGTCTCAATTTAGGCGACAGAACTTTTACCGGCAGAGCGCGTCACTTTTCAAGAAATACTCGTTTAAATCCTTACGCGGGAAGTTTTGTTGCTATTGACTGGAATGTTTTGTTACTATTGACAGCTCTAGAATTTTATATTTAAATTAATTAAATTCAACATTTGCGAGCCAACGTGTTTTTACGTGTAACAATAATAATGGCATCAGTAATAATAGCACCTACGTTCTAAACCTAGCGCCGCCAGTGGCAGAAAAGAGAACTAAGATCTGGGTTTATTATTGTGTCCATGAATATTATGGAAAAGCCTATACCGTACGGACTCCTTGTATCTATACTTCGTGGTCTGGACACGCCGTCCGTTCCGTTGGGGCGATGGAAGAACGGTGTGCCGCACTACCCACCGTATTCCCTCCCCATCGCCATTGGGCCGGTCACTGGTACCTCTTCCTTGACATCCATGGCCAGTATTATAGTGGCTTAAAACTTAAATCAATTGTTGCCGTCGATTCCAAAGGTGTCTATTTAACTGCATGTAGTACAACACCACAGCATTAGAGATTCCCACCTATCAGTCAAACTTTTTATTATGTTTTTATGGCTGGCATGTTTACGAAGTAATGGGGCAACGTTTCCCACGGTGCCGACCTGACGCTGCCGGCTGTTGCGAGGGCGATGGTCGACAGCGTCAGGAACTGGGACGCGGTCGCCGCCTTCTGCGAAGCTGTCATCTCGCGGAAGGAGGCGGCGGAACGAGTCCAGGAGGATTCCCGCGACCCGGGCCGCCGCCAGCGGCCGGGGCGGCGCAGGCGCGAATATCTGCGCCTGATGCCGCCCTAACCGAGGCCTCGGGTGATCAGACCGGGGAATTGTCCGGTCACCCCACGTGAGGCCACCGCGTGAGGGCGACGCCCCGACAATCTTCGGGGCGTCGACGAGAGGATCCCGCGAGGATAAACCGCCGGGCGGGCCACCGAAGTCAAAAATCGGGTACCGGTGGCCCGCTCGCACGGCGAAGAGAGAGGAGTTTTACGGTGGGTCTATGAGGTCACGCGCCGCCTTTCCGTCACCCCGGACCGATTCGGCGGGGCGAGACGCATCCATAGTCCACCAACAAAAAAAAAAAAGGCAACGTTTCTCTTTTTTTTACGGCCATTGTGGGCACAATGGGCGTAAAATCGACGTTTGCGTCAGCAAATAACATCATTTCAGTTCCACGTTTGGGCTCGAGCCTCCTTCACACTAAGAGAGAAGTTGACCTTTTACATCACGCTGATCAGACGTGTTGGTTATTGGTGGTTTTATTTTGAATTTTCCTTCTCTTTCATAGATGTTATATACAGATTTTATCCCTTAGTCTTCTTTTACGATCACCGACGGATAAGATAGGGGGTTGTGAATTTTATTCTTACTCCGTCACCACACGGAAAATCATGTATTCGTGATAGTTGTTAGCTTATGAATATATTTTTAGGCGTTTCAAAATCATCAGCACTATTTGTTAGCTGCCGTAGGTATCATACAGCTTCAAATATGTACCTACATGTTATTTAAAATTAGAAATATTTGTGTCTGATAGTACCACTGATTTACCCTGATGACGGAACTCAAAGGTAAGAGATAAAATCCTGGATTGCCTAGTAAACCTATCAAATTTGCATGAATTAAATTCGTCGTAACTGGTTTTTTGATTTGAGTAACTTTTCCATCAAAGGTTACTTGAAAATTTTAATTATCATCATCATCATAAATTTTCTACAAAATGTATAGGTAAGTACAAAATAAAGGTTGGTAATAACACAAAACCCTATGCCAACCCATCTGACCTGCATAGTATAATTAATAAATGTTCCTCTCATCGTAGTTGGTACCTGAGCTCAAGATTGAAATGTATATCAGCTGAAAAGAATAAATAGAATATTCATCGAGCATATTAGAAAAGCGCAGCGAGTATTATCAAAGTGTTTAGTCCGTCATTTTTCATTACATGCTAACCTTTCTCTTTCCTCAATATAATAAAATAGCCAAAGCTAAGCCTAGCCTTTTTTGTTTCTCGTTAATGTCATTTTATACCAGAAGTTGTTTTCTTTAGTTATGTTTAGCTTCATTAGTTTTTAACGAGAACAAAATGTTTTTCTTTCTTCTTCTTTCTTTCTTTCCTCAACTAAATAAAGACTTGCTGTCAAATCGTGCAATTAATGATCCATTGGGATATTTTCACTCATCACCCTACTAATTTGCCGTATGGTTATGGAGTAAGAATATAATTTATCAGCTTCTTCCTTACCCAAGCTGTAGTAAAAATCGAATAATGGGTATAATATGCAAATAATCTTTTACGGAAAGTGCTCTGAGGAACTGTTTGACTTGGTACCACCGTCACCGTTTTACCACCGTACCACTCGACACCGTAGCAGGGTTCATTCATTTCACCTGGAAAATATACGGTCCTCGACTGTACGTCGAAAGGAGGTTTCAGGAGTGGAAGGGGATGCATGGATCAAGTGTTCTCTCTGCGCAACATTGTAGAGAAGCATCTGGCTCTAGGTCAGAGGGTTTTCTGCAGTTTTGTGGATCTGGAGAGAGCATTTGACACGGTTGTACGAAAGGAACTTTGGGACGTTTTACCGGAGTATGGTATTAACGGTAAACTGCTACAGGCTGTGCAGTCCAGTTACATGGGCTGTAGAGCCTGTGTGCGGCTGGATGATGGAATGTCGCCTTGGTTTGACGTCAATATCGGCGTTAAGCAGGGGTGCGTTCTGTCAGCCAGGCTGTTTATCATATATCTGGATAAATGTCTCCAAAGGTTGAACGATATGAATGTGGGAGTCCAGATGGGCGACTCAGTGGTCACTGCTCTGCTTTATGCAGATGATGCAGTCCTGCTGGCACAGTCAGCGACTGACCTGCAGACCCTAGTCGACACAATGACAGAAGATTGTAAGAAAAGGGGTCTACGCGTGAATGTGAGCAAAACCAAAATAATGGTCTTTGAAAGAGATAAAACCAGAACAGATGTAAGAGTAACAATAGGTAATGATGTACTAGAGCAAGTGGATGAATTTGTATATCTTGGATGTGGATTTAGCCGAGATGGAAGGTACACCACTGATATAGAGCGAAGAGTGAATGCGGGAAATAGAGTGAACGGAGCGTTGGGGCAACTTCTCGGCAGCCACCACCTCAGCCAGAAGGCACGTGTAGCAATACATAACGCAGTGCTTGTCCCAACATTACTGTATGGAAGCGAGAGTTGGGTATGCAGAAAAGAGTATGATAGTAAAATTAATGCGGTCGAAATGCGATCTCTGCGGAAAATCTGTGGAATTAGGCTGACCGACCGCATTCGTAACGACGACGTAAGAGAGCGAGTAGGTATGAAAGAGAGTATTGGTGTAAAGATGCGAAAGGGAATGCTCCGATGGTTCGGACATGTGGAAAGAATGCCGAACGAACGCCTGGTTAAGAAGATATACAATGCGAAAGTGGAAGGATGTAGGTACCGAGGGAGACCGAGACTAACCTACCTAGACCAGATCGGTCATGTACTGAAGGAAGGTGGAGTCAAGAGTCTCCGAAACCGGCGAGCGTGTATGAAGAGAATTATGAATGTTGAGGAAGCGAGTGAAGTATGCAGAGATAGAGTTCTATGGCACTCTGTTCTCTCTGCCTACCCTACAAGGGATATGGCGTGATGATATGTATGTGTGTGTCGACTGTACGTTTTCAGCGATCATTTCTCCTACGTACATGCAAGATCTGGAATGAACTACCTGCTGCTGTGTTTCCCGAGCGCGATGACATGCCCTTCTTCAAACGAGAGCACTTTCTTCACGGTAAGCAGCGGCCTGGCTGTGCCCCTGGTGTTGCTGATTCCATGTGCAACAGCAGCACTTACCATCAGGTGTGCTGTTTGCTTGTTTGTCACCGTAGGAAATAAAAAAAAATAACATATATATTACAGAAGGAAATTACGAAATAAAACCCTGTATAAGTAGTAGAAGATCAATTTCCTTCTCATTTTGGAAGAAGCTTAAACCCAGCAGTGGGACGTTAATGAGGCGTGATGATACTAACGTCCACTATTGAACAAAGCTTGCTTAAGTGACATAATCATTGCTACAAGCACTTTGCCGAGGGTTTGGTAATCGTCCACCAAAAGCAAAGATCGGGTGGTTCGGTGGCCCGCTTTGCACGGCGAAGATAGGCGCTTGACAGGGTGGGTCTATAGGTCGCGCGCCTCTTCTGTCGCCCAGGACCGATTTGATGGGGCGTGACCACATCCATAGTCCACCACAAAAAAAGGGTATGGTAATCGCATTTGGTGATATAAGTTACCCAGGAAAGTGCTGCAGCACATTCTACTGATAATACCTCGGCCGGTTTTTAAGACTTTCATAAGAAATCAAGGAGCGGCGACATGTTTTTTACCAATATCAATCATTTGTGATATTTATTGAAATCAAAAATAAAACTAGTATAGTTTTACTGCCTATCACCGCAATAATATCAGGTGGCATGTTATCGTGAACACGCTTTTTGTAGATTAAAAAATTAAGATTTAGGACTTACAACCAGTTTTAAAACGTTTAATTGATTTGTAAGCAATAACGGTTTAGGACATTTAGCGCGGGCTATTTATGATTAGCGGACGATAATTGGATATCAGATTTGCATAATATGTATATTTTTTTCTTATTTTAAATACTCTTTAATTCACATTAAGATATGATCCTTAAGTCGCGGATTTTATTACAAATACTTTTATCCCTACTAATATTATAAATCCGAATATAAATTTGTTTGTTACGCTTTCATACCAAAACTAATCAACCGATTACCATTAAACTTTGTACACGAGATATTAGAAAAGACATAGAATACTTACTATTAAAGAAAAATTGTTACGGAGAGTAAAAAAAATATTTTGGCAGGCATGATAGCTGGGCGGAGTGGTCGATCGGTGCAGACGTAGTCGCGGAACCATACTATGTGCCTGATCACCCCAATTGGGTGGTCAGCCGGAACGGAACCGCGGCAATCGTCGTCTCCACGCAGCGGCACTTCCCGTCCTTGTCTCTTTTGGATAGGGACGAAGAATTTGTCGCTGCGGAATATAGGGGTCACACTCTACAGCGTATACCTCTCCCCTACCAGGAGAATGGACGATTTCGTTGCCTCCCTCACCACCTTGGAGGCCTCGGTACGGCGATTGGCACCAGACCTCGTCCTGGTCCTGGGGGACTTCAAATCAAATCAAATCAAATCATTTATTATGCATAAGCACATGCCATAAGGCACTTACATATTGTCAATATTACATATTTTTTTGAATTAATCTACCACCGGATCGGAAAGCCACCACAAACTGAGAAGATCCGGCAAGAAACTCAACGGGCTCGTCATTTTTTTTTTAAATTACTTGTTTTCTTAATATTATTGGATACATGTTTAGACCATTTAAGCTCCAGTGCGATGCCCTTCGAGTAAAGATTTATTTTTTAAAAGTTAAATACAACATTAACAAAAATAAATAAAAAAGAACAAAACAAAAAAGAACAGAAATGGTTGGACCAGATTCCACAAGCAGCACTCGATCACGAAATAACTACTAAAGCAGCCATCACGGCCCTCAACCACATTCGAGGGAAGGGAGAGACCCGCTCACGTAGCTACCGCAGGCAGAGAGAGACCTTTTTAGTGAGCATAACCACACCAAGATCTATAAATTACAATCAGATAGCTCAATCAAATCAATAAATAAATAACTCGTTAGGCAAAACACGCTACACTGTACAATTTGTGACAATTTGTAAGAATGTAAAAGTTAAAATTATATAAAGTAATTGCTGAGAGAGGAGCAACTCATAACCATTCCGTATTATCATTTAGATAATCCGAAATGTTGTAATATCCTTTTTTGCAAAGTCTATTTTTGATAGCCTTTTTAAACTTATTTATGGGCATATCTCGGATATCTTTAGGTAGTTTATTGTAAAAGCGTATACATTGCCCCATGAAAGACCTACTAATTTTTTGTAGGCGAGTATGATGTATAACTAAATGATCCTTATTCCTAGTATTCACGTGATGAATATCACTATATTTATCAAATTTATCAATATTTTTTTTTACATATAATATGTTTTCGAATATAAATTGTGATACAACAGTTAGAATGTTTATTTCCCTAAATTTTTTGCGCAGTAACGCTCTTAGGCCTAAATTATAAATCGCGCGGACAGCCCGTTTTTGGAGAACAAAGATATTATTCAAATCTGCAGAGCATCCCCAAAGTAGTATGCCATAAGACATAAGACTGTGGAAGTAAGCGAAATAAACAATTCTAGCCGTTTCAATATCGGTTAACATTCGAATTTTTTTTACCGCATAAGCCGCTGAGCTTAGCCTACTTGATAATTTCTCAATATGAGGGCCCCAATCAATAGTAATACCTAAGAATATAGTGGACTCCACAATTTCTAGGGCCACACCATTCATTTGAACATTGGTTTCCACTAGTCTCACATTAGGTGTGGCAAATTTAATACATTTGGTTTTCTTTTCATTAAGAACCAAGTTATTTATAGTGAACCAATGAACAACATTTGACAGAGCATTGTTCACATCGTCATAATTAAGCATTTGTCTTTTAATTTTGAACAATAAAGAGGTATCATCTGCGAACAACACTATGTTTTGGTTATCCCCTATATAATAAGGTAAGTCATTAATATATTCAAGGAACAGAAATGGCCCCAAAATAGATCCCTGTGGAACGCCCATTCTTGCAACAGAACCAGATGATCGTACACCATTAACATCGACCCTCTGAATTCTGTTGCCTAAATATGATATAAAAAGTTCGAGAGCCTTATTTCCGATCCCATAATGGTATAATTTCTTGATAAGAGTTTCGTGGTGTACGCAATCAAACGCTTTGGATAAATCGCAAAATATACCCAAAGCATCATGCGATTCCGCCCAAGCTCCAAAGATATTTTTTAATAATTCCACACCCGCATCAGTAGTAGAGCAATTCTTAGTGAAGCCAAATTGATTTTTGTGAAAGATATTATGTCTCTTAAAATGATTTAACATTTGACTAAGCATCAGTTTTTCAAAAACTTTACTAAGTGTAGGCAGTATGGAAATCGATCGACTTCAACACCAAATCCACGGCGAGGGGGGTCCCCTATGACGGACGATTGCGGGCGGGCGGTCGTGGAGTGAGCGGCGTCACTGGGCCTCTGTATCCTAAACAGAGGCTCAGTGAACACGTGTGTGCGGCAGCGGGGCGGGTCGATAGTGGACTTGTCGTTCGCTAGCCCCGCTCTCGCACCACGAGTGAGGAACTGGCACACGTGGGGCAGTGGGGCGGGGCGGCGCAAGATGCCGCCATGTGCCCAGTCTGACCGCAGCGGAAACAAAGTCCGCCGCAGTCAAAGCAATTAGTGCATGTTGGCCGGGTGTGCCCGACTGCCATGCACTTGAAACACCTCGCAGGCCGATGTTCCAGCACGGTGACTCGCGCTGAGCTCCAGCCCACGAAGAACCTGCCTGAGCCGGCCAGTTGCCTGACCTACTCCACTGGGCACTGCACCCAGGCGACACCTACGCCGCCCGGACCGGGGCGGATGGCGCCAACCCGGACGGTGTCTATGGGACACCCGGTTTTCGAGGCAATGGCCTCCCGGATGTCTTCCACTGTCACGGAATCGTCCAAACCCGCGATGCACATTTCGGCGCACTTTACGGGTCTGGCGATTTTGACGCCACCCTCCTCGGCGAACAGACCTCGAAACTTCGACGCCACGCTATCGGCCATCCTGGTGCCCTCGGCCCCAGAGAACTCTAAGATCCGAGCCCCTGTCCGGGCCTTACAGGTCCTGGCTTCGACGCCTCCTATGTTGGAGACGTCGAGTTCCCGCCGGGCTTTCCTCAGAACGGCCTAATAGCTGAGGCCCCTTTCTGCCGCCTCAGGCAGCACAGTGATCACCACTGCGGCTGTCTTCAGCGGCCGGAGCCCCTTGCGCAGCCTCTTCCTTTTCTTCTCGCCTCCGGCTCCTGCCTGGGGAGCGGCGACCTCAGCGGCGCGCTTCGCCATCGCTCTCCTTCTCTGGCCACGACTCTTCCTGCCGCCCTCGGCCACCTGCCAACCCTGTTCGGGCGCAGCGGGCGTGCCAGGCGCGGCAGGCGCAGTCGTGGGTGCGCTAGTCGTCGCCGGCGGTGTCGGTACGGGCGACGACTGCGGTCCGGCAGAAGCCGGTGCCGTCTTCCTCTTCGGAGCGGGCCCCTCGGGCTTGGGCCCAGCCGCGGCTGCGGCGTAGCTCCCCTCCACGCGGCCACCCTGACAGGGTAGCGGGGCGGGGGCTGGTGCCGCATATGGCCACTTGTCCGCGGCAAGAGGCGGCCGAACACGTAGTTCTGGAGGCAGCCTTGCCTCCAGAATGGCCAAGCGCGCCTCGACCAGATTGCCGACGGTGTCAATAATGGCACGCAAGGCCTCGTCCAGCACGGCCTCCACCGCGGGCAGCGGGGTTGGTGTCGCCGGCTGGACCTCTACCGGGGCCCGCTCCGCGACGTTTGATGGCTTCCTTGCCGCGGCGGCCCGGCTAGCGATGGCTGGCGGCGTGTGGCTCCTTGGTCGGTGCCGGACCCTCGGCAGACGCCTCTAATTCTAAGGACGAGGCGTCGTTTTGGTCAGTTTTGCATTGGCTTGAGAAGGCCGTGATGTGGGAATCCACTGGATTCCCGTCTGGTAAAATATTATTAGGCAAAGCCATTTGATTCCCACGAGTATGGGAGAACTAACGGTCGACCCGAGCAGAGATCCCTGTACCCGGGCAAGCCTACATTTACCAACTAGGGGGTCGGCCGGTACCCAGGTTGGAGCGTGCTAACGACAGAACGACCCATCTGCAATGCATCTTCTCGCCGCACGCCAGAACTTAAGATTCTGGGTAATTCCCGAATTCGAATGTTGATTCGAACTCTTTATATAGGTTTTCTTCCTCGCGGTCCGGGCGGTTAAGCCAAGACCCTCATTCCTGATACTACGTCTCACGACAACAAGTCTTGAAGCAAGATATCAGGTTTACGATATGTCGGCGGTGGCATAAGCCTGCCCAGCCCTCAAATGAATGAGTGACCGGGCCCGTCCGAAATTTCGCCTCCCGAACCCTCTACAACTAGAGGGTTAGGAGCGAATTGGGGCTCAACCCATCGCTGGGGAACCTCCCCTCGCGCCAGAGATTCGCTACAGGCGACAATTCGACAGAAGGATCTGGTGGACTGTCGCCCGCACCCAGGGTACACCACGCGGAGGTTTCTGGCATCGTACCTCATCCATGGTCCACCCTGCGGAGGAAAAAAAAAGGCATGACTGCTGGGTCACCGAAGAAAAAGGTCGGGTAGCCGTGGCCCGCTCGCACGGCGTAGAGAGGAGTTGCACGGTGGATTTGTGGGGTCATGCGCCGCCTCTTCCGTCACCCCGGACCGATTTGGCGGGGCGAGACGCATCCATAGTCCACCGTAAACAAAAAATCATGACAGCTGAAGGTATAGTCAATGTAATACACCACCTAGGGTTTGCACTTTATTGGCATTGAAGTTTCTAGATTTTCAAATTTTTTGACAAAATAACATTCTATGGGAATGTATGATCTTTGATGTTTATTTAAGGGCTTCAACGCGAGCGAAGACGCGGATAAAAGCTAGTATGTACAATAAGGATAGAATGTATTTAAATATGAAACAATCACTCAATTATGACATTAGTAATATCACATACAAAAGATATCGTAATTATGATCATGTATTACTAAAAACCTTTAAAATACAGTACGAAAAGGTTGAATTAAATAAGCACATCCAATCTAAAATAGATGTGACAATTAATTAGAAACCTACTGTAGTAAGTTTTAAGATATTTGAAATTTTAAAACCACTTCGTGCGACATAGAAACCAAGTTCGTGCACCAGATGCCTTAAACGAGGACATGAATGGATAGTACTGAAACAATCCGTTACTCTAACACTCTCAACCTATGGTTACATCATATGACGCTATGTGTGTTAGTGAAATAATGACGTAGTAGCCAAATTGTACCATCACAAAACATTTCGCAAAACTTGTCCCTATGATGACAGATTAAGATTAAAATGATCATCACTCCTTCCTTTCTTGTGGGTGATCATAAAAGACAACTAAGGGAAACAAACAGATTACTGCAAGAAGAGCACTCGTAGATCAATTTCCCTTCCTTTGTAGAGGAAACTCGATCCCAGCAGTATACAAGATAAAATGAAAAATGCCATGAATTGTATTTTATACAATATCGTAAAAAAAACGTTTAAAATAGACTACTACACTTACCGAAACAAAAACGATCAAAGTTGACAGGTCAATTACTGTTATCGCAAATTCTTCCCAAAGTAACCATAAAATCCAATTTCATCTCCCCGCGAATACAGTAAAGGCTAACTGTAATGTCAAAATAGCTAGATTTTAATCTAAATATATCTTTTAATATTCCATGTGCCTATATTCACAGGCAAATTGTAAGCATCTGTGTGCTTTTTATTAAACTAGAGCATAATGACGATTCCCAGCATCCATGCGGACCATGCGTATTATGGATCTTAACTACTTTCGATACCTTTTTTTTCTGCAGTGAGCTATGGACGTGGTCGCTCTCCACCAAATTAGTCCGGGGCGACGGAAGAGGCAGCGCGCAACCCCATAGACCGACCCTGCAAACACCTCTCTTTGCCGTGCGAGCGGGCCAGCGGTACCTGATCTTTGTCATCGATGGCAACTACTTTCTATACCTGCTTTTGACGGATCACTCTGTGGGGAACCCACTATGCTACCACAACATGCTAAGATATTATGGAAGATAAAGTAGTCCTCGGACTGTCCTGGCACTGGATTCCTAAATCAAAAGTTTAAACGTGATCGAGCAACAAACATCCAAACATCTTCATAAACTTTCATTTTTATAATAATACTAGGTGACAGACAAATTTTGCTGTATAGTAGCGGCTACGAATACTACCAACCCTTACTTTTCTCGTGGATGTCGTGAAAGACGGCTAAGAGCCTTATAACGACCTGGGCCAACTCCATCTGATGCCGTTTGGTCAACAATTACATTCCCAAGGAGGTTTGACGTCTGGCAGGAAGCCGGTCATTCCTGCCGACCGCAGTCGTCGCCCACACCGACACCGTCGGCGACGACTAGCGCACCCGCGACTGCGCCTGCCGCGCCTGGCACGCCCGCTGCGCCCGAACAGCATGCACCAATCATCAACCAGCTTTGACTGCGGCGGACTCTGCTTCCGCTGCGGTCAGACTGGGCACATGGCGGCATCTTGCGCCGCCCCGCCCTACTGCCCCGCGTGTGTGGCGGGCAATAAGCCTGCCAAGCACCGCATGGGCTCTGGGGCGTGCAGACCTATGGCTTCGGCCTCAAAGGGGCGGAGCGGCCTTTCAACCACGGCCGCTCCTGCTCCTAGCGTGGCCCGATCGCCCGCCAGCGAGAAGGTGATGGAAACGGCTCACTAATGGCTGCCCAATCCACTCACCTCCTGCAGGCCAACACCAACCACTCCGCCGGTGCGCAGGATCTCCTCCTGCAATCCATGGCGGAGTGGTTGGTTGGTGCAGCCGTAGTCGTGGCACCGTACTGTGTGCCTGAACGCCCCAATTGGGTGGTCAGCTGGAACGGAACCGCGACAATCGTCGTCTCCACGCAGCGGCACTTCCCGTCCTTTTCCCTGTTAGATAGGGGCGAGGAATTTGTCGCGGCGGAATGGGGAGGGGTCACGATCTACAGCGTATACCTCTCCCCTACTAAGAGAATGGACGATTTCGGGGTCTCCCTCACCACCTTCCTCCCCACCTAACCGTCCGACTCAGGGCTCTTCTGTGGCGACCACAGAGGGCCATGGCGGTCAGGGCTGTACGCGGGTACCGCACGGTGGCGACGGAGGCAGCGTGCCTGTTGGCCGGGAGTCCCCCGTGGGACCTGGAGGCGGAAATGCTCGCCGATTTGTATTGGCGGTTGTCGGAGGTGCGCGCGGAGGGCAGTGTGGTCTCTTTGAGGGAACTCACCGCCTGGCGCGTCGACGCCCGCCTAGATGTCATTGCCCGTTGGGCAGTCCGGCTGGAGAGGCCTCGGTTCGGTGTGCGGACCGTAGGGGCCTTCCGGCCGGTGCTGATGCAGTGGTTGGAACGGCGGCACGGGGTGCTCTCCTTCCGACTGGTGCAGGTTTTGACGGGGCATGGATGCTTCGCCAAATACCTGCACAAGGTCGTCAGGAGGGAGAGTACACCGTCCTGCCACCACTGCGATTGCGACGAAGACACGGCGCAGCATACGCTCGAGGTTTGTGCCGCTTGGGCAGAGCAGCGTCGTGAACTCGTCGCAATCATCGGTGCCGACCTGACGCTGCCGACCATCGCCAGGGCGATGCTCGACAGCGTCAGGATCTGGGACGTGGTCGCAACCTTCTGCGAGGCAGTAGTTTCGCGGAAGGAGGCGGCGGAGCGCGTGTGCGAGGAGCGTCTCCTCGACGGCGCGAGACGCCGCCGGCGACTAGGGCGGCGCAGGCGTGATTACCTGCGCCTGATGCCGCCCTAGCCAAGGCCGCGGGTGACTGGATCGGGGAATTAGTCCGTCACCCTCCGAGAGGCCGACCGCGTGAGGAAAGACCGACATCCTACCCGAGGGGGGGATGTCGGTCGAGGAAAGGGTACTCCTCAGGGTTATTCCATCGGGCCGACCACTGACGTCAAGTCACTCTGCTCCGGTGGTCGGCCCAACGACGAAGGCGACGTCACGGGTGGGTTACGGGTGTGCGCGCTTACGCCCCTCTGTCATCCCGGATGGAGTGGTGCGAGGAGTGCGCCGACCGTAGCCCAACCCCAAAAAAAAATAAAAAGGGGTTAAAATATAAATGGATACAAGGTTCTATCGGGTCAACTAGCTTTAGTATAATTTCTTGGAATATCATGTCCCAGTTTAAGAAAATATAGTTCAATGAAGCGGGTGAATAAAACTTACATAAACTGAACGCATTTTATAGTCCAATCATAAATCATCTCCTGTTTCATAACGATATATTACCAACATGATGTATGATTAAAGACAGACATATTTTATATCTATCGCATTTATCAATTTTATCATTTACTTGTAAATTGTAGCTATTTACTTAAGAACAGACATACGCAAGCATTTGTTGTGTAATTGTGCAAATTATTGGCAACCATTAAGCGCACGCTGAAATGGACAAATATACCCATCTAAAAATCAATTCATCATCATTTCAGCTCATATACATCCCACTATTGAGCTCAAGACTCCTTCATAATGGGAGGGAATTGACCTACTATACCACGCTGGTCAGACGTGTTGGTATTTTTTTTTGCCTTGAACTATGGATGCGTCTCGCCTCGCCAAATCGGTCCGGGGTGACGGAGGAGACGGCGCGTGACCCTATAGACCCACCATACAAACTCTTCTCTTCGCCGTGCGTGCGGGCTACTGGTACTCGATCTTTATCTTCGGTGGCCCAGGCGTGTTGGTATACGGTTTTGTTTCGAGTTTTCCTCCTCTTGCATAGATGTTAAATGCGTTTTATATCTCTTAGTCGTCTCTTACGATCACCCACGGGTAAGATAGAGGGTGGTGAATTGTATTCTTACTCCATGACCACACGGAAATCTAAAAATATCCTTCCGTATTTATTATAGACTTCTATAAAAAACGCGGTCGTAAGCTGCTAGAATATACATATATATTAAATGCACCACGTATCTAATTTATTTAATTGGATAAGTAGTATTTTAAAAATAACTACGTAAATAACACATTATACATACATACATACATATCATCGCGCCATATCCCTTGCAGGGTAGGCAGAAAGAACAGAATGCCAGAGAATTCAATCCTTGCATAGATACTTCACTCGCTTCCTCAACATTCATAATTCTCTTCATACATGGTCGCCAGTTTCAGAGACTCTTAGCTCCACCTTCCTTCAGTACGTGACCAATCTGGTCTAGGTAGGTTAGTCTCGGTATCCCCCGGTACCTACATCCTTAACACATTATATTTTAGTAATATGTAAAAATAAAGCACGTTCATCTCATCTCAGCCCATATAATATGCCCCACTGTTGGGCTCAGGCCTCCTCCATAATAGGAGGGTAATTGACATACTATACCACGCTAGTCAGACGTATTGGTGTAGGGTTTTGTTTCGAGATTTCCTTCTCTTGCATAAATGTTAAATGCGTTTTATATCTCTTAGTCAGCTCTTACGATCACCCACGGGTAAGATAGAGGGTGGTGAATTGTATTCTTACTCCGTCACCAAACGGGGGCGCTCGCTACTGTGGTTTATCCTTAAAACATAGATATATACCACAGACTTATTTATATTTTTTTAAGATATAACGTTCTTTGCATTTTATTATGACATTTTTTTCGTGGTAATCGGATTACTTTGTATATTATAAAATATACAACAATCGCACGTGCATTACCTACTTACAACTTTAAGGTTTTATGCAATGTAGTAAAAAAAAAGGCAAGATGACAAAAAATTACAAAGACGTTTTCGCTATCATTAAATTACATCCAAAAATTTAAGTGCCATTTACAAATTAATTTGCGAAGTTACAATGAAATGTGATGTCAAAGCAATAAATTATTATTTAAATTAATTGGAAAACTTTGGACATTTCTACAGCTATGATTAAAGGAACTCCTATAGAATTTGACACCGATTTCTTTTTTATTGCTTATGGTGGCTAACGAGCAACATCTGATGGTAAGTGTCACTGCCGCTCATGGAACTGTGCAATACTAAGGGTATATTTAGGTCACTGCCTACCAATACAAACTCCGAAACCGAAAGAAGCGCAATAGCACATGGCCATTACTCAGACGTCGATCTTCTGCGAGAGTGTGCTTACTACCCCGGATGGACCGGCCCGCAGCTGTAGACAGAAAACTGTCAACAGTGTGAGCCTACTACTAAAGATTAGATTTCAATCACCCGTTACATTTTAATTCTTTCATCAGTAACACTGATTAACCCGAACGTCGTTGTTACCCAGGTTAGACGTATATTGCACGCCTCTCGAGGTCTTGCTCTACTCTCGATATATCAAAATCAAGCACTTTTCAAACCTAAAAATGATTGTATTTTTCTCACATTGCTCTTATAGAATAATATTATCATACATATGTCAAGAAAAACATTCGTTTAAACGAATTTGATATTTTTAAAAAGCAATTATTTTGTTTAAACTAAGAAAATAATTTATTAAAAAAATATTCGAGGACGTCCGGATATTTATTCTGGATCTGGCACGATTACGACCGTAAAAACTAATGTATCAAAATATTTCTTTTTTTTTAAAGCTTCATAATTACAACGCGCTGTTTCTTTTCGAATGGCTTGGTAATTCTTTGTCGTTCAATTGCAATTAATAAAAAAACTAAACTGCTTAATCATTAGTGTATATAGGTACCTTATGAAAATTGGGTTCGTTTACATTTTTTGTTCTTCCATTCGGCCAGGCAAAGGAAACATATCTCATACAGCCTATTGTAAATGAACAGCTATGTTTAGCACTACGTCGAGAATGGCACGAAATTTTAAAAGATTTTTATTCTTTTATTTTCATTTATAGCATTGACTAATAGTAAATGATAAATAATATAAAAATTATGAGGCGTGCAATTTTGAATTTTCCAAATTATTTTGACACATCACTGATCTTAACCAACAGTTATATAATAATAATAGCAATTTTTTACTGACGTAAGATTTCATATATTTCAAGTTCCCTTGTTCTTACACTAATTGCATACTGTGGTGCAGGAACCAGTGTTCACTCGTTTTGATGACATATTTATCACTAACATTAAGATAGTGGTAGAAAAGAGATAAGTAAAATTTGTTTAAAATAAAATAATAAGAAAATAAATGTAAATCTGTGTGAGTGTGTGTGTATGTGTGTGTGTAAGTTAAGACGCTAGAACTTGTAAGATGAGTCGATAATTCACCTTCCTAAACCATTATAATTATTTATAGAGATCTTTTTTAAACGCCAAACGTCGCAAATGAAGCGCCAGAGACGATAAAAACGCCAATAACTTAGCATAATAGCTTTCACAAATTACATTATTATATAAAACGCTCCGTCAGAAGTGTCATAATACGACTATATTTCATGTCATATAACTATGTGATGAGATTGAAACAATATATTAAATCAATGTAACATTAGATTTGATTTGTATTGATTGCGAACATTTAATTAACTACAAACAAGGCCATTTTAATTAAATACACATACATACATACATATCATCACGCCATATCCCTTGCAGGGTAGGCAGAGAGAACAGAGTGCCAGAGAACTCTATCTCTGCATACTTCACTCGCTTCCTCAACATTCATAATTCTCTTCATACACGCTCGCCGGTTTCGGAGACTCTTGACACCACCTTCCTTCAGTACCTGACCGATCTGGTCTAGGTAGGTTAGTCTCGGTCTCCCTCGGTACCTACATCCTTCCACTTTCGCATTGTATATCTTCTTAACCAGACGCTCGTTCGGCATTCTTTCCACATGTCTGAACCAGCGGAGCATTCCCTTTCGCATCTTTACACCAATACTCTCATTCATACCTACTCGCTCTCTTACGTCGTCGTTACGAATGCGGTCGGTCAGCTTAACTCCACAGATTTGCCGAAGAGATCGCATTTCGACCGCATTAATTTTACTTTCATACTCTTTTCTGCATACCAACTCTCGCTTCCATACAGTAATGTTGGGACAAGCACTGCGTTATGTATTGCTACACGTGCCTTCTGGCTGAGGTGGTGGCTGCCGAGAAGTTGCCCCAACGCTCCGTTCACTCTATTTCCCGCATTCACTCTTCGCTCTATATCAGTGGTGTACCGTCCATCTCGGCTAAATCCACATCCAAGATATACAAATTCATCCACTTGCTCTAGTACATCATTACCTATTGTTACTCTTACATCTGTTCTGGCTTCATCTCTTTCAAAGACCATTATTTTGGTTTTGCTCACATTCACGCGTAGACCCCTTTTCTTACAATCTTAATAAAAATTAAAATACTTAATATTAAAAAACTTAATATCTTAATTAAAATACAATTTTAATTAAATAATTTTACAAAAGCTATATTTTCATGTATTTTTAATGTATTTCTTGAAAAGTCTCTCCACTACATAATAATTATTATCTAACATAATCATTCATCATATGAAGAGAATTATGAATGTTGAGGAAGCGAGTGAAGTACCTATGCAAGGATAGAGTTCTCTGGCACTCTGTTCTCTCTGCCTACCCTGCAAGGGATATGGCGTGATGATATGTATGTATGTATCATTCATCATACTCCTACTCTTATCTCAACTACTTGGGTTCGACGCAATATGTACGAGTACATATACACAAAAGTTATTGTCAATAATTTTATGAGCGGCCGCCTGCCTAACATCATCCTTGGGAATTTCATTGTTTAACAAACGGCATCAGGTAAAGTTGGTCCAGATCGATATAAAGCTGTTAGTCGTGTTTTACGATATCCATGAGCAAAATCAAGGTTGGTATTATACGTAACCGCTACCACACATCGTATGAGATTTTCCCCATCATTCTGGAGAAGTCACAATTTCCAATAGGGGACATATGTAGACTGAAAAGAAGAAAATTAACATTATTTTTTAATACAACAAAATAATAAAAAGGATTTTAATAACTTGTGACGGAGTAAGAAAAATGAAAGACAACTGATAGATAAAATATATAATTAACATCGATGCAAGATAAAGTAAATTCATCATTCTCCTACTCTTATCCCAGTTACTTGGGGTCGATATAAGATGTACTCTTCTTTCATAGTACATATTGTAAAAGTTATTGGCAATAGTTTTATGACCGGCCGCCTGCCAGACGTCAACCCTCTTTGGGCATTAGCTGGAGTTGGCCCAGGTCGTTATAAAGCTCTTAGTCGTCTTTTACGACATCCACGAGCGAAGTAAGGGTTGGTGGTATTCGTAGCCGTTACCACACAGCTGCCAAGATAAAGGAAATTGGCCAACATAGAACTCTATACCAACCCAAAATATAAAGATAGGAACATTTTGGATGAATAGTAAAGTATAGCGTAATATAGTATTGTCAGTGGATGAATTTATCTCCCATTGCGGAAGAGGTGCGTAATAGTTGGGCGTATATGGTTCGAAAAGTATAAAAAACTTCTAAAGGTTTTCAGGAAACACTTTTGATTTTTTTACTCAATCTATCACACTTTTCCTAGGCATCATGTGTCTAATTGCATATCTAAATATGTCACTTACATATTAAATCTTAATAGAAGCCCTCCGTAATATAATCATATGTTTTCAATGTACGTCTTTCGTAAGTTTAAGATTTCTTCGCTATTGCCAACGGGCGCATCTTAATCACGCGTGATTCTAAAACAATGGAAACACGATATAGTTTGTATACCATTCAGCACTCTCAAATTTAGGTTTTTTATTGTTTATCGCGACAAACGAGTAGACAGCTGATTGCAAGTGTTACTGCCGATATATAGATAGATATAACCGATAGATCTATGCAATACCAGGGTTACAACTAAGCTGGGCTTCCAGCTCTATCGATCTTTGAACAAAGCGTAACAGTGCATTACCAGTATTTATATGTCGATTTTCTGTAAGATTATCGATTCTCAGTACGCCCCACGCCTGTATACAGAACACTGTTAACAGTGTGCCCCTAGCAATATGAGGTTAGGTTCAGACAAAACTATTAAAACTTAATTTAAACAATGAATTACGCAATATAACTAAGAAATATATTCGAAAAATTTTAAAAGAGGCAACACAATGAAATTAAAATTTAATTTAAACAATGAATTTCATAATAATACATACATACATACATACATATCATCACGCCATATCCCTTGCAGGGTAGGCAGAGAGAACAGAGTGCCAGAGAACTCTATCTCTGCATACTTCACTCGCTTCCTCAACATTCATAATTCTCTTCATACACGCTCGCCGGTTTTGGAGACTCTTGACTCCACCTTCCTTCAGTACATGACCGATCTGGTCTAGGTAGGTTAGTCTCGGTCTCCCTCGGTACCTACATCCTTCCACTTTCGCATTGTATATCTTCTTAACCAGGCGTTCTTTCGGCATTCTTTCCACATGTCCGAACCATCGGAGCATTCCCTTTCGCATCTTTACACCAATACCCTCTTTCATACCTACTCGCTCTCTTACGTCGTCGTTACGAATGCGGTCGGTCAGCCTAACTCCACAGATTTTCCGCAGAGATCGCATTTCGACCGCATTAATTTTACTATCATACTCTTTTCTGCATACCCAACTCTCGCTTCCATATAGTAATGTTGGGACAAGCACTGCGTTATGTATTGCTACACGTGCCTTCTGGCTGAGGTGGTGGCTGCCGAAAAGTTGCCCCAACGCTCCGTTCACTCTATTTCCCGCATTCACTCTTCGCTCTATATCAGTGGTGTACCTTCCATAATAAAACTAAGAAATATATATGTTTAAATGTTGAAAGAGGTAACACAATGAAATTAAAACTTAATTTAAACAATGAATTTCGTAATATAACTAAGAAATATATATGCTAAATGTTGAAAGAGACAGCACAATGAAATTAAAACTTCATTTAAACAATGAATTTCGTAATATAGCTAAGAAATATATTTGTTACATACATATCATCACGCCATATCCCTTGCAGGGTAGGCAGAGAGAACAGAGTGCCAGAGAACTCTATCTCTGCATACTTCACTCGCTTCCTCAACAATCATAATTCTCTTCATACACAAGAAATATATTTGTTAAATTTTGAAAGAGGCAATACAATGCAATTACTTAATTTAAACAATGTATTTCGTAATATAACTAAGAAATATACTCGTTAAATTTTGAAAGAGGCAATACAATGAATTTAAAACTTAATTTAAACAATGAATTACGTTATTTAACTAAGAAATACATTCGTTAAATTTTGAAAGAGGCAACACACGATGATGCATTAGCTGTTAAAGATATTATCTAAAATCTCAAATCTCGATGACAGAACTAGTTCCGTTACGGATAGTAACTATTAATCTATCTATAAGCTATTAAATCAGATTGCATTGAGTCAGTTGTAACATTAACACAGGGTTCCCACCCACGTTAAAAATTCTCCTATTCTTATCCCAAGTACTTGGGTCAATACAATATGTACTCTTTTTCATAGTACATATTGTTAAAGTTATTAGCAATAGTTTTATGACCGGCCGCCGACCAGACCAACCGCAACCCAATGAACAAAAAACTCTCCTTGGAATTGCCGGCATCAGATGGAGTTGGCCCAGGTCGTTATAAGTTTCACAGTTTCTTTTACAATGGCTGGGAAATTAACCTACTCTATCAAAACGTCAAACGGATTGATATAGGGTGCTATTTCGAGTTTTCCTTCTCATGTTTCGATGTTATCTACATATAAAATGTCTTGGTCCTTTTTTACGACACTCACGGGCAAGAGTAAGAGTAATGAGATGTTTTCTTAATGTATTCTTAATTTTTATTCCTAGCTTAATAATATTTTATATGGGACACAATATTCAAATGAGTTGATCCCATTCAAATTTCGCTTTATTAATGGTCCAAAAAATATTCTAAGAATCTTAAGTTATTTAAATACATTGAGTTATTTGATAGCCCTATTTCCCTAGACAATGGAAACGCCGACCTGATACACACACATCCGCTCGGAACTGGTCTGCGCGCTTCACCTATATCAAATTTATACATCTATACACATAAACAACATTAAAACAGTCTGTTTGTAATACCATAATAATATAATTTTACTAATAAGAAAAACGCTTGCTGTGTGGTAGCGGCTAGGAATACTACCAACTTTTACTTTGGTAGTAGATGTCGTAAAAGACGAATAAGAGCTGTATATTGATCTGGGGCAACACCTGGTGGTGTATTTTGATTTTTTTTTAACAATTACGATGTCCTGACCTCAACCCTACTTAGGTTGACGTCAGGTCATTGGTCATTAAATTATTGCCAATAACTTTTGCAATATGTACGATGAAAAAAGAATACATATTCCATCGCTCAAGTATAAGATAAGAGCAGAAAAATGATCATCATGAGCTAATAAGAAAAACGATGTAATTTTTTGGCATTTTTTTTTTGTTTCCATCTCTGAAATTACTGGACAGATTTTGATTGGATTCTCGCTGGTAACTAGCTGATGTTTTTTTTTATATAATAAAATTTTTGTCCACAAACTTTTGTCCGTGCCTTTTTATGTTTTGTATTTTAATTATTACATTGATTCTATATAATTCAAGGTTTCTTGAAGTGGCTTGTGTTGTTTCTTGAAGTGGAATACATTTATGATAGTTTATATGTATATTACTAACTGATGTTATAAGAAATAACTTGGATTACTTTTAAAAAGGAATTAGGGTTCCGCGAAAACAAAATTGAAAACTTATAAAATTGTGAATATCTACGCACACGTGTTGTTAAATCTAAAATTAATGAGTTAAAATGAGCCATATGTAATTACATACAATAGCACGTAAATGAATTAGGACGCCAGCGTGGCCGCGGGTAAAGCGCTAGTTAAACAATTAAATAAATTTTTAGCAATCAATTCTATGTAATAATAGTTCTTTTTCTTTTTTGTTTTGTTAATCAGTTATTAATACGAGCCCATTGTTGCCAGTGTCGAATTATAATGTTCTTCAAAAACTATCAGATTCTTCATATTAATCATTGCCGGACAGTAAGTCAAATCGTCACCTTCAACAGTGTTATGGCCACACTGTTAAGGGTTTCTTCTTCTAAGGCAATTTTATTAGACAACGAAAACATTTGTAATTATCTCATCATCATTTCAGCTCATATAAGTGCCACAGCTGGACTGGATCCTCCTCTAAAGTAGCAGGGAAATTGACTTATTTTACCACGCACCACGCTGATCAAACGCGTTAGTATAGGGTTCTTTCAAGTTTTCCTTCTCTTTCATAAATGTTATATGTATATTATATCCCTTAGCCGTGTTTTAAGACACCCACGGACAAAATATTGGGTGATGAATTGTATTTTTACTCCGTCACCACAGGGAAAATAGGACGGGTAGGAACGGATAACATTTGTAAATTACTTTTACATCATATTTAATACACTCCAACAATTATATGCCATCAAAATTTAATATAACACGTTAAAACACTAAAACATTGAATATAATACAAAACCACTAGATGACGCTTTCACAATACCACCAAAGTCCAATAATAATTTTATACATTTTGAAATTACCAATATTATTCATTTAACCTGTCACCGTTCACTACTGAACGTAAGGCTCCACCATAAACTATCGCAATGGAATGATTATTCATTAAAGAGGTTATTACGATAATCACTATGCTTAACAAATGGATTGGCGATCGTAGTAAAGTGTTATATATTTTCTAAAAAAGTGCTTTGATCCCCCAATTCATTTTTACGACTTCTATGGATAAATAACTATTCTTTTCTCGTTATTATGTGACAGGATTGACACTTTACCACTATAAAATGAACGCAGGTGCTTTGCTATCTTCAAAGAAAAATAATACCTATATATTCGAGTCACATAACTGTAAATAGAGACATTCATCAAGTTAATAAATTTAAAACGCTATTAATAGTGATATATTTATATATAAATCAATAATATATAGACATTATTTTAGTTAACAGAAGATTATTTGGAAGATTTAAATGAAAATTGAATTATTGGCTCGAATAAATTAAATGATATGTTATTAATAATATGAACACATGTAAGAACGTCAAATTACACACGAGGTATTCGGTACATGATAAAATTGATATTTACATTTTAATTTTAAAATCGAACGACTGAACCAGGTATAAAATATTTCACACCGAGCCTTGGAAAAAGACAATCGGCTAACTTCGGTTTCGTAGAGCGCTGTCTCAGTCGCGCACTACTTATGTGACATTACACGGAGTACCGACAGTATAGTATATATTATGAGCTGTTAAAGTAGTTTATCTAAATAAAATACACGTTTTTATTTTAATTGGTTGCAGTTTTAACAACTCTATATATTCATGACGCAGCGAGACGAGCGTCGGAGAGGTTAGCACCGAAGGCGGATTCTCGATGTGGTGACGTGATCCTACATTATGGTGCGTATGTCGGAGATATTTAAATAATAATGGTATGTCTCAATAGCATAGTTATTTACTCACACGTTAACATTAATCAAGATTAAATAACAAAGATTTATTGTACAACTAAGAGCCAATGGATAGACGCGTGCACAGTTCAATGGAGTAATGGCAGCAACTAATAGCCCGTCAACAGCAGTTCCGGTACCTACTTATTTGGGGTTACCTACTCCCAAAAACTAGAACCATTAAATTTACTGCACTCGATTATAAAAATTGCTAATTCAACAAATGATTATTCAATAATATTAAATCAATAAAAATTTCATTCACGATGTTATACATATATCTTTTTATTGGCTGGACTCAACGGCATTCTTTCGCACTATTACAACGACTGGCTGTGTAACATACACAGCTATTTTGCGCCTTGGACCACGCTCTAAGAAGGCGAATTGAACCGATCGTATCTTTCCGAGGCATGTTTAATATTTATTGCCAGATACTCAAATTAAGACGTTCTACTTCAATTAATTGACTTTACAAAATTAATCATCATTCTCCTACTCTTATCCCAATTACTTAGGGTCGATACAATATGTATGTCTTCTTTCACAGTACATATTGTAAAAGTTATTAGCAATAGTTATATAAGTGACCGCCTGCCAGACGTCAACCCTTGGCCATGTACGGCGCACCCGTGTGGGCGAGGGCTCTGAACGCCCAGCTCAGGGCTGTACTGTGGGGGCCACAGCGAGCCATGGCTGTCAGAGCCATTCGCGGGTACGTGCGGTACCCGCGAATACGGTATCTACCGAGGCGGCATGCCTATTGGCTGGGACACCCCCGTGGGACCTAGAAGCGGAGATGCTCCCCGACCTCTCCGGCGGGTAACCTCAGTGCGTGACGAGGGTGGCTCCCCATCATTTAACGAGATAGCCACCTGGCGCGAGGACGCCCGCCGGGACGTCATCGCCCGTTGGGTTACGCGGCTGGAGAGGCCTAGACACGGTGTTGTTACCGTTGAGGCCCTCCGGCCCGTACTGATGGAATAGATGGAGTGGCAGCACGGAGTTCTCTCCTTTCGGCTGGTGCAGGTATTGTCGGGGCACGGTTGCTTTGGCGAAAAGAGGTGTTTGCAGGGTGGGGCCATGGGGTTGCGCGCCGCCTCTTTTGTTGCCCCGGATGGATTTGTCGGGGCGCGACCATATCCATGGTCCACCCGGCGGAAAAAAAAAAAAAAAAAGACGTCAACCCTCCTTTGGAATGCAATTGTTGACCAAACGGCATCAGATGGACTTGACTCAGGTTGTTATAAGGCTCTTAGTCGTCTTTTACGACATCCACGAGCAAAATTGGTAGTATTCGTAGCCGCTACCACATAGCTTTTTTACTATCATATCCCGCCCAATCCATTCCCAACCTAACTTCATACACGCGCATGACATTGAATTAATCATTGGGACCGAGTCTCTGATCTCTCTAGAGCTTTTTTTTTGGTGGCAGGCTAGGTATAGTCATAGCCTTCTTAATCCGTCTAGGGCGACGGAAAAACGCCAAGCGATCCTAGAAGTATCTCTCAAGACCGTGCGAACGGACCACCCGGTACCCCGCCATTGTCTTCGGTGGCATAGCATAAGATAAACTGGTTTTTTTAAAAACCTCACATCCATCCATCCATCCATCCATCAGCCCGTACACGTCCACTGCTGAACATAGGCCTCCCCACGAGAATGCCATCTGTAACGGTCCTGTGCCACCTGCATCCAACGGTTTCCTGCGACCTTGATGAGGTCATCAGTCCACCGAGTGGGGGGTCGTCCTACGCTGCGTCGTCCGATTCGTGGTCGCCACTCGAGAACCTTTTTTCCCCAACGGTTGTCGGTTCGTCGAGCGATGTAGCCTGCCCATTGCCACTTCAACGTGCTAATTCTTCGGGCTATATCGGTTACACCCGTTCTTCTACGGATTTCCGTATTCCGGATTTTGTCACGTAGAGAAATACCGAGCATAGCCCTCTCCATAGCACGCTGAGCGACTTTGAGCCTTTTTATGAGGCCGACATTTAGAGACCACGTTTCAGTGCCGTAAGTCATCGCTGGTAATACACACTGGTTATAAACCTTTGTTTTCAGATACTACGGAATATTAGACGAGAAGATCCTCCTAAGTTTCCCGAACGCTGCCCAGCCGAGTTGGATTCGTCGGCTGACCTCTTTCTCGAAATTGGATCTACCTAATTGGACTGTTTGTCCTAGGTAAACATAGTGATCGACAACTTCGAGAATCGCATTCCCAACCAGGACCGGTACGGAAATGACATGGGCATTAGACATGATTTTCGTCTTGTCCATGTTCATTTGCAGCCCTACTAGTTGGGAGACCTTGCTGAGGTCATTGAGTTCACATCATCAAGCGGGACCGCTCGACTTTCGTACGAAGATTCAATATGCCTCGAATCATCCGGTGATCACTCCCAGTTTTAATCCTGCTGATCACAGAGACATCATTGAATATTTGTCGTTTGTCGGTCAAGATGAAGTCTATCTCATTTTTAGTGGATCCATCAGGGCTAATCCAGGTCCACTTCCTTTGTGGCCGCTTCTTGAAGAAGGAATTCATCATGAAGAGGCCTTCCTTCTCCAAAAAGTTGGCCAGTTTTTGGCCCCTTTGGTTTCTCTGTCCAAATCCATATTGCCCCACTCTCAACTCATCGTCTGTCCTTTTGCCTAGTTTTGCGTTGAAGTCTCCCATAACTACCGTGAAGTGGGTTTTGGACGTGTGGATGGCTTTCGAGATATCCTCGTATAAGGCCTCCACTACGTCGTCGGAGTATGTCGAAGTCGGTGCGTAAACCTGTATGACCTTCAACGAATACCGTTTGGTAATTCTGAGTATAAGGTACGCTACCCTTGTTGACACACTTTTGATCCTCTCCACGTTCTCGACGAGAGACTTACGAACGATAAACCCTACACCGCCTTGGGATGGGTGATCTCCCTCCCGGTAGAAGAGCAAAAAAATCAGACCGGAGGATTATCGTGCCCTCCCCCTCTCTTCACACTTCTGATAATCCTACAATGTCCCATCGGATTTTGCTCAATTCCTCTTCCAGTTCGATGACCCTCTCGTCGGTCCTAAGCGTCCGAACGTTGTATGTTACCAGGGCCAAGGGTCGATTTTTTTGGTAGCCGGATCGCGGCCGGAGATTCCTAGCACCCCCTACCCCGCCACCAACAGGCCCGCTACCAAAATGAGCCCGTGGAACAGCGGAACTGTCGTGACTGGGGGCCGTGACTTCTTTTGTATTCATATTTGTTTTGGGGGGGGTAATAATGCCATAATCGCCACGCTTGGCGAGCGGATTGGCGATCGCGGTAGATGTTATTAAGTTTCCCGGGAGATAGCCGCTGCCCAATCTCCCGGTGAGACCCTTGATTGGTCAACAATTACATTCCCAAGAAGGATTCACGTCTGGCAGGCGGCCTGTCATAAAACTATTGCCAGTAACTTTTACAATATGTACTATGAAATAAGATTACATACTGTATCGACCCCAAATAATTGGGATAAGAGTAGGAGAATGATGTTGGTCAATATTTCTTCAAACATGACGGGTGACGGACGTAAACCCGTATGGTGACCGAGTAAAAATACAATTTACTATCCCCTGTGATACCCGTGGCTATTGTAAAAGACGAGTAAGGGGTATAATATGCACATAATATCTATGCAAGAGAAGGGAACCTCAATATAATACTAGGGTATTATATACTCTATACCAACCCATCCGCCCAGCGTAGTATAGCAGGTCAATTTTCCTTCCACAGTGGAGGAGGCCCGAGTCTAACGTATATGAGCTAATATGACGATGATAATAAATCAGCATGAACACCAATGTATTTTTTAAAGTAAACAAAAATTTGTATCATAAAATGACTGCACAGATGGCGTAATGGTTAAGACATAGAAAATTTATGAAATAATATGTTTTTATAAACGCATCTCTCTGTCTTTCATTCATACTATGGAGGGTAAAAACTAAGGAGTACCATCTCAGTGTATTAAGAAGTGTCCATTGAACGGGAGCAAATTAAGGTGGCGCTATAGTAGCAAGTGGAAGAATTTTAAAAAGAGCGCCACAAATTTCATAGGTTCATAGGTTATTATTTATCAAATCACAGCTGACTACGTAACTCAGCACACTTCACTCTGCTTATTACTGCTACATTCATATCATTTCCACTTGCTACACTAGCGCTGTTTCGGTGAGTGTTCGAACAATAATTTGCTGTTTACAAGTTTTTTTTTTTTATTTACACCCTGTGGACACTTTTTGGACTAATCCCCCATACAAGATGGCTCTCCTTAGTTTTTACCCTCCATAATTCATACTTTAAAACAGTGTGCTAATGAGACTAGCTTTATTTTTAACAGCACGGTATAAAACAATAATATTTTCATATCAGGTTCACTCTAAAGTATTAAATTATAATAAAGCAGATGTTCAAATACCAATTCTCAATAAAGACCGGATATAAGAAACATTTAAATAATCACTGATTGTTGAAACATATGATCATCACATCCGTATTGAATAAATAAACTTTAATATTCGTAATACTTACCATAATGATGCGTATAAGTTTATTATTCGTCTCACATCCTTCAAGAGGAGGCACATACGAAAGATAATTTTCGCTGAATGGGTTCATTGACTGACGTCATAATGGATAACAAAAAAAAATATATAATTTGAAAGCTACGGCACGGGCCGGTAATATTATTCGAGCTCCCGCATAACAGAGCTGGTTTAAAAATACTGATGCCCAGACATTATTATGCGGGCAGTATTAAATTAATACGGGTACTAAGACACATTCTCTTGTTTAAATAAGTACATTTTTCATATCAATGAGCTTATGTAGGTTAAGTATTTTAAAAATAACGACAACGATTATCCAATCATTCATTGGTTTATTCAATGTTTTTTTCATTCATTCATTCATTCATTCGTCTTAGCTTATATACGTCACATTGCTGGACTCGAGACGCCTCCAAAATTGGAGTAAATTGACTTACAGTGATCGTACGAGTTGGTATGATGTCCAATATGATCGGGTACCGGTGGCCCGCTCGCGCGGCGAAGAGAAGAGAGTTGCATGGTGGCTCTGTGTGGTCACGCGCCGCCTCTTCCGTCACCCCGGACTGACTTGGCGAGGCGAGACCACGACCATAGTCCAACGCAAAAAAAAATGGTGTCCAATATTGTTATTCAATTTCAATAATGACAATTTATACAATTACAATATTTTTATAATATTTTTTTGATGTCTGATTGCGCCTTTTATTCTCTATTCATATTTAGTCAAATGTACATAAGTAGGTTAGATATAAAAAAATGTTCTGGAATAAAAAAAACAGATTATATTAATTATATTTAATATGTCTTCAACTGATATTATTTGTTATAAATTTTAATAAGTTAATTTATACATATATCTTTCCACTAACTAGGGATATAGACTAGAAATTATTGGTTGGGATATACATAGACCTAGAAAGAAGGATAATATCAGTGTCGGAATTTATAGTAATCACTACAATCGTCAATTCCAGACGAATTATTAAGATCAATAAACGCCCAGGTGAGCATTGCAAGGCCACCGAATACAAAGATCGGGTACCGGTGGCCCTCTCGCACGGCCAAGAGAGGTGTTTGCAGGGTGGGTCCATGGGGACCAGGGTTGCGCGCCGCCTCTTCTGTCGCCCCAGACCGATTTGTCGGGGCGCAACCACATCCATGATCCACATAGCGACAAAAAAAAATGTGAGCATTGCAATACATCCAAGTCTCGTAGTATCATATTCTAGTACCTACTATCAATGTCATTTCAGCCTCCACAAAGATTAACGTTATATGGTTATAATTGCTTAAACAAGAAGTTCTTTGTAGTTTGGTAGGTATCATTTTTATAAATCTCGGCAATAAGCTCGCTCTTTATAACGTGAGACGAAAGATTTCGTGACGAAATGGGATTGTGTTTATACATCTGATTACCTCTTCGGAAATAAAGGTATGGGAATCACAAGTTTCAAAGATTAAACACTACATCCAAACACATAAACTACTCTTTATAATATTAGTACAGAAATTGTTTACCGAGGACAAGCGAAGACTAACAAATATTCATCTTGTACTGCAAATAACATTAAGTCTAGACGTAGTGACTGAGACACATATTTTAACGTCTTTTATTTCTTTCACAACTGAACGGATACCATATATTTCATTGCTTTTCAATATCAGCAATTACCTTTTTACAAAAAATCCAAGTCTTATCTGACCCTAAAATAAAATATAAGATCCAGATTATCGTCATCATTATCCTGATATTACCCCAAGTACTTGAGGTAGACGCAATACAGTTCCTCCATCGCAAATATTGCCAAAATATTGTTAATAGTTTTATGACCGACCGTTTGTCTAGCATCAACCTTTATTGGGAATGTAATTAATAACCAGATTACATCACAGAGTTGGCCCGAGTCAATATAAAGCTCTTAATTGTCTTTTATGGCACCCAGCAAAGCAAGGTCTGGTAATATACATAACCAATACTACATATGAAAACTGAGAGTCATCTAGCACTGATTAGACTCTAAGAAAATGTTAGTTACGTATATTGCTTTATTATATTGTATTATAAAATTGAGTGTCTAATTTTTACCTTTCTTTTAACAACACGGACTCGGCAGAATATAGCGACTATCAACCAGTGTTGACATTAATCGATATATATATATATATATATATATATATATATATATATATATATATATATATATATATATATACATATACAGTCAAAATAATCTATATTACTGTATATATTTGTAGCGTAATATGGACAGTGCATATTCTAATTTAATAGAATTTTGTCGATGTCTGCGAACGACAAGCCGAGAACAATATAATGTGTGCTAATGAAAACAGCATAATAGCTTTTGTTAAAACCTGTTGAAGTGTATTTAAATTGAATGCTTTTACATAAAACAAAAATATTAATAATGATTGATCGCAATATTTTTCATAGAAATATGAATTACCTTTTTTTTATATAGATATTATCTCAACTCAGCTCATATATGTCCCACTGCTGGGCTCGTACCTCCTCCATAATTAGAAGGAAATTGACCTACTGTACCACGCTGGTCAGACGTATTGTTATAGTGTTTTGTTTTGAGTTTACCTTCTCTTGCTATGTTAGCATGGGTGAATAGTATTGTTACTCTATCATCATACGGCAATATATATATATATATATATATATATAGGTTATTATTAGACTTTATCTGAATTAATATAGTACTTAGTGTTCGTCGTAGCTTATAAACGTATATCGTTGGGTTTGAGCCTTCTTCACAATGAAAGAACCCTATACAAATCACGCTGGTCGGGTGAGTTGGTTTAGGGTTTTATTTCGAGTTTTTCTTATCTTGCATAGATATTATATGGATAATATAGACCTGAGTCGTCTTTTTCAACAACCATGAGCAAGAAAGTCGATGGTGAATTGTTTTCTTGCTCCGTCACCGGTGACGGATATCGATGACGATGAATAATATGATAATTATAAAAACAATATGAATAATTATAAAAACACATCAAAACATCGTTGCACTTTATTACTCGCAATTTATTTTTTTAGATATCGAAATGCTAAAGAACTTCCTTAATAACTAACAGGAAATATAACTACAGCACATAATGTTTAATTTTGGTATCTAATTTATAATAATTGATTCCTTGCAAATTTGCTTGTATTTATAGTTTTTTTTTCTAAAGAATTTTATGGTATGGAAACGTAGACCTTTATGTTAAGTCTTTATTTAGAAATTTTAAAATCATTGTTCGTTAATAAGTGAAATCGTCGCCTTCGATAGTACCATGGCCATACTGCTACTATCTTATAGTAGCAGTGTGGCCATGCCAGTGTCGGAGGCGATCTCCTAATAATTTTGGTAGAAAAAGAAAACATATTCAAAGCACTATTATGACATATTCACTACAATTTAGTACTGCCTCTACTTTAAATTAAATAAAATGCCATAAAAAAATATTAAAATACTAAAATCTTAAATATAATACAGAACTACCCGATTACGCTTTCACGTACCCGCCAAAACGCTCATATATACATATCTGTACTTCAAGAGTCTAAAATAGTATATTTACCCAACAATAGTATCACTACAAAAGAAGGACAATTAGAAAATGAAATTCTAAGCCTAAAAATATTACCATCTCAGTAGTGTGATATGATCAGCCAATTTCCTTCTCGTTGAGAGCGGATGCACATTCATAACAGGCAGGTGTAAGTATGATGTGCCTATGTATGAAGTAGAGGTAATACCAAATATTTACCAACCTCATGTATTTCTAAAGCTTCTGAACATCATCTACTAATATAAAAATGTATTATTCCTTTTTATAGCATTTTTATTGTTTATGGTTGTAAACGAGCAAGCAGCACACCTGATGGTAAGTGTTACTGGCGCTCATGGACCTTTACAATACCAAAGGTAAAAGCTAGACCGCTGCCTACCAATAAAAACCCCAAACCCACCCAGTGGGGCTTTCGGCTCCCTCGCTTAGCGAACCAAGCGCAATAGCTCATTGCCATTACTCAGACGTCGATCTTCTGCAAGAGTCTATCCCGGACGGAAAGGCCCGCGGCTGTAGACAGAAAACTTTCAATAGTGTGGTTCTACCACTATAAAAACACAACACGCTCCTGAACATATCTGCAAATATAAAAAAATATTATTTCTTTTCATAGCATGGTATAAAGTCCCATAATACCCCATACGCTCTTTTAAGTTTACCAACGATATTACTGCCTTGACATCAATATCATTCCGGTGAGTTACTTTTTCGGATACCACTCCTGTATGATTCGACAAATACTCATATTAATTTAGTTTCTTTTTCGTTTCATCGCCGAAATAATCTACTTTTGAATATCTTGAATTCGATTTCGTCTAGGCCTATACTTTGGTAGCCAGGTAACTGCTGCCACCCATTCTGCTCTTTCTCTTATTATCCTAGTCAGTTTTTACAACTTCCAAATTGCAGACAGTAAATAGTGGTGATACTTTGTATTCATAGATTCTTTATCGACAAAAAACGTCGTTCAATTTTACGTCCAATGTTAGAAAAAAGTCTTTCTATATGAGGATTGTGGCATTATCGCCAGGCTTAGCAAGCATGTTGTCGATCTCAGTTATTGCAATAATTACCTTTCGATAAGTAACATTGCTGTACTAGATAGCTAAAACACACTCCCGTCTAGTTTAAGTTTATTTACGCCTAAATATCACATTGCAATACGGTTACGTCATTTTTTGACATAAGTTATCGAATTCTTCTATAAAATATTGTTCAAATGAACATAAATAAAATAATGTGCATAAAATCCAACAATCATAGCTCACTAGGTTTCTACAACACCCGTATGCCAAGAAAAAGGTGGAATATCTTTGTGCTCCTCTTACCGATACTGCATAAGGTCCGTAAACGTCACATATTTTTATCGAGGCTTGCATTGCATTTATTTCTTTTATATAGTAAAACTTTAAAATGTATAGAATGTCTTCATTAGTTTCACCGATTTTGACAGAAAGAAAAACAAAAGAAGAACGGCGGGAAACAACATTTTACTAAATTGTTTTTTTTTTTTTTTTTTTGTTGTGGCTCTGTTTATACTTAAGCCAATGTCAAAGTTAAGTTGCAGCTTCTTCTTCTTCTTCTTTTTATGTATTGGCAATCAGCTACTTATACGAGCCATTTTTGCCAGTGTCGAGTTATAATTATCTTCACGTTCTTAATCTCTTCAAGTTAGTCATTGTCTGTCAGTCAGTCGAATTGTCGCCATCAACACTGCTATGGTGACACTGTTAATGGTATGTTGTAGGAATTTTGATGGAAAACGAAAACGTTGTAAAGCACTTTTATATGATATTCACTACATCCCAGCTGTTCTGTCACATCATATTACATAAAACACCATAAAAATTATCTAATATAACACGTTAACACTAAGATATCGAATATAATACAAGAGCACAACATGACGTTTTAGATTCCCGCCAAAAGTCTACTAAATTGTTTCTTTTTTGGAAATGTCACCTTTTTAATTGTATCAAAACTAGCTAAATACAATTAGTACAGCCAAAAAGATTTTATTAAAAGTTTATACAGACTATATGTGAAAAGACTTTTTCCCCGACCTATTATAAAGAGAACGAAATAACTTGGAAAATCCAAAAGTGCACGCCTCATAATTTTTATATTATTATTATTTACTGTCAATGCCATAAAATAAAATGAAAGAAAAAAATACTTTGAAATTTCGTGCCATTCTCGACGTAGTGCTAAACATAGCTGTATAGGCTGTATGGGATTTCTTTCCTTAGCCTGACCGACTAACAATAAAATGTAAACGAAACCAATTTTCATAAGTTTACATACACTATAGTCCGTAAAATATAACTTGATCTCTGTGACATATAGTGACAAAACCGATGAAGTAATTATGAATACGCGTCATCTTTACAATTTTATTTTGTATTTTTTTTATTGCCTATGGTGGCAAACGAACAAGCAGCACGCCTGATGGTAAGTGTCACTGCCGCCCAAGAACCTTTGCAATACCAAGGGTATATATAGCTTGGGCCGCTGCCTACCAATAAAATCCCCAAGCCCACCTAGTTGGGCTTCCGGCTCTCTCGCTCACCGAACGAAGCGCAATAGCACATTGTCACTACTCAGATGTCGATCTTCTGCGAGAGTGTGGTACTACCCTGGACGGACCAGCCCGCGGCTGTAGACAGAAAACTGTCAGCAGCGTGGTCCTACCACAATTGATTATATCGCCTATATTTTCATTCTTTAGGTGCCACTTATGTCTCAACTGAATTATGAATATAAAAATATGAATATTTATACCAAAACTTGTATCTAATATGTTTTAAAATACTTAGCAACCATTTTATAAAAATATGATGCTTACGCAAGTACAAGATCATACTGGACTGAGAATAAAATAGAGATGGGGCAATCGATAAACGTAAATCGATAAAATTCTTATTAATTATTTATAGAACAAGTAAAACCAATACATTACCTATATAAACCACATGGTTACTCTATAAAACAAGTAAATTGCGTTAATTTAATATTCAGACATCAGTTATAATATTAATAAGTCCATTTCTTTTACATTAGAAAGATAATTTCTTTTATAAAATAAACATGATATTTCATGAAACAATCTGTGACCAAGAACTCATCATCAACCTACAGTAATGCGCCAGCGATGATGATAATAGTGACAATGAACTTGGATGTATTCTCTTCGAATGATAAAAATAATTAATTAACAGCTTTAGTTGAAATTAAATAATATCCTTAATTTAAATTCAATAAGATTTTCATAGATTGTTTTAAATTTATAATTGGTTCATCCATCCATTTGATTGAAATTCAATAAGATTTTCATACATTATTTTTTAATTGCAGTAGCAAATAACGTTAAAAAATAAGGAATTATATCGACAAAAATATGGACTGCATCGTAAGCGTGCGGCACTAGTGAGAACTGTCACAAAGATCATGCTATATTTTATAGACTATAATGACTAAGCAGTTTTTTATTAAATGAAATTAAACGACAAAGAACTGCCAAGCCATTTTCGAAAGGAAACAGCGCGTTGCGATTATGAGGCTTTTAATAAAAGAAAAACTTTGATACATTCATTTTTACGGTCGTGAGAATGCCAGATGCTTACGGTAACATCCGGACGTCCTGGAATATATTTTTTAATCAACTTTTTTATTACTTTAAACAAAATAATTACTTATAAATACCCAATTACGAAACGAAAAATGATGTCACAAGCGGGGTTCGGACCCGCACCTATTGGGAATCCGGTCCAACCGTGCTGCCACTTACACCATTGTGAACTATTTTAGGACATGCAAATTTCGCTTCATATTATATCTTACGTCTTCAAGGTGACGTATGCCATCTATCGGACAATGTTTACACATGTGTAAAATAGTTCACGATGGTGTAAGTGGCAGCACGGTTGGGCCGGATTCCCAATAGGTGCGGGTTCGAACCCCGCTTGTGACATCATTTTTCGTTTCGTAATCGGGTATTTATAAATAATTAAGCATATTAAATGCTAAAAATTTCAGTAATTTAAAATAATTGCTTTTTAAAAATATCAAATACGTTTAGACAAATGTTTTTTCTTGACATGTATAATAATATTATCCTATAAATGCAATGTGAGAAAAATACAATAATTTTTAGGTTTGAAAAGTGCTTGATTTTCATATATCGAGAGTAGAGCAAGACCTCAACGCTTCGCTTATGAGGCGTGCAATACCTTCACTTTTAAACGGCTCTTCTGCATATAGTGTGGGCAGTAATAAATGTATTTTCTATCATTAATGAAGCTTTCATACTTAATAATATCCACGCCCACTCGACAGCAAAGCGCAAACTAACAGACAGACACCCACTAAAAGATGCAATCTTCGGTACTTAAGAACCATTGTTTGTAATCATTAATAGAGAAAAGCCCACACAATTACAAGAAAAAAACTCATAAAGATAGGTCAATGAACTTAATAAAACGAGGGAACATGATTTTATACAAGAAAGTCTGACATATTGTAAATGATAGCGAGCAATCAATTAATATACGATCCTCACTAAGCACATAAAGACATCTCAGAAATTTAGGTTTATAGGTGAGCATAATCAGAGGCGTACTAAGCTTTTTATGGGTGGTAATGGAACGAATGTTCCGTGTGGTGACGGAGTAAGAATACAATTCACCACCCCCCTATCTTACCTGTGGGGTAATCGTTAAAGACGACTAAGGGACATAAAACGCATATAACTTTTTTTATTGTTTTTGGTGGCAAACGAACAAGCAGCACACTTGATGGTAAGTGTTACTACCGCCCATGTTCCTTTGCTATACCAAGCATATAGCTCGGCCGTTGCCTACCTATACAAATCTATGCAAGAGAAAGATAACTCGAATCCAAACCCTATACCAACACGTCTGACCAGCGTGGTATAGTAAGTCAAATTTCCTCCCATTATGGAGGAGGCTAATGATAATGTAAATTTATCACCATCTCAGCTCATATATGTCACTACTATTGAGTGGGACATTTATGAGCTTAGATGGGGATTAATAGCAGATGGGAGCCCTCCATACCGTCTAACCGTGAGTAAATCAAATTAAAAAAGCGTAAATGCCAAATGACGTAATTACGATTATATAGTTTTCATATCGTCATAAGAATATCAACTCATATTTGCTAAAATCATTATTATGCTGAAATCATCATCATCATCATCACAGCCCATATATGTCCCACTGTTGGGCTCGAGCCTCCTCCATAATGGGAGAGAAATTAAACTGCTATACCGCGGTGGTCAGACGTGTTGGTATAGGGTATTGTTTCGAGTTTTCCTTCTCTTGCATAGATGTTATATGCGTTTTATATCCCTTGGTCGTCTCTTACGATCACCCATGGGTAAGATAAGGGGTGATGAATTGTATTCTTACTCCGTCACTATACGGATATTTATGCTGTAATAAGTATCATGGCATAAATATAATTCAAATATAATTTGTGCAAATAAACTCCCAAATGAAACCATTTTTTTTTTATTTTTCCGCAGGGTGGACCATGGATGTGGTCGCGCCCCGACAAATCCATCCGGGGCAACAAAAGAGGCGGCGCGCAACCCCATAGACCCACCCTGCAAACACCACTTTTCGCCGTGCGAGCGGGCCACCGGTACCCGATCTTTGTCTTTGGTGGGCCCAAATGAAACCCTGCCCTATGTTGCCCATGGGTATCGTAAAAGACGACTAAGGGATATAATATGCTAATAGCATCTATGCAAGAGAAGGAAAACTCGAATTAAAACTCTACACCAACCTGCCTCACTAGCGCGGTATAGTAAATTTCTAAGTTAATTTCTCTTCGATTGTGGCAAAGGTTCGAGCCCAGCAATGAGATGTATATGAGCTAAGATGATGAGATGATGAAAGTATAGAGCCTTAGAAGTTCAATATACACCTGAATAGCCATCTGAATATTTTTTGATTGTGTTAAAAAATACTTTACAGACAATTTTTTTCATTTTTTTTATTGCTTCAGGTGGCAAACGAGCAAGCAGCACACCTGATGGTAAGTGTCACTGACGCCTATGGAGCTTTGCTATACCAAGGTTATAGCTAGGCCGCTGCCTACCATTGCAATCCCCAAACACACCCAGTTTTGCTGCCGGCTCTCTCACTCACCAAACGAAGTGCAACAGCACATCGCCATTATTCAGACGTCGCTCTTCTGCGAGAGTGTGGTACTACCTCGCCTCGGACGGACCGGCCCGCGGCTGTAGACAGAAAACTATCAACAACATGGTCCTACCACTAATAAAATTTAATTCTGTTAGACAATCTGAGTAATTGCAAAAATTACCTTTTTGACGGATACTTATATATGCAAGCAGCATCGATATAAATGTAACAGAAGTTTAAATAGATTTTATTATAACTACTTATGTGGGTAAACCACTTTGTTACGTAACATGTGACGGCGCCTGTCTGTCTGGCTTCCTTTTCTCTCACGCAACAGCGGTAGGCAGGCTCTTCCACTTTTACTCTAACCCACAGCGATAACCTTATCACATGTTAAATATGACGTTATAAGATTTTATTAATAAATAAATATTCCTTACATTATCATATTAATATACATACAATTTAAGTATTAACCTAAGCATTTCTCAAGTTAAACAATTTCAATAATAAATAATTCAACTTAGATTAGTTTAAGTTATCACTTCTGCCGGGTGTCCCCGGTCCCCAATTGTCCGGTCACCCGACGTGAGGCCACCGCGTGAGGGCGACGACATGAGAGGAACCCGCAAGAGTAAACCGCCGGGCGGGCCTCCGAAAACAAAGATCGGGTACCGGTGGCCCGCTCGCACGGCGAAGAGAGATGTTTGCAGGATGGGTCCATGGGGTTGCGCGCCACCTCTTCTGTCGCCCCGATTTGTCGGGGCGCGACCACATCCATAGTCCACCATGCAAGGGCAAAAAAAAAAGGGTGTCCCGAGACGCACACATTTATCAGCCGTTAACATCCACTGTTGGCCTTAGGCCTCACCAAGAAGTTAATGCTATATATATAGGCTTCTTTCATCATCATCATCTTAGCTCATATATGTCCCACTATTGTGCTTGAGACTCCTTCATACTGGGAGGGCAATTGACCTACTATACCACGCTGGTCAGACGTGTTGGTATAAGGTTTTGTTTCGAGTTTTCCTTCTCTTACATACATGTTATATGCGTTTTATACCCCTTAGTAGTCTCTTACGATCACCCACGGGTAATATAGGGGGTGGTGAATTGTATTTTTACTCCGTCACCACACGGAAAATATAGGCTTCTTTAGTAATAGATATATTTTTTTCAGAAGAGTACTAGTGGCTTCTAGTGATGTCTCAGTCGATATTTACGGGTCCAGTGGAAAAATAAGGTGGCATATTGATTTCTAAACCATGACTGGTTAAGAATTTAATATGTTACCTTATTATCAATTTGAGATGTCTAAGATGTACACCCGTATCGGTATCCGACAAATGAACAGATTTCATAACTGCAAAACAAGAAAACTCGCAATGAAATAATGTGCTAATAAGTCTAGCGCGTTATGGTAAGCCAATTACCCTCCATCATAGAACAAGGTAATAACCAAAAAGTAAGAAGTAAATGGGCTGCAATTCATTTCAAATAATTAAAACATGGCACCATCCGAACAGTCAAGATTTAAGTAAAATATATTGGAATATAAATTATTTAAAAAAAAAACATACGTATAATTGGAGTTGCTCCATTCTGGAATTTTCATTATCTACGTTATTGACAAGCGCGTTAAATTATATCTGAGTGCTTTTACTTGCTCTGGAACAAGTTGTATTTAATTATTGGGCAAGTTGCTTATTTAAATCCAAAGATATCTACTTTTGTATCGGTACCTACTAGCAATCAAATTGTTGCAATGTTAGTGGTTTTACTTAATAGAATACATCAATTTTGCTTTAAAATCATATATTTTAGTTTATAATCTTAATATTTTATTAATATAGAGCAATTCCTGGCGTGCTTATACAATAAGAATACAATATATTACATTTTCCGTGTGGTGATGGAGTAAGAATACAATTCACCACCCCTTATCTTACTGATGGATCGTAAGAGACGACTAATTAATATAAAACGCTTATAACATCTACACAAGAAAAGGAACGCTCAAAACTAAACCCTATATATACCACACACGTCTAACCAGCGTGGTATAGTAGGTCAATTTTCCTCTGGTTATTGAGGACGCTCGAGTACAACAATGGTACATATATTAGTTGAGATGATGATGATTTAACCAGGCCTCACTTTTCCGTGGCAATCGTAAAGGTGATACAATCAGGAAAATAAGTACAAGCTATTCTTTTTTTTTTTTTTTTTGGTGGGCTATAGATGCGTCTCGCCCCGCCAAATCGGTCCGGGGTGACGGAAAAGGCGGCGCGTGACCCCATAGACCCACCGTAAAACCTTCTCTCTTCGCCGTGCGAGCGGGCCACCGGTACCCGATTTTTGACTTCGGTAAGTACAAGCTATTCTGGGAAACTTGTAACAATAACTGCAATTACACGCCCTCCAAGCGCCACTATGGGATGGCCAATCATAAATCTATTGTTAATAATAACACTCCTCACGAAGGTAATACCATAATCACTACGCTTGTCCAAATAGGTTGACGATTATAGCTCGTGTTATAAAATTCCCAGAAGAATGCTGTTAGTATTCTCTAAGCCGGTCTTTACGACGCCCAGAAGAAAATAAGGGATGATGAATATTGTATCTTAATCCATCACCACACATGATCGGTATATACTAAAATATTTTCTCACAATACTTCCGCAGCTTTTGGTCGGCTATTGTGGATGAAACTTAAATAAACCAAACAGCGATTTTTATTGATTGAGAAGAGTAATAAAGTAATTTAATTAATTTTAAGTATTTTATATACTGCAGAAACTGAAATAATTGGCGAAATGTCGAATGTTCATATGAACTTATGTAGAATTTATTTATTCATTTTTAAATTTCTTTTAAAAGTAGCGTGCTTTGTCCTTGAAGAAGTAGGCAAAGGTAAAATATATTCACATTTTATCATGCATCTTTTAATGTCACATAAATGGATACCAGTACCAAATAGTATGTTTTGTCCTAAATGAAAAATATTTTATTAATTTAATCATATTTTAATTTGGTAAGTACTTTCTCGATGTGTATGTATGATGTATATGTATATACTTCAGCATTTATGAGCGCAAAATTTATTTAACGTCAACAAGTCGTCATTGTTGCCTTACCCATGGGTACAGTACAAAAGTATTCGAAACCATGCCCGGGATAGTAAAAACAAAAGTAAAGTTAAAAGACTTTTATTTCAAATGTAAAAGACTTTTATTCTCTCGTAAACGTGAGAAATAGTCATTGTTTTCACCATTGAGCAAATGTTAAAGACTAAACCCTATAAATAATATATAAACAAGCAAGCCGAAATAGAGTTGGATCGAAAAAATGATTAGAGTTAGCAAGTAAAATGAACAAGGACTGTAACGGTGTGGCAACCATGTGACCGTAAAAGAATAATATATAGATACACAAGTTAAAGGATGGATAGAAAAAATCAGGAATGAACAGAAATCAAGAAAATGATGTAGATATGGAAGGGAATGAAAAGAACTTGAAGAGGTCTTTATGTCACAAGAAACACGCTGATCCTGAACCGGGCAATTTGATAAGATAAGTACATACAGGTACATGCATGTTTAGATAATCATCAGTTTATTAGCAATAAAAAAACTTATAACTCCTTTTGCTCAGTTAAATATGAACCCATAGGATCAATGTGGCAATTTAGATTTGGTATATAAATACTTATCCATGCATCAGTCGATCCGAATGCAAGGTTAGAAAAAGTATATATGTTTTTTTAAAATGCCTCCTCTGGTGTCGAACGAAATAACTTAACGGCTGGACCCAAAATAAAAACACGAAAAACTAAGCAATTTAAAACGTGATTCACTTGTTGTCGGTCTCACCACGTTATAATGTTGCACACATATACAATTACAATGCAAAACGTACGAGGTTTTATATCGATATTGAGATTCCGCGACAGATAGCAAGCTTTTGACTGCTCGACCGAAACTGGTTTACAGTCAAAAAGTGAACACGAGATCGTTATTTCGTTCCATTCAACCCGAACGTCTCCACGCAAATGGTTTTTGTAGTTCCAATTTTATTTTGTAAAACATCGTTTTAGTTTTTAAAAATCTAAATGCAAAATGGCGGCCATGTTTATCTGTCAAACAGGCGCCGTAGTGACCAGAAACTGTTTATATCGAGCCAATAAATTTCGATGTAACTTTGAACTCGTGGCACTAATATCCGAAATATTCCTTGCGCCTACGTTATTTATTCAAATAAGTTTTCACAACAGAAATAAACTATTATTATGACAGGATTATTGTGAAATTAGCGTTGGAATGCTATTATTTTATCTGTGAACATTTAAAACTGGTTATTAGTGCTTTGATTATTTATTTGGTTACTTTTTGGATCGCTTATTAGAAATTTATGTTGTTGTACTATAAGATATACTTACGAACATTTATTTCATAAAATATTCAACTTATATTGTAATTATACCATCCGTGACGAAATAAGAATATATCTTTTTGTTGGGTGTCGTGAAAGACGAGAAAGAGATATAATATGCAGATAGATATTTGTCCTATGCAAAAAAGAACTCGAAATAAAACCCTAGACCAAACTATTTGCCCGGCATGGTGTAAAAGGTCAAACTCCATATAATAGAGGCAACCCGAATCCAGCAGTAAACTGAAATAATGATGATGATAATTGTAAAACAATATCCCTACTAATATATAAATGTGAATGTAAGTTTGTTTGTTACGCTTTCACGCTAAAACTACTCAACCGATCATCATGAAACATTGTACACATATTCTTGGAGGAATTAAAAGTAACATAGGATACTTTTTATTAAAAAAAAATCAAAATTTTTATATGAAGAATAAAAAAAAAAATTGTCAAAAAATCTCAAAATCTAGCTTCTTCTACGCCATCTAGCAGTCCAGTAATGAAGTTCCAACCCTGAGTATTGTAATACCGTTGCACTGTATTACCGACGGTCAAAAATAAAAATAGGGGATCAACAACTTTAGGAAAGTAACCTTTTACGCGGGCGAAGCCGCGGGCAGAAGCTAGTTTACCATAAAACTATTTTGAATTGGTAGGCAGCGGCTTAGCTATACCCTTGTTATTGCAAAGGGCGGCAATGACACTTACCATCAGGTGTGCTGTCTGCTCGTTTGCCACCATAAGCAATAAAATAAAAAACCCACCCTGCACTAAGGAAATAATCCTTGTATTGCGGAGGACATTACAAAGATTTAATTAACGTAAACATATTACACCCAGACTCGGAACAACACTTTGTGAATGACACAAGGTATTGTTCTGCGTAGGAATGAAACCCACGACACTGGCGTGGAAGGTCGGTATCTTAACCACTACGCCATCTCTGCTTTTAGTTAAAATAGAACTCTGATTTTTTTGAATGATCGTTAACAATATTAGCATTTATGTATACCCATATCTTCTTTAATTTAATGCTTGTTCTAACCAATAAAGAAACTAACGAATTCTAATAAAAAATATACATAATAGTTTTGCGATGTTAATATAAGCTGTGCTATCACGAATCATACGGCTCCCCGGGTTCAAATCACTAATATATTAATACGACTTTAACTGTTCATAGTTTTTAGTTCATTTATTTTCATATTAATTAATTTATATAGTTTCTATAAATGTATCTTTCGCTATTTCAAACCCTCTAAAATTTATCCGTCTGGTGACGGAATAAGAATACAATTCACCACCCCGTATCTTACCCACGGAGCAAATACAAAGAGGAGACGGCCTAAGTAACTGTGCACTGTGATTCTCAAGTAGGCCCTGACGTCATCACGTTAACATCAATAGTAGGCGTGGCCTATTAGTCTTCTGTCGTCGCTGACGGTGTTCGTACGGTGCATAAAATTATATTTTTGGTGTATTTTTATGTTATTACGAAGAAAACCATGAAGTGTTGTGTTTTATCATGTAAAAACTACTCCAATAAACGTACAGATGCTATGGAAAGAATCACATTCCATTTGTAAGTATATTTATTCATAATTTATCAAAATAATTTCTAGAAAGTTCTTTTGACGGTATCATGTTCAGAAATAATTTTACTCAACGTTAGATGGCACCACTTTGCGTAATAGGACCTAGAACAACAAAAGCACATACAGTTCAAACATTTAAGATTATTGTAATAACTAATAACCATGAGTATTAAAATTTATACCCAAAGCCTTTTACCTCAACAAAAATATGAGTTTTATATGTAGTTAATAATTATTTTGTAAGCAACACGCCAGCTGTCGTTAACTATGAAGAACTATAAAAGTGTCAAAAATCCAGGGTCGTAATTAGAATATAATTATAACATTCGGATTTTTCATCAAAGAAAAATATTTTTTACACTACTTTAAATGAACCTATTATAATTAAACTGTAAATTTTGTATGTTTTAGAATACCGTCCAATGACGATGTTAAAAGCAATGGATTTCAAAAATTAATAGAAAAACTGGACTCCTACGAAATATACAAAGATTTGTTCTTCTCATTTTAACAATGAAGATTTAAAGGACTGTATTGCAACCAATAGAAACCACTTCAAACAAGCTTTTTATATTTTAAATTGTTTTATATTTATGTATTAAACTAACACTGTAAAAGTCATAAATATTTTTTGCAATAGAAAAAGGTTTTTCTTTGTTACAGTATTTAGGGCAAGACTAGGTATAGCTCAAGAAATATATGATGCAAAAGAGTATTTCATTTTTATTATTGGAACCAATGTCACCCTTTCTCCTTTATTTATTAATAATGTAATTGCACTCGATGCAATTTCTTGATAAGATTAACGAGGTTGAGCATGTCACAAAAATACTCAAAATGGTGGTGGCGTCGAAGGTCTTCAAGTTACCTTTGGCATGGCTAAGTTTTAGATGGCCCGTGCGTCAATCAAACGGTTGCTACCAGGGGGGTCTGGTCTGCTCGCTTGAAATACTCTTTTACATGTCTTGTTCATTGACACCATTGTTGCATTATCAATTGTATAAAGCCTTATTTTAATAGAGTGGTTTGATTCTTTTTTTATATGGAAAAGACAAAAAGGAAGGAAATAATACCGTGTAACTAACATATTTACTAAAAGCCCAACTACTTTCATTCGATAATTTGTTAGAAACCCAAACAAATAATTGTATTATTTGGTCGTCTGGAAAGGACACAAATATGAAGAAAAAAAGGTTTCTAAACTTCTGAGTTTATCAGAATGACAGTAAAGAAAAGATGGATTTTTCATAAAATATTAACATTATGAACAATGCTGACAAGCCTTATAAAGAAATTTTCGGTTAAAAACAGTAGTCATACAGCTATTCGCTATGCAGAATTATTTGATTATAAACATTTGTATTTGAATAGAGCAAACAGCTAATAAGATTTGTTTGTATCTTTGAAATAAAAAAAAATTAGCACTCCTTGATATAGGTAAATTCTGAGTACGTCCCTGTTACACCATACACTTACTGACATCTAATGCAAGATAGCTCAACTGCATACAATATACGAAATTAGTAGTTGTGCTAATAGCCGGTAGATGGACATAAAGGAGGGAGTGAGACAAGTACTATTACTTGTCTCACTTTCTCCATTAGCAGCGTCCCCCTCATCCCCTGTAAATGACACGCATTGTTTCATAGAAAATATTCATTACAACAGCTCCTCTTTGTATTTGCTCCGTGATCTTACCCGTGGGTGATCGTAAGAGACGACTAAGAGATATAAAACGCATATAACATCTATGCAAGAGAAGGAAAACTCAAAACATAACCGTATACCAACACGTCTGACCAGCGCGGTATAGTAGGTTAACTTCCCTCCCATTACGGAGGAGGCCCGAGCCCAACAGTGGGACATATATAGGCTATGATGATGATGAACCTCTAAAGTGGTATTGAAATTTCGAAAATTGAAAATAGAATTTTGTTCAGAGTTTTGCTTCTTTTGCTATGATGTTATTTGCCATCCCTAGGTCGATTTTCCACCCCTTAGTCGTCTTTTACGACACTCATTAGAAAGGGAGAGAATGTTAATTATATTTATACATAGTCAATGATAATAACATTTATACATAGTCAATGATAATAACATTTATACATAGTCAATGATAATAACATTTATATAGAAAGGAACAGAAGCTACACTAATAGAAAACATCCGTGATTTTTTATGATAGGACCTCGTACCGTTAGAATACATACTAATAATAATTTTATTTTATTAGTGGTATGACTGCATAGATGGCTTAGTGGTTAAGATACCGACCTTCCGTGTCAGTGCCGTGGGTTCAATTCCTACGCAGGACAATACCTTGGCCACCGAAGACAAAGATCGGGTACCGGTGGCCCGCTCGTACGGCGAAGAAGAGGTGCTTGCAGGGTGGGTCAATGGGGTCGCGCGCCGCCTCTTCCGTCACCCCGGACCGATTTGGCGGGGTGCGACGTCCATAGCCCACCGCAAAAAAAAAAAAAAAAAAAAAAAAAGGACAATACCTTGTGCGATCCACGAATTGTTATTTTAACTTTTTATGTGATTTGTATCCTTTAAATTGAATGTTGTGAAGTGTTGTTCTGACACTTGTGAGACTTCTGACACTTCTTGACAAGTGTTGTCCTGACACTTAACAAAATGTTGTTCTAAGTTTGGGTTTAATTTGTCTGCGTTAATTGCATGTTTGTAAAATTCCCCGCAATACACGTTTTATTAGTGCAGGGTGGTGTTCTTACTCCGGGCTGCCATCATTGCAGCAGTGACGAGGACACGGCGCAACATACGCTCGAGGAATGCTCGGGCTGGGACGGGCAGCGCCGCGACCTCGTCGCTATTATCGGTGCCCACCTGGCGCTGCCGGCTGTCGCGAGGGCGATGGTCGACAGCGTCAGGAATTGGGACGCGGTCGCCGCCTTCTGCGAGGCTGTGATCTCGCGGAAGGAGACGGCGGAACGAGTCCGGGAGGATTCCCGTGACCCGGGCCGCCGTCAGCGGCCGGGACGGCGTAGGCGCAAATACCTGCGCCTGATGCCGCCCTAACCGAGGCTTCGGGTGATCGGACCGGGGAATTGTCCGGTCACCCGACGTGAGGCCACCGCGTGAGGACGACGCCTCGACGGCGAAAGCTGTCGGGTCATCGACAGGAGAGGAGCCCGAGAAGGCATACCGCCGAGCGGGCCACCGAAGACAAAAATCGGGTACCGGTGGCCCGCTCGCACGGCGAAGAAGAGGTGCTTGGAGGGTGGGTCAATGGGGTTGCGCGCCGCCTCTTCCGTCACCCCGGACCGACTTGGCGGGGTGCGACGTCCATGGCCCACCGCAAAAAAAAAAAAAAAAGGATGGTGTTCTTAAAATGAAAAATCTTATTTGCGGGTGATTTTATAAATAAAATTAGGTAAAACAAATCAAGTCCAGACTCAGTATTAATATTTATTAATAACAAAAAGAAATATTCTTCGATGGGAATGGTTCCTTCGTGATGCAGTAAGTAGAATATTATATAACAATCTCGCAAATTGTATTGCAAAGATATATAGTCTTAAAGAAAAAAAAACTAAGGTTAACTAATAGATATATCACTCATCATCATCATCTCAGCTCATATTTATTCCACTATTGGGCTAGAGCCTCCTCTATAATGAGAGGGAAATTGACCTACTATACCACGCTAGTCAGACATGTTGGTATAGGTTTTTGTTTCGGGTTTTCCTTCTCTTGCATAGATTTTATATGAGTTTTATATCCGTTAGTCGTCTTTTACGATCACCTACAGGTAAGATAAGGGATAGTGAATTGTATTCTTACTCCGTCACCACACGGAAAATATATAGGTATCACTAGCTAATTACTATTGGCAATAACATACATATGCATACTGGCTAAGATACTAACCTATCGTGCTATTATAGTGGCCTCCATTCCTACTTTTTTAATATATATATATATATATATATATGTAGTAATAGGACTAATGCCACCACACATTCCCACCACTATAACTCCTGTAAGCCAGGATCTCCACAATGGTCTCCGTATAAGACACCGAGGTTTGACCCTCGGGAAGTCCCGGGAAACGCTTTTAATTGTCTTGGGACACGCAACAAATTTAATTAGAAAAAAAATAGGAGAAGTTGACAAAAAAAAACCATTATTTCCACTCCTACTTTTTCCATTCCTACTTAGGACAATACTTTGTGTTATCCACGAATTGCTTGTTTTTACTCTGTATATAATTTGTGTTCGTTAAATTGAATGTTTGTAAAGTCTCCCGCAATACAAGAATTATTTCCTCAGCACCAGATATTGTCGTTAATAAAACAGACTAGACTAATTTAATGATAGATTTTATTAGCTATTAGCTTATCGACGTCCGGCCTTTCATATATGTAGACTTCGCCAGGTGTGTTTCAAATACAAACATAGTTTTCTTTAATATTTTGTCCTTTTCATAAGAAATCAAACTTGTATAAAATCCCATAGAGTTATAAATATAAATTGTATGATTAGTTATCATGTGGCAGCAACTACTAATACTTTGTTCGTGGATGTCGTAAAAGACGGCTAAGAGCTTTATATCGATCTGGGTCAACTCCACTTGATGCCGTTTGGTCAACAATTACATTCAACCTAATCTTACGTTTTTTTATATCTAAATGGATCACGGAGCTAGATTCATAATTCGACGAAATTGGTGCAGCTCCAATCAAATTACAGGTGTATTTTGACGATTTTTATTTTTATAATTTTTGTGTACAGTACTTAACTTAATCTCCGCCACGCCTAAAACTTAGGAAAAAGGTAGAAAAAAAAACAAAGGAAAATGACTATTCACTTTTTTGCTATGCAAATGTATTTTCTAAGGTTTTGGAAGATGTTATCTACCTACCTTAATTTTCATCATAGAAGATTATTCATCTCAGCTCATATATTTATGTCCCATTGTTGGGCTCGAGCCTCCTCCATAGTATGTACCTAAATTGTTATAGTGTTATATTAAACTAAGATGAAATTATTGCAAGCACTTACTGTGGAATTAAATAAAAATTATTATTATTAAATATAATGGGAGGGAAATAGACCTACTATACCACGCTGGTCAGACGTGTTGGTATAGGGTTTTATTTCGAGTTTTTCCTCTCTTGCAAAGATTTTATATGCAATATGTCCCTTAGTCGTCTCTTACGATCACCCACGGCTAAGATAGGTGGTGGTGAATTGTATTCTTACTCCGTCACCACACGGAAAGAAGATTATTATTTGAAGATTATTATTAAGATGTATTTTATCATCATCATCTTGTTCTTATCTCAATCACTTGAGTTTGACGCAATATCTACTTCTATTCCATTGTACATATTACAAAAGTTATTGGCAATAATTTTATGATCGGTCACTTGCCTGACGTCAGCCCTTCTTTTAAATGTAATTATCGACAGACGGTAACAGGTAGAGTTGACCCAAATTAATATAAAGCTCTTAATAGTCTTTTTTTTATCCGTGTAGTGACGGAGTAAGAATACAAATCACCACCATCTTACCCGTGGGTGATCGTAAGAGACGATTAAGGCATACTAAAAGCATATAACATCTATGCAAGAGAAGGCAAACTCGAAACCAAACCCTATACTAACACGTTCGACCAGCGTGGTTATAGTAGGTCAATTTCGCTCCTATTGTGGAGGAGGCTCGAGCCCAATAGTGCGACGTATGTGGGCTGAGAAGAATAGTCTTTTACGACATACGTTGGTAGTATTCGCGGCCGCTCCTACACAGCAAATACATTTTAAATAAACTGAATAATCATACTTGTATAATCTTGATAACGACTTTTCACCGGCACTTTCTTACGTTTCCTACTTACCAGTAATGTATGTAAATATGTTTACTAGTTGACAGATTCAATAAAATATCCAGTTAAATTTACACTTACCGATTTTGATCATAAATGCGAATACAAATCCGCTATTGCGAGTCCATTACGATTTTACGATCATATTGGAAATTGAAATGTATAAGTTTGTGATAATATAAAAAAACATATCATATATCATATTACAGCAGGGCTGACGAAATTATCACAATTCTCAAGAACTCATTATTTGGTTTTGTTTCTATAGCCAAAGATTACGAAATGGTCCCTATTGTGATACTTTTACGAACAATCTATTTCTCATGTAGGTATCTTAATAGTAACCAGTCTAATTTTTTACGAATTTTATTACAATTTTAACAACAAATAATAATTAAAAATAAATTCAATAGCTTCTGACATTTTTTTTTTTTTAATTTTAATTGCTGATGATGGCAAAGGAACAAACATCATAACTGTTGGTAAGTGATACTGTCGCTCATGGACCCTTCAACTGCCTACCGTGAAGAAAGTACTCTTCTTAAACCTCATTTAAATTGGGACATAATGAATGAACATGAATAAAACGAGTTAAGAACAATTCAATGATTGATAGGTTGAATATAGTAAATGTAGGTATAAGCAATCCAGAATTTTAGTCTCCCACCTTCGATCTCCTTTATCAGAGTAGGCAGTAGCTCAACAGTACCATCATATATAATGGCATAGTGTTTCAAATTTTAATCACAGATTTGTATGAAAGTAAAATAAATATTGTGCGTGTTTATTTTTCTTTTTTTTCGGCGGCGGGCTATGTAGTGGTCACACTGCGCTAAAAATATTATGCGTCTAAGATTCCTTTTGCAACTAACAAATGGAACTGATGATCTTGAAACGTCTAAGTAGATATTCATTAATTGTAACTAAGAACCGACCGATTCCTTTTACATTCATACCATCACGCCATGTCCTTTGCAGGGTAGGCAGAGAGAACAGAGTTGCAGAGAACTCTAGCCTTGCATACTTCACTCGCTTCCTCAATATTCATAATTCTCTTCATACACGCTCGCCGGTTTCGGAGACTCTTGACTCCACCTTCCTTCAGTACATGACCGATCTGGTCTAGGTAGGTTAATCTCGGTCTCCCCCGGTACCTACATTCTTCCACTTTCACATTGCTATTTTATTCGCTCATATATGTACTTCCGTGTGGTGACGGAGTAAGAATACAATTCACCACCCCCTATCTTACCCGTGGGTGATCGTAAAAGGCAAGTAAGAGATAAAATATACATATAATATCTATGCAAGAGAAGAAAAGCTCAAAATAAAACCCTATACTAATACGTCTGACCAGTTTGGTATAGTAGATAAATTTCCGTCCTAGTGTGGAGGAGGTACGAACCCAGCAGTGGGATATATATGAGCTGAGATGGTAATATATCTGCTATGCTTGACAGAAGCTCGTTACAGTACAGGAAGAAAATTACCCTTTACCAATACGCCTAAAACACAAAATTGTTTTCTTAGTGACTTTACTAACTTTTCATCCTTCTAAAAAAAATAGCGCCTTATCAATATGTTTACTTGCTATATATAAAACAAATATACTTTTGTTGGATTATGGTTCGGCTGTACTCACAGCCCTCCTATTGCTATAATCCACTATGATTCCTCTAACGGCTCCTCTTCATCTTTAATGTCCAGCCACTTTTTTCATTGTTTTATTTTTAATGGACAGGTTATTATAGAATAATCTGTCCACGGCTTAGATAGCTAAACCAATTAATGCTATAAATATCATCTATATAGATCTTCACTGTTTTTATTAAAACAAATTAGTAATTACTTGGAGTCAAGAGTCTCCGAAACCGGCGAGCGTGTATGAAGAGAATTATGAATGTTGAGGAAGCGAGTGAAGTATGCAAGGATAGAGCTCTCTGGCACTCTGTTCTCTCTACCTACCCTGCAAGGGATATAGCGTGATGATATGTATGTATGTATGTATTATTTATAAGAAAAGGCATCGGCAGTTGTTTCAGAAATGAAATTTACTCAAATTAGCTCACAAGAAGGCTACTTCTCTACAGAGTATTTAAAGAACTCCTAATTAATTTCAAAGTATTAGTAGAGATATACTTATCACATTAACTTAAATTATATAATTTACTAGCAAACCCAGCACACCTGCCCGCCATTTACATCAATAAGATAGCATATAAACCTTCTCCGTAAAAAAATGTATATTTTGTTTTTGTATTAATAGACACTACCCTGTACTAAGGAAATAATCCTTGTATTGCTGGGGACTTTACAAACATGCAATTAACGCAGACAAATTACATCCAGACTCAGAACAACACTTTGTAGATCGCACAAGGTATTATTCTGCGTGGGAATCGAACCCACGGCACTGGCACGTAAGGTCGGTATTTTAACCATTACGCCATCTGTGCAGTCAACAAAAGTCATATACATACAAACATCTTCTTTTATAGTATAATAATAATTTATATGTATTATGTAGGAACTTTAATAATTATCACCGCGCTACACATTAACAAATTATGACATATGTTTTTATGACATTAGTCATTAAACCTGTCTTTTTTTGCTATTATGCTACTATATAACATGTCTCATATATTTTCCTTTGACAAGGACACAGTATATATTTTTTTATTAAAAAACAAACTTAACTTATTATCTAATTCCGTAGTTAACCCCTTAGTATTACGAAGTATTTGCTCGGATTCAATATTCGATTGCTTAACTGTAGGTAATTGGATTCCTAATATAATAACTATTTAAATGGCCTTTGACCTCCGTATTTATTTTATGAACATTACGTGCGTAGTATAATATTCCGGTATAATTTTAGATAGTAAATGTGTCTCTACATTTGCATGTTTTTATAAATAAATATGTATTTACTTAATATATTATATTTACTAGCAGTTATAATGATATATTGTTGAATTTATTAGTAGTAGGACCACGCTGTAGACCAGTGATGGGCAAAGTACGGCCCGCGGGCCAACTCTGGCCCGCGGAAGTATTTAATCCGGCCCGCCGAGGAAGGAACCAATTTATAGATGAGACTTGGGGTTGTCTGAAATCATTTAAAACTCAGCTTTCTTTGTTTTATAACTGCATGGCGAAGAATGATTTAACTCACTTGCTGCGTTTAAAATCCATGTCACCAGTGAGTGAGAACAAACTACAAGAATTCAGTCAGGCGTTGAAAAAACTTCACACAGAATTTGAAACTGGGTTTCAAGATTTTAAGAACATTCAATCATCGCTAGATGTTTTCTCGATGCTGTTTAATGTAGACACGGAAAATGTATCTGTTGAATTGCAGTTGGAAATTATTGAAATGCAATGCAGTACCTATTTAAAGCAATTGTTCTTGAATTCTAAAAATTCTAAACTAGATTTTTATAGAGCACTACCGAAAGCTGAATTCCCAAAGATCATTGCTCACGCCCAGAAAATTATGGCGATGTTTGCGTCGTCGTCTTATATGTGCAAACAGACCTTTTCAACCATGAAATTGTGGAAAAATTCAATCAGAAACCGATGGACTGATGAACATCTATTCGCACTGCTGAAAGTTGCTTCATCACAGATGGAACCTGCTTTCGAAAATATTTTGGAAAATCAACAACAATTCCATATGTCTCACACGCCTAACAAGGCGTAAAAGTAAAAGGTATTTTGTTTATTAAAAAGCTTTAATAAAAAATGCATTTTTTCTATAATTCTGGCCCTGCTCTAGAATTTCTTAAACTTTGTGGCCCGCCATTAAGAAAGTTTGCCCACCACTGCTGTAGACAGATTTGTCTACAGCCGCGGGCCGGTCCATCCGGGGTAGTACGGTAGTACCACACTCTCGCAGAAGGTCGACGTCTGAGCAATGGCAATTTGCTTTGCGCTTCGTTCGGTGAGCGCGACAGCCGGAAGTTGGGGGTTGGAGTTGATACAATATGTACTCTTCTTTTATGAAAGTAAAAGTTATATAAGTAATAGTATATATTGTAAAAGTTATTAGCAATAGTTTTATGACCGACCGCCTGCCAAACGTCAACCCTCCTTGGGAATGTAATTGTTGACCATAGGTCATCAGATGGAGTTTGCCCAGGACGTTATGAGGTTCTTAGTCGTCTTTTACGACATCCACAAGCAAAGTAAAGGTCGGTAGTATTCTTAGCCGCTACCACACAGCAATTATATATACTGCACATGAGAAATAAACAATGTTACTTTGACTTCATAATGCATTGTCTCAATCGCATACTAAAATCAATAAATTACTTTCCCGCCAATAGGTAGACAATAACCCACTGATAACCCTATCCGTGTGGTGACGGACTAAAAATACAATTCACCACCTCAATATCTTACCCGTGGGTGATCATAAGAGACGACTAAGGGATATAAAACGTATATTACTATAACTGATATATATATATATATATATATATATATATATATATATATATATATATATATATATATATATCACTATTATTATAACTGACATCCGTCAACAATTTTATATTTTGCGTTTGTGAATAAAATTTATTAGAAAATTAGTGTATTTTAAAGATTTTCGTTATTATAACTACTGAAATTGTGTTTTGAAGATGCTGCGATCACCTACATACAATTTACGCACTGGTAGCCAGAGCACTATTAAAGAAAATGATACGATCAGATGTAGTGGCTGTTCACTCATATATGATCTAAAATATGCAAATATTTCTAAAAAGCGTTATAATTTAATGACTAATAATCAGAAACAATCGTGGAAATGTTGTAGTTGCCTAAATACCTCTGGGCCTAGATCAGTGATTGCTTCCAATAATTCGATTAATTCTTTCATAAATAAACAAGATCAAGGAAACGTTACAATACACACTTCGGGAGGTTCTTTCTCTGATATTACGCAAGATTTTACTTTGAAGAGTCAGTTATTATCCCATGAAGTGCTGCGCGATATAATAAGAAGTGAGATGAAAGTGGCAGTCAAATCGACAATTAATGAGCTTGTTACTGAACATCTTGTCAATATAAATGAAAAACTACATGTTTTGAGGAATCTTTATCTTTCAACAACACTCTGATTGATGATATGAATAAGAAATTCGAAGAAAAGATTTGTATTATAAATAAATTAGAAAAAGAAAACAGTGAGTTACGGTCCAATGTTACTGAATTATCAGCAAGGCTTAGCTTAGTGGAACAATATATGCGTGAATGCAATGTCGAAATAAATGGTATACCTGAACAGAGATCCGAAAATCTTCTTAATATTATGTCACAACTTGGAGAAACAGTAAAATATGCAATTCCTAATACAGATATACAACACGTCACCAGGGTAGCAAAAATAAACAAAGAAAGTAACTGTCCAAGAGCAGTGGTATTAAAATTACGCAACCGTGCTGTACGTGATAACCTTCTGGCTGCGGTCACTAAATTTAATAAACAACACAAAGATGACAAGCTTTCTTCACGTCATTTAGGTATAGGCAGCAAGCGCGAATTAATCTATGTATCTGAACACTTAAGCCCTCAAAACAAACACTTTCATGCAGCAACGAGGCAAAAGGCTAAATTAACAGGCTATAAATTTGTTTGGGTTCGTGATGGTCGCATTTTTGCAAAAAAGAAGGAAACGAGCAAAGCTATACATATACGCTCTTTTGAAAGTCTATCACTACTCAGCTAAGCTGTCACTATCATAACTGACTGATCACTTGAAATGATTTCAAGAATTAATAGTAAAATTCAATTTTCTAAATATTTTCTATCAAAACCTTCGAGGTATACGCACTAAGACATGTGATGTGTATAACAATGTAATTCAAAGTAACTACAACGTCATTACCTTCTGTGAAACTTGGCTGAATTCGAACATTACAGACGCTGAAATTATTGATGATAGATACATAGTTTTTCGCAGGGATCGTGATCTAACCCTGACTTCAAAATCAGATGGAGGTGGCGTTTTGGTCGCCGTGTCACGTTTAATTCCTTCATGTAGAATGTACGCCTGGGAAAGTGACTGTGAAGACATTTGGGTAACCTTAGATGTAGTTCAAGATAATATTCGTAGAAAAATCGCAATTTGCGTCGTATACTTACCACCTCCAGTGAAAATTGAAGCCCTTAATATATTTTTAGATAGTGTAAGCAACGTAATTAACTTAGTAGATAATATTATTATTATAGGAGATTTTAACTTGAGTTTTATCAATTGGAACAGAGATGTGAATATGCAATATATGTCTCCTAGTATTAATTCCACTAATAATTATAATAGTCGATTAGGATTTTCACTCACTGATTTCATAGCTTTATCTGCACTGGAACAGTGTAATTGTATTGCAAATTGTGATGGTAAAATATTAGACTTAACATTGAGTAACATTAACTGTAAAGTCATATCAGCTGAACCAGTTAGTAAAATAGATCCGTATCATCCTCCCTTTGAAATAACTCTGAATTTGACGCCTATCATTAATTTAAGTAGTAAACCTCGAGTTGATTACAATTTTCATAAAGCGGATTACAACATTTACAACGTAATTACTAGTGTACTCAATAACTTAGACTGGTCTGAAAACTTTAATAATTTTCAAAATGTTAATGATATGGTTTCAATTTTCTATAGTCATATCAGGTCAGTTATTAACGAGCATGTACCCAAGCGTCAGTCTAGACATAATCGTTATCCTATTTGGTACACTCGTGAATTAATTAATATTTTAAAGATTAAAAATAAGTTGAGACATAAATTTCATAAATTTAAAAACCCGAGGGATAAACTAGAGTATGATAATATAAAAAAAGTATGTGACAAAATTCAACGTAATTGTTATAAAAGATATATAAATACAATAGAAAGCAACCTCAATAAAAATCCTAAGTTATTCTGGAACTTTATAAAGCATAAAAAATCATCTTCTACCTTTTTACCTTCAATAATGCATAGTAGTAATGAAAACTACTCAGGAAACTGCACCGATATTGCAAATCTTTTTGCATCTCATTTCAGTGATACATATAAAAACACTTATGGTAATTCTGAGCCTTCTACTATAATTGATAATGTATCAACGTGTGATAAATTAGCTTAATTAAATTTCAGTGAAAAAGGCATTCTCTCTCATTTGGAGAGACTGAATCCGAACAAAGGAACAGGTCTAGATGGCATTCCACCTTTTTTAATAAAAAAATGTGCATCATCACTTGCAAAGCCTCTTAATGCAATTTTCAATAAATCTTTTGAAACAGGTGTATTTCCTATTGAGTGGAAACGTGCACGTATTGTTCCAATCTTAAAGAAAGGCGACAACAGTAATGTTAAAAATTACAGACCTATATCTGTTTTATCTTCTTTCTGCAAAGTTTTTGAAAGCATTGTTTGTGCTGTAATAACAAAACACACCAAATCCCATATAAGGACAGAACAACATGGTTTTCAAGAGAATAAATCAATCATAACTAACCTTGTTCCCTACATATCTCTTGTAATAGATGGCATGGATAACAAGATACAAATGGACTCTATATATACAGATTTTGCTAGCGCTTTTGATCTCGTAGATCACAAAATTTTGATTATAAAGCTACATAACCAATATGGAATCTGCAGTAATGTGTTAAGCTGATTTAGATCATATTTAAAAAACCGTGAACAGACTGTAGCTGTCGGTGGCTATGAATCAAAAAGCTATATTGCTTATTCTGGTGTTCCTCAAGGCTCACATGTAGGACCGATATTATTTCTTCTATTCATCAACGATATTATCGATCAGGTACATCATTGTCACTGCTTTCTGTTCGCAGATGATATGAAATTGCTACGACAAATTAAATCACCTTTAGATGTAGAATTAATGTAAGCTGATTTAGATCGAATTTATAAATGGTGTTGCACTAATAAAATGAAGCTTAATGCCACAAAATGTAAGCATATACAATTCACTAAAAAAAGAAAGGTCTTAGATACTAATTTTTATATCAACAATGAAAGCATCAGTGTCGTTACTGAAATTCGTGATTTAGGTATAATTCTCGATTCTAAATTAAAATTTATTCCACAATATAATAACATGATCCAAAAAGCTGCTAAAATGTTAGGTTTCATCAAGCGCAATACGAAAGACTTTAAGCACAATGCATCTAAAATACTTTTATTTAATACGTTAGTAAGAAGTGTACTTGAATTCGGAAGCGTTATTTGGAATCCCAATTATACAGTTCACTCGGACAGATTAGAATCTATACAAAGGTCGTTTACAAGATACTTAGCGTTTCATACTAATGGCATTAGATCCAGATGCTCTTATAGTGAAAGGCTATCTTTCTTTAAAATGTGCAACTTAAAACGACGCCGACGTATGTTAGATTTAATGTTTCTTCAGAATGTAATCAAATGCTCTTACACATGTCCAGACCTTCTTGACCGCATATCAATAAATGTTCCAAAGCTTAATTCTCGACAAAGGAATATTCCTTTTTTCTATATTCCTAGGTGTAAAACTAATCTTGGTATGAACTCTCCTATCTCAAGATTAATGTCTACTTATAATAATTGGTGGAAAATCTTGAAGGGCTTGATATTTTCCACGATCAGCCTTCAAGATTTTAAAAAAAGTTACTTGATTCATATTTTTTTATTATTAGTACTATTGCTATATCTCTTATAGGTTCACTTCATTGGTTAGTTAGGAAATATGGTTATTTTATAATATTATGCATGTTTTACAAATTCTAGTCGCTAATTTTTACGCATTACTTACATCTTACTTAGGTATATTATAAATTATTTTTCTATATAACTAACTACATACTTATCTTAGATTTTACTTACCTTCTAATTATTTCTACTCGTTATTTTATTTATTAGATAATTAATTAATACTTTTCTTTTTATCTCTAACATTAATTTACGCATTGTAATATATTCCTAAATGTTGTGCACATCTGTAATTGATATAAACACTAGTTTTAAGGCACTGGAATGATCTTAGCATATGTTAGTGTTTATGTCGTAGATGAGCCTTATATAAATAAATAAATTACATCTATACGAAAGATGGAAAAATCGAAACAAAACCCTATACCAACACGTCTGACCAGCGTTGTATAGCAGGTCAATTTCCCTCCCATTATGGAGGAGGCTCGGACCCAATAGTGGGACATATATGTGCTGTGATGATAATGATGAACCCACTGATATATCCCATTGCTGAGCTTGAGCAGAGATGATAAGTATCAAAATTTACAAAAACTCGATTACGAAGTGAAAAATGATGTCACAAGCGGGATTCGAACCCGCACCTATTGGGAGTCCGGCCCAATCGTGCTGCCACTACACCACCGTGAACTATTTTAGAACGTTCAATTCTCGCTTCGTATCATATTTACGTCTTTAAGGTGACGTGCGCCATCTACCCGACATCTACCCGCTTGTGGCATCATTTTTCACTTCGTAATCGGGTTTTTATAAATAATTAAGCATATTAAATGCAAAATTTCAGTCATTTGAAGTATCAAAATTGCTTATCAATCTATATAATTGTATTCTCCATAACAATCAATGCATTCCTACGTAGTACAAATACAATAATTTGCATAACGATAGCTGATAGCCGCTGGTAGCGGTTTAGAGATACTTAAACATCATCTTACACCAGTATTAAATGCAAATATATACTCGCTCTAATCCACGCAAAGTAACTTCAATATCCACTAACAGTCATAAGTGTTATTACTATTTGCAATACTAATCTAAGTTACGGCTTTAATGCAGTCTGTATTATTAGTATAAATCTGAAGTGTTTGCTTGTTTGTACGCAATATGCTCAGGAACTACTAGAGGATTCCAAATTAATTTATGATATCAGGTAGTTTGTTTGTCGAGAATTAAATAAAATCATTTATTATGCATAAACCGGGCACTTACATATTGTCAATTTTACATATTTTTTTAAATTAATCTACTACCGGATCCAAAAGCAGGCACAAACTGATAAGATCCGGCGAGAAACTCAGCGGGCCCCTCATTTTTTTTTTGTTATATGTTGTCACAAAATGATTGAATACATGTTTATTCTATATTAGCTCCTGTGAGGTACTCTTCGAGTAAGGATTGATTTTTTAAAAGTTAAATACAAAATTAAAACAAAACAAAAAAATATCAGAAATGGTTGGACCAGATTCCACAAGCGGCACCCGATCACAAGTTAACTAATAGAGCAGCCATCACACCCCTTAACCTCATTCGAGGGATGGGAGAGATCCACTCCACATAGCTACCGCAGGCAGAGACTTTTTCAGTGAGCATGACCACCATGATCTATAAATTACAATCAGATAGCTCAAAGAAAAATGTATGTCATATCTCACGGCCCACCACTTCCTCTCTAGTATTTCATGAATATGGTTATGGATTCATGAATAAGCTGAGTGATAGTGACTACGAATACTACCAATCCTTACTGTGGATGATTTTACTCGTGGATATTGTAAAACACGAATAAGAGCCTTATATTAACGACCTGGGCTAACTCCATCTGCTATCGTTTGGTCAACAATAACATTCCCAAGGAGAGTTGACGTCTGGCAGGCGGCCGGTCATAAAACTATTACCAATAACTTTTATCTATGAAAGAAGAGTACATATTATATCGACCCTAAGTAATTGGGATAAGAGTAGGAGAATGATGATGATGATGATGATGGTTATAAATACTTTTTTACAAATAAGACATTAAAAATTTAATTAATTTAGCTCTAATTGTTTTTCAATTAATATTGCTCTTGCCGCGTAATACTTAGAGACCTTGCAGACTTATAATTTTAGTAAAATTCGTTATATATTAACTAATTCATATCATCACGCCATATCCCTTGCAGGGTAGGCAGAGAGAACAAAGTGCCAGAGAACTCTATCTCTGCATACTTCACTCGCTTCCTCAACATTCATAATTCTCTTCATACACGCTCGCCGGTTTCGGAGACTCTTGACTCCACCTTCCTTCAGTATATGACCGATCTGGTCTAGGTAGGTTAGTCTCGGTCTCCCTCGGTACCTACATCCTTCCACTTTCGCATTGTATATCTTCTTAACCAGATGTTCGTTCGGCATTCTTTCCACATGTCCGAACCATCGGAGCATTCCCTTTCGCATCTTTACACCAATAATCTCTTTCATACCTACTCGCTCTTTTACGTCGTCGTTACGAATGCGGTCGGTCAGCCTAACTCCACAGATTTTCCACAGAGATCGCATTTCGACCGCATTAATTTTACTTTCATACTCTTTTCTGCATACCCAACTCTCGCTTCCATACAGTAATGTTGGGACAAGCACTGCGTTATGTATTGCTACACGTGCCTTCTGGCTGAGGTGGTGGCTGCCGAGAAGTTGCCCCAACGCTCCGTTCACTCTATTTCCCGCCTTCACTCTTCGCTCTATATCAGTGGTGTACCTTCCATCTCGGCTAAATCCACATCCAAGATATACAAATTCATCCACTTGCTCTAGTACATCATTACCTATTGTTACTCTTACATCTGTTCTGGCTTCATCTCTTTCAAAAACCATTATTTTGGTTTTGCTCACATTCACGCGTAGACCCCTTTTCTTACAATCTTCTGTCATTGTGTCGACTAGGGTCCGCAGGTCAGTCGCTGACTGTGCCAGCAGGACTGCATCATCTGCATAAAGCAGAGCAGTGACCACTGAGTCGCCCATCTGGAATCCCACATTCATATCGTTCAAACTTTGGAGACATTTATCCAGATATATGATAAATAGCCTGGCTGACAGAACGCACGCCTGCTTAACGCCGATATTGACGTCAAATCAAGGTGACATTCCATCATCCAGCCGCACACAGGCTCTACAATCCATGTAACTGGACTGCACAGCCTGTAGCAGTTTACCGTTAGTACCATACTCCGGTAAAATGTCCCAAAGTTCTTTTCGTACAACCGTGTCAAATGCTCTCTCCAGATCCACAAAACTGCAGAAAATCCTCTGACCTACAGCCAGATGCTTCTCCACAATGTTGCGCAGAGAGAACACTTGATCCATGCATCCCTTTCCACTCCTGAAACCTCTTTGTGTCTCACACAGTAAACCATCGGACACCATCCTCATTCTCCTTTCAATAATTTTACCATACACTTTTGCTGCCAAACTGGTCAAGCTTATAGCTCTGTAATTTGCGCAGTCATAACGTGAACCCTTGTTTTTAAACAAAGGCACGATGACTGCGCTATTCCAGTCCCCGGGAACCATTCCCGAGCTCCAATATAAATTGAGGAGCAACAGGAACGCCTCCCAGACACAGGAGCCACCAAGCTTGATCATCTCGGCAGACACCATATCAATGCCCGCTGCCTTACCATTTTTTAAACTTCTTATCGCCCATTCAACTTCATCCATACTGATACCATCGGAGGACGCCGTCGTCGAATGTTGATCTACTAAACCACATGCGACACCGGCGCCAACCGTAGCATCCGCATACATATCGCCAAAATATTCACTCCATCGGCTTAACACGTCTTGTGTTTGTGTAAGAATGTCTCCACCTTTAGACCTTATTTTATTCATTCTGAAGGCTGACCAACCACCCCGAGACTTCTTCACCTCCCTCCAAAAGAGTTTGGTGTTACCCTCGAAGTTTTTAGTCAGCCTATCTTCTGCACTCATACTTGCTCTATCACGTTTCTCTTTCACTAAGGCCTTGGTGTCATTCTTACATTGCCGATATATTTCTTTCTTCTGTTCAGTCATACTGTCATTCAGATTCAAAGAAGAGACATAGTCCAGCCACGCTTTCTTCTTTTGCTCTACGGAAGCTGCCACTTCCGCATCCCACCATGCATCACCATTTGTTTTTCTATGCTTCTTTGAACTTCGACATACTACTTTCGCTGTATACCATACTGCTGCTACCATACTCCCTTTCAATACTCTCCAGCATTCTACAATGTCTGATTGCGGCTGGCTTGCCATCGTCAGCCGTTCTCGGACACCCTCTGCATACTTTTCTCTTACACACTCTTCTTGCAACCTTTCAACCTTTATTCTTTCAAGCCCTCCGAAGTGGACACGCTCTCGCCAGTGCCTCCACTTTCTGATCAGACCACTAAATCTCGCAATAACGAGATAGTGGTCCGTATCGACTGTGGGGCCTCTGTAGGCTCTTGCGTCCAATATTTTGCTTCGGAGGCGACTGTCTACCAAAATTAAATCTATTATACTTTTCTGTTCATTCCTTCTCCATGTATACATATGGATGTCCTTATGTTAGAAAAATGTGTTTGACACACACATATATATATATATATATATGTCTGTTTAACACATACATATATTAACTAATGTTCCCGTATATGTGCGATAATCTAGCGCGCCGAAAACCTGAGCCTTTTCTCCGCACCTGTGACCATATAGCAGCGGAATTGTATCTATAAATTCGAGCAAAAGCAGGATAATAATCACTGTCAAATATTGTTACGACAATGGATGAGATAAATATTTTTTTATTGATAATTAACATATCGCTGGTCCGCAAGAACAGTGACACAACTATAAAAATTTCAATTTTCATTATATTTCAATTTTTAGTGGTCAAGGGTGTTAATATTATAAGTTCTCCCTATCAACTGTACGTTGTCATTGTTAAGGAGATTATACAAACGGTTCATGCATTTAGAATCGTGTTTTCAAAAAACTGAAAACAAAGAAATAGGTACTTATGTAATCCGTGTGGTGACGGAGTACGAATACAATTCACCACCCCCTATCTTACCCGTGGGTTATCGCAAGAGACGACTAAGGGATATAAAATGCATAGAACATCTAAGCAAGAGAAGGAAAACTCGAAACAAAACCCTATACCAAAACGTCTGACCAGCGTGGTATAGTAGGTTAATTTCCCTCCTATTACAGAGGAGGCCTGAGCCCAACAGTGGGACATATATGGGTTGTGACGATGATGATGATGAGGTACATATGTTGACCCTCTTAGAAATATAGTTTTTTTCAAGTTGTGTCACTATTCTTGGGGGCCAGCGATACATTATTAAGGTTCATTCTAATGTCGCGGGCCGGGGTGGATAATAAAAGATAATAATGCTATTAAATTAGTCATCTACGCAAGTGAATCACTTGGCACAGCTAGTATGCAAATAAGTAAGGTGTACAAGGCTCGGTTTGCATTGGCATGCACGTCCGATGCATTTATAACCAGTCCAATAATGTACTGACTCTCTTGGGACAGAATACAAATGTGAATTTAACCGTGTCAGAATTGTAGGCGGAAATACAGTACTCGATATTAGAAATAAGAGTACTATATTACAATCTAAAAGCCTATAAAGTCGGTAACGGATAAGCAGACCTATCAAAAAATTGTTTTTTTTTTTCGTATACTGGGCATAGTTACATAGGCTGTGTGGTAGCGGCTACGAATACCACCAACCCTTACTTTGCTCGTGGATGTCGTAAAAGACTAAGAGCCTTACAACGACTTGGGCCAACTCCATCTGATGCCGTTTGGTCAACAATTACATTCCCAAGGATAGTTGACGTCTGGCAGGCGGCCGGTCATAAAACTATTGCCAAAAACTTTTACAATATATACTTTGAAAGAAGAGTACATATTGTATCAATCCCAAGTAATTGAGATTAGAGTAGGAGCTGTAGGAGAATGATGATATTTTAGAATATATTAGAACTATTATTATTATTTAAAATATGTAACTTTGTATGCTATAATTATGGCTAAATAGGCTTGGACTAATTAATGTATTTTAACACCTCTATGTATATACCCTGTTTATGACAATAAAGAATTTGAATTTGATGATGCAAGCGACAAAGGACCATTTGATCTTAATCAGCCTATCGAAAATAGTTCGAATTTTTTTTTTATTACTTATGGTAGCAAACGAGCATGAAGCACACCTGATGGTAAGTTTTACTATCGCCCTTTGCCATACTAGGAGTACAACTATCGCTGCCTACCAATGAAACCCCCAAACCCACCCAGAAAGTTGGGCTGAAGAATAAAACTAAAACTTTAATGTTAGAATTATCGTGAATTTGACACATAGGTACACATCATCATCATCTCAGCTCATATATGTCCCACTGTTGGGCTGGAGCGTCCTCCATAATGGGAGGGTAATTGACCTACTACACACGATGCTTGTCAGATGTGTTGGTGTAGTGTTTTATTTCGTGTTTTCCTTCTCTTGCATAGATGTTATATGCGTTTTATATCCCTTAGTCATCTCGTGCGATCACCCACGGGTAAGATAGAGGGCGGTGAATTGTATTCTTACTCCATCACCACACGGAAATGATACATATTAAACAAATATATTTAAAGGTAATAGGCTCACGCGTTAGAATCAATTATATCGACCTGGCTTTCAAGCATATTCGAAGCTCATCATCAAGGCGCAACCGTATTCGCGAGCCCCTGGTATACACTGCGAAAACAATGACGTCATTTGTAACATTTCTAGCACGACTGCAACAACCTTTTTTTTTTTTTTTTTGCGGTGGGCCATGGACGTCGCACCCCGCCAAATCGGTCCGGGGTGACGGAAGAGGCGGCGCGCAACCCCATTGACCCACCCTGCAAGCACCTCTTCTTCGCCGTACGAGCGGGCCACCGGTACCCGATCTTTGCCTTCGGTGGCCCGCTCGGCGGTATGCCCTCTTGGGCTCCTCTCCTGTCGACGCCCCGACAGCTTTCGCCGTCGAGGCGTCGTCCTCACGCGGTGGCCTCACGTCGGGTAACCGGACAATTCCCCGGTCCGATCACCCGAAGCCTCGGTTAGGGCGGCATCAGGCGCAGGTACTCGCGCCTGCGCCGCCCTGGCCGCGGGCGGCGGCCCGGGTCACGGGAATCCTCCCGGGCCCGTTCCGCCGCCTCCTTCTGCGAGATGACAGCCTCGCAGAAGGCGGCGACCGCGTCCCAATTCCTGACGCTGTCGACCATCGCTCGCGCAACAGCCGGCAGCGTCAGGTCGGCACCGATGACAGCGACGAGGTCACGGCGCTGCCCGTCCCAGCCCGAACATACCTCGAGCGTATGTTGCGCCGTGTCCTCGTCGCTACTGCAATGGTGGCAGGACGGGGTCCACTCCCTCCGCACGACCATGTGCAGGTACTTGCCGAAGCAACCATGCCCCGACAAGACCTGCACCAACCGGAAAGAGAGGACTCCGTGCCGCCGCTCCATCCACTCCATCAGTACGGGCCGGAGGGCCTCAACGGTAATAACACCGTATCTAGGCCTCTCCAGCCGCGTAGCCCAACGTGCGATGACTTCACGGCGGGCGTCCTCGCGCCAGGTGGCTATCTCGTTGAACGATGGGGAGCCACCCTCTTCGCGCATTGAGGTAACCCGCCGGTAGAGGTCGGAGAGCATCTCCGCCTCTAGGTCCCACGGGGGTGTCCCGGCCAATAGGCACGCCGCCTCTGTCGACACCGTGCGGTACCCGCGAATGGCTCTGACCGCCATGACTCTCTGTGACCTCCACAGAACCGCCCTGAGTTAGGCGTTCAGAGCCCTCGCCCACACGGGTGCGCCGTACATGGCCATTGAGCGGATCACCCCCGCATACAGCCGTCGGCCCTGAAAACTGGGTCCGCCCACGTTCGGCATGAGCCGAGAAAGGGCGGACGCCGCGCCGACCAGCCGGGGAGCAATTTGACGAAAATGCTCCCGGAACCACCATCGCCCGTCGAGCACCAGACCCAAGTACCTCATATGGGCCTGGATACTGATGTGGATGGAGTTGACGACTAACGAGGCGCCGATGGGCAGCCTCACACGGGGCCCATGGAATAAAAGGGCCTCCGTCTTGTTTAGGGCCACCCTGAGCCCCAGCGCCTCGATTCGCCTGACCATCTCCTCGGTGCCGAGAGTGGCCAGGCTCGCCGCCTCTTCGAATGTCCTGCCCCGGCAAATAACGCTGAGCCCGGGGGGGAGACTCCCTCTCAACGCCCAGTCGTAACCGATGTCCCACAGAGTCAGCCCCAGAACCAACCCCTGCGGAACACCGCACGACATGGGCGTCCGCACAATGTCCCCTGCGGGGCTCGCGTAGAGAACACTGCGCCCCTCCAAATAGTCTGCCACCAGCCGCCTGAGGTACAGGGGCACTCCGTGGAACCGGAGCGCCTCCCTGATGCAGCTGAATGGCAGACTATTGAAGGCGTTGGCGATGTCCAATGACACCGCCAACAGCACTCCTTTGCCGGCGACAGCCTCCGCGGCCGTCTGCCTCAGGCGTAGCAGGGCCCCGATGGTCGAACGCCCCCTTCGAAACCCAAATTGAGCGTCCGACAGATCGGGCCCCACCTCTTCCAGGTGCTGGACGATGCGGGCAGCGAGGACACGCTCCAGCAGCTTACCCACATCGTCCAGAAGCACAATGGGCCTGTAGGCCGACGGCGAATCCGGGGGCCGTCCCGGCTTTGGCAGGAGAACCAACCTCCCTTCCTTCCAGCACTCAGGGAACTGTCCAGACGTCAGACAGGCGTTGAACAGTCGCCTGAGGCGAGGTTCGAGATGCTCGAGGAGCAACGTCAACACCCGGACTGGGATTCCGTCCGGGCCGGGGGCCGTGGTGGCGGAACGAATCTTCGCCACGGCTGCCCCCACTTCCGACTCCGTCACGGGCGGAACACTCTCGACGGCCTCCCGGTCGTGATCTGGCGAAGCCATGACCGGGGGCGTGTGCTCCGACTGCCGCGGGAACAGCTCCTCGACCACTCTACGAAGGAGGTCGGGCTGGAGGGTCTCGGTGAGGAGGGGGCCCTGCGCGCGAAGCTTATTCAGCGACGCGCGATACGGGCGACCCCAGGGGTCACGGTCAAGACCGTCCAGCATCTCCTACCAACTCGCGTCCTTGGCGGACCGGATGGCCAGCCGAAAGGCGGTACGCGCACTGCGGTACGCCTCGTACAGCTGGCCCTCCCGCTCAACATCGCGGCGACGCCGCCGACTGCGGGTGTAGACCTTCGGGCACTAATGCACGCCGCACGAAGGTCCGCCAGTCTTGGGGACCACCAGTAGACCCCCTGCCTCGGAGGTAGACGCCGCACCCTGGGCATGGCCGCATCGCAGACCTGCGTTAACGCACTGCGGATGCGGACAGCCTCAACGTCCACTCCGTCCGCTGGGGGTGGTGAGGACAGCCACGTGTTCACGATGGCCGCCTCCGCCAGTAGGTCCCTATCCAGCCGCCCCACAGCCCACCGCGGAAATGCGGGAGCTCGGTCCACCCTGTGACCCCTGCTGGGGTCCCGGAGAGGGGAGACCTCCATCCGGATGTAACGGTGATCCGACAGGGTCTCCGCCTCCTCCAGGACACGCCAGTTCCTCACTCGTGGTGCGACAGCGGGGCTAGCGAACGACAAGTCTACTATCGACCCACCCTGCTGTCGCACACACGTGTTCACTGAGCCTCTGTTTAGGACACAGAGGCCCAGTGACGCCGCCCACTCCACGATCGCCCGCCCGCGATCGTCCGTCATCGGGGACCCCCACGCCGTGGATTTGGCGTTGAAGTCCCCCAGGACCAGGACGAGGCCCGGTGCCAGTCGCCGTATCGAAGCCTCCAAGGTGGTGAGGGAGGCCCCGAAATCGTCCATTCTCCTGTTAGGGGAGAGGTAAACGCTGTACAGTGTGACCCCTCCCCAATCCGCCGCGACAAATTCCTCGCCCCTATCCAAGAGGGATAAGGACGGGAAGTGCCGCTGCGTGGAGGTGACGATTGCCGCGGTTCCGTTCGGGCTGACCACCCAATTGGGGCGATCAGGCACGACGTACGGTTCCACGACTACGGCTGCACCGATCGACCACTCTGCCATGGATTGCAGGAGGAGATCCTGCGCACCGGCGGAGTGGTTGGTGTTGGCCTGCAGGAGGTGAGTGGACTGGGCAGCCATTAATGGGCCGTGTCCATTATCAGCGGGCGATTGGGCCGCGCTAGGAGCGGGAGTGGCCGGAGTCGAAGGGCCGCTCCGCCCCTTTGGAGCCGAAGCCGTAGGTCTGCACGCCCCAGAGCCCATGCGGTGCTTGGCAGGCTTATTGCCCGCCGCACACGCGGGGCAGTGGGGCGGGGCGGCGCAAGATGCCGCCATATGCCCAGTCTGACCGCAGCGGAAACAGAGTCCGCCGCAGTCAAAGCAATTAGTGCATGTTGGCCGGGTGTGCCCGACCGCCATGCACTTGAAACACCTCGCAGGCCGGTGCTCCAGCACGGTGACTCACGCTGAGCTCCAGCCCACGAGGAGCCTGCCTGAGTCGGCCAGTTGCCTGACCGACTCCACTGGGCACTGCACCCAGGCGGCACCTACGCCGCCCGGACCGGGCCGGATGGCGCCAACCCGGACGGTATCCATGGGACACCCGGTTTTCGAGGCAATGGCCTCCCGGATGTCTTCCACCGTCACGGAGTCATCCAAACCCGCGATGCGCATTTCGGCGCACTTTACGGGTCTGGCGATTTTGACGCCACCCTCCTCGGCGAACAGACCTCGCAGCTTCGACGCCACGCTATCGGCCGGTTCTGGTGCCCTCGGCCCCAGGGAACTCCAAAATCCGAGCCCCTGTCCGGGCCTTGCGGGTCCGGGCTTTGACGCCTCCTATGTCAGAGACGTCGAGCTCCTGCCGGGCTTTCCTCAGAATGGCCTCATAGTTGAGGCCCCTTTCTGCCGCCTCAGGCAGCACAGTGATCACCACTTCGGCTGTCTTCGGCGGCCGGAGCCCCTTTGCGCGGCCTCTTCCTCTTCGAGCTGCTGCTGCCTACTCCGGCTCCTGCCTGGGGGGCGACGACCTCAGCGGCGCACTTGGCCGCCGCTCTCCTCCTCTGCCCACGACTCTTTCTGCCGCGCTCGGCCACCTGCTAACCCTGTTCGGGCGCAGCGGGCGTGCCAGGCGCGGAAGGCGCAGTCGCGGGTGCGCGGGTCGTCGCCGGCGGTGTCGGTGCGGGCGACGACTGCGGTCCGGCAGGAGCCGGTGCCGTCTTCCTCTTTGGAGCGGGCCCTTTGGGCTTGGGCTCAGCCGCGGCTGCAGCGTAGCTCCCCCCCACGCGGCCACCCTGACAGGGTAGCGAGTCGGGGGTTGGTGCCGCATATGGCTGCTTGTCCGCGGCAAGAGGCGGCCGAACACGTGGTTCCGGAGGCAGCCTTGCCTCCAGAACGGCCAAGCGCGCATTGACCATATTACCAACGGTGTCGATAATGGCGCGCAAGGCCTCGTCCGACACGCCCCCCACCGCAGGCAGTGGGATCGGTGTTGCCGGCTGGACCTCTGCCGGGGCCTGCTCCACGACGGCGACATTTGGCGTGCTGGCACTGGTGTTGGTCGGCGGCGCACGCTCCGCGGTCGGAGGCTTCTTCGGCGCGGTGGGAACCACTGGCCTGCCAGCTCCTCGGGGCGGCTTGGCTGCGGCGACGTCTCGGCGGCCGGCATTGGCCGGCGACGCAGGTGGCGCAGGCGGCATGAGCCGCGCCATTTGCGCCTTTAGTTCGGCCACGTCCTTAGTGAGGATACGGTTTTCCCTCCTCACCGCGCCCAGCTCCGATTCTAGGCGGCGGTTCTGGGCCCGCAGACCTGACACCTCGCCACCTAGGCGGGCGTTTTCGGCCTGCAGGACCTCCATGTCCAGGGCGTCACCGCTCGCGCAGGCACCAGCGGCCGCCACTTCTGTGGGAGGGGTGCCGGACATCACCTCCAGCACCCTCGCGGCGGCCGCCTCGTCGTCGGCCCGCTTACGAGCCTCCGCCCCTCCACTTTCTCCTCCAGCTTGGGAGTGGGTCGCCCGACCCGACGCCGCGGCCCCTCGCCCTCTGCGAGAGGCCCGAACCTTGGGAGGAGGCATGATGACAACACTCCCTTCGGAAGCGGCACCCGAGCTGCCATCCATGTTCAGGGGGCGCTTTCGCACCTTCGAGGGGAGGGCCTTCTCCCTTGCCGTCAGTATCTCACCGACCTCCTTGGACGGCTCCGCGGAACTACCGCACTCATCCATTTTATCGGCAGATCCACTGCCCTCATCTTTGGACGGCTCTGCGACACTACTGTCGCCCTCGTCCATTGACGGCTCTGCAGTGGATCTGCCGCCGTCTTCCTTCAGTTTGGCGGCAGCGGCCTTCTTCTGCGCCTTCCGCTCCGCCGTACGCTTCCTTTCAGTCGGGGAAGCCTTTCCCGTCAACCAATTTGACCGTTTCCGGTGCTTCCTCGGCTTCTTCTTTTGGGCCTCCGTGGTTTGTGCCGGGCCCTTGGCAGACGCCTCCAGTCCTGAGGACGAGGCGTCGTTTTGGTCACTTTTGCATTAGCTTGACGAGGCCGTGATGTGGGAATCCTCTGGATTCCCGTCTTGTGTTGGTGGTTGAGGTTTATTAAAGAAATCCATGATAATTCCCACGATTACGGGAGAAATAGACGGTCGACCCGGGCAGAGATCCCTGTACCCGGGCAAGCCTACATTTACCAACCAGGGGGTCGGCCGGTACCCTGGCTGGAGCGTGCTAAGAACAGAACAGCCCATCTGCCATGCATCTTCTCGCCGCACGCCAGAACTTAAGATTCTGGGTGATTTCCGAATTCGAACGTCGAATTCTTTATAGAGGTTGTCTTCCTCGCGGTCCGGGCGGTTAAGCCAAGACCCTCGTTCCTGAAACTACGCCTCACGACAACTTGTCTTGAAGCAAGATGTCAGGTTTACGATATGTCGGTGGTGGCATAAGCCTGCCCAGCCCTCAAGTTAATGAGTGACCGGGCCCGTCCAAAATTTCGCGTCCTGTACCGTCTACAACTAGAGGGTCAGGAGCGAATTGGGGCCCTACCCATCGCTGGGGAACCCCCCTCGCGCCAGAGATTCGCTACGGGCGACAATTCGACAGAGGGATCTGGGGGACTGTCGCCCGCACCCAGGGTACACCACGCGGAGGTTTCTGGCGTCGTACCCCACGACTGCAACAACCTTGGCCATCATATATAACGATTGAAGGGGCAACAAATGCATAATGCAACGTAGCATAACTCATTATAGGTATGTTAAATACAACATCATTCGTGTGGTGACGGAGTAAGAATACAATTCACCACCCCCTATCTTACCCGTGGGTGATCGTAAGAGACGACTAAGGGATATAAAACGCATATAACATCTATGTAAGGGAAGGAAAACTCGAGACAAAACCCTATAACAACACGTCTGACCAGCGCGGTAGGTATAGTATGTAAGCTGATTTCCCTCCCATTACGGAGGAGGTCCGAGCCCAACAGTGGGACATATATGGGCTGTGAGGAGGATGAAATACAACATATGTTTTCAAATATAAGAAGTAACCAGCGTTTTCATTAATCAATAAGGCTTAACTTTAGATATCATATCGTACATTTTTACAGAGTTGAAATTTCTAGAAAAATATTTCTTACTGAACGGCTGAACAACAGCTGTCGGTTCGCACAAGAGAGAGTTACAGCTAAATAAGTAATGTATTCAAACCGTGTAATATACTGAGAACCGGAATAGAATGCATACATCTGTCACAACGCCATCCGCTACACACAATATCTATATAGACTAAAATAAAATATAACTTAAGCCTATTGTTATTAAAGGCGGTTAAAATATATATATGATAAAAACCGTTCTTATGGATTTTATCGTTTTTAAATTTGTTATTTTTCTTTCCCGGCGTCTCGAACACTTTTTAACAATATTATTAGGTAAAGACCATGAACACTGAAGTGTTCGAAAAGGGCGAGTAATATATAAATACAAACACGATGAAAACTGTAAAGAAGTTTTAGTCGTCCGTAAAATAGTTTTAATTATCCGCAAAATAGTTTTAGTTATCCGTAAAATAGTTTTAATCATTCGTAAAGTAGTCTTAATCATCCGCAAAATAGTTTTATGATCCGCAAAATAGTTTTAATTATCCGCAAAATAGTTTTAGTCATCCGTAAAGTAGTTGTAATCATCCGCAAAATAGTTTTAGTCATCCGTAAAGTAGTTGTAATCATCCGCAAAATAGTTTTAGTCATCCGTAAATTAGTTGTAATCATCCACAAAATAGATTTAGTCATCCGTAAAGTAGTTGTAATCATCCGCAAAATAGTTTTAGTCATCCGTAAAATAGTTTTAGTTATCCGTAAAGTAGTTTTATCATCCGCAAATTAGTTTTCTCTCTGCGACGTCCCCGCCGTGGCCAAGGCAAGCCGAGTAGATGTCTTAACAGTGGTCTAAGTAGCGACCTCTAATGCTGTGTAGCATAATTTCAATGCCCACATAAGACAGTTCCTTGTACAATTCACAAAAATATTTTGGATATGGATACTATTTGTATTCGCCGATTCATGTTAAATATCTGGATGACCGAGCCTTGCTCGGTATTTTCTTGTTAGTTTGGAAAATATATTTAATTTATTATAGTTTGGAAAATATATTTAATTTATTATATTTTATTGGAAAATATATTTAAATATAATAAAAATAATGAAAACATAAATTAAAAAGTCAAAAGTAAAAATAGAAACTAAAAAATCGAGCGAAAAGTAACCAGAGTCGCGTTTGTTGAATTGGAGCACCCCTTAAATATTTATTTTATTTTGTTTAGTATTTGTCGGTTTAGCGGCAACAGAAATACATCATCTGTGAAAATTTCTGTCTGACTGTTTAACTATCATGGTTCATGAGATACATCCTGGTGATAGACAGATGGACGGACGGATGAACAGCGAAGTCTTAGTTATAAGGTCCCGTTTTACGCTTTGGGTACGGAACCCTGAAAAGGTTGAACGCACATAAAACTTGGTACAATAGAAATACTCTTTAAAATTAGAGTGTTTCAATGTGACAATACTGTATTAATGCGGCATTTGAAAGTTTCTAAGTTATAAAGAGGTCACTTTTAGGACACGGTGTCATAGGAACGTTAGTTTGAAATTTTAAATTCTTGGACAGCAATTTTCTAAGCCGAATAATGTAATTGAGAGCCATGATAACACATTGCACCGAATAACTGAAATCCATCGCTCATAAGATGTATTACCTGTTTTTATTATACTCTAGAGAGGGTGTTTTTACCGCATAATGATTAGGAAAGAGATATAGTCATTTGCTATGTTTTGGTTCGCTGTTCAGCCAGCGTTTAATCAACATATTTGTAAAAATTGAGATGGAAAAGCTGAATTACATTAGGAACAATCAGTAATATACGATAGGGAAACAGGATGTTAATGCTGATCAGATTGGTCCCAAGACACCATGATCTACCTATGTGCGCTACTATGGTCGTTTCGATTTCTTTATACCAATTACTTGTAATACTAAAGTAATACTAAAGTATTTGACTTTAAATCATTCGAAGGGGTCGAATATCAAAATAAATCTTTCGAATAAGCGATAAACCCCGAGTCCAACAACCGGTTCAGTTCCTGAATACTCTGCAAGCTCCCGGTCTCCCAACTGACATCTTAAAATAAAAGAGCTGGCGCGCCATCAGTTTGCAAGAATAAACATTGCATTGCAATGTAATCGGATCAACTATACTGACCGGTGGTTCTCGAGCAGAGTCTGTATTTATTCCTAGGATTCTTCAAATACCATCAAATTACTACTTCAAATTTCAGAGAGTGCAGTTTGCCTTCAAAGGCTGCTTCGCAATGACCATAAACAAAGCTCGTGGTCAAATTCTTAAGGTAGCGGGAGTAGACTTGAGAGAAAGCTGCTTCTCCTATAGGCAGTTGTATTTGACATGCTTCAGAGTAAGCTCACAGAGTAGCCTGGTAATTCTAACATCCGAAAGAAAAACAAAAGATATTGTTTACAAAGAAATACTGTAATAGGTGTAATATCGCGGGTGGATGTCAAAGAACAAGTGGTACCAGTGGTCGGCCTAATTTTGATAGAAAAGACGGTGGGTTATGCGGCTGCATACTACACTTCCGTCGCTTCGGTCGTAATGAGCGCGGTGTGTTCAAAACATAGCCTGCTAAGAAAAAAGCCACCCATCCATAATATATAACAAAATTTCATGTTATTTTCATATTTATTAAACCTTCCCTACACTATAACTAAGATTGTTAGCATCATCATCACAGCCCATATACGTCTCACTGTTGGGCTCGGGTCTCCTCCACAATTGGAGGGAAGTTAACCTACTATACCGCGATGGTTAGACGTATTGGTATAGGGTTTTGTTTCGAGTTTTCCTTCTCTTGCATAGATATTATATGCATATAAAATCTCTTAGTCATCTCTTACGATCACCCACGGGTAAGATAGGGGGTGGTGAATTGTATTTTTACTCCGTCACCACATGGATAAGATTATTGTGCTATATAAGTACCTATACAAACATTTATACATAATGATTTATAAATTATAATAAAATTAATAACGTAAAAAACAAACAAAAATCCTATTAGAACCATTTTCGACTTCTACGCAGACAAAGATGCGGGCAAATGATAATTTAATAATTAATAAAATAATTAAAAAAGGCCAAAAAGTAAATAAGAGAAGGTAAGGATCCGAACCTAGCTCGATTTTCCAACTGAGCTAAATGTCAATTCTTAATGACAGCGTCAAAATTTGAAAACCTTCATATTCTAATAGTTTTAATACAACGAAAAATTATATATTTTGTTGCCGAAAAAACTGACAAAACTATATTTTCTATAAATGAAACCTAGCTAGATCGATTAATGGTCCCGGAACCCCTTGTATGCTAAATTTGAAGAAATTCGTTGGAGCCGTTTCCGAGATTCAGATTACATATATAGATATATATATATATATATATATATATACAAGAATTGCTCGTTTAAAGATATAGTGAGATATTTTCCCTCGCAACACAAAGTCTTTTTGAAAAAGAAAGAAGAATATTATTATTTCAGTTACAACACCAAATAATTTAATTACCCGTCCGCAATTTTAGTATAAATAAACTTTAATAAAATATCAATAATTTTTAAAAATCGAACAAGCGACAGGAACGTAAAACAGATTTAATTGAAAATACAACCTGCTGAACGATTTGACGGTAGTGCCAACTCAAATGTAATAGGTAGGAAAATAGACTAAATCCATATATTACCGTCATATTGCAAGTATATTTCGTTGTAAGCAAAACAACTCGAACTTACTGCCGTCGCACGTCGGTGACGATCGTCTCGAGTTAACAACGCATACTAAAGATACAATCTGCATAATGGCAAATAGAGTCGTAATTTACTTAGATCGTGTTGCGAAAATATTTGTCGAAACATTTATATATTAGAGCAAAATAAAATATTAGCTGACCGTATAATAAAAAAAGCTCTTAAATAAATAGGAAAATTTAAAGAATTGTCTTTGTGTTTCTATTCATATTTTTTAATTTCTGATATTTTAATTACACATAGTGAGCTGATAATAAATACAAGTAAATTATTTCTATTCAAAATATATGAGCCCAAGCTTAATGTAGTTAGTGTACACTGTGCAGCCGTAAACGAGATGACTGTAGAAAATTTCCATTAGCTCGTTAGTTCTAAATCACTTCAATACTAATTTTTACTTGGATTAATCACTATGCATGCAATTGAAAGTAGTAGTTTGCTGTGTGCTAGCGGCTGCGAATACTACCAACCCTTACTTTGCTCGTGGATGTCGTAAAAGTCGACTAAGAGCCTTATAATGACCTAGGCCAAATCCATCTGATGCCGTTTGGTCGACAATTACATTCACAAGGAGGATTGACGTCTGGCAGGCGGCCGGTCATAAAACTATTGCCAATAACTTTCACAATATATACTATGAAAGAAGAGTACGTATTGTATTGACCCCAAATAATTAGGATAAAAGTAGGAGAATGATGATGTGATTGGAAGTAGATATTCGGTAGTAGACATTCAAATAATCTGATTTCTTCATCCCTTCTCAAGATTGTCATCATAGAATTTTCCTTTAAATTAAAATAGGTTCAACCTTAAGTTCAATTAATGTAATTAAAAGCGGATTTTTAAAGACATCTCTCTACACTCCATCCTTGTATTGCGAGGTACTTTACAAATATATAACGCAGACAAATTACACCCAGACTTATAACAACAGTTTGTGGATCGCACAAAGTATTATCCTTCTTAGGAATCGAACCCACGGAACTGGCACAGCAGGTCGCTATCTTAACCCCTACGTACTATCTGTGCAGATTATTGCACCCAAAAAAAAAACAATCGCATTTCATACCTTACCGCGTTATTGAAGACAGGTAAAAAATCTTTACAATAAAAAGAATGTTCGTATTTAATAAATTACTCTTTTTTTATACCTCATGGTGGCAAACGAGCAAGCAGTACACCTGATGGTAAGTGTCACTGCCGCTCATGGACCTTTTCAATACTAGGGTATAGCTTAGGCCGCTGTCTACCAATAAAATCCCCAAACCCACTCAGTTGGGCTTCCGGCTCTCTCGCTCTCCGAACAAAGCGCAATAGCACATTGCCATTACTCAAACGTCGATCTTCTGCGAGAGTGCGGTACTAACCCGGATGAACCGGCCCGCGGCTGCAGACAGAAAACTGTCAACAGCGTGGTCAGGAACAACTAATAATAAAAGTAAACACATTGGAATAATAAAAAAAAAAATTTTACAAGACTGTCTTAAATTATTTTACTAAAATCTTATGAAACAAAAGTGCTAAACTTATTGCAATTGTTTAAAAGTATCATAACAAAATATAAACAAAAATTTAAACATTTCTCTTACATCGTTACTCAAAAACGCAAAGAATACGAATACTTTTTTTAAATATTTTATCAAAGCATACTGATGATGTGTTGCTGAAAATAACATTAAAGTTTTATGTCTTAATTAATGATAAAATCTTTGTAATATTCTATAACTATATATTAAATACAACTTCATCAATCTGTATGAGAAAAATCTTACTCAAACACTGACAACTACGTGTGGGGTTTATTGGATACCCCATTAATGAATGGCCATGGCTCATTCGGGCATATGTCACATGACCAAAACGAAATATCAACAATTAAGAAAAGCAACATATTTCATTAAAATCTCACATAGTACGCCCACACGTATCGATAGAACATTTACATCCAAATGGCGTTTATAAATCAAGTGACAATTCAATTCCAACTCGCGCCTCATTTCTGTATAATATGCATTTTATTTTAATATATTACATTTGTAAGCAGTCATAGCAGATATAAAAAAAACTTTGCATTATATACAGAAGGAAATACCTTAAAATTGTAAACTAAAGATAATACACGATGATACTGTTTTATGAATGATTATTTCGTGTATGTTTTTTCATAGTATCACGTCTTAATTCCTAAGGAATTGTAATGATAAATTAAGAATATAACTTGCACGTAGAAATAGCTCCAAATAAAACACTGTACTGCCAAATCTGACCGGCGTGACCTAACCTAAATGCAGTTAATTTATAGGTTAGCTTCCCTCTCATTATGGAATAACCCTGTTTGTAATTCTAGAATTATTTATTTATTTCTTATTGTTTCTAGTTCGTAGTTCGTCTAGTTTCTAGAATTATTTATTTATTTCTTAGTGTTCTTATTGTTATTTATTTCTTAGGCTAATAGAGAAATGGAAAGGCAGGACGTAAGGATTGGTTTACTTTACCAGGATGATCAAACCAGTTAACAAAGTTTTATTATATGTTTACCCTTTTTATTATCCTTTCCGTCGTCTGTTACAATATCCAGGGGACAGATAGAAATGGATTACATTCTTACTCCATAAATACTCTATCTATGGCTCTCTAATTTAATTTTAGTTAACTAAAATGTTTACTTAATTACGGATTGCTTATCTTAAAAGCTTTAAATAAGATCTATCTATTTTGTTTAGCAACAAACTCTACGAAGAATTTCAATCTATATTATTATCATATAGCTGAAGAGTCTGTTTATTTATTTGAATGTGTAATCTCAAGAAATACCAGTCGGAATTGAAAAAAATTATAGCGTTATAATTTCTATCGCCTCACCTTTCACATTAAACAGATTAATTTACGGAATGAAATATTATTTTGAATCGGACTGCACACGTAGTGTTATGAGATATCTAGCAATATCTTATGCTAAAGTGGACTCGATTGTCATTCAGATTTATTTTTGTATGGGCCAAGAATAATCATAATGAGTCTAGATATAATTTGAGTCTATTTATTGTACAATCCTCCATAACAGATGATCAGGTATACAGAAATATCATTTACCAGCTTATCGTTCGAACACTATTAAAAACAGCCTTCTCCGAGGAGAGAAAATGCCATAAATTCTGACGTTGCCAGAAAAAGTGAGCACAACAGTAATTGGTCAATCAATCAATCAATCATTTTGCAAATATGGATACAAATATGATCTTACAATAAAAAATGTATAGTTCTTCCATATTTTACCATAAGGCATGCAAACTTTAGGTTTCGTAGTTAAAACAAGAACAATTTATTTAAAATGAACAAGAAAAACGAAAAAAAAAGTGCATTATTAACAATTCATAAAATACTTAGATAGTATTACTATATTAAGGCATAAAATATGTATTTAGTAATAAGATTAAAATGCAATATTAAGGAATAAAATGATTACATAATAAAATTCAAAATTATTTTCTTCCATATATTCTTTTACACTATAAAAACGCTTTTTGGGACAACATAGTATTTAATTTACATACATACATATCATCACGCCATATCCCTTGCAGGGTAGGCAGAGAGAACAGAGTGCCAGAGAACTCTATCTCTGCATACTTCACTCGCTTCCTCAACATTCATAATTCTCCTCATACACGCTCGCCGGTTTCGGAGATTCTTGACTCCACCTTCCTTCAGTACATGACCGATCTGGTCTAGGTAGGTTAGTCTCGGTCTCCCTCGGTACCTACATCCTTCCACTTTCGCATTGTATATCTTCTTAACCAGACGTTCGTTCAGCATTCTTTCCACATGTCCGAACCATCGGAGCATTCCCTTTCGCATCTTTACACCAATACTCTCTTTCATACCTACTCGCTCCCTTACGTCGTCGTTACGAGTATTTAATTTATTATATATAATTAGTCTTTCATATTCCCCGAAAAATCCTATAGTCCGTTCTTCTGGCTAACCCGTTCCCCTAAAATAAAACTCTTTATCAACATGTCTGATCAGCGTAGTGCAGTAGGTGAATTGCCTTTCTATTGCAGAGGAGGTTTGAGCCCACCAGTGTGATATACATATAAGCTCAAATGAGCTGATGAGATTACAAAACCTGCACACATTGTATTAATATAAAAAGACTAGCAACAATAATGGGTACAAGTTCAATAAAACCAAAGTCACTTAATTGTGTAATAAAATGTGGAAGCCTTGCAAGTGGCTCGTTAGATAACACTTTTTCTGCTTCCCCATTTATCTCACACAACGATCCTTACTGTCGCCATTTATTACAACCATTTGTGATCTTCAAAACTTAAACTTAACGATGTTATAACTTTATACATCGTTATTTCCAGTTATTTATTACTCAACTCTTATACGCTTTTACTAAACGTAAATTTTTTTACGAGTATTATACGAGAATTTAAAAGTATTATATACTAACTGTTCCTGCCTGCTTTGTGTAGAATATATATAGTATTATGTTCTTAATGACATCTAATGTTTACGCGAGTATTACACAATTGAAATAAAACTTCTTTTACTGTCCTCCCGTGATGATAATCACCGAAAAGTGTTCGAAACGTCGGGAAATTAAAAATCAAATATAAACGCGATAGAATCCGTAAAAGTAGTTTTATTTCAAATTATGTAAGTTCTTTTTATATTTATTCTTAAGTTGAAAATGATTTAATAATATTCATTATTAGCCATCTAGTTGAAGTTTGGTTTCGACTAATGAAATAACAACTTTTATTATTCTAATCGCTACCGAAATTCACAGGATTTTTGTGATGAAGGTGATGAAATTTGTAAAAATTGTATCATCGTGTTTGCGGTGGCGCCAACGAATACCATCATCAATTACATTGGGGTGACATGTAAGTGTCGTAAAAAACGATTGAGGGCTTTACTTCAACCTTTTTGTATTTTTTTTTTGGGTGTGTTACGGTCGGCGCACTCCTCGCACCACTCCGTCCGGGGCGACAGAGGGGCGTAGACACGCACACCCGTAACCCACCCGTGACGTCGCCTTAATACGAATACCCCTGAGGAGTACCCTCTCCTCAACCGACGTCCCCCTCTCGGGTAAGATCTCGGTCTTTCCTCACGCGGTCGGCCTCACGGCGGGTTACGGACTAATTCCCCGATCCAGTCACCCGCGGCCTAGGCTAGGGCGGCATCAGGCGCAGGTAATCGCGCCTGCGCCGCCCGCGTCCCAGTTCCTGACGCTGTCCAGCATCGCCCTGGCGATGGTTGGCAGCGTCAGGTCAGCACCGATGGTTGCAACGAGTTCACGACGCTGCTCTGCCCAAGCGGCACAAACCTCGAGCGTATGCTGCGCCGTGTCCTCGTCGCAATCGCAGTGGTGGCAGGACGGTGTACTCTCACTCCTGACGACCGTGTGCAGGTATTTGGCGAAGCATCCATGCCCCGTCAAAACCTGCACCAGTCGGAAGGAGAGCACCCCGTGCCGCCGTTTTAGCCACTGCATCAGCACTGGCCGTAAGGCCTCCACGGTCCGCACACCGAACCTAGGCCTCTCCAGCCAGACTGCCCAACGGGCAATGACGTCTCGGCGGGCGTCGACGTGCCAGGCGGTGCGCTCCCTCAACAAGACCACACCGCCCTCCGCTCGCACCCCCAACATCCGCCAATACAAACCAGGTCCCATGGAGGGATTCCGGCCAACAGACACGCTGCCTCCGACGACACCGTCGTGCGGTACCCGCGTATGGCCCTGACCGCCATGGCCCTCTGTGGTCGCCACAGAATAGCCCTCAGTCGGACGGTCAGGGACCCCGCCCACACCGGTGCGCCGTACAGGGCCATCGACCGGATGACCCCTGCGTACAGCTGTCGACACGTAGCGTTCGGTCCGCCCACATTCGGCATAAGCCATGATAAGGCGGACGCCGCACCGACGAACTGAGGAGCGAGCCTGCGGAAATGATCCCGGAACCACGCCCGTCGAGCACCAGGCCCAAATACCTCATATGGGCTCGGATGCTGATATCAACCGAATTGACGGTGATCGAGACGCCGATGGGAGGGCCCATGCGGGGCCCATGGAACAAGAGGGCCTCCGTCTTGTCGAGGGCCACCCTCAACACTAGCGCCTCGATCCGCCTGACGATGTCCTCGGTGCCGAGAGTCGCCAGGCTTGCCGCCTCCTCCAGCGTCCCACCGCGGGCTGTGACGAGTGTGGCGTCGGCGTAACAGATCACGCCCAGCCCGGGCGGGAGGCTCCCCCTCAACGCCCAGTCGTACCCGATATTCCACAGGGTGGGTCCGAGGACCGAACCCTGCGGGACACCAGGCAATGTCCAGGGACACCACCAACAGCACTCCCCCGCCGGTGACGGCCTCAGTCGCCACAGCCCTCAGGCACAACAGAGCCGCGATCGTCGAACGATCCCTCCTAACCCAAATTGGGCATCCGACAGATCGTGCCCCGTTCCGACGAGATGCCGCTCGATGCGGGCAGCCAGCACCTTCTCCAGTAGCTTGCCCGCATCGTCGAGCAACATAATGGGCCTGTAGGCCGAGGCCGACTCTGGAGATCGTCCCGGCTTCGGCAGAAGCACCAGTCTCCCCTCTTTCCAGCACCCAGGGAATCGTCCGGACGCTAAACACACGTCGAACAGCCCCTTGAGGCGGGGACCCAGGTGGTTGAATACCAGGGCCAGCACACGATTGGGAACACCGTTGGGACCGGCGGCGGTGGATTTTCCGCGCATGCGCGCCACCACCACCCGCATCTCGGTTGCCACGATGGGCGGAACACTGTCATCGTCGGCCTCCCGGTCAGTGTCTGGCGAAGCCATGACCGGGGGCGTGTGCTCCGCCCGTTGCGAGAACAGGTCCTCGACGACCCTGGTGAGGAGGCCGGGCTGGAGAGTCTCGGTGACCCCTCACCGGGGGGGACCCCGCGCGCGAAGCTTCCTCAGCGCCGCACAATAGGGGCAACCACGATCGAGACCGTCCAGCATCTCCTGCCGACTGACGTCGTTGGCGGCATTGTGGTAGCCCTCGTAAAGTCGGCTCTCCCGCTCCTAACCTTTTTGTATGGGCTACATTTGCCATCCATCCATCTACCGCCATCAAGCAGAAGACAGATCATAAAACATAAAGTACATAAAAGTATTGCGATATGTACATACGATAGAAGAACGCTACATATAGCGTTGACTCCACGAACAGGATTATTAATCATCATCATTGTCCTACTCTAATCCCAATTGCTTGTGGTCCATACAATATGTACTTTTCTTTCATAGTACATATTGTAAACGTAATTGGCAATAGTTTTATGACCAGCCGCCTGCCAGACGTCAACCCTCCTTGGGAATATAATTGTTGACCAAACGGCATCATATGGAGTTGGCCGAGGTCGTTATAATGCTCTGAGTCATCTTTTACAACATCCACGAGCAAAGTAAGGGTACACAGCACTCTCTGCAAATATCACATGATTCGCATTTGTTTTCTGGAATGTAACCAAGGTCATATGATATTACAAAATACGAAGACTTCGTAATCATAATAATTAATGATCATCATTTAAAAAATTAGCATTGAAGTTTAAAATCAAGAGGAAATACATTTTAATATACATATTCATAAAATTATATAAAGATAAATCGATGCTTTTGTTCACGGTCGTTTGCATACGGAAGCATTAGGAATATTAATTAATCATGAAACTGTCTGCTGCGTCCGGTCCGGATAGCACAATCACCGGACCCACACCGGACAGCCGGACATCCATTCAATCCGAAACGTAGGTAGCATTAGCTTTGTACTGTACGCCTCTTGATAAGTTGATAACTGAATCCCTACTATTATAATAATATAGAAAAGTTTATTTTGAATAAACACATTAATCTCATGAATTACGTCGCAAGTTGTTTTGGAAATATAAAAATCTATGTTTAGGAGGATAAATTAAAACATGCTGTATAAGTTTTTAGCCAACTTTTATAACTGCGTGACTTCAACCCTCCTTGGGATTACCTTCCGTTGACAGCACTAAGTAGAGTCGCGAACTACAGAATTAGTTGATTGATGATATTAAAGATATAGAGGGGCCTTAACACTAAAAAAATATATTAAAAAAATGCTATATAATCGTTTTCATCCTTCAAACTTTAGTTGTACACGCCAAGGTCTTGCTCATAGACACACACACTCATTTGTTGGTAGGACGTAATCGCTACTCTAGGCATCGCAAAATCTTAGTAGATATTATTCGTATCCCAGGACATTTGATTTTTAGGAATTATATTCTTATCCCACTGCTAACTCTGTTTATATCATCATCGACTAAATACCCCGTGTTATACCTAATTAATATATGTTAATCATTTGTTTTTTTTTTTATATTTAAATTGATTAATATGAATTTACATAATAGGTTATCGTTCCAAAATATCAAATAATTTTAAGAATAAGAAGGAAATGTACACGTGGTATACGAAGATAATGAAACCAGACAGGTTACGTCTCAATTGTTATCAGTAATTCCTTTTTTAATAGAAAGCTAACTGAGAATAAAAAAAAATCGTGTCTCAACGCAAATAAAAACTAGGTAATTGCACGCCTCATAAGCAAAGCGTTGAGGTGATGCTCTACTCTCGATATATGAAAATCAAGAACTTTTCAAAATTAAAAATTACTGTTTTTTCTCACACTGCACTTATAGGATAATAGTATTATACGTATGTCAAGAAAAACATTCGCTTAAACGTATTTGATATTTTCAAAAAGCAATTATGTATATTGTTTAAAGTGAGAAACAAAATGATTAAAATAAATATTCAAGGACGTCCTGATGTCTGTACGTATGGATCTAACACTCTCACGATCTTAAAAATTAATGTATCGAAGTACCTATTTCTTTTTTTAAAAGCTTCGTAATCGCAACGCACTTCTTCCTTTCTAAAATGCTTGGTAATTCTTTGTCGGTTAATTGCAATTACAACAATTAATAAAATACTAAACTGCTTAGTCTTTAGTGTATGTATACCTTATGAAAATTGGGTTCGTTTACATTTTTTTTTTGTTCTGTTCGTCCATTTGGACAGGCAAAGGGAACAAATCACATACAGCCATGGGTTCGTTTACAAAGCTGGCAAGCTATGTTTTGCGCTACGTCGAGAATGGCGCGACATTTCGAAAGTATTTTTTTCTTTCATTTTCATATATTTGTGGCATTGACTAATAGTAAATGATAAATAACAAACAAATTATGAGGCGTGCACTTTTGGATTTTCCAAACTATTTTACTAATATTATAAATGTGAAAAATTTGTAAAGATGTTTGGATGCCTGGATGTTTGTTACTCAATCACGCGTAAACCGTTGGTCACATTTGGATGAAAACTGACACACAGATAGACCATTTCCTAGATTAACACATATAACACTTTTTATCCCGGGTAATGTGTTTTCCTTGGGGTCCTACAGAATAGTGGTAAAGCAAATAGTGGTAGGTCCACCCTGTTGGCACTATCCTGTCTACAGCCGCGGGCCATTCAGTTCGGTGTAGTACCACACTCTCCCAGAAAATGGACGTCTGAGCAGTGACAATGTGCTGTAACACTTCGTTCGGTTATCGCCAGGGTCGGAAACTCAAATTTCTGGGTGGGTTTTGGTTGTTAGTTCAAGCTGTATCCCTGGTATTGCAAAGATCCTTGAGCTGCAGTAACACTTACCATCAGTTTTAGGTACTGCTTGCTTGTCTGTCACCATATTCAACCTAAAAATGCGCTCTTGCCCACGGAAAAATAAAGACAGTGGTAACACCTATTCTTAAACCATCACCAGACGGGAATGAAAATTCATCATCATTCTCCTACTCTTATCCCAATTACTTCGGGTCGATACAATATGTACTATTCTTTGATATTGTAAAAGTACATATTTTAAAAGTTATTGGCAATAGTTTTATGACCGGCCGCCTGCCAGACGTCAACCCTCCTTGGGAATGTAATTGTTGACCAAACGGCATCAGATGGAGTTGGCCCAGGTCTTTATAATCCCTACTCTTACATGGATGTTATATGCATATTTAATCTCATCAAATTATTCGTCTTTTACAACACTCACGATTAGTGAATTGTATTCTTTATTCATCATTCATCATCTCAGCTCATATATATCCCACTGTTGGGCTCGAGCCTCATCCATAATGGAAGGGAAACACTTACTATATCACGCTGATAAGACGTGTTGATATAAGATTTTGTTTCGAGTTATCCTTCTCTAACATAGATGTTTTATATCCCTTAGTCGTCTCTTACAATAACCCACAGACCAAATAGAGGGGGAATTGTATTCTTCTTCACAATAACATAATAATTTTAGTACATTTGTTTATTTTTATGCGTATTTATTTAGAACTAACTATATATAATATACATAATATATGAGAATAAAACCATATAATAAACAGTAGTTTTACAAACGCTATAAATCTTCAATGTGTCTGGTATATCTCGGTAGTTGGTTGCCATCCTGTAACACGTTTTCTGTTATCTAACTAAGAATTAGATTTACGGCAAAATAATGATATTGTAACAATAGTTTAGTTATTTAGGAGCTATTAAATACTTAAAGCCTAGTCATTTATCAAACTTAAAGTAACAACTCATAAACTTACCAACGCTAGGCCCGTCGAACCTCATCCACAATAGGAGGGACATTGACCTACTATACCATGCTTGAGACTGGTTGGTATAGGGTTTTATTTCGGGTTTTTCTTCACTTAATAAACAGTTAGCTTGCTATATTATTTACTAATCCAAATGGGTTCTAATTCATCATCATCATTCTCCTACGCTTATATTAATTACTTAGGGTCGATACAATATGTACTCTTGTTTCATAGTACATATTGTAAGAGTTATTGGCAATAGTTTTATGACCGGCCGCCTGCCTGACGTCAACCTTACTTGGGAATATAATTGTTGACCAAACGGCGTCAGATGGAGTTGGCCCAAGTCGTTATAAGGCTCTTAGTCGTCTTTTACGACATCCATGAGCAAAGTAAAGGTTGGTAGTATTCTTAGCCACTACCACACAGCTCATCATCTCATCATCTCAGCTCATATATGTCCCACTATTGGGCTCGAGCCTCCTCCATAATGGGAGGGTAATTGACCTACTATATCACGGTGGTCAGACGTGTTGGTATAGGGTTTTGTTTCGGGTTTTCCTTCTCTCACATAAATATTAATGCGATTTATATACCTTAGTCGTCTCGTACGATCACCCACGGGTAAGATAGCGGGTAGTGAATTGTATTCTTACTCCGTCACTACACGGAAAATTTTCTAATTGGTACAATATACGTTAAGCAAAATACAATTGTTTTAATATGTAACAAATTATACGAGTACGAGGTATATAAGCCCTAATACTCCAGCTTTTCAATTTAACAAACATACTTTAAATAATTTTACGATACAAAAAGTTCTGATCCCAAAGATAACGTAATCCATTTTATGATTACACAAATTGCTCAAATACATAAATGTCTCACTGAGAATATAAATGTGTAAATAAGATATTTTCATTATCTTAATCAGGCTCACGTATTCAATGTAAAGATTATTTAATTTTGTTTATAACATAAGATTTTTTTGGGTCAAATATCTTTATTCGTCGGATAAAAATCATTGATTAAATAAGGATAAAGCGACATTTAAAAGAGGTCTCACTCGAGTAAAATATCAAATAATTTAATATATGGTAAAAAATTGTTTGACATTTTTACCTTGTTTACTTTGTAAATGGAGGCAACAGTATCGAGAATAATACAAAAAATTTTAACCAAATAAAACCGTAGTCGAAGCAAACCAAATATATGTATATTATTGGAATAACTCAAAAACTACTGGTCAGATCTTGACGAAATTTAAATGAGGCCACATGAGAAGCATCGGCTTTCAAATGAATAAGAAACATCAAAATCGATTCACCTAGAAAAAATTCTGAGGTTCCGAGAAAAAAATACAGTCGAATTGCGAACCTTTTTCTTTACTGAAGTGGATTAAATATAGAACCATTGGTGTTTATAAAAAGTTGATTATGGATCATATCGTTAATGTAATATTGTTAAGGTGGCAACAAATACTAAAAAGAAAACTAAAAATATGTTGTTATGTTATGAAAAGTAATAATGTTTTTTTTTTTATATTTTATGCTTTTTATTATAAACTATTACTTTAAATAAAGTTATTAATAGTAAGCAGAGAACAGCAGTTGGCAGTACTAATACTTTTAAAAACTATATCAATAAATTGATTATTCTGATTATTTCTTTCTTTGTCAAGTTAGAAAGCCTAACAAAGAGAAAACAAATACAAAATCGAATATATATTATTTTAATGAATTTTGAATTAATCAGTTGTTCATACTCCCGCATTGCTTGACTTTTTTTTGTCGCGGGCTTATGGTCTGGACCGGAACCGATCTTTGTTTTCGCTGGCCCACCCGGCGGTTTACCCTCACGGGTTCCTCTCGAGTCGATGCCCCGACAGTTTTCGCCGTCCTCGTCTCTGCCGCATTGTTGAGAGGACGGAGTCAACTCCCTCCTTGCGAACGTGTATAGGTACTTGCCGAAGCAACCGTGCTCCGACAAAACCTGCATCACCTGGAAAGAGAGGACTTCGTGCCACCGCTCCATCAACTGCGCATTGCTTGCCTAAGGTCACGTTACTATCACACCCAATTAATATCTCACGCAATTAATACAAATTGAAGAATTGGTAGAATATAAAAAATAATCATAAGTTAGACTCACTTCCGATAACCCCACCGGAACTGGCTAAGAACCATCTTTACAGATATCTAAACAATTATCAGTTTTAATCCTTCCGTTTTTTTTTTTGCGTGGGTTACGGTCGGCGCACTCCTCGCACCACTCCGTCTGGGGCGACAGAGGGGCGTAAGCACGTACACCCGTAACCCACCCGTGACGTCACCTTCGTTGGGCCGACCACCGGAGCAGAGTGACTTGACGTCAGTGGTCGGCCCGACGGAATACCCCTGAGGAGTACCCTCTCCTCGACCGATGTCCCCACCTCGGGTAGGATGTCGGTCTTTCCTCAGGCGGTCGGCCTCTCTGCGGGTGACGGACTAATTCCCCGATCCAGTCACCCGCGGCCTCGGCTAGGGCGGCATCAGGCGCAGGTGCTTACCGGACACGGGTTCTTCGGTAAGTATCTGCACAGAATTGGGACAGAAGAGGCCCCAGAGTGCCATGAGTGTGGCGCGCCAATGGACGATGCGCGCCACACGTTGGAGGTATGCCCCGCCTGGGGGCCCCAATGCCACGTCTTGTCGGTGGTTGTTGGAGGGGACCTGTCGCTGTCGAACATCATCTCAAAGATGCTCGACAGTGACGGGTGCTGGTCGTCGATGGCCTCCTTTTGTGATGAGGTCATTTCTATAAAGGACGTCGTGGAGCGACAACGCGAGGCAATTGCGTCCACAGACTCGCTCCGCCGGCGGCGGCCAGGGAGGAGGAGGCGCCGATATGCGCAACTCCTCCCACCGCCATGAATGACGACAGGGCGTGGCCCGAAGGCCAAAAGCGTTGGGGTGCCGGGGATCGAATGTCAGTAGACGATCTCTCCGGCACCCCGTAAAAACGCGGAAGGGGCCGCTGTGGTTTTAGTGGATGTTCCGGTCGGGTGTAGCTAGCCGGCGAGTCCCACACTCCCCCCTTGTGTGTCACCGGCGAGGGGCAGCGCGTAAATGCGTTTCCACAGCGTGAAGAAAAAAATAAAAAAAGAGCGACATCAGGCGCAGGTAATCGCGCCTGCACCGCCCTAGTCGCCGGCGCGAGACTACTGCCTCGCAAAAGGTTGCGACCGCGTCCCAGTTCCTGACGCTGTCGAGCATTGCCCTGGCGATAGTCAGCAGTGTCAGGTCGGTACCGATGATTGCGACGAGTTCATGACGCTGCTCTGTCCAAGCGGCATAAACCTCGAGCGTATGCTGCGGCATGTCCTCGTCGTAATCGCAGTAGTGGCAGGACGGTGTACTCTCCCTCCTGACGACCGTGTGCAGGTATTTGGCGAAGCATCCATGCCCCGTCAAAACCTGCACCAGTCAGAAGGAGAGCACCCCGTACCGCCGTTTTAGCCACTGCATCAGCACCGGCCGGAAGGCCTCCACGGTCCGCACACTGAACTCGGTTCAGTGTGCGGACCGTGGAGGCCTTCCGGCCGGTCCAGCCGGACTGCCCAACGGGCAATGACGTCTCGGCGAGCGGTGATGCGCCAGGAGGTATGCTCCCTCAAGGAGACCACACCGCCCTCCGCTTGCACCCCCAACACCCGCCGATACAAACCGGCGAGCATTTCCGCTTCCAGGTCCCACGGGGGGGTCCCGGCCAGCAGACATGTTGCCTCCGTCGACACCGTGCGGTACCCCCGTATGGCCCTGACCGCCATAGCCCTCTGTGGTCGCCACAGAAGAGCCCTGAGTCGGACTGTCAGGGACCCCGCCCACACCGGTGCGCCGCACAGGGCCATCGTCCGGATGACCCCTGCGTACAGCTGTCGGCACGTAGCGCTTGGTCCGCTCACATTCGGTATAAGCCATGATAGGGCGGACACCGCGCCGACGAGCCGTGGAGCGAGCCTGCGGAAATGCTCCCGGAACCACCAATGCCCGTCGAGCACCAGGCCCAAATACCTGATGTGGACCCAGATGCTGAATTCAACCGAATAGTTTTAATCCCTCCGATAGGATAAGCCGCAAGCAAAATAGACAAATAGACACAGATAACAAAATAATATCAATTGCAAATAATGCAATTAAATAATTATTGTGTGGTGACGACTACGAATACTACCATCCTTACGTTGTTCATGGGTGTCGTAAAAGACGACTAAAAGCTTTATATCGACCTGAACCAACTCGATTTGATACTTTCTGATCAACAATTACATTCCTAAGGGGGCTTGATATCAGACAAGCAGCCGGTAATAAAACTATTGCTAAAACATTTGTAATATGTACGACAGAAGAAAATAATTTACTGCATCGAATCATTGTCACTGGGATACGACCAGAATGATGATGATATAATTAAATAATTTATCGTGTATTTCGCTCAAAATAACAATAATAATTATATTAATCGTGACATTTAATTTAATAATTCAAAAAGAATCAACAACTTTCTTCTGTCCACCATACGAGTATATGAAATCTCGAATCTAGTATAGCCAGCCCAGCCACCGTTGACTGAAATGGCCACGTAATGATCTTCAATTAACACATTTAGATAGTGTCCGTCTAGTAAACATATTCATTAAAGAGACGTGGCCAAGTTATATGTTTGACTTCTAATAACCATAAATTAACTTACGTTTAAATATAAAAAGCTTGTATCCGGCCCCTCAAGTCTTTAGACAAATAATTATAGTCATTCCCTCCTTCTCTATGCATTCATTCTATTATTTAGGAAGTGTCACTAATTAATTTGTGTCGTAAAGTTGGATATGTTTGATTTTAATGAGTCTTATACGTTTTAATTAATATATAGTTAATAGTTTTTAATTTTACTATACATTTAAGAGAATGTATGTGTAATGAAGAAGATTAAATAACAATTTCAAATATCCTATTTAATATATGCATTGCGTGACATAAGTATATATGTATATCCAAAATATAATGTTATCTTAAATCAAGTAATGTTTTTGTTTCGAAAGATATTAATTAAAAATTTATTTTATGAACGTTCAAATTTATTTTGAACAAAAAACAAGCCTAATTTGTCATACTATCAGTATGACTAATTAGGCCGATATTGTCAAGCCTAGCTTAAGCCGATATTGTCAAGCCTAGCTTAATTAGGCCGATATTGTCAAGCCTAGCTTAGCTAATTAGACCGATATTGTATTGACAATATCGGATGTAAATACCTGTAAAAGTGATCCGCCGGTCCGCCACCTAAATCAGGTAATCGGTACTGGATTACCAGATCAATTGGCAAGGAATAAATTATGGAATCTTAACCCTGCTCTTCAGGTACCTTCAACGATTTAGCCGGTAAGGTGTCCAAACATAGCCTGTCAAAAAAAGGCTGTGATAGTACGACATATAACAAGTCCTAAGTATTAAAGGCACTTGCTTCAGACTTCATTTTCCCTCTAACATCACATCGAAACACGATATATGTTCTTTTTGGCGGCATATAATAGAACTCAAAGCTATCCATAGCTACTTAAACAATGATCTACAAAACTAAGGACCTCATAGAAAGTTGACGAGAATTGAAAAGAAAAATTATATAATTGCACAAATTAGATACATAATAAATTATTTAATAATAATATTTGAAATAAAACTATTTCTATGGAGTCAATCATGTTTGTATTTGATTTTTAATTTTCGCTAAAATTCAAACTGGAAGAAGAATGGAATTAATTCTAAATGCGTTCATTATAGTGGCTATTAATTTTAACTAGCGGCCATGAGTTGAATATATATACACCTGTCACTATTCTGATTAGACATAACTTTATATCGAACAAAATGTTTTGTCTGGAAACTTAACGATCGCCTTGTTATTGCAGTTTTCAAGAACAAGTCAGAAGTTTAGTACTGCGCCATGTTAATGGCGATAGGTTTATGTGGCAATAGGTTCTCATTATGTGGAATGATTATAACACGATTGTTTACCTTTCAGAGATAAAAGCTATATGGTAAAAAAAAAAATTATACTTGCTAGGATTTTCACCAAATTAACTACGCCCCACTGTCGAGTTTAGGCTTTCTCAATAATAGGGAGAAACTGATCTATATACCTCGCTAGTTAAAAAACTATAAGGTTCAATTTTGAGTTTTCATGCAGGTTAATCGATACATCTTTACCTCGGTCTTCCTTTACTCCTAAAGCCTTCAACATTCATACTTAAAACTTTTCTCACAACATTACTTTCATCCCGTCTCATCACATGTCCATACCAAGTCAGGCGTTCACTTTTCAACTTTTCTGTCATTGGCGCCACTTTCAAACTTTCTCTTATATGCTCATTCCTTATCTTATCCATTCTCGTCTGGCCACACATCCATCTTAACATTCGCATCTTTGCTATATGCAGCCGTCTCACATCCGTCGCTTTTGTAGCCCAATATGCTGACCCGTACAATACGGCAGACCTTATTAAGGTTTTATATATTTTACTCTTAAATTTTAAAGGTACTTGAGAGTCACATATGGTACCCGTGACCTGCAGCCATTTTATCCATCCGGCGTCAATTCTGTGCTTCACCACATGATCCAGCTCACCATTGCTTTGGATAAGCGAACCGAGGTATCGAAAATTGGAGCATACTAGTATAGGTACTCCATCTAGAGATATGGGTGTAAAATTGGACTAGCCGAAATCGCAGAACATACACTCTGTTTTTGTTCTGCTGATTTCAAGCCCAACGTTCTCCAATCTACAGCGCCATTTTTCCAGCATGCCCTGGATCTCCAGCCCTCTTCTATAGTAAGAATAATGTCGTCAGTGAAAAGCATGCAGGAGGGTTACCTCTTCTTGTATCTCTGATGTTAAGGCATCCATTATCAACAGGGACTTATATGACTGTTATTGGACTTATATGAGCTAAATAATGATAATGATTATAAGTTATACTGGTATCAAGACAATTACAATTAATGCTATGAACTTTGCTAATAGATTTAATGTACTTTCCTCGTCATATTTTTTATCATCTCAACTATATTACAATGATTTATAACTTTAGCAATATGTAAGATGGAGGAAGAATAAGGTACATAATGCGTCGACGCCAAGTTTTTTGGGATAAGAGCAGGGTCATGTTGATCATTATCATCTCAAATCAAATATGTTCTACCGCACTACTGAGCTTAAGCTTTTTCCAAACTATGAGAGAAATTGATCTACTATACCTACCACGCTAAAGAAATTGTTTGATCATCATTCTCCTACTCTTATCCTAATTGCTCGGGGTCGATACAATATGTACTCTTCTTTCATTGTACATATTGTAAACGTTATTGGCGATAGTTTTATGACCGGCCGCCTGCCAAACGTCAACCCTCCCTGGGAATGTAGTTGTTGACCAAACAGCATCAGATGGATGGCCCAGGTCGTTCGCATCTTTGCTATATGCAGCCGTCTCACATCCGTCGCTTTTGTAGCCCAATATGCTGACCCGTACAATACGGCAGACCTTATTAAGGTTTTATATATTTTACTCTTAAATTTTAAAGGTACTTGAGAGTCACATATGGTACCCGTGACCTGCAGCCATTTTATCCATCCGGCGTCAATTCTGTGCTTCACCACATGATCCAGCTCACCATTGCTTTGGATAAGCGAACCGAGGTATCGAAAATTGGAGCATACTAGTATAGGTACTCCATCTAGAGATATGGGTGTAAAATTGGACTAGCCGAAATCGCAGAACATACACTCTGTTTTTGTTCTGCTGATTTCAAGCCCAACGTTCTCCAATCTACAGCGCCATTTTTCCAGCATGCCCTGGATCTCCAGCCCTCTTCTATGGTAAGAATAATGTCGTCAGTGAAAAGCATGCAGGAGGGTTACCTCTTCTTGTATCTCTGATGTTAAGGCATCCATTATCAACAGGGACTTATATGACTGTTATTGGACTTATATGAGCTAAATAATGATAATGATTATAAGTTATACTGGTATCAAGACAATTACAATTAATGCTATGAACTTTGCTAATAGATTTAATGTACTTTCCTCGTCATATTTTTTATCATCTCAACTATATTACAATGATTTATAACTTTAGCAATATGTAAGATGGAGGAAGAATAAGGTACATAATGCGTCGACGCCAAGTTTTTTGGGATAAGAGCAGGGTCGTGTTGATCATTATCATCTCAAATCAAATATGTTCTACCGCACTACTGAGCTTAAGCTTTTTCCAAACTATGAGAGAAAATGATCTACTATACCTACCACGCTAAAGAAATTGTTTGATCATCATTCTCCTACTCTTATCCTAATTGCTCGGGGTCGATACAATATGTACTCTTCTTTCATTGTACATATTGTAAACGTTATTGGCGATAGTTTTATGACCGGCCGCCTGCCAAACGTCAACCCTCCCTGGGAATGTAGTTGTTGACCAAACAGCATCAGATGGATGGCCCAGGTCGTTAGAGGGCTCTTAGTCATCTTTTACGACATCCACGAGCAAAGTAAGCGTTGGTAGTATTCGTAGCCGCTACCACACAGCTATTTTTTGTTATATAACATAATAATATTTTCTAGACATTTTCTAGAATACCATTCACAAAATAAAGCTATTAATTAAACTGCGTACGCAAGTAATTGTACATTTACAAAGCGTACACATACGTATCGAACTATACAGAACAAATATTAAACGACAACTGTAGAAATACGTATAATATGCATATGTGACAGGAATCCGCTTCAGTCGCAGTATAATAGAGTTGATTAAACGCGATTGAGACTGCGGGCCAATTTCACGCACCGAACGGCATGATTGCAAATAACAACCCCTACTCATTGTTCATGATTTTAGATTAATCATGACAATAATCGTCGCTGAATAGAGTATGCGTTTGACAGTATCAATACTAAATTATAAATGAAAACGTCGTTGATCCCGTTTCATAATTCAACGCATTGTAAAGAAACTAGTTGTAATAACTTCGCAAAAACAGCAAATATTATTAGGAATTTAATATTTTTCACCTCAACATCATCATCTCAATTCATAATATGTCCCCGTGTTGGGCTCAAGCTTCCTCCTTAATGAGAGGAAAATTATCCTACTATCAGACGACGCTGGTCAGACGTGTTGGTATAGGGTTTAGAGTTTTCCTTCTCTTGCATAGATATTATATGCCTTTTGTATCGCTTAGTCTTCTCTTACGATCACCCACGGATAGATAAGGGGTGGTGAGTTTTATTCTTACTCCATCATCACACGGATGATAATAATGTGTTTATTTAGTTATTATTATTATGGGCAAATCTGCTAAAGGGATTCTTCGAACTTTGTTGTAGCTTTATTTTTAACATGCCAATATGACGCATCATAAACTTTAATTTTTTAATATTTTACACTACCGAATAAAGGCTGTGTGGTGTCGGCTACGAATACTACTAACAACTAGATTGCTCGTAGAGTCGTAAAAGATTACTAAGAGACTTCATCGACCTAGATCAACTCAATCTAATGCCGTCTTTAATTAAATCCAAAGATGGCTAACATCAAGAAAACGGACGATCATAAAAGCATGAGTTTCGCGAAATGTACGATGAAAGAAAATACACATTGCATGGATTCAAAGTAGGTAATTGAAAAGAGAACAGAATATTGATGTTTATATGGAATAATCAGGATCATCAATAGAATTTTGACTACCATTATCTTATTTTATACTTACAGCTATCAAAACAAACACCATAAGCTTAGATATACCTTTTTTATGGCAGGCTATAGTTACCCCCCGTCCGATCCGTCAGGAGCGGCGAGGGACCCCGTAACCTACCCTGCAACTTACCTCTACGCCATGCGGGTGGGCCACTGGATCTCTGTCTTTGTTGTCAGTACATTTATTTACAACACGTGTAAGGCAATGAAAGCTTTACTATTCTCAGTGTCCCTATGGCTGACATTTAGCGAGATCATCCATTTGCACCAATTATCTACACTAAATGTAAATGTATTTTAAGTTAACTGAAGAGGAATATTTTTTCATTAAATTCCACAATATAAAAGATGAAAATTGTCATTAGCAGCCTGTCATTATCGTTCAGTGGTTTATAGTAAATAATTTTATATAAAAAACAAGTTTGAGCGTTGGGACAACTTCTAGGTAGCCACCACCTCAACCAGAAGGCACGTGTAGCAATACATAACGCAGTGCTTGTCCCAACATTACTATATGGAAGCGAAAGTTGGGTATGCAGAAAAGAGCATGAAAGTAGTGTAGTAGTAGTAAAATTAATACGGTCGAAATGCGTTCTCTACGGAAAATATTGAAAAATATATAAATCTACTCTACGGAAAATATATAACTCCACAGAGTTAGGCTGACCGACCGCTATCGCAACGATGAGGTAAGAAAGCGAGTAGGTATGAAAAAAAAAATACCTAGACCAGATTGGTCACGAACTGAAGGAAAGTGGAGTCAAGAGTCTCCGAAACCGGCGAGCGTGTATGAAGAGAATTATGAATGTTGAGGAAGCGCGTGAAGCAGGCGCGGCTCAAGCACATGTAGCGCCCGGGTGCGATCAATAACCTGGCGCCCTCTTGTACCAAAGTGGATGAACAAAATGGAATAGGTTGATGGTTACAAGCGGCTCTCGGCGCCCCCTAACACCCGGCGCCCTCTGCGCTATAGGTAAAGCCGGCCCTGGAGTGAAGTGTTCAAGTATAGAGTTCTCTGGCACTCTGTTCTCTCTGCCTACCCTGCAAGAGATATGTAACATGGTTTTGGAATTAATAAACTTCTAGAGATAGTAATACAAAGATTTAAGTAGGGGCTTTAAACATGAAACCAAACTACACAGAGCAGTCATGAAATACGAATTTTAATTTCAAAAAAGAATCTTCTCGTTTTTATTATGTACGTTATTTATTATTGTGTAATAATATAGTCTGTGGATTAAGAGCCAAATTTTATTAATTTCATGTTTAATTTTATTTCATATTCTTCTCGAACTCGGACAACCACATGGCGTGGACATTAGTTCAAGGGTTTACATGCTTATATGTGGATTGGCGATCGCAGTAAGGTGCCCAAGAAAGTGGCACTAATATTTAATTAATTAAAGTGTAAACAACCAAACAAATATTTTTATTATTTCTCACATCAATCCATCCGTAATATAGGCAAAATATAACAACATTCCGCCTGATGATACATACATGGCAACACACTCCAATTCAACTTGAGAAGGCATTCCAACTGTATACTAAAGTTTAATTTAGCATCATGACCAAAAAATGTGGCTATATTTTGTGTATAATAATTAAACCAACTTTTGAACCCGCTCGCCAAGTTTTATTCTAATGGATATATATGGCATTTATCCGGGTGGTGACGGGGTAAGAATACTATTCACCACCCCCCTATCTTACCCGTGGGTGATCGTAAGAGACGACGATATAAAACGCATATAAAATCTATGTGAAAGAAGTAAAACTCGAAACAAAACCCTATACTAACACTCGCACAGGTAAGATATAGGGTGGTGAATAGTATTCTTACTCCGTCACCACACGGAAAAGAAATAATTTAGTAAAATGTTGATACCCACCGTTTTTCATTTGTTTTTCTTTGTATCAAAACGATTAGATTGATGAAAAAATTCGATTCATTTTTTTTTTACAAAAAAGGAATAAATCCACCGTAAGCCGCTAAAAAAATATAGTGATGTTATAGACAAAATGCAGTATCAATAAAAGTAGGATAAAGTTGGTTTAAAAGTTTTCCATTCAGACAATTTTGATGTAAAAAATGCATTTCGCTTTGGTCGGCCCTGTCACTGATAAAGTAGACTCCATTTTGAAAAATGGGGCGACGTAACTGATTATCTGAAAACTCACCACAAAATAGATTTGTCTCATTTGAAAATAGCTAGGTCTTCAAAAGCTCTATATTTGGGTGCCATACGAGCTCACTGAATGAAACCTAATTAATTGAGACCTAATGAAACCGAACCATTTTTGAAGAGATTGATAACTAGTTACGAAAAGTGTATCACGTACGATATGAAAGTGCGAAAAATGTCATAGTCAAAGATCGGTTAGACATCACAGTACTCTTACAACTGCATATGAAAACAGACCGTTTCATGATGTGAGAGTAAAAATACAACGCGTGCCGTTGCACCAATTTAACACTAAAATATCTTACGGAGTGCGATCATATCCCAGCCCGCCGCCAAAAAAAAAACGATTTCTTATAAGATCATTCAATCAATAAAATGATTATATCACTGCAGATACTAATAAGGATAACATCACAACAGCACCAGTGAGAAGAACGTAAAATAAAAACTTGTACAACCCCGTCTCGACAGGGATTGAATGCCTTTATGCTACAGTAATTATAAATACAATATATTACATGCATCTAAATTTTGCCATTTAATTTTGATTGCGTAATAGAGCGAATCTATTGTGGTATTAAGCAATCACAGTCACAAACTGTACTGAAGAATAAACTAAGAATTCGCCATGTAAATCGAGAAAAGCCACAGAATAGTAGTTTTTTGTTCGTCCTAAAATTCAAAATCATTACCGCAAGGATTGTAGAGAAGAGCATGTCTGTGGTACTGAATGCAAGATATAATAAATAACTGATGAATGAAGATAAAATAAATGACTGACTTCAAATTAACTGATAATGTATGCTGTATAATACTAATTAGTATTATAAATGAGAATGTGAGTTTGTTTATTACGCCTAAACCACTGAACTATTTTTAAAGTCTTTCACCATTAGAAAGCTACATTATGAGCGATTAAAATATGTTATATTTTATCCCCGTATACTCACGGAAAACGGCAAATACGTGGATGAAAACACGGCAATTTGCCAGTTATAAAACACGTAAATATGTATTTTTATCCACTCCAAAATTGAATAGAAAGCTGCTAAATTAAGTAGCTGTTAAAGCTTGTATTTGTTGTATATTTAGCTTGTGAATGATGTTAGAATACAAGCTTTCTTCAAAGAGGCACATCTCATGCCATCTCGTAGACTCTTTTATTACATTATTCAACAAAAAAAATAATCACAATTTGTTTTACGTACATATTAACTAATTTCATTTATCTAATATTCAGCAAGCATCAAAATTGCTGCTACTCCATATCAAAAGTTACTCAGAATAGATGAACCTGTTTCCCATCCCCAGTGCCAAGTCTTTCAATTAACGAGCACAAATGCTAAATCCCTCATTATCAATGATGTCTGAAATTAAAGAAAACTTTTATAATTATACGCTTGTCAGTAGCAGAGCTAAATTACAAATTATATCAGAAAAAAAGGATCCTTTAATTTTCAATAATATCAACACATTTTTTTTTAAATTTTATAACAATAGATCGCCGATGAAATGTGTCCAACATTAGAAAAAAAATAAGAATAAACAATAATTCGTTGTCTTATTACCCTGTCATACTATCGTATATTAATTGAAAATATTTTAGAAACGAACAAGATATTTGAGTGGCTGAAAGGCCGAGGAAAGTGTTTCGCCCATCGTGGATACGGATATGGGGGTAGCAACGGTGCGCAGATGTCTCAAAACCACAGACCTTGGGCCGGATATTTACACAACCGGGTGCTGCATCTGGCCCTAGGGCACCTGGATCACGCCAGGAGTGGTAGAGGGGCAGAGGCGTCTCAAGACCCCGGTTTGGATCGTTGTTGCCTCTAGTCATAGAGCGCCAACTTTGCGGTACCAGTAGTGATGGGGAGAGAATATGGTGGGCTATGAGGCCACATGCTACTCTTCCGTTGCCTTGAAAGAAACGAGTGGCGTATGTCCGGACTACCCAAAAAAAAGTCTTGTCAAAAGGATTGTCCAATGCTTCTATAGTGCATCGAAAGTCCTTAGGTATTGGAATAAGTGGAGACTAGTTTTTCTGCCAAATCCAGGACATCCCATCGTACAGTTGGACTATTTGGACAAAATGATGCAGAGAATTTTGGCTGCCTGCATCGCCCAGAGCCTTAGTGAGGTCGGCGTCGATCTATCAGACAGTGAATTCGATTTAAGAAGGGGGTGATGGTCGCTGAAACGGTCGCCGACAAAGGGGTGTTTTTGGTGTATCTTTAAACATCACGAACACATGCAATAGACTATTATTCAGCTACTTCAGAGGCACTGCACTACTACGGAGTACCTCTTTTACCTGAGGCGGCTAGTGGCAGGCAATTTGATCATAGGTGTCATCGGTGTGGACCTGACAATGCTCGACAGCGTCAGAAATTAAGACGCGGTCACCATCTTCTGTGATCCAGTAGTCTCGCGAAACGAGGCAGTGGCGTGGGTCAAGAAGCAGACGCTCCACGCTGAGATGCAACGCAGCCAGCACCTCGGGTGGCGCTCATAGGAATAATTGTGTCTATTGTTGGCGTAGCTGAAATCGCGATTGATCGGACCGGATATGAGACCACCACCCGCAAAGAGATTAATGCTTCAACAACACTGTTGGATGTTGCCAGGGTGCCGACAGGGGATGTAACCGAAAGGGTAATCCACCAGCCACGATAGTCAAGGAGTTAACCCCAATGGCGATGGTGAAGTAATACAGTATGTTTTGGAGCCACAAACCACCCTCCTATCTCCCCAGACGTAACGGACAGAGAATCATAGCCTGCCAAATAAAAAGCATTATTAGTCCTTAATTTAATATTAATGTTTAAAATAACACTTCAAATGTTTGAATTAATATCAGCATGAACAAACTCGACATTTAAAGTGAAATAACTGCGAAAGTTAAATGTGAAAAACGTGTTAGAGCTGCATAATATTTCAGAACAAACAGAAAAGGGATCAACAATTCCTTAATATTGCATTTACATGACGAAAATACTGTTTATCGTCATATTATTAATAGCTGCGTAACACTTTAATGAAAGCCTAGTCCATCAATCCTTCCACTATTGTACATAGGCCTCTCAACTCAAGGTCATAATGTCATAATTATCAGGTTTAGCAAGCGAGTTGAAGTTCTATTACATCCCTAATTTCAATAGCATATTAAGGTTACCGTCAGTAGCGTTACCTCGGAGTTACCTTGCAATAATTTAGGTCAATTCCAATAAGCAAATCAACAATAACTGGCTATATATACTAACATGCCACGGATGTCAAGGATTCGGTACCAGTAACCGGTCAAACGACGATCGGTAGGAAATACGGTGGGTTATGGGACCACGCGCCTCCTTTCTGTCGCTCCGCACCGAATAGACGACGTGCGTCTGGACGCTGTAAGCCATAGCTGACAAGACCATAGTCTGGACCATAGCTTGCCAAAGAAAAGGGTATAACTAGCTAAATGCTGCCAGCAAATTCCAAAACACAGATAATGATTATATATTATACTGGCTGGCCCAAGAGCAAATTCTTTTACATAAAAAAAAGAAATGGGTGCGCGTACTTATGTACGCGCGTGAGAACTTATACTTCTTTGGCATTATTAAAAAATAGTTTTTAATTGCATGCAAATAATTAATTATCTACAATAAAATAATCACTGGAAAAGGATAGGATAATTTTTCACTAATATTACGAATAGTAAGTAACAAAATATTCAATTTAAATCACTACTGAATATAATTTATTGGCACATAATATACATAATTCGAACTTCTATGAAACTAAAACACGTGTTGTGAATGGAGAAACTAGAAAGAGGTTTTATTTCTAATTTGTTGGAAGCTTTTTTTTTTCGAGACTTAATGAGCGGTTTTACGGTCAAGTAGCACTGTAACACAAAAATATAACAGGTCGATGTTATATTTTTGAGTTACATTGATGCGCGCGCATCTTATTTGCGGCCAACTTCAACTTGTTACTTTTATGTTACAGTGATACGCGCGAATCTTAAAATTTTACTCTCATAATTTTATCATAACACACTTAAAATAATATAACTTCAAAAATAAGAATAGAATTTTATCATTGATTTAATGAAATAAAAAGAATGAATCGCTGCGGCAACTACCGGGTTTAATTGATAAATTAAACTAAACCATTATTGAATCCATCTGAACACACCAAAAAATGTCATCAAAATCGACCCAACCGCAAAGTTTATATATATTTACTTATTATACTTATACAAAAATATTTTGAATTGACAGACACTTCTATCGATTTGAATTTAAGGTAAGTTGGTCACAATTTGTTGCCAGCCTCCATCAGGCCAAGAAATATATAATTCATCTCATCTTGTCCCGCCCTTGAAACTGTAACTGGTTTATACAATAAACTCTGTTGGATTGCTATAAAATTCACTCCAATTTAATCAAAAGATATTTGATTAAGTAAAATGAATGGTTTACGACAGTCCTCTTTTATTTCATTATACGAATTATTGTCCGAATTACTCGGGTCTCGGTCAAAGGGCTATATATTTTAATTTTCCCATTTTAGAAATTAATAATACTAGAAGATCTGTGCGAATACCATTAGTGGAGGATTTATTAACAGTAAACCTTTTTTATTTTATTTTTATTTATTGCTTATGGTGGCAAATGAGCAAGCAGTACACCTGATGGTAAATGTCACTACTGCCCATAGACCTTTGCTATACCAAGTGTATACACTTGGTATAGCAAAGGTCTATGGGCAGTAGTGAAAAACATGGGCAGTAGGCAGCGGCCTAGCTATAGCTAGGCCGCTGCCTACTGCATGTGTGACAAACACATAATTATACATAATTTTTAACTAATATTTATCAATTATAATGGTAGAACTTGAATACTTAATTATTATTTTTTAATAAGTAGTTTGCTTTAACATAAACTAGTGTCCTTACGAACAATTTAATATCATTGTCCAATCAATCAAGAGCAGATCTCATTTCGGGGCTTGACCGGCTGATTGATCTACAGGATCAGTGTTGGGTCGAGATTAAATTGAATTTAATCTGTTGGATTACATTTCATTGTTTATGCGGAAATGCGGGTAAAATGGGCTGATAGTCGTGGCTAACTCCAAATTTGCTTTGGAGTAAGCCACGATTACAAATCTTATTTATACAATATTAACACATGCATTTTACTTATACATATATATATATCTTCCTTTATATACAGAGTGTTCCATAAGTAGTGGACCAACGGGCTATGAGGTGTAGTAGACTTATTATCTAACAAAAATACTCAAATTTATTGTCCTACGACTTGTAGTTATGGAGTTACGATTTTTTTTCATGTGATGTAGATGTCATCCATTTATGCTAAATATTAAATTTTACTAAATCTTTTTTTTTTATTTTATTGTTTCTTTTTATTTAAGGTATTTAAGAATACATACGTCTTCCCAATTTAAACGATATTCAATTAATTAATTACATGAACATTAAAACATGCACGTGGAAATTGTACATGTAAAAATATTTTAAGTTAAATTTGAACAAAGCTGTATGTCATTGGTATTAGTTGTAGATGTTTTTAAAATACAGTTCCTGAAGACCGTAATCCATTTTTTACACCAGCTTTGTTCAAATTTAACTTAGAATATTTTTAAATGTAAAATTTCCACTTGTTGTATGTTTTAATGTTCATGTAATTAATAATTACGCTTGAATATCATTTTAATTGGGAATACGTATGTATTCTTAAATACCTTAAATAAAAAGAAATAATAAATTTAAAATAACGTTAACGTACATGGATGACATTTTCATCACATTTAAAAAAAATCATACTCCATATCTACAAGTCCTAGGACAATAAATTTGAGTTTTTTTTTTGTTAGATAATAAGTCTCACTACGCCTCATAGCCCTTTGGTCCACTACTTACGGGACAACCTGTATATATAATTTGACTGCACAGGTGCTGTAGTGATTTTGATACCAATCTGTTAGTGTCGTGTGTTCGATTCCACCCAATGCTTTATACGATCCACAAATTGTTCTTCTGAGTCTGTGCGTAATTTGTGTCCGTGAATTATATTTGTAAAGTAAAATCAAATGGTTTGGAAAAGCCATAAGTGCACGCCTTATAATTTTTTATTATTTATCATTTACTATTAGTCAATGCCATAAATCAAAGAAAAAATACTTTTGTAATTTCGCGCCATTCTCGACGTAGCGCAAGACAGCTTGCAAGCATTGTAAACGAACCCAATTTTCATAAGGTACACATACACCAAAGATTAAATAGTTTAGTTTTTTATTAATTGCAATTAAACACAAATAATTACCAAGCCATTTTCGAAAGGAAACAACGCGTTGCGATTATGAAGCTTTTAATAATAGAAAACCTTCGATATATTAATTTTTACGGTCGTGAGAGTACCAGATCACTACGGCAACACCCGGATGTCCTCGAATATTTTTAATCAACTTTTTTCTTATTTTAAACAAAATAAATGCTTTTTAAAAATATCAAATACGTTTAAACGAATGTTTTTTTCTTGACATCTGTATGATAATATTATCCTATAACTAAAAATACAGCAATTTTTAGTTTTGAAAAGTTCTTGATTTTCATATATCGGGAGTAGAGCATCACCTCAACGCTTCGCTTATAAAGCGTGCAATAATTATTTCCTTAAAGTCAGGTGTTGTCTTTTAAAAAAATCACGTCTGTTCGTATGTATGTGACTGAACTCTTCCTAAATGGCTGGACCGATTTTGAATAAAAAATTGTGTTTAGGAATAATTGTACAAAAATCGTCGCTATAGTATAGAATGTATAGATACGTTCCATAATCTTTTCTTTTATTATTTACAATCGAATCTTTCTTTTAATTTACGGCATCCATGGTCGTTTTTTTCTTGTTATTTTTTTTTATTATTCATGGTGGCAAACAAGCAAGCAGCATACCTGATGTAAGTGTTACTGCCGCCCATGGACGAAGCACAGCAGCACATTGCCACTGCTCAGGCGTCGATCTTCTGCAAGAGTGTGGTACTAACCCGGACGGGCCGAACCGCGGCTATAGACAGAAAACTGTCAATAGTGTGGTCCTACCACTATTATGTAGTCCTTTTTTTTTTTTTTTTTTTCGGTGGGCTATGGACGTTGCACCCCGCCAAATCGGTCCGGGGTGACGGAAGAGGCGGCGCGCAACCCCATTGACCCACCCTGCAAGCACCTCTTCTTCGCCGTGCGAGTGGGCCACCGGTACCCGATTTTTGTCTTCGGTGGCCTATTATATATACCTATGTAGTCCTACCACTACTTTTTATTAACAATCGTTATTGATGCTGCAATCTCTTACTCTAAACAGATATTAAAATTTTTATTTACATCTTAAGTTTGACAATATGGCCATCTATGTCGTGACGAAGAAGAAACCACTCATTTTCTTTACCGTAGGTGATAGTAAAGTATGACTAAGGGAATTAAGGATATAACGTCGCTACAACGAGAGGAAAACTCAAAATAAGAGACTGAACAAACCTGTCTAATAAATCAGTATAATCTAATAGATCAATTTCTCTTCCATTGTAGAAGAATCCGTGTGGTGAAGGAGTAAGAATACAATTCACCACCCCTTATCTTACCCGTGGGTGATCGTATGAGATGACTAAGGGATATGAAATGCATATAATATCTATGCAAGAGAAGAAAAACTCGAAACAAACCCAACATTTTATTATACCAACACGTCTGACCAGCATGGTATAGTAGGTCAATTTCCCTCCCATTATCGAGGAGGCTCGAGCCCAACAGTGGGACATATATGAGCTGAGATGATGATGATGATGATGATGTAGAAGAATCTTGATCTCATCAGAGGGACGTATTCATATACGTCATAATCATCCTCATCATTGGTCATGATGATAATAATTTTCATGATAATAATGATGATTGACAATATTCCATCTGCAAGATAAGTTATATAACGCGATCTTAAATGCTTAAATGACAAAGCGCGCTAATGTACTTTTTGTATAGTGAATAGTTAGATACCTAATCTGCTATCATTATTTAAGGTTTAACGATTTTCACTACAAACTTGAAGCCGGTACATTGTTTAATCAAAGCGACACACCGGAGCAAGTAGTAATTACCGGAGGACTGTACCAGACCAGCCGGGCTCACATTAAGCTCTCTTGATTAGTATACTGTACAAAGCCGCTTACTTTTAAGTATTATGGCAAACTAATGAACCTAAGTAGAGGTTTTCTATAAGAAATAAAACTATTATTACGGTTTTTGTAGCTGAATATATATTAAATAATTTATATGCAATAAAACTATGTTTTTTCCGAGTGGTGACGGAGTAAGAATACAGTTCACCACCCCTGCTCTTACCCGTGGGTATCGTAAAAGATGATTAAATGATATAATATGCGTATAATTATCATCTGTGTAAGAGAAGGAAAACTCTAAATAAAGCCCTATACCAACACGTCTGACCAGCGCGGTGTAGTAGGTCAATTTCCCTTCTAATGTGGAGGAGGCCCGAGCTCAACAGTGGGACATATATGGGCTGTGATTAGGGTTGCCACCTTTTTTCTTTGCAAATAAAGTACATTGGTTATTATGGGCACGAAAAAAAAAGTACACAGTATCAAAATAAAGTAGGTACAATTTATTTATATTTATTATTAAGTTTAAAATCATATTTTTATTGCTTTTTGCAGTTTGCATATTCGTTTTGTGGATCATGAATTAACCAAACACCATTTTCAATTTCCCACTGATTTTTATACTTCTCCAATAGTTTATTTTTCTGTTTTGTTTCATTTTTTTAACATTTTTTCGGTGTAACATCTTCACTATCTATTTGCTCCGTTTCACTATTCAAATTGTGTTTGAAGGTTTACCTATGAGTATTCTTGTCGATGATTTACCATGGCATAAATCTATGAAACTTTAAATCGCATTCTTAGTGCACTCAAACCGTTTCGCACAAAATCACCAAGAAATTGATATTTGGGGTTAAATTGCGTTCTGAAATTATTAAAAACGAGTACTTAAGTGATGTGGCCGTTGGCGAGCGGCGGTTAATTTCGTTAATGAAAAAATAACTACGACTAAACTTTTCAAAATCCCAAAGAATTCATATAATACGAAATAAAGTATTTTCGTATACTTTATTGTTCTCATAAAGTATAGAGTACATTTATCAGAAATAACGTACAATACTTTATAATAAAGTACAGGTGGCAACCCTAGCTGTGATGATGATGATGATGATATATTATATAACATCAACTATAATCGCCAAACTGCAAGTCAAGGATAAAATGAATTATGACTTTATTTACTTTTAGAAAGACCACCATGTAAAAATCAACAGCCTGGATTGATGGATGAAATAGATTCATAAATTTCCTCTTTAAACCAGTAGTGTAAATAATAGTAGTAGAAACGTCCTACGTTCGAAGCCTATTGGGGAATAATGAAGAATTATTGGAAATTTCTATAAATTTGTCTCTATTTTTAAAGATTTTCTCCGGTAATCCTCATTAACAAGTTTGAAGTATTCGAAGCTGTATCCGGTTATTGGTGTTATGTTAGATCTCTATAAAAGTATAAAGGTTCATTTTCGCGCATCACGGCCGATCGCTTTCCTTACAAAGACGGCCTAGTAAAGAAACACAACATTCTCCTACTCTTATCCCAATTACTTGGAGTTGATACAATATGTACTCTTATTTCATAGTACATATTGTAAAAGTTATTAGCAATAGTTTTATGACCGACCGTCTGCCAGACGTCAACACTCCTTGGGAATGTAATTGTTGACCATACGGCATCAGATGAAGTAGGCCCAGGTTGTTATAAGGCTCTTAGTCGTCTTAAATCGCGTGAATGTGAGCAAAACCAAAATAATGGTCTTTGAAAGAGATATAACCAGAACAGATGTAAGAGTAACAATAGGTAATGATGTACTAGAGCAAGTGGATGAATTTGTATATCTTGGATGTGGATTTAGCCGAGATGGAAGGTACACCACTGATATAGAGCGAAGAGTGAATGCGGGAAATAGAGTGAACGGAGCGTTGGGGCAACTTTTCGGCAGCCACCACCTCAGCCAGAAGGCACGTGTAGCAATACATAACGCAGTGCTTGTCCCAACATTACTGTATGGAAGCGAGAGTTGGGTATGCAGAAAAGAGTATGATAGTAAAATTAATGCGGTCGAAATGCGATCTCTGCGGAAAATCTGTGGAGTTAGGCTGACCGACCGCATTCGTAACGACGACGTAAGAGAGCGAGTAGGTATGAAAGAGAGTATTGGTGTAAAGATGCGAAAGGGAATGCTCCGATGGTTCGGACATGTGGAAAGAATGCCGAACGAACGCCTGGTTAAGAAGATATACAATGCGAAAGTGGAAGGATGTAGGTACCGAGGGAGACCGAGACTAACCTACCTAGACCAGATCGGTCATGTACTGAAGGAAGGTGGAGTCAAGAGTCTCCGAAACCGGCGAGCGTGTATGAAGAGAATTATGAATGTTGAGGAAGCGAGTGAAGTATGCAGAGATAGAGTTCTCTGGCACTCTGTTCTCTCTGCCTACCCTGCAAGGGATATGGCGTGATGATATGTATGTGTATGTATGTATGTAGTCGTCTTAAAAAAGTAAGAGTTGGTAGTATTCGTAGCCGCTACCACACAGGCCTAGTAAAGAAAATACAATACCATTTGTTCTGGAGTCTCTCAGACTCTCTATGAACTCAATTTTATTTTTCGAATGTTTCTTTCTTTTTCTTGTTTCTTATATTCAGCTACCTATGAAAGCCATTGTTGCCAGTGCCGAGTAACAAATTTCTTTACATCTTTAATCACTTCATATTAGTCATTGCCCGCCAGTAAAGTCATATCCTTTGAAAGTTTTTATAGTATACGTAATAAGAGTGACATAAGTCACTGATTATTTGCATATATAAAGCTCATATTGGCTCAACGTGACTTAGTGGCTATGAACTAAGTTCAGAGACCTGAACGCAAGTTCGTTGACTCGTTACAAAAGATGTTAACGCTTGAAAGTGGTTAAAGTGTTATCTATTCGCAACTCTCAATTACTGGCTTGCTAAAATTACTTCCTGCCAAGTTTAGCGTTAATTTTAGTAGAGTCGAAATGTTATGCTGTTGGTAACACTAACTTGCGACATTTTGGCTGGAGTTTTGGCGCGAATGTGGAAATGTCATGTCACGCTCTTGTATTATATTTATTTCTTTAGTGTTTTGTGGTGTTATATTGAATAATTTTGCTGGTATTTTATGCAATATGGTACAGTTAAAGTGCTGAAGTGTAGTGAATATGGTAAAATAGTGGTTTACGTGTATTTTCATATTTGCCCAAAATTCCCAAAGAAAATCATTGATTAGGTTATCAGCGCCCGATTAATGGTAACGACTTGACTTACTGACAGACAATGACTATTAAGGCTACATATTATGAAGAAATGATGAACAATATATGAAAAATAATTAAATAAGACTTGGCTGTATGGGCTGTGATCCCTTTGCCTGTCCGAATGGACGAACAAAAACAAAAAAAACAAAAAAAAAACATTTTGGCTTAGTTAATGGTTAAAGTGTAATAGAAGTTAAAAGCTTATTAAAAAATAAAATATTTTTTCGTCTTTTTTTATATTCGAGTTGGAAATTGTTTTTTTTTTTCTTGTCGTTGATAACAATATCTTATTACGCCTAGTTTTAGATAGTTTCAGAAAATATAGATAGAGATATAGTAGTGTCATATAGTAGAGCTTTAGACAATTTTCTATCTACAACTGTGGGCCGGTCCATCTAGAGTAGTGTTGCCCAAATGTAAAATCAAAACTCGCTGCAAGAGTCTCGCAGTACCACCTTAGACAGCATTTTACGATTCCTTTGGTTTGCCAAAGAGGAAAAAAGCATTGTCAACATATTGTATTCTTAATACCAATACACGGGGAAACAATTTGATGTTATTTTGAACAGTCTCATAATAGATAGGTGTGATTATAGCACCACTCCCGATAAGTGGTATGTACCTAATTATTGATAGTTATACAGTTAGTGCCACTAGATGAATGGAATTTCATTTATTTAATTGAATTTTTTATTTCTATGTGGATTTTTCATTTCTATCAAAACAACGGACTCTGTGTTATTCTAACAGCGAGAGTTGAAAGACTTACATACACATACATACATATCATCACGCCATATCCCTTGCAGGGTAGGCAGAGAGAACAGAGTGCCAGAGAACTCTATCTCTGCATACTTCACTCGCTTCCTCAACATTCATAATTCTCTTCATACACGCTCGCCGGTTTCGGAGACTCTTGACTTCACCTTCCTTCAGTACATGACCGATCTGGTCTAGGTAGGTTAGTCTCGGTCTCCCTCGATACCTACATCCTTCCACTTTCGCATTGTATATCTTCTTAACCAGGCGTTCGTTCGGCATTCTTTCCACATGTCCGAACCATCGGAGCATTCCCTTTCGCATCTTTACACCAATACTCTCTTTCATACCTACTCGCTCTCTTACGTCGTCGTTACGAATGCGGTCGGTCAGCCTAACTCCACAGATTTTCCGCAGAGATCGCATTTCGACCGCATTAATTTTACTATCATACTCTTTTCTGCATACCCAACTCTCGCTTCCATACAGTAATGTTGGGACAAGCACTGCGTTATGTATTGCTACACGTGCCTTCTGGCTGAGGTGGTGGCTGCCGAAAAGTTGCCCCAACGCTCCGTTCACTCTATTTCCCGCATTCACTCTTCGCTCTATATCAGTGGAGTACCGTCCATCTCGGCTAAATCCACATCCAAGATATACAAATTCATCCACTTGCTCTAGTACATCATTACCTATTGTTACTCTTACATCTGTTCTGGTTTTATCTCTTTCAAAGACCATTATTTTGGTTTTGCTCACATTCACGCGTAGACCCCTTTTCTTACAATCTTCTGTCATTGTGTCGACTAGGGTCTGCAGGTCAGTCGCTGACTGTGCCAGCAGGACTGCATCATCTGCATAAAGCAGAGCAGTGACCACTGAGTCGCCCATCTGGACTCCCACATTCATATCGTTCAACCTTTGGAGACATTTATCCAGATATATGATAAACAGCCTGGCTGACAGAACGCACCCCTGCTTAACGCCGATATTGACGTCAAACCAAGGCGACATTCCATCATCCAGCCGCACACAGGCTCTACAGCCCATGTAACTGGACTGCACAGCCTGTAGCAGTTTACCGTTAATACCATACTCCGGTAAAATGTCCCAAAGTTCCTTTCGTACAACCGTGTCAAATGCTCTCTCCAGATCCACAAAACTGCAGAAAACCCTCTGACCTAGAGCCAGATGCTTCTCCACAATGTTGCGCAGAGAGAACACTTGATGCATGCATCCCCTTCCACTCCTGAAACCTCCTTGTGTCTCACACAGTAAACCATCGGACACCATCCTCATTCTCCTTTCAATAACTTTTCCATACACTTTTGCTGCCAAACTGGTCAAGCTTATGGCTCTGTAATTTGCGCAGTCATAACGTGAACCCTTGTTTTTAAACAAAGGCACGATGACTGCGCTATTCCAGTCCCTGGGAACCATTCCCGAGCTCCAACATAAATTGAGGAGCAACAGGAACGCCTCCCAGACACTGGAGCCACCAAGCTTGATCATCTCGGCAGACACCATATCAATGCCCGCTGCCTTACCATTTTTCAAACTTCTTATCGCCCATTCAACTTTATCCATACTGATGCCATCGGAGGACGCCGTTGTCGAATGTTGATCTACTAAACCACATCCAACACCGGCGCCAACCGTAGCATCCGCATACATATCGCCAAAATATTCACTCCATCGGCTTAACACGTCTTGTGTTTGTGTAAGAATGTCTCCACCTTTAGACCTTATTTTATTCATTCTGAAGGCTGACCAACCACTCCGAGACTTCTTCACCTCCCTCCAAAAGAGTTTGGTGTTGCCCTCGAAGTTTTTAGTCAGCCTATCTTCTGCACTCATACTTGCTCTATCACGTTTCTCTTTCACTAAGGCCTTGGTGTCATTCTTACATTGCCGATATATTTCTTTCTTCTGTTCAGTCATACTGTCATTCAGATTCAAAGAAGAGACATAGTCCAGCCACGCTTTCTTCTTTTGCTCTACGGAAGTTGCCACTTCCGCATCCCACCAAGCATCACCATTTGTTTTTCTATGCTTCTTTGAACTTCCACATACTTCTTTCGCTGTATCTACCATACTCTCTTTCAATACTCTCCAGCATTCTTCAATGTCCGATTGCGCCTGGCTTGCCATCGTCAGCCGTTCTCGGACACCCTCTGCAGACTTTTCTCTTACACACTCTTCTTGCAACCTTTCAACCTTTATTCTTTCAAGCCCTCCGAAGTGGACACGCTCTCGCCAGTGCCTCCACTTTCTGAACAGACCACTAAATCTCGCAATAACGAGATAGTGGTCCGTGTCGACTGTGGGGCCCCTGTAGGCTCTTGCGTCCAATATTTTGCTTCGGAGGCGACTGTCTACCAAAATTAAATCTATTATGAAAGACTTACGAGACTTGCAAGAGTCTTGCATTTTGGCCACACTAAATTCAGAGTAGTACGACACTCTTGCAGAAAATAGACGTCTGAACAGTTCCAAGGTGTTGTTGTCCTTTCGTTTTGAGAGTGAGAGAGCCAGAATCCTGTCCTGTCTAGTGCGTTTTGCTTCTGGTTGATAGTCAGTGGCCTAGTCGTACCCCTGATAACGCAAAGTTCAATGAGCATACAGTAACACTTACCATCAAGTTTGCTTCTTGCTCGTTTGCCACCACAAACAATAAAGAGAAAAGAAAATGACATCATATTACGCACATATAAACTTATCAGCAAATTTTATTTCTGTCATATTCTGTATTTTGGTTTCGTAGCTAATAAAACATCATATTTCTCATTAGGTGGGAAATTAGTTAGCTGTGTGGTAGCGGCTACGAATACTACCAACCCTTACTTTGCTCGTGGATGTCGTAAAAGACGACTAAGAGCCTTATAACGACCTGGGCCAACCTCATCTGATGCCGTTTGGTCAACAATTACATTCCCAAGAAGGTTTGACGTCTAACAGGCGGCCGGTCATAAAACTATTGCAAATAACTTCTACAACATAACCTACTATGAAAGAAGAGTACATATTGTATCGACTCCAAGTAATTGGGATAAGAGTAGGAGAGTGATGAATGAGGTGGGAAATTAGTCTTATTTTCCCTCGCGTAATCAGACAAAGCATGCCTTTTTAAGTATTACTTGTTTTACAATAATGCCATTTACTTATTTATCTATATGAAAAAAAAAAACATAAAATTAAGTGATCATCATTCCTACTCCATATCACTCTTAACTCATCATCATAATCTTGCTCTCATACCCAATTACTTAGTGTTGACGCAATAGGTACTCTGCCGCCGCACATCGATATGATATGACATAGATATTGCAAAAGTTTTGGCAAGAGTTTTACCGACCGCCTGCCTTTTCTTGGCAGGCTATGGTGGAGACACACGTCGTCCGTTCCATCTGGAGCGACGAAAGGGCGGCGCGTGGCTCCATAACCCACCGTATTCCCTCCCTATCGCTATTAACCGACTGCCTGAACAACCTTTGCCTTGAATGGAATTATTGACAAGACGGCATGACATAGAGTTAGCCGACGTCGATATAAAGCTTTTAATCGTCTTCTACGACACTTCCGAGCAATAATACAGAGGTTGATAGTATCGGTAGGAGAATTAAAATTAGTAAAATTTTTATTAATTATTTCTATATTTCTCAATTAATAAAAAATAAAATAATTTTCCTTTCCAATAGAATATCCACTTCACTTCTGTTTCTATTTGAATAGCTTCTGAAATCTTTGCCATCATTTATTATCTTGGCTCATATATACTTTTAGTCTTGGTCTCCTGGGTTAAAAAAAAAAGTAGGGACATTGGCTTACTGTACTATGGTGGTCAGACAGACAGAATTGGTACAGGGTTTTAATTTCAGTTTTCTTTCTTTTGCGTAGATATTACATGCATATTACATATACCCGTACTTATTTTCCGTGTGGTGACGAAGTAAGAATACAATTCACCACCATATCTTACCCGCGGATGATCGTACGAGGCGATTAAGGGATATAAAACGCATATAACATCTATGCGAGAGAAGGAAAACTCGAAACAAAACCCTATACCAACACGTCTTACCAGCGTGGTATAGAATGTCAGTTTCCCTCTCATTATGGAGGAGGCTCGAGCTCAACAGTGGGACATTTATGGGCTGTGATAATGATGATAACACATACCGCTTAATCGTCTTTTACAACTCCCACAGACGAGATTGGGAACGGTAAATTGTATTCTTACTCCGTCACCACACGGCAACTAAAATCTAACAGGTATAAAACATAATATATTAACATAGCATGTTAATACATATATGTAACTAAAACACCTATATACTCGTTAATATGTTCTACACACCTATATAATCGTTAATATGTAACTAAAACACCTATATACTCGTGAAATAATTTTCTCCGCATACGTAATAGATACGTCGCTCCCAGTCATGAATATGTAAATAGTTTTCAATGTAATAATATTATAAATACAAACTCTAAATCCTCTAACATTAGTTACTTTATTACTTATCCTGAATTATACTAAAACTTATTGGTTATATAATTTCTACTTGGTATTTAAACCTATTAACCTACTGGTTAGTTTAGAACTATTTAATTTATAATAATTCAAGGCAAATTTCTGATTTTCAGGTCAATTTCGTGATAATTCAGTCACTAAATGTTTATTTTTAATTAAATATATAATAGCGTTAATCAAATGGATCTTATTGTCTCAAAATATCATACGTAGGACATAGGTAGCTCTTAACTTTTGAGCTAATCCTGTGTGATTGCCTTGTAACAGTAAAGCTTGGCAATGAAGCTTTCTCATTACCAAGAACGTCTCTAAGCTCAAGGAAACACAATTCCACAATATTTTGTATCTAGTTTTGTACAGTGTATCCTAATTCAAATTAACTTATTGAAATTCGTAGTATTACCTCGAAAATAATTTGGGATATAAGCGGTTCCTCGAATTTTTCTATTAGCAAATGTCAACGTGTAGAGATAGAAACTTAATGCACATACACGCACAATATTTGTTATTATTTTTAAATTATTAACTACTTTTGGTTTATCTATCATTTGACATGCTAGGCTATTTATAAAAAACAAGAACGTCCACTGCTTCTTATAGACGTCCCATGATTATGCAACTCAGAACAGATCTGTGCTAACGGCTCCCTGCCATGTCGCCAATCCACCTAATAGGGGATCGTCCTATGTTTCCAGTCGAGAAACATTCTTCCCCAATAGTTGCTGATTTGAGGAGCGATGTGACCTGCTCATTGCCCCTTCACCGTACTAATTCATCGGCCTATGTGGATTTATAAAAACTCATTTAGAGATCGAAAAATGGTTATCAGACACGTGACTTGAACTTGATGTAGGTTTTAGTTTATCCTGCTGCTGGAATAACCTCCTCCACAATAGAAAGGAAATAAAACTTACTATACCACCCTGGTCAAATGGATTGTTATTGGATTTTATTTCGGCTTTTCCTTCTCTTTCATAGATATTATAGTCATATCATACCTATCCCTTAGTCATCTTTTATGACATCCAGATAAAAAAGATAGGTGGTGAATTATATTCTTACTCCGTCACTACTCGGAGAGCCGCCATAAAAATACAATAAATCGTTAATAATGATTATTTCATATGAAAAAAAAGAAGCAGTCTAAAAAACACATTTTAAGAAGACTATCAACGTATTATATTAATAACTATTATAAAACATAAATTTACTACATAATACTATAAATTAATAATATAGAAGAGGTTTAAGATGATGCAAAATTGCAAGTTTTCCCTTGGGCTTAACAGGCAAGATGGCGACGACGCGGGAGCTTCATCACGAGGCATTAGTACGACATCAGAGTAATACGGGATTGAGAGCGCTTTGAGATATGATAAGATGTTGGAACCTACAAATATATTCTTCGTTTGTTATATTTTTATTTTTTATTTTCTTTTTTAAAGACGAAGACGGATCATGATTAATATACCTACTTTTTGAAGGTATGCTTGGGGAGTTTTTGGCGGGAATCTAAAACGTCATGTGGTGCTCTTGTATTATATTCGATATCTTAGTGTTTTTACGTGTTATATTAGATAATTTTGATGGCATTTTATGTAATGTGATGTGACGAACTGCTGAGATGTAGTGAATATCATATAAAAGTGCTTTACAACGTTTTCGTTTTTCATTAAAATTCTCACAAGATACCATTAACAATGTCGCCATAGCACTGTTGATGGCAACAATTTGACTTACTGACGGACAATGACTAATCTGAAGACACTAAAAACTTGAAGATAATTATAACTCGACACTGGCAACAATGGCTCATTTACGTAGCTGATTGCCAATACATAAAAATAAGAAGAAGAAGGTATGGTTCTTTAGGCATAGATAATATACTATAAATTAGAAATCTTTAGGCGCGTTATAAAACAATTATGAGAGTGAAGTTTTAAGATGCGCTTGAAGTTGGCCGCAAAACCGCTCATTAAGTCTCGAAAAAAAAGCTACTAACAAAATAGAAATAGAACCTCTTTCTAGTTTCTACATTCACAACACGTGTTTTAGTTTCGTATGAGTGCGAATTATATATGTGCTCATAAATTACATTCAGTAGTGATTTAAATTGAATAATTTGATTAATATTATTACTATTCGTAAATATTAGTGAAAAAAGTATCCTATCCTTATCCAGTCCTTTTATTATTTTATTGTAATTAATTATTTGCAAGCAATTAAAAACTATTTTTTAATGATGCCAATAAAGTATAACTTATTCTTACGCGCTTACAGAAGTACACGCACCCAGTTTTTTTTTTAAACACTAACCTGTACTAAGGAAATTATCTATGTATTGCTGGGGACTTTACAAACATTTATTTAATGAACACGCATGGTTGTTCGCTCTCTTATTAAATATTCTGCCATCTGTGCAGTATAAGATTTTTACCTTCCCATCACTTATAACTTTTTAGTGGTTATAGTCACGGGAGGATTCAAATCTATCTTACTTCGATCAGCCCATCGACGACCACTTTTATACATAGACCTCTAATTGCGATAAACTCGGATTATCCTTCATCGTTAGGATAACTAACTTCCTTTCAATTATATTATATAAAAATAGAACCTAGATTTTTTTAGAGATAATCTCTTGCTCCACGACTACAAATATATTAATAGTTTAAAGAGCGTTTAGTTTTATCTTGACAAGAGCAAAATTATACAGAGAAATAATTTTTTGTTGTCGTTTAATATCTATGCAAGAGAAGGAAAACTCGAAACAAATAGCCTATACCAACACGTCTAACCAGCGTGGTACAGTAGGTCAATTTCCCTCGCGATGTAGAGGAGGCTTGAGCTCAACAGTGGGACATATATGAGCTGCTATAGCCACCATATACTGAAAGTATTTCATATTGTAAAATATAAATAAATATAAAGTACAATAAAAATTAATTAATAACAACATTTTGTGCATTTACGTACCAGAACAGACATATTTTTTCTTCCGAAATACATAAAAGAAAGCTTTTTAAACATATACATAAAAAGAAGTCTTTAAAATTTAGACATTATAGAAAAAAGTAATGTTTATCTTTAAAGAAATAAAAGCTTTAAGAGTATTTCATATAAACTATTTTGCATCACAACGCCTACTCTCTTCCAGCACATAAATTCTGTGATACTATTTAAGTAGAAGCCAGTGTAACTACTGTAAACGGTAAGGAAACAGTTTTCCAGGACCTCGAGATTTAATTTAGATAAGTAGTTTGTCGACGACAGCTTGTTATGTGCGCTGCAAAATCAACTTAGGCTGAACATTTTTACTGAGCTAGTTTCAAGCTGAATAACTCTTTAAATTTAATTAAATAAGCTTCTGTTTTATGATATAATGTGTTATTCCAACTTGCTTTCTCTTGGATATTATACAATACAAAACAATAAAAAAACACAGATGACATTCTATAAAGTCGGTTTACGAACAATAATTTTACGTGATAATGTCATAAGAAAATATTGATGAAAAACTGTATGCTTTTGTGAATTGAACTTTCATAAACAATGGAAACCACATTAACTTTTCAATTCACTTTATAAATAGACAAAGAAGTCAAATTTTTAAAATGCAAGAACCCTTAGACCAATCCTGCCTCTCTATCGCTTGAACGCTTGGCTCAGGCGAATGTGCCACTATTTCGTGAATGCAGTCGGCCTTCATTGATTTATCACGTTAAAATTAAAACTCGAAAGAAAACACTGTAACACACATTTACCGGCCAGCTTACAATATTAGACAAATTTCTATTTTATTTACCCAAAAGCCTCACTAATTTGGCGACGTAGAGAACCTCACCTTACCATACCTTTACCCTCAATTCGTCCCTTTCTAAAGAGATTATTAAGTTCATATAGATACGACTATATATAACATGATTGAAACACGTGCTTAGATATTAAAGCGAATGAAATGAGTATAATAACATTATAAAAATTAGAGAAATTTTACTAATTGCATACAGAATCTTGTTTAATGAAACAGAACAATATCGATAAATGACATCAGTAAATAAAGTTTCATTCACCTTTGAAATGAAAACAAAAAAATTAAACGAAACTTTCCCGAATGTTTCCAGCGAACTAATATCCCATTAGGCGTGATTTATAGTTTATTCTGCGCAGAGTACAGACCTAATCCAGCATCATAACATCCTCTTAACCCGCATTCAATTTCCTTAATCCATACCTTCTCATGGCAAGCTATAAAAAATTTCCAAAATAAAAAAGAATGTCGAACGATGAAAAAATGAAATATTTGAGAAATTATCTGAGTTTCAAAAGAATATTCGCAGCCAGGCTTCATGTATGGCATGGGCACAAGTACAAAAGTTTACATATATATATATATATATATATACATATCATCACGCCATATCCCTTGCAGGGTAGGCAGAGAGAACAGAGTGCCAGAGAACTCTATCCTTGCATACTTCACTCGCTTCCTCAACATTCATAATTCTCTTCATACACGCTCGCCGGTTTCGGAGACTCTTGACTCCACCTTCCTTCAGTACGTGACCAATCTGGTCTAGGTAGGTGAGTCTTGGTCTCCCCCTGTACCTACATCCTTCCACTTTTGCATTGTATATCTTCTTAACCAAACGTTCGTTCGGCATTCTTTCCGCATGTCCGAAGCATCGGAGCATTCCCTTTCGCATCTTTACAACAATACAAAAGGTTACCGTTTAAGATTTTATTTCACTATCTCTAAGGTTTATAAATACAGTACATTGTTACGATTCAAACTACTGAATCACACGCTATTAAAATTTATAGATTAGGAAATCTAAAATGTATTATCAAAGGTGTTAATCGCATACTATATTTATTTGCATAATTTTAATTCCACGTAATGATTCCAAAATCCTTATCATAAAATATATATCCTATATCTCATATTTACTTAATATATAATCATCAGTTACCAATGCAACTTAAGCCGCAAAACTAACGAATAATTCAAATAAATGTTTGTATATTAGAAATAAATAAATTGATCGGGGCGCAATATTCAATGTACCAAATAGTTATAATGGCAGTCACGTCGGTGTGTCAGTTTGACATTTGGCTCGGCTTTTTGCATTTGCTCGCGGCGAAGTGACAGAATTTAATTTCCTACTTATTTCCCACTAGTCTGCCTAGCGAATCACTTCGTTTGAATCAACCAAAACTGTTTACGAATTTCATTTATTTTGTTAAACATGTTTTGGTTTCTTCTTTGGTAAGAATTTTATTTCGATTTAGCAACTAAATATTACTATAATAAAGCTGACGATTGTGTTTATTTGAATGCACTAACGAATCTCAGGAACAACTATTTAGTTTGCAAAATATCGTATTGTATCAGAGAGCATATTTATCGAGACAGATACTACTACAAATATCAGCGGAGAGGTGTCTCTAAATGTTAGCAAATCAAAAATAAATGTAACAGTAGTCTTTTCTTTTTGGAGTTTACTCCTTATGAATCGATTTTCATATAAGGCACCCGGTATGAGAAAAAATTGAGGAGTAAAATCTAGTGATCGAATGACCTCATTACGTTTTTGGTGCGCAACCTATTCTGCGCACCTTTCACTTTCTGACGTGAGATAATACTTCACTGAACAGTTTTAATATTTTTTACATTTAAAACAAATTTACATTATTATTCTTAATATAATTACCAATTTAACCCACGTGCGTTAGAATGAATTACTTGCTGCGGCGTTTTCCGAACACTATGACATGTCTTTCTTTAAATGAGATTTATGAAAAGCTCTTTGCTCAATGTAAACTGTAACTGGCTGTACTCTTATTATTCATCACCATCTACCTACCATGCTGGTCAGACGTGTTTGTATAGGGTTTTGTTTCGAGTTTCCTTTTTCTTATATAAATGTTATATACGTTGCATATCCGTTAGTCATTTCTTATGATCACCCACGGGTAATATAAGGAGTGGTGAATTGTATTTTTACTCCATCACCACACGTATAACGATAAGTCATTACTATGATAATGATAAAATGATAAGTCAATAAAGAAAAAAAGTAAGATAATAAATAAAGTTAAAAGAAAAATGATAAGTCATTACTGAGATCCCTATGCGATGGTTGTGTCTTTCCATCAGGTAGGCTGATTGCTCGTCAGCTTCTAAAAGTCAATAATAAAAAAATAAACTTTCAAACAGAAAAAACCAAGCCTACCATGACATTATAATGCTTTATATGCAATGTTTTATCGCAGTAGTTGAACCTACTGTAGTTTGTGTGTTTATAAATCAGCGAAGCGTAGGCGACCGGAGGCACTTTGTTCTGTAAACTGGAACTCGCGCACTCGCTCATGTGAAAACTGGGATGTGTTGAAACTGAGACGTGTGGTTTTCAACCGCTTTCAATTTACTCAAAGTGACTGATGGAATTTGGGCGGCTTTTCGCGTTTTAATGTAGTGACAAGATTTATAAACAGCCGTTTTCAAATGCATTTTGTATGTACGAATATATATATCATTATTACAAACACTTAAACTAATGTTTATTATAAAAGAATATTATCAATAGAATAGAAAGGATTTTTTTTTTATTTTACCGCTAATTGTCTTCGTATCTGTAACTTAATTTGAAAGCTCTTGTTTGTGAATATTTAAGTAAATTTATTTAGTAAAGGTATTATTTCTTTATAGACATTCTTAAAGATTTCATTAATTACTGTTTTATATAGAAATCGACTCAGTACAAGTTTCATAAAAATATTACGACTTATATTTATTTGTAGCTAAGTGCTACGGCGTAGACTAATAGAACGAATGCCGAATAGGTCAACATTCATTATCTTCATATTAGCTCATAAATGTCTCGAATTCTGGCCGCAAGCCTAGTCTATAGTAGACGGTTTCAACCAGCAGATTTCAACTATGTACAGAACAGTCGTAATGGGTCACCTCATTTACTATAGATTTATATAAAACGTATGCGAGATAGCTTAGAGAATAATTGTGATTGGAAATTATCAGCGACCATTGGTCGGAAGTTAAAGCTTCTTACTAACTATAGAGTACCTTACCACCCGCAATAGGGCCCGCAACTTCCGCAGAGGGCCATGGCGGTGAGGGCTATCAAGAGCTACCATACAGTGTCCTGCACTGCGGCGACGCTGTTATATGGGAGCCCGCTGAAGCAATGGCGGAGGTCTACCGGCTCTCCGCTAAAACGCTGTCCAACAGTGAGGAAATCGTCTTCGTAAGAGAAAAGGGCAAAGCGCAGATAATAACCCGGGGGCAATCATCCAGCGGTGGAGAGAAGAACTAGAATCCCCAGTAGCAAAGCGAACGACTATGGAGGTGGTTGTGCCTCATTTCTCCCGCTGGATAAAAAAATGTAACAGATGACTAAGGGATGTAAAACGCATATAACATTTATGCAAGAGAAGGAAAACTCGAAATAAAACCTCATACCGACACGTCTAACCAGCGTGGTATAGTAGGTTAATTTCCCTCCCATTACGGAGGAGGCCCGAGCCCAACAGTGGGACATATATGGGCTGTGATGATGATGATGATGATTTATAGCTGTTAGTCGCCGTTTACAGCTCAGCTCGGACTATGAGTGAGCGCTGACGGTCCCCAACCCGAAAAATCTTTAAGTAACATCGCCCAGGGGCTCCTCTATGGAAAACAGACCTCAACTGAGAGGTATCGCTGGAGCTAAAGTGAGTGTGCTCACGTTTGCATTATTAACTATTGGCAGCGCGGTCTTCAATAGTAAGGGTAGTGCCTCGGATATTACGACCTTACGAGCCGTATACGCCCTTTGCTGAGCGAGTGTAATGTAATCGTCGGTCTCGTGAAATAAAAGTTGGCGACACCAAATCGCGGGTTATAGTTTGTCGCCCCAATCACTAACGGGTTGGGATGAATCATTGAAAATAGGAGTCAAGCCAAAATATCACTGTTTTATTTTTTGGCAGGCTATGGTAACTGGACACACTCCGTCCATGCCTCATAACCCACTGTATTCCCTCTCCATCGCCATTGGTCTACCACTAGTATTACTTCCTTGACATCCGTGGTTGACCCGAAAATCTTAGCTATGGATATAAAAAAGCACAATTACAAACTATTTAAATTGTTGCATTATCACAGGATCGTGATAAATTTTCAAACTAATACGATCCGTTGAAAAAAGAATGAAAGTCATATTCAAACATCTAGTGAAGAGTTACGAATACTATATGCAATCCCCTCTGTTAAATGAAAGTTTTCAATGATCTTCATATGAACAAGTTTGAAAAAAGAAGAAACAAAAATATTATTCTATAATTTTTTGATTCTTTATTTGGCTGTATAAGCTATTTACCCTTTTCCTAAAAAGTATTTATGGTGAAATATCTGAATTCTGATATTCTGATGTAATCTATAATTCTATAGTGAAATATCTAAAAATTATTGATTAGGTTATCAGCGCCCGATAAATGGTAACGACTTGACTTACTGACAGACAATGACTATTAAGGCTACATAATATGAAGAAATGATGAACAATATATGAAAAATAATTAAATATGACTTGGCTGTATGGGCTTTGATCCCTTTGCCTGTCCGAATGGACGAACAGAACCAAAAAAAAAAAGTGAAATATCTAATAATCTAAATACTACTCTATGCGGCTTTGTTGCTGGCGCGGGCCATAATCTTCCCACTAGCAATACTAGACACTAGAAATGTCAGTTCAAAACGATGTAGGACATTTATTGCCCTCCACCCTACCCCTTCTTTCCCCTTAAATGAATGACAGTCGCCATATTTGTGATGTCAGAATATCTGTTTCAGTTACTTTTGAAGTGTTGAGCGAATCGTTTGCGTTGATTTATTTCCGTACATTTCTGTTCCATTTTGATAGTGACCGTTATATTCTTTAACATGTATCTTAAATGTTGTGTGCCGGCTTGTGTAAGTTCGCGACAGGACGCTTTTTTGCACAAATTTCCAAAGTGCGAGCGAAGACTTAAAAAATGGCTGGACTCAATTAATTGTGATTCTCTGCGAATTAAAGATGTAGAAGAACTTATGACGCTACAAGTCTGTCACAAACATTTTGAAGCTCGTTTTATAACTGATAAATCGCGTCTTTTAAGCATTGCTTATCCCAGTTTGTTTCTACAATCAGAAATTGATAGTGGAATACCACTTAATCCTTCTTCAAACACAGGTAAGTTAAAATTAAAATGAAATATAACTTGTAACTTTCCCATAGTCCTAGATATTATCCTATATGTTAATACAGGTAATGTTCTATTTACGTACCTATTTTTTTTCGAATGTGTTCAAAGGTTTAACGTTACTCAATCGTAACAACCATCCAAACACTTTCACATACATTTACTATATTAGTAGGATGGATCTATGAGTTACGGCGTAATATATCCTCAGCTGTTGTTATAAGACATAAATTGCCTTCACAATGGTAATGGTAAACTCCAGGCTGACTAGAATGGTTGCATATTATTCGAGTTATTCCTCTTATGCTAGTTACCTAACTTATATCATTGTATGTCTAAAGCATGCACTCCAAATATCACCTGTAGTTCTTTCTATTTCATAGAGAATCCATCAATCGTAATAACCAAATTGGTCATTATTTACTTTTTTTACCTTTTGCAGATGTTGAGAACCCACTTGATGAGCATAATTATGCTATGAAAGTGCATTACGATCACAATTATTGTAAGCAAGTTACTCAAGATTTTATTTCTCAAAATATGTCGGCAGCATCAGGTAATATTTTAGTAATTTCATTTCTAAAGACATGCCAATTTATTTTGTGGATTATTTGGTTTATATTATTATAAAGATCATTATTTGTGTGATCACCACACAAATAATGGAGTAAGAATACAATTCACCATCCTCTATCTTATCCATGGGTGATCACAAGAGACCACTAAGGGACTATAAAACGCATATAACATCTATGTAAGAGAAGGAAAACTTGAAACAAAACCCTATACCAACACGTCTAACCAGCGTGATATAGTAGGTCAACTTCCCTCCAAATAATAGAGAAGGCTCGAGCCCAGTAGTGAAACATGTATGAGTTCAGATGATGTTAGAAGACCCTTTCCACTTCTAAATAGGTGACGCAGTGAGGGTTGATTTCCATCTCACTAGTCTCAACTAACATTTATTAATGACTTTGTATAGTACCGTCTTTAAGAGCTTAACTATTGATGGGTGGAAGTTAATATAAATTATAAGAATTAAAAATATATTCACAACTATGCTCAAAACAATTTAAGGTATTGCGAAATTTTTAAAATGTAATTCAAACTATATTCATAATAGTTAAAATTAGTTTCAATTGGTTTACTTGATTTGTTTTTATATTTAAATTTAATCTCTTGGTGACTTTTCTAATGTATATTTAATTATATTATTACTTTTTAGCCAGTTTTGCTTCTACATCTACCTCCTACACTGAGGGGCAACAGGAACCAGCACATTTAGGTAAATTTGTTACTTTATTTAATTAATTAGTAACTTATTAAGAATTATTTATTATAAACTTATACTCATTTTTATTCAGTTCTGATCTCTCAGTGGACAAACTTTGTTAATATGTATTTAGGTTGTAGTGATAGGGCCGTACTGTTGACAGTTTTCTGCCTACAGCCACAGATTGGCCTGTCTAAGGTTAATACACTCTCATAGCGTGTGAGTATGCTGCGTCGGCGTGTGTGTGTATGCTGTTGTTCATATGGTGAGTGAGAGAGTAAGAAGCTCAAGTTTCTGGGTAAATGTTAGTTAGCAGGTGGTGCCTTAGCTGTACCTCTGGTATTACATAAGCCCATGACTGGCAATAACACTTACCATCAGGTGTACTGCTTGTTGATTTACCACCATAAGCAATGAAAATATTTTTAAATTGTTAATCTCTAAATGTTGGAGTGGTATCAGATTACGAATATAACATGAAAAATATGTCCATTTCTTTGAATACCTTAAAAAAGTAATTAACACTCACTGTGCCTATTTTACGATATGGTGGATCGGCACACGATAGCGCACACTAGCGGGGTTTACAGACTTTATTGGTGTTTAGCTTCATGTTTTGTCAGCGCGTACTAACGGATCACCATAACTAGGGGTTTGGTATTGTTATGTTTCTATAGAGTTCCCAACAAACCAATTATTTTGTAATTTGACCACACAGATGGAGTAGTGGTTAATAAGATCTTCCGAGACCTTCCGTGCAAATGGCATGGTTCCTACGCAAGACAATAATTTATGCGATCGACAAAGTGTAATTCTGAATCTGGTTAAAATTTGTCTGCATTATTTATGTTTGTAAAGCCCCCTGCCATATAAGGATTATTTTTTGAGTGCAGAGTGGCGTCTTTTAAAAAAATACATTCGTTTGCCGGTTATGACTATCGCACTGTGAGACACCAATAGTATTTACGCCACACTATAAACTATACTGAAAGATAGGAGATGAAAGTGTTTCAATTGAAAATAAAAATTGATAGGTGAAAATGATTTTATCAATAATAATAATATAAAGGTTATCGAGAGAATCAGTAAAAGTGAATACGTAAACATGAGTTTTAAAAATAAAATTTTATGAAATATTTCATTTTGTTTTAAAATTTAGTTGCCTCCATTGTTTTGTGTAACAATGGCAGTAGTATCATAAAACGATAAAGTCGTTTTTAAATACATACAATAAGATTTACAACTATGAAAACAATAAAAGTGCTACAAAGCAGCTGCCTTCTTTAAATAGATTTATTGTGTGCAATTTATTTTCAAATATTTAACACAAAGGATTATTATTTATGAGAAATGGAAATATTATTTAAAAATATGGGATCATTTTTTTTTATTACAATAACATCGAATTCATTTTTAGAGTAAAGTACGCCATATATTAATTTTACTTTCATACTCTATACGATATACACATTAATTATACTTTCATACTCTTTTCTGCATATCCAACTCTCGCTTCCATACAGTAATGTTCGGACAAGCACTGCGTTATATATTGTTACACGTGCCTTCTGGCTGAGGTGGTGGCTACTGAGAAGTTGCCCCAACACTTCGTCCACTCTATTTCCCGCATTCACTCTTCACTCTATATCAGCGGTGAACCTTCCATCTCAGCTAAATCCACATCCAAGATATACAAATTCATCCACTTGCTCTAGTAAATTACATAACCCTTTATTTTGTGTCAGTGTGTGTCACGTGTTACTCAGTTATAAATAAAAGGCATTGCTTTAATAAATGATTTATTAATTATTTAATAACTCGTTTGTTGGTAGCTCTATACAAACACACAGACAAACAGAGATGGCGTAGTGGTTATATGCCGACTTTCCGTGCCCGTGTCGTGGGTGCGATTTCCACGCAGGACAATACTTTGTGAGATTGTTCTGAGCCTGGGTGTAATTTGTTGGCGTAAATTGCATATTTGCTAAGTCCCCCGCAAAACAAAGATTATTTCCTTAGTGCAGGGTGTTGTCTTTAAAAAACAACACCACAAAACTTCTGATAATGGCTATTTGGTAGTTGGTAGTATGCGCTGACAACACATGACGTTAAACAATGTTAAAATTAATATCCCTTCAAGAAAAGAAAAACTTAATATAAAATAATATACATAATGGATTGACAACCAAACTATAATAGGGAGCTAATATCTTTTACTTTATGAGCTTTTACATCTATATAGTGACATGTAGCTATTAAAGCAATCACAAAGTTATTTTAATAAAATTATTATTAATGGATCCTTTCAAACAACATATTCTTATAAAAAATAATATTATGATTTCAGATACCAACTTGATAAGCAATAACTCAAGAAGTTGCAAAAGGTTTACAAATATTAATGATTTAACACCTAGGTGCAAGAAGCTTTATACTATGTACAGAAAATCAAGAAAACAGCTCAGCTTTGTGCGCAGAGCTAAAGAAGCTCTAAAACTATCTAAGAAGGATTCATTTAAAAAGCTTTCAATGGGAATGAACCCTCTAGCACAGAAAATGTTGTGGATGCAAATTAAACTTTGTACAAAGAAGGATAAGGGAAGGCGTTTTACTTTAGATGAAAAATTGATTGCTTTATGTATATTAAAACAAGGCCCTAAATGCTATAGATTTCTTCAGAAGATTTTTATCTTACCTTCTGAAACAACTTTAAAAAAAATGGTATCTCATTTAAAAATTGATTCTGGAATTAATGTTCAAATTTTTAAAGCCATCAAAGATTCGGTAGTAAGTTCACACTTAATTATTTGAATCGTACCTTTCCTTAACCTATACAATTTAAATAGTATTACATTGTATTTTATTTCTTTTAGGACAAGAATTGGTGCAGTGAAAAAAAATATTGTTCTATCATATTTGATGAAATGGCACTTCAGGCAGGCTTAAATTATACCCATAAAGATGCTATATGTGGATTTGTGGAACTGCCTGAAAGAATAAACCAATTTGCTGACCATGTTCTAGTATTTATGATAAAAGGAATAGTACAAAAGTGGCAGCAACCAATTGCGTATTATTTTTGTGAAGGGGCAACTACCTCATTGAAATTAAAGCAAATATTGCGAGATGTGGTAACTGCAGTTGGTGAAACTGGCCTCAAACCTTTGGCTCTAGTAGCAGACCAAGGAGCTGCATTTCAAGCAGCTTTGCGAAGTTTTCAAGAAGAAACCCGTAGAGCTCAAATATTAGAAAACAAAACTACAGGTAAAAAATTATTAATTTAATGTATCTACATAAATGTACGAGAACATAATGAATTTTGCTATAGAATACTATAGCAGTATGTTCAAGGCAATGCAAGGCAAATTATACCTCTTGTTCCTGTCATATAACAGTAACTTCCATATAAAGGTGACATGTTGGTTAAACTATGCATAGCTGGTTATACACGTTATAATAAACAATTGAATATTTTTTAAGTAAATGTATTAATTATATTTCAGATGATACTATATGTATTGCAAATTTTAATTTGAGTGTCATATATGATCCACCTCATCTAATTAAAGGATTAAGAAATAATTTTATTACAAAAAATATATCTCACAATAATAAAATTGCAAAATGGATGGATATTGTAGATGTATATAAAACGGATTGTCAACATGCAGAAACTCGATTGCTACACAAGCTAAACGATGAACATGTATTACCAGAGAAAATAAAAAAGATGAAGGTAAATGCATTAAAATATTTTTATAATATAGAAAACAAAATTTATAAAATGACCATATTTATCATGTTAGATATTATTGTAAATAGTTATAATTATAAACTAAAAAGAAAAGTAAATCGCGCCTCTAAAGTAACTTGTTATTTCTGTTTATTATTATAATTGACTTTTTATAAATAAAAAAGAGTGAATATTAATAAACAATTTAATTTATGTTTAATATTTAACGATTAAATGTAACTTATATTAGACAGTCACTCCCTGTCACACACGCACACACACACACACATGAGTAGAGAATAGCGACGTAGTAGGGTTATCATGGCACGACAGCGTCACATTATTTGCCTTAGTACCCAATCTATCATTTCCAGTAGGTAGTCGACAAAATTTTGTTGCCAAGGCGCGCAAAAAGATGTTTCACATCACAAACTTCCAGTACCTATCTATTATGTATACAGGTATAGTGAGTTTTTTTTCATGCTTTTGAAAATTACAACAATCATCAACGACGACTGCCTCACACGTCTACTTGTGTTCGGGTTGCACAATCGGCGATCATAGATTTAACTATAATGCTGTCACAGACTTTTTTGTTGAACTATTTAAGAGGCACAATTCCACCATACATAATATTCATCTAAATATTAAGATATTTACAGCGTATGCAAGAATAGCTCGCAGATGGCAGATTTTTTTCTGTCGTTATCGTTATAAAATATCTTTAGAAATTATAGCTTATATGTTATTCTGATCTGTAAGCTATATTATTGTAAAGTTTCATCAAAATCGAAGAGTAACAAACATACATCCATACATTCTTACAAACTTTCGCGTTAATAATATTAGTAGGATTCTTGAGTGCAATAAAAGTCAACTGAAAGCAATACCTGCCTCAATTTTACTTAGTGATTTGTGGTTAATGACATCAGTATTGACCACAAATTAGGTTTTATGATTATGTAAAACCGAGCTAAAAAGAAAATTACATGAAAATTGGGATGAGAGTATTATTTTTATAACTGAAATCTTATTATATTACAGGTGAAGAATTGCGTTCGTGTATTCAGTAAAACAATGGCGGGAGCCCTAAATTTTACAGCAGCATTCTGTAAGTTTACATTTTTAAAGTTAATATATATTAACAAGTGAATACACTAATAGTGTATGTAGTGGTTTAATTAATAATGTTTCATGCCGAGTGTCATAGGTTCAATATCCAAACAGGATAATTCTTTGTGCAATTCACAAATTATTGTTATGTCTGGGTGTATTTGTGTTGGTTGTTTGTATGCCTGCAAAGGCCGCTCTGATATAAAGATCTTTACTTAATGTGGAATGTGTTATAAATAAATATATTACGTAGATATTACTTATTATTGAATATTAGATATTACTACTTACATATTATATACGTGTGTATGAATAGATTATGTGTATGCACGTGGCGTACGTTCCTTCATATAATGTACATTGTTAGGGTTACAAAATTATTTATAGTAAGTATAAGTAAATCTCAATAATACTGAAACATTGTTGATAGAATCATTCTTGCAAAACAACTACATTTTTATGTTTAATCACAACACACACGCCAATGATAAAAATTTGTGCAGCAGCTATGAATGGATTTTCAATATATATTCATATATATAAACATATTAGATTTTTTGTTCATTCTCGATACAAAACTTTAAAGTGTATCAAATTTTATATCCATCATTATTTTTTAAAAAATGGATACAAAGTTTTTGAATCACTTAATAAATAAATTTTCTGTAAATAGCTTCTATATTTAAGTAAGACTCTAGTGATGTAGTTACTCGCAGTTTGTAGGCCTTCACCATACTTGGTAATAGATGTATTGGTGCTCTTTAGTCAATCATATACATAATAAAAATGTAATTGATCCCTATTATGTATTTGGACGAAATGTGAGAAAAATATTAGGACAGGACTTTATTTTAAATTTGTCTGCTAGTATGTTAAAATATGGTGAAGTATTTATTAGAAATTTTACTCATATCGTATATTTTTTGTTTTTTGCAGCACACTATGCTGATGGACGACCAGTAAGTGACACAATCAAAAATACTGCTGATATTGTGTCATTTTTTGACGATCTATTCGACAGTGTAAATGGTACCACAAAAATTAATAAAAAAAGGACCGGAAAATTATTGCGTTCTACAGTTACTGCAAACAGTATTCACCATGTTTTCTGGCGGGAGGCTATCGAAAAATTACTCCGGCTCAAATATATTAATCAAAATGGTAACGAAGTTACTGTGCCCAGCATAAGAAACTGGATAACTACTCTGCATAGTATGCAGAGAATATGGCAAGTCCTTAAGGACAATAATATTAAAGTACTAAGACCTAGATATTTAAATTCGGACGCTATAGAAAATTTCTTTGGTCGTGTTCGCGCGTATAACTTTAGAGACAACAATCCAACTTGCCAAAATTTTATTTCAACATTTAAATCTTTGTTGATTACAGGATTTATAAAGTTTCACCATTCATCGTTCAATTGTGAAATGGATAGTAGCAACCAACTCTTAAACATAAAATCATTACTTTTAAATAATATTGGTGACAATGATAAGGACTGTGGTGAAACTTATAAATCCTGTGTAGGGAATTATCCAGTTTCTCAAATAGCAAGGCGTGAACGATTGTCTATTCAAACTCGTGCTTATACTGCTGGGTGGGTTGTAAGAAAAATTATTTCTAATGTCAAATGTATGGAATGTAAAAAATGCCTTACAGTCGAAAAGGGCACAGAAGTTCACGACTGGATAAATTTCAGAGAATATGACAAAAAATCGAAAAATAGGCTAACCTACCCAGCTGAGATAATAGTACGTTACTTTGGCATGATATTTGAGGAAGCGAAAACTTACTTGGAGGCAAATGCTCATAGTTCTAATATCGCTGAAAATATAAAAAGTGTAATCGAAAGTAAATATGTGCTCAATCAAATTTCATGCCAAAGACACCGTGATGAAGTTGTTCACGCTTTGCTAACTATAACTATAAAATTATGTATTCACAATTGGTGCAACAGTGTTAACAGAATTTTAAAAGGCACGGACATTTTTCGATTGCAGCAAAACTCCAATCTCCCGCCAATGCAAAAAAAGGCATTGGATAAATATAAGAAAAAGTTAAAAATAAAAAAATGACATTTGAAATTTTGTTTTATTTGTAATTTAAATAAATTTTGATCCTGAGGTTCCTGTCGGTAGTTGACCGCAACTTTGCTCAAAAAAATTGAAACAAATAGTTTCAATAGTAAATAACCTATATAAATTATATATATATATATATTGGCATAATCATCAAACGTTTCCTTTGCTCAAAGATGTTATAAATAAAAAAAAGAACTGTCATACATCTTTTTGTTTCAACCAATAGCAAGCAAGAATTTAAGTCTAGTAAATTTGTTCGCCAGATGTCCATCTGATACGTAGTATCCTTTAATCTGTGGTAGTATCCTTTAATCTGTGGTTGCTGGTTTGTTTGATAATTTTATAAATTAATACTATTCAGTGTGGATACGATAAAATACTTTATGAAATGTATGTATTTAGAAACTAAATTTCGATAATCTTGCCTCTCCTGCTATTTTCTTACAGGAGTAATCACAGCTGGAAACATACTAGCTGGACAGTAACACAATGGATGTTGGAGAACTTCTTTCATTTAAAGTAAGTTCGATCATGAAATACATAACTAATACCAGAAAATTAGCTTGTTCTACATTATATGGTAGACCAATTTTCTCTACATGATGAAGGCTCCAACCCCATAATGAATGGAACTTGTCTATATAAATTTAAAAATAAATGAAATTTATGTGAAAACCATGCTTGCTTTCTGTTAATTTTGATATAATTTAATTAATTGATATAATATATATACGATATAATTTATAACCTTGCCTATTTTTATTAACAAAACAGCCTACGCCAACACCAAAACGACCAAATGAGGAAGATAGTGACTCCGATGATGATCACGCAAAAGCAGCAAAATATCGGCGCCTGGGGAAGTCCAGATCGGAACACATGATACGTTCTGCAAGCACAGTTTTGCCTAAGGAACCAATAATAACAGATAAAGAAAGAGAAGACATTTTAAGATTTGTAGAAACAGAAGCCACTGAAGTAAATATTTTAAAGTTATACACGTCTGTGTTAAATGTCAGAGTCATAAATAGTTTTCCTATCGTTAGTATAATCAGGGAGACATTATCTTATTCCCTTGTCTTATATTAAAGACAACTGATACACACTTTCATAGTAACGTTACTATGCATTCACCAAAAATAAATCAATACTGTCCATTCCAATAAAAACCAATCCAACCAGTACAAAAATGTATAGTAAACAATCAGGCAGCTTATGCTATAATGTATTTTTTTTATTGCTTATGGTGGCAAACGAGCAACAGTACACCTGATGGTAAAAGTCACTGTGCCGCTCATGGAACTTTGAAATACAAAGGATATAGCTTAGGCCGCTGTCTACCAATAAAATGCACCCCCAAACGCACCCTAACAATGTCTACCAATAAAATGCACCCCCAAACGCACCCAATTGGGCTTCCGGCGCTCTCGCTCACTGAACGAAGCACAATAGCACATTGCCATTACTCAGATGTCGATCTTCTGTGAGAGTGTGGTACTACATTAAACCAACTGGCCCGTGGCTGTAGACAGAAAACCATCAACAGCATGGTCCTACCACTATTAGGCACATTATAAGATTTTTGTAAACCATCTTTAGAAAAGCTACCCTTTTTGTTTGTTTTTTTTTTATTTTAGAGATACTGAAAACTCACGACATGCAATTCAAAATATGTGGTAAAAGAAAACCATAATACATTGAAAATTTTAAAGTCATTAAAATGTCTTTTTATAATAATTGCACTTTATATACCTATAAGTAACAGGCAATAAAAGGGGCTTATGAATATCTATCACCTAATATTTATGTATGTGTTTAATGAATGTAATTCCATTTCATTGCAGGGTGACATTCTTGATGATATTGCAGTGAAAAAGTTGGTCTTGAATTTTGAAAAAAAAGCTCTTAAGAACAGAGAAATGAGGATAAAGTTTCCAGATCAGCCAGAGAAATTTATGGATAGTGAAATAGATTTACATGAGGCATTGCAGGTATGATATTTTAGTATGTTTTCAAAGCATATGGATTTCACAAATAGCCATGCCCATTTGTCCTCCTATACAGTGATAGAAACATTAACTTACTATACACTTGCTAGACCTTTTTTTTTTTTTGCGGTGGACTATGGAGGTAGTCGCGCTCCGCCAAATCAGTCCGGGGCGACGAAAGAGGCGGCGCACAACCCCATAGACCCACCGTGCATACACCTCTCTTCGCTGTTCGAGCGCGCCACCAATACCTGATCTTTGTCTTCGGTGACACTTGCTAGACTTATTTGAGGATTCTCTTTCTTGCAATGTTGTTGTCTGTGTATTTCGTTTAGGCGCCATTCATAAATTATTTAAGGCATTTGGTGTTGACTGAATATTATAACTTCTTACTATAGGCAGTAGGGGTAGTGAAGCTGACATTACATAAGATATTGAATTGAAAATTACATATTTTGGTCAAAACTGTAATAGACTAATAAGATTAATATTATTGCAGTGAGTTAATGATACCTACTTGTAGTAAGAAGATTGTAATAAAAGATATTTTCAGAATAAACGGAGTTATATTTGATCAATAGGCCCTTTTCTTACAAAAATTCTTATTAAGGGGCAGGGGCGAGTAGTTGCAATCTTACGATGGTCTTACGGTATTGGGCAAATCATTCTTCAAAATCACTAGCTTTTTCAAGACGCAGTAATAATTTCGATGTTGAACAATTGTTTAGAACATCCATTCAATTATGTTGGGACACCATATGAATATATCTTTCAACAGATATTTAATAATTAAATATAAATTGCCATATGGCCTAATAGTGTGTATGTTATTTAATCTACAATACAAACATATTTGCAAGCATAATCACTTTATTTTCAGGATTTAAGTGCGGTGGCAACAGTTCCTGATCAATATCCATTATTGGTAGAATTGAAGTGTGTTAATTCACTGTTAGAATTATTATCACATGATAACACTGATATTTCAACAAAAGTGGTGAATTTGTTGCAGGTTTGTATACAGTATTTACTACCATTATCTTCATATGAGATATTTTATGCATAGCAAAATAAGATAACACTTTTATCTTTCTATAATGAATTCTCAACATTTTTACAAATATCTCCAATATATTTTTACATTATGCTCATACAACTATTGACTCCATCAGCAAAGAAATATGTTTACTAATTCATCACCATCTCATTTCCTATATGTCCTACTATTGGGCTCGACTCTCCTCCATAAAGGGAAGGAAATTGTCCTAATGTACCACACTGATCATAAAGGTTTTGGTTTTGGTTTGAGTTTTCCTTTACTAATTATATTATTATAATTAAATGTATAGGATTTTAATTTTCTTACTTAGAAGTAGTGATATCTCCTTAAACCCCTAAATATTCTCTTGCAACATCCATAGGAAATAAGAGATGATGACGTAATGGTAACTCGGGGTTGATTGCTTTTGGAATTTGGTCCAATCATAATTTTCTTTTAGTTACATTTAAAAAAAAAGAAATATATTCTGGTTTAAGTTCACCACACAAACTAATATTTACTAAACATGTTGTATATAAGAAGAAGTAACTTAAAAAACTACGAGCCCACTAATGGCGTTGCTGGATCTTCACTGCTTGCGGCCACAATCCAACAGCTGATAGATTATAATTCCAAATAAAATGTAAAATTAACAAAGGCAAGTGGTCTTATGAGATTTTCTGTGGGTTAGTATACATAAACTATGTGATTTGTTATTCTATATTACGTCAAATTTTGTTTACATTTATATGCTCTGTTTCTATGAGCTCCAATATTTTATACAGCCTATAACAGACATCAAATTTTATAAAACCATTGCCTTGAAAATTATACTATAAATAATACATATAAAATACACCCATTTATGACACCAAGAATTAAATGTAAACTACATTATAAGTAAAATCCATAATAAGAAAAGTAAGATACAGAATACGTAAATTAAGATACATAACAATAAGTAAACTAACTACACATTTACAGGAGTTGACAGATGTAGATATTCTTCATGAAAGTGAGGAAGGTGCTGAAGAGTTAATTAGTGCTTTGGCAGAGGCGGAAGCCCCAGCATTGCTACTGCATAATCTAGCAAGACTGGATGAACAAGTTCCTGATGAAAGAGATGCTGTACATAATACTTTAGGTAATTATTTACCCATGTGATGGGTGGGTTACCATACAATCTGTCGTCACCCCTTACTTTCCCATAGGAGTAGCAAAAACGGTCTGAGGATTGATGATGATTAAATTGACCAGAAGAATGGGAAGGAAGATTCGCCCAGGTAACTTTTACACCAACTACGATCGCCTACGCGTCCGCGAAGTGTGGCTAGTATGATATTCCGTTTATAAGAAGGCCTATATCCAATATGGGGCATTGATAGGCTAATGAAGAAGAAAATTTATTTACAATTACAATCTAACGAATTATTAACTTGTAGTGATGGAGTAGCTGAATAAGTTCATCCTTTGCCGTGTATATAGTAAAAGGCAATTAAAGAATGTAAACAGATTACCATTGCAAGAAGAACTCAAAAAGCCAGCATAGTGAAGTAGGTTAATTAATTGGCCTCGTCAGGACGAAGCTGTACTTGGGTACGGCTTCATTCCGACGTTCTGAAAATCCAAATATTGATATTAATAGAGAATAGGCATACATTTTTTATTACTTTCTATTCATTTGTTACAACATTATACCCTAATAAAAACATTTAATACACAATAATTTTTAAAATAACATTGAGAATATTGTTAAAAGTCGATTCGTATGACATATTTCATAGCAGTATTACCCAAAAAAGTCTTGGTCTTGCGAGAAATAGAGACCACGACCACATAATTTTGGCAAGACCAAGACTGACCCTGCAAGACCTGAACAAGACCAAGACTAGGTAAACCTATTACTGTAAAGATTAGATGAAAAGCTTAATATCCTGTATGCCTTTGTTACAGGTATCATAGAAAATCTTACAGAATTTAGACCGGAGTTGTGTTCAGAAGTAGCGAAACAAGGGTTTCTGCAGTGGATACTCAAAAGACTGAAGGTACATTTTTAATTACTAAATAGCTTGTGGACATTTATTATGTAAACATAAAACGAAAGGCGCGAATAAGAGGTAATTAAATGACTTGTTTAACGCGTTTCACCGTCAATGACATTCAATAAAACAAGCAGTACTCAAATAGTGCAAGTGTGATGTGTGTGTGAGCGTTGAGGTCTTGCTCTACTCTCGACTTATGAAAATCAAGCACTTTTCAAACCTAAAAATGATTGTATTTTTCTCACATTGCACTTATAGGATAATATTATTATACATATGTCAAGAAAAAACATTCGTCTAAACGTATTTGATATTTTTAAAAAGCAATTATTTTGTTTAAAGTAAGAAAAAAGTTGATTAAAAAAAATTTTCGAGGACGTCCGGATGTTACCGTAAAGTATCTGGCATTCTGTCGACCGTAAAAATGAATGTATCGAAGTTTTTCTTTTATTTTTTTATTGCTTATGGTTACAAATGAGCAGACAGAACACCTCATAGTATGTGTTACTGCCGCCCATGGACCTTTGCAATACCAAGGATATAGCTAGGCCGCTGCCTACCAATACAAACCCCAAACCCACCCCAGTTGGGTTTCCGGCTCCCTCGCTCACCGAACTAAACCCAATAGCACATTGCCATTATTCATACGTCGATCTTCTGCGAGAGTGTGGTAGTACCCCGGACGGACCGGCCCGCGACTGTACATAGAACTGTCCACAGCGTAGTCCTACCACTATTCATATGTTTGTCGGCCAGACAGACGGATTCTAGCAAATTGGCACGAGCGTCATAGGATACTATGCATTTCACTTCCAGGAAGCTGGATATTTAAGTAAGTTAATAAGCATATAGGAACATAAAGATTTTTCTTTAGTACCTCAAATATTATAAAATCAAAATACTAACTTAATATAAACAAACCTGCTAAAAACTGCTAAAACCCCTTCTCTCTGCCTACCCTGCAAGGGATATGGCGTGATGATATGTATGTATGTATGTAACAAACCAGATTAAGCATAACTATTGCAATATTGTTGCGACAAACTAACAAATAATTTTTCTTACAGCTTAAAGTGCCTTTTGATGGTAACAAATTATATGCAACAGAAATACTTTCAATTCTCTTGCAAACTACTCCGGACAATAGGAAAATGTTAGGAGAACTTGATGGCATAGATGTACTGTTACAACAATTGGCGGTATGTATTGAATAAACTATTAAACTACTTCTTGACCTCATTCTATATACGTACCACTGAAGTACGAATATTCTTCAGATTATGATTTTTTTTTTATTATTTCTTATGACAAATGAGCAAGCAACACATCTGATGGTAAGTGTTAATATGGACCTTTGTAAGATCAATGACACAGCAAGGCCGTTGCCTACCAACCTAAACCCACCCAAAAAGTTGGGCTTTTGGTTCTTTTGCTCAAACAAACCGCATTGCCATTGCTCAGACGTCGATTTACTATGAGAGTATGGTACTGGCCGAGACAGACCAGCCTGCAGCTCTAGACAAAACTGTTCATAGTGTGGTCTTACAAATGCTGTTACATTACAATTACCCTATAATATTACTTATAATATATATATATATATATATATAATACTAGCTTCTGCTCGCGCCCGCGTAAAAGGTTGCTTTGCTAAAGTTTTTCATCCCCTATTTTTATTTTACCCCTTAAGGGTAAATTTTTACATTTTAATATATATAATTGGGTATGCAGAAAAGAGTATGAAAGTAAAATTAATGTGGTCGCGATCTCTGCGGAAAATCTGTGGAGTAAGGCTGACCGACCGCATTCGTAACGACGACGTAAGAGAGTGAGTAGGTATGAAAGAGAGTATTGGTGTAAAGATGCGAAAGGGCATGCTCCGATGGTTTGGACATGTGGAAAGAATGCCGAACGAACGTCTGGTTAAGAAGATATACAATGCGAAAGTGGAAGGATGTAGGTACCGAGGGAGACCGAGACTAACCTACCTAGACCAGATCGGTCATGTACTGAAGGAAGGTGGAGTCAAGAGTCTCCGAAACCGGCGAGCGTGTATGAAGAGAATTATGAATGTTGAGGAAGCGAGTGAAGTATGCAGAGATAGAGTTCTTTGGCACTCTGTTCTCTCTGCCTACCCTGCAAGGGATATGGCGTGATGATATGTATGTATGTAATATATATAATACTAGCTTCTGCTCGCGGCTTCGCCCGCGTAAAAGGTTGCTTTGCTAAAGTTTTTCATCCTCTATTTTTATTTTACCCCTTAAGGGTAAATTTTTACATTTTAATTTCATATTTATTTATATCTAATCAATAGCCTAAAAATAAGTTTCAGGTTTTTGCATTAAAAAGTAGCCTATGTCCTTTATCAGGCTCTAGACTATTTGTGTACCAAATTTCATTTAAATCGGTTGGGTAGTTTTGGTGTCAAAGAGCGACAGACAGACAGAGTTACTTTCGCTTTTATAATATTAGTAAGGATGGGAGGATGGTTATACCATATTAGTTAGATGGATTGGCATAAGGTTTTTGTTTTAAATATTCCCTCTCTTTTTTTTAACACTACACTCACAGTTAAGAAATTAATCCTTACATCACCTGTTACTTTACAAACCGCCAATTAATTGTATTTATATAGTTTTACAAACGTAACGATCCCGCCGGTGCTGAGGAGCAAGAAGCAATGGAGAATATGTTCGACTCATTGTGTTGTGCGTTGATGGAGCCAATGAACAGGGACAAATTCTTGCGCGGTGAGGGGTTGCAATTAATGAACCTTATGCTTAGGTATGTTATTTATACTCACTTTTAAATTACATTTAACAAAGTTATCTATATAAAATTGTTTTACAAGCGAAAAAAGATTGCCAGACATGGAGTTTCAACTCACATTGGGGGTGTCCACTTTGAAAAAACATCGATGTTTTTATCGATTTGATAAATCGAAACTGTACATCGATGCATTTCGATGTATCGGATGAAAACATCGATGTTTTGTAAACATAGAGTACTTTTTCTAAAATATATTACAAATCTAAAGTCATATCAAAAGTGATATTTCCAAAAAAAAAAGGTCTTTTTTGTGGCATTTATACCTATTCCAATCCCTTGTAAAACTGACTTCTAAAAAAAAAAAGGTCTTTTTTGTGGCATTTATACTTATTCCAATCCCTTATAAAACTGACATCTAAAAAAAAAGGTCTCTTTTGTGGCATTTATACCTATTCCAATCCCTTATAAAACTGTAATTTATTACATAAACTTGAGTTTTTGTGACATTAACTGGGCTGAAAAAACATCGATACATCGAGTATTTCGATAGCTTTTCAAAACATCGGATCGATTGGATGTATCGCATTGTAAACATCGATGTTTTCGATGCATCGATGTATATCGAATATCCCTAACTCACATTTACTGGCAGTTCATTCCAATCGTCTTATCGACATAGACGAGTGTGACCTAACGTGTAACAAGCTGATTTTTCTCTTGTTTCTTCATCGACACGGCAAATATTCTAAGTTCTGGGAAAAAACACATGTTCAATATTGCTTCCTATGCCTCGAACCCAGCAGTGAGACTTATTTAATCTGGTAAAAATGTTAATCAATCAAGTTAAAAATCAATCAAGTTAAAACCAGCACTATATATCAATATCCAAAGTCATACAAAGTCCTTTCCACGGGGAGAAAATGTCATAATCGCTGCACTTAGCAGGCATAAGTTACGCAAGAGAGTGCTGCTCTCTATTCTCATGATAAACTATTTCTCTGACGCAGTATGATTAGGACATAGTCCGAGATGGAAAATCAGCGTGAGGTCTTATAACTGCTGTGCTTAAACTGTGTATAATATATTCAAACCACTTGTTTATTGTCGATATAATCTTTTCTAGAGAAAAGAAAATGTCACGTAATGGATCTCTCAAAGTCCTAGATCACGCGTTGGCGGGCCCAGAGGGTCGAGATAATGGCAATAAGTTCGTAGACATATTGGGTTTACGTACTGTTTTCCCGCTGTTCATGAAAACACCTAAACGGAAACGAATATTAACAGTTGATCAGCACGAAGGTTAGTACCATCCCTACTTCCCTACTAATATATAAATGTGAATGTAAGTTTGTTTGTTACGCTTTCACGCTAAAACTACTCAACCGATCATCATGAAACATTGTACACATATTCTTGGAAGTATTAAAAGTAACATAGGATACTTTTTATTAAAAAAAAATCAATATTTTTATATGAAAAATAAAAAAATTGTTTGTCAAAAAATCTCAAAATCTAGCTTCTTCAACGTCATCTAGTAGTCCAATAATGAAGTTCCAACCCTGAGTATTGTAATACCGTTGCACTGTATTACCGACGGTCAAAAATAAAAATAGGGGATCAAAAACTTTAGGAAAGTAACCTTTTACGTGGGCGAAGCCGCGGGCAGAAGCTAGTATATTATAAATGTTATATGAAAAAGAAGTCTCGTAAATACAGCAGCACCTAGAAGTTGTCAGAATTTACTACTCTCGGCTCCATAGCAATATTGCTATTAAGCAAATGCTGCATATAAACTATTTACATATTGTTACTGGACACGAAATAAGTTGAAAAGAATCGGCGGTAACGTATAGATTACAAGCCCATGGAAAAAAATAACCTGTGAAATGAACCAACGTGAATAACGCTTAAGCTGGACTATATCATAAAATAACTCTGAGCGCTGTGCCGTCATTTCTAAGCGGTACAGGTGAGTACGTGTGAGTAAATGGAATTTCTCAGGTACAAATTAGGAATTACGACGATATTAATGTACGGCTTTTTTATAGCTCTATGATTAAAAAAAATGTCTAAAAACCTAGTGCCGTACTAAAGTGGTGGTGCCGGAAGTTTTAATTCGCCGGTAATGGGGAATATGCATGATTTTGTTTATTTTTTTAAACGTTTCTACTAGTTATTACATTACCAAAAATAAATATAACACATCCAAAATATAAACCATTAAGCTAAAAAAAATATTAAAATCACTCATTTTTGGGTGATCTAATCGCGGCTATTACGGCGCACTTCTGTGACGTCAGAATACACACACAAGTTTGAGATCAACAACGAAATGTTTGATTCACGAAGTTATTGAAAATTAAAAAAGTGAGTGTAAAGTTAACTTACTAGCATGGAAAAGAACAGAAAACCGTATTATAAATATTGTATCGTTCCTATGTGCCAAAATATTATCAAAACTGCACCTAACAAAGTATATTTTCTTATGCCGAGAAATGTAATAAATATGAAAAAAATGGTGCAAAGTCGATGAGAACAGACAATATGTCGTGTTTGAGCAGTTTATACTGTTGTGAAAATAATTTTAACGTAAGTAAACACATTAGAGAAGTGATGAAGTACATAAAAGAATTATTTTTCATTAATTACATGCACATACTTGTTTTATTAACAAACTTCGACGTACAAATACCTACCTAGTTTACGTAAAGTTCTTAAAGATATATTCTCAATATCTAATAGGTACATGGGTCATCCATAAAAGTAATAGGTATATGTTTAGTCATCTATGATACCTATGAATGAAAACATGTAACTATTTATTCTATTTTATTATTTATCTTTCTATTGGGTTTCAGATACAGAGAATTATATGCAATACAAAATAATAGCATTAGAACAGGGACAAAAAGTGACGTTTGTTAAGTCTCTCATTCGCAAGGATTAACACTTGAACACAGAAAACTAATAACTCATGAAATAACTGGGTAACGATACAAAATAATCACTAGAAACACCTTGATACCAGAAGACTCAAGTGTATGATGACGTCACGTTTTGAACAACCAATCGCGTCGCGTTTTAGACATTTGCGAGCGAATTTCAAATAAGCTGATTTTTGATAATTAAATTTCACTATAAAATAATGATGAAATTCAAAATTAATTGTATAGGTATGTTTTTTAAGCAATAAAGATTACAAATAAAAATATTTTGTTCATTTTGGTGTCACGTGCATATTCCCTATTGTAGAAGCAATATAGGTAATTTATTACTGTACGGCATTTGTGTAATTCTTTTTGTATACATATACAGATAATTTACCCATGAACGCTGTACATATACCGCCGTACTGTACAGTTGTAATTCCTCACTTGTACCTGAGAAATTCCATTTACTCACACGTACTCACCTGTACCGCTCAGAAATGACGGCATAGCGCTCAGAATTATTTTATGATATAGTAACAGCCTTCTAAGCGTTATTCACGTTGGTTCATTTCACAGGTTATTTTTTTCCATGGACTTGTTTGTAGTCTTTAGTTAGGTTGCTGTATTAATAAACTTGATGACATTTTATCTTATATAATACAGGAAAAGTGCTAAAGTATTATAAATGGAATAAAAGTGTTTTACATGTTTGTGTGTTCTACGAAAATTCCCAGTGAAAACTTAGTAAGATGCCACCACTTTACAAAAGACGACAACTTGAGTTACTGACACACAATGACTTTAGAACTAACTGTAACACTAAGTCGTAAAGTCGGCCCATGAATTAATTAAGTTTTTATTTTACAGAGCATGTGGTATCAATCATAGCATCCATGTTACGCAACTGCCAAGGTAGCCAGAGACAACGACTGCTAGCGAAATTCACTGAAAATGATCTTGAAAAAGTCGACAGGCTGCTCGAATTACACTTCAAGTATATGGACAAAGTGGACCGAGCAGAGAAGGAAATTGAGGTACCCACATATATGTACATAATAACAGATTTTTGTCTGATGTGTTGTTCGCCAACGCATCAGACAAACAGGTTTGATTAAGAGTACGCATAACCGTAGAGCATGCATGAAGACTGTGCTGAGCGTGAATGAAGCAATGGAGGTATGTCATGATCGTGGTTTGTGACAATCTGTAGTCTCTGCTTACCCCTCTGGGAAACAGACGTGAGAGGCTATGTATGTATGTTTGTCTGTTCTAAGCAGATTGAGACTAAGAATTGCACACAATTTACAAATTCCTCTCTGACTTCATTCAGTCTCTTCAATCTTCGCTTGTCCGTTAGGGATTTCTTAATACAGACCATTTGGATGCTAACATATTGAATTATAATCTGCATCCATACATCAAGGTTTCGACGTCCACTGTTAAGCGCAGACTTCTCCACGAGAGGTGATAATGTCAGAATCACTACGCATTGCAGGATGTTAGCTATCATACTTGGAGTTACAAGTTCTCCCACTTGTGTTCCCTTAGCCAATTTTTACTATTCCCACGGCAAAATAAGTTGTAATAATACACGTCCCAATTAATTGGACTATATCATATGGTGAAATATATCTTTAATGGACGGGATGTTGATTTATCATCAAAAGCAGATAAGTTGTCACACGCGTTATTTCGAGGTGTCTTTCTCTTGCAGTGACGTCTTCTGTTGACATCTCTCATCTATCACACACAACTGAATGTTTAATGTCACGGTAACATGTGGTGGCTAATATATCAGTGTTAAATTGGTTAAGATACTAACTGTAGCGTCTACGAATACTACCGACCCTTACTTTGCTCGTGGATATCGTAAAATACGACTAAGAGCCTTATAACGACCTGGGCCAACTCCATCTGATACAATTGAACAATTACATTCCCAAGCAGGGTTGACATCTGGCAGACGGCCGGTCATAAAACTATTGCCAATAACTTACAATATGTAATATGAAAGATGAGTACATATTGTATCCCAAGAAATTGGGATAAGAGTAGGAGAATGATGATAATTGTAAATTTATATCAGCAAATGACGCTAACAATTTCACCAATTCACCTACCCTTTCTTATTGCAATTACTCAGCTACCATTCCTACGTATAACGTAACAAGAATGGGCTTGGTTCGACAGTTTATATCTCTAAAGTACCTCGCAATACAAGGATTATTTCCATAGTGCAATATTGTTGACTTTAAAGAGAAAAAAAAGTAATCATCTTCTTTAATTCTAGCAAGAAGCAGAAGAATTGGATGATGATGCGCAGTATTTGAAACGACTATCTGGTGGACTGTTCACTTTGCAACTTATTGATAGAATTATATTAGAGGTAAGTTTTATATTCCTTATGTTCAAATACCTATTTATTATCGGTTAACGGTCACCTCCAATGGTAGGTAAATTACCACATCACTGCCATGCTTATTAGGCATGACACTTTAGGGTTTTATTTCAAGTATTCCTTGTGTTGCAGTAATGTTATTTGCTTACTTCTTATAGTCTTCTTTTACGACTGTTCAAGGATGGGGGACTTTTCCGTCCAGCGACGGAGTTAAAATACAATTTACCTATCTTCTACCTTGCCTGTTTTTTGGTGGACTATGGATGTGTCGCGCCCCGCCGAATCGGTCCGGGGTGACGGAAAGGCGGCGCGTGACCCCATAGACCCACCGTAAAACTCCTCTCTTCGCCGTGCGAGCGGACCACCGGTACTCGATTTTTGACTTCGGTGGCCCGCCCGGCGGTTTACCCTCGGAGGTTCCTCTCGTCGACGCCCCGACAGATTTCGCCGTCTGGGCGTCGCCCTCACGCGGTGGCCTCACGTCGGGTGACCGGACAATTCCCCGGTCCGATCACCCGAGGCCTCGGTTAGGGCGGCATCAGGCGCAGATACCTTCTACCTTGCCTGTGGGTGTCGTAAAGGCCGTCTAGGAATATAATATGCATACTACACTTATGTATCCCTAGCATGCATGCATGCAGGGATATCTCTAGCAAGAAGAAAGAATCTCGAAATATTACCCCACACCAACCTGTCTGATCTGCGTAGTATAGTAGGTTAATTTCCCTCCTATTAAGGAGATTCGAAGCGAATAGTGCATGGGTTCCTAACCTAGAGATAATTACCCCCGCGGGGTAAAACCTGTATTTCGCAGGGCTAACAATGAGCTGGTTGTCTCAAAAGCCGAATTTCGAAATCAAAACCCTTTAGGTTGGGAGGAGTGGTAAAATCAGTGACCCTAGATAGGTCAAAAGGGTAACGGACCTAAAAAGGTTAAGAACCAGTGGAATAGAGGTACATATATATGGGCTAAGATAATGATAATAAAAGGACAAAGTGACGAATTGAATTCTTTGACACTGATAATTAATTTTAAATTAATTGGATGGATCCAGGTGTAATTGTATATGTACCTAGTCTCCTGCGATACGAGAGTTTATTTCTGAGTTTTACAATTTAAATAACTTGTTTGACTTATAAAGTCTATGAATTCATTAAGTCATATGGTGGCTCATAGTCAAAAGCCAGAACTGCGACAAGATATTAGCCTAGTGGGGTAATAAAAAAGCGAGTTGTAATTAATCTTGAATTTATATGTTTTTAATTATTCAATTATATATTTTTAATTAGGTATGTACCGCGGGGCCGTCGACCATAAAACAGCGAGTGCAACGTGTGTTGTCTTTGCGTGGTGGATCTCTGAAGATTATCCGACACGTCATGAGAGGTAATGTACAAATTCAAACACACATACGACGTTTATTTTAAGTGTTCCTTCTCTTGCATAGAGGATTTATGCTTATTACATCCCTTAGTCGTCTTTTACACCCACTGATAGGACAGGGTGTGGTTAATTGTATATTTACTGATCGTTAATTATATAATTCAAAGAACTGTTCGTGTGAAGAATACAATATCTTACTATCCCTTCTTTCCCCATGGGATGTTGTAAGACAACGAAGAAAAACAAGCTAATGACATTCACTACAAGATCAGACAGAGGGTCTTATACCCTCTGTCTGATTAGCGTATAGAGTAGCAATTTCCTACCACTGTGAACGGTCGGTCGATACATGCTCGCCGCCTTTAATCACTCGTATAACCTGCTGTAGCATGCTTACACAACCAAATAAAAGCCTTTATAGCATCCAAGATTGTTCTGCCAAGCGCGAGGAACAACTTTTATACTTCATAAAATTGTTTCTTAACTCACGCTCATATCCCTCAAATAATATATTTTTTTTTGGCAAATACCATTCCTGAGTGAGCAAAAGTTTTTAAAACTTCTACTAAACTAATATGTTTTCCATTTTGCAGAATACGCGGGTAACCTTGGCGACGATGGCAGTGATGATTGGCGACAACAAGAACAGCAACACATATTGCAACTTGTAGATAAATTCTAAATATACCATATAATTTGCAATTAAGTATTTTATTTAATACAAACTCTTCCGTGTGATAACAGAATAAGAATGCAGTTACTCACCCACTAACTTATTCAGGCGTGTCATAAAATATGATTAAGGGATATAATATTCATATAACGAAATGGGGCAATGCCGAACGAACGTCTGGTTAAGAAGATATAAAGTGGAAGGATGTAGGTACCGGGGGAGACCGAGACTAACCTACCTAGACCAGATCGGTCATGTACTGAAGGAAGGTGGAGTCAAGAGTCTCCATAACCGGCGAGCGTGTATGAAGAGAATTATGAATGTTGAGGAAGCGAGTGAAGTATGCAAGGATAGAGTTCTCTGGCACTCTGATCTCTCTGCCTATCCTGCAAAGGACATGGCGTGATGGTATGTATGTATATTCATATAACATTTAGACAAGATAAGAAAACTCGAAATAAAACCCTATATCAATATGTCTGATCGGCTGGGTATAGTAGGACCGGGACTGGCCACGGACGTCAAGGAATTAGTACCAGTGGCCATCCCAATAGCGCTGGGGAGGGGATACGGTGGGTTATGGGGCCACACCACACCCTTTCGTCAACCCAGGTGGAACAAATGGCGTGGGTTCAGACCTGCCAAAAAAAGGTATAGCCCCTCCTATTGTTAGTAAGTAAATTTCTCTACTATTGTGGAAGACACTAGCCCAATACATGGGACGTATATGAGTGGAGATGATGTTGAAATTAACCATTGGCCTAGTTGATAAAAGCACGTAACTATAACCGTAAGGTTTTATTTTTATACCTTCATATTTATTTACCGTGAGGTCTCTTGGCCCAAGAGACCTCACGGTAAATAAATATAAGAGTCTTGGGTACGTATCTGATTTTATACGACAACCTACTTGGTCCAACTCTATGCTAAGTAAAGAATATCTTTTATAGATCAATCATTTTTTTTTAATCTTTATTTTTGAAAAGAGGCTTTGTCGCTCAGTGACTACGTCACCCCCGTATACAAATAAAATATATATCTATACATTTTCACTTATTTAACTATCATCATCATTTCAGCCTATTGCCGTCCACTGCTGAACGTAGGCCTCCCTCATTTTACGCCACAGAGTGCGGTCCTGTGCCGCCTGTATCCAACGACGCCCAGCAACCTTCACTAGGTCGTATGTCCACCTAGTGGGGGGGCGTCCCACACTGCGTCGTCCGGTACGTGGTCGCCACTCTAGAACCTTTCTTCCCCAGCGGTTGTCGGTTCTTCGAGCGATGTGGCCTGCCCATTGCCACTTCAGCATGCTAATTCTTCGTGCTATGTCGGTTACACCCGTTCGTCTGCGGATTTCCGTATTTCGGATTCTATCTCGCAGAGAAATCCCGAGCATAGCCCGCTCCATAGCACGCTGAGCGACTTTGAGCCTGGTTATAAGGCCTACATTTAGGGACCACGTTGCCGTGCCGTACCTAAGTCATCACTGGTAACACACACTGGTCATAGACCTGTGTTTTCAAACACTGAGGTATGTTGGATGAGAAGATCTTCTTAAGTTAAGATGAGATAAGAGAGATAAGTTATGATGAGAAGATCTTCTTATTTAACTATATAATACCTAAATTACTTAACACTTTTAGCTTACTCTAATGTATAGTTCCACAAGTGTACTAGGTTCTTCAGATAGTGGGTATTCAAGGATACTATTGCACCTACATTTTGATCACTTTGAGATTTTATTTTCTGTCTCACAGCCTCGTTACGAACACATTCCCTGAGCACATGATGCACGTCTTCTATTATGTTCCAAATTGAACAGTTGGGTGAATTAGAAATTCCCATTAAAAATTTAAATTTGAAGTGAAACTTCTTTAGAATCGTTGTGATCTCAAACTCGATGAAACGAAAAAATAAGTCCATAGAGACACAAACAGATACCTAAATGTAAAGGATTCATCCGGCGAAAGAATGAGATAGAACACATTAGACGTTCTCGGTCTCCTCTTTGTGCGACTCTTCGTAGCATTCCCACTATCTGAACTAGATAGAGAGAGCGAGAGCACACGCTATTGGTTGATGTATGTAAAATAGATTTAATAAATCGTTTGCCAAAGTTTCACTTTTGATATGTGTACTTTGTACGCACACATAATTTTTATTTTGTGATGGAATATGTCCGGATTATGAGGCTACTCATAATCGTTACTATCTGTTTCCTACTCAGTTGGTGATAATCGAACCATGGGTGCCTAAGGGTTTGATTCTGAATAGTTCGGTACCAAATTCCTTTTGTAAGGGAACGTTTATCAAAGTACTTGTGGTGCACACATACTTACGCCGCTTACGTCGGTTTGTTCAAAAACTTCGTCCCTGCCCAACTTCTCATCACAATAAAGGGAAAATATTCATTTATAAGCAATTGGCATTCTCAAGCCATGTATTTTTAAGGGACGACAGAGTACGAGGTGCTTTGCAACCCCCGTATTCTGGTCCTTACGAAGTACTCGAGCGTGGGGACAAGACCTTCACAAGATCCTGACAAGACAAGACCTGGACAAGATTTTGTATTTTATCTAGTTTATATAAGTGGCTTTTTGCACTATTATCATACAGAAAACAACCAAAATCAAATCTGCTTCGTATTATAGAAATATACAGTCTCCTTAGATGCTTTGGATGGATGTCCCAATCCGACCCTGCAAGTACTTTGAAGATATTTAAAAATTTCAGGGTCCTTTCTCGAATTTCATTGATGTGTCTGCTCCATTTTAGATTTTTATCAAGCCCCACATACCCAAATATTTGACGCTATCAACTTGTTAAATACTTTGGTTATTAACTCTCAATGTTACACTATAGTTATTGGCACTTCTACGACAACCCCTGGTAAAAACGCAAACTTTGGTTTTATTGTGTGATATAGTTAAACCCAATTGCTCCACTAGTGCATTCAAAAAGCAAAGAGCAGTCTGAGTGTTAGAGATCGCGTTAGTAAGGTTTTTGTGAGTGCAGTACAACACAAAATCATCTGCATATTGGGAAACAAATACCCCTTCCCGAAATTCGCGACAGCGATTCATTACTTAATTCAAAACTTAATTATGCGTTAATCGTCGCCATTTTAAAAATGTCCAAAGGTTACATATAGTGGCTCCCACTCCAAGAGTATCTAAAATGCCGAAAAGTGCAGTTACATTGATGTTATTGTAAGCATTTCTATGTCAATAAAGCAACCGAAAGTAGTTTGACTCTCAGTGAATCCTATCTGTATACTTGACACGATTCTTGTCAGATTGTCCATGCAAGATTTTCCTCTTCTGAAGCCAGTCATTTCCTCAGGAAAGTATTTATTCGACTCAAAATACCACTCTAATCTACGTGTTAAAATCGAGTGGAATACCTTACATGGACAAAACATTAAAGCTATAGGCCTAACTGTTGATACGGAGTAACTATTCGAACCAGGCTTCAGTACAGGAATTATTTTAATTTCTTTCCATTGTGATGGTACAAAACCTGTTGAAAGGAATTTATTAAACAAGATTATTAATACACTTATGGCTACATCTGGCAGATTTCTTAACATTGAATATGATATATTGTCTGTACCAGGTGTGGTGTCTGTTAATTTAATAGAGTTTTTTAATTCCTGTATTGAAACTGGCGATGACAAACTAAGATTTTTTGTCGTGATTACGGGATTAGATGGAATCACAAAATCAGGTGCCAAATTACACAGTATAAATTCAGTTAGCTCACGTGAAATACTATTTGTCTGTGCCTTGTAGCCTTTAAACCATTTCATTTTCGTCCACATTTCCTTGGATGTCGTAACACTATCAATACTAGTACCAAATCTTCTCCATGCTTTAGAGCTTTCATTCCTAATCAGACTTTGTGCCATTTTAATTTTATTTTTCAATATGTCTAAATTATCAGGTGTGGGATTTCGTCTGAAGGATGCAAGCAAAGCGCTTGCCGCGCCTTTCAGCTACCGTTTTAGATATTTCTTGATCCCAGTATGACTTCGGTATGAATTTGGTTTTGCGTAGAGGACTCTAACAGACTTTTATAAATGGAATTAATTCATCTCCTGCTTTATTTATCGTAGTAATAAATTCGTCGTAAGCAGATTGATTGTCATCTGATATTGTCAACAACCTAAATTTTCTCTCTAAAATTTGTGTGTATTTTCCCCAGTCGGCAATCTTAAAGTTACGTCTCTTTCTGTTCGAGAGGGGTTTTAGAATATTAGTTTTAATTTTAATTAATAAGTGGTCGCTTCCCAAGTTCTCATTTAGGACACTCCACTCGAATCTTAAAGATATATCTGTTGAGACTAACGTAACATCGGGTGAAGATTTTTGTACAATCCCATTCACCAATTTAACTCTTGTGTGTGTGCCATCATTCAAGGAAATACAATGGTTGTCTATAATCGAATCAAATATTTGATTACCTCTTGCATCTGTCTTTATTGACCAATTTGTATGGTGGCCATTTAAGTCGCCAGTAATTAAGGATTTTCTATTAAACATCGCGAAAATTTGATCCCAATCGTTTGAAGAAGTGTTAGCAGATGGTGGACAATATAAAGATAGTATATGCTCCAAGTGATCACAATTCATTAGTTTTACGTGGACAATCTCAATTTGTGTGTTTGAAAGTGTAGTACATTGAACTGCCTTGATCGATCGATGAGTCAAAATAGCTACACCTCCAAAACCATCATCGCGGTCATTTCGAAATATATTATAACCACTACTTCGCAATTGACTACCTGGGTCCAACCAAGCCAAGTCTCACTTATTAGAACAATATGAGTCTTCTCCTGAGCTAATAGTGTTTCTAGTTCCTTTCTCTTAGGGCGGATGCTTTGCGCATTCCACTGTAACATATTTACAGAAACGATGGAGTTGTAGCTGTCCATAGTTGTTTTAAGTAATTAAGACAAGACCCTTCAGATATAGATTGCTTTATAAAGGATATTAGCTTACCAATAATTATATTTATACAATTTTTAATCTTGTCCTCCCACGAATTATTATTGTCATAAAGAATCACTTGTATTTTTTTGAGTAGTACCTACTTGCCAAGAGATTTTGTCCTTATATTTTGATTTGTCTCTTTGATTTTGGTAATCTTCTTCCACCATCACATTTATCTGATCATAACTAGCCTCCGATAAGCTATCAAGTATATCGTCTTCCCTTCCACTAATTCTCCGGTTTCTTTTCTCTTTAGATTTTCGTCTTATATTTCTTCGACTTTCCTTCGGGGTCTTTGCATTGAATGTAACATGATTTAACACTGGTATACCTGTATCGGTTTGAACATTGTCTGCAATTATTGGCTCGTTTTGTAATGGTGATTCTAAAGGAAGTTCCGATGGTTGACGCGAAGGTGATACATATAGGGTAAGTGCCCTCTTGTAAGAGCAGTTAAATTCTGCCATCAATCCCCTTATTTTTTTTTTCTCTTTTATAAACATTGGACAGTGTTTAGCAATGGTCATATATGTGCCGCCACAGTTATTGCATAGAAAAACCGATGTTTCAGTTTTCGTGATTCTTCGTACATTTCGGGCAATTATCTTATTGGAGGGACATATTTTTAGCGTGTGTCCAAATCTCCAGCACCGGGAGCACTGCGTAACAGGAAAGACGTATGGAACCACCGATGCTCTGTAGGTATGCGTCCGATATATCAAAACGAATCTGAAATCGGATTTCAGTCAGAAATCGTATCGTATCGATATTCAACACTATACAAACTGATTTTAGAAAACGTATTTCGGCAGAAACTAAATCAACACATATCAAAACAAAACGACGAAAACGCAAACTAATAATAAATCTAATCATCGCGCAATCGTTTTCTATTGCTAGTTTTGCAAACCAAACCAATATTTGAAAACTTACTAACTATCTCTTTCACTCCACTAAGCGATCGCTTAGTCAGAATGAGAGAAAGCGAATTTCATTAAAATTCGCCTCCTTTCATTCTAACTAAGCGATCGTTTAGTGCAGTGAAAGAGATGGAGAGAATTGCGGTTTCTAAGAAACTAAGAATGGCAGATTGATACGAAACAGAATTATACGTGACAGGGAATAAGATCTATATCAGAATGCAACTACTTCCATGATAATATTACGCAATACGTTTAAGTTTTGCGTTTGTTAAATAGATTTTTTGAATTATTGGAGAGTTTTGATCCACACTTGACCTTGGTGATACGTGCAGTGTGCGCGTAATGTTATTTTTGTGTTCTCGTGAACTATATAATTATATAGGTATTTTATGATTCAATACTATACTAACGTATGTTAGTATCGTACATACGATTTGATGATAAATAAGAAATAACTATTAAATGTAAAATGGTAAGAAAAAAACCATACTAAAAATGTACATTATATAATATAATCATGAAATCATTGTAAATATGACGATTTTTAAATACGCCAGAAAGTTTTGTATCACACTCAAAACAAAACATTTTTGCTAGTCTAGTACTCTAGTTAAGCCTAGATAAAGCATGAAGGAAAATCGTACACCTAAATCCAATCAACAAAGAAACTAAAGAAAAATATTTTGAATGCGTTTGTTCGTTTGCGTTTTTCGTTTGCTACGCTAAAATAACTAAAACCATCGAATATCGATCGAGACTAAGGTAAATCCGCTCCGACAATCGCTCTGGAAATCGATTTCTGAAATCGGTTTTTTAAATCGATTTCAATATCAGAAATCGAATTTGTATCGGTTTGCGTAAAAATCTGAAAACGCCCATCTCTAATGCTCTGGTCTCATAGATGTATACATAAGCTGGTAAATGAAAGAAGGTGGATGAACCTTTGAAACATATTCTTACTGCTTCACTAGACTCCCAATGTCCATCAGCAGAAATTTTACGTTTTAATCTCCTAGCTGCTAATATACTTGTATCACTGCTAAGGCCCTGCATTATTTCTTCTTCGCTCAGATCTAGATCGACATCTCGTATTACACCGAAGAACTGATTAATTTCCATCTTTTTATGGCATTTAAATCCTCTTTTCTCAAAAGATTGACAATTAATCAGTGACTCCGCACTATTTCCGTCACTAAATTGGATCAATACTTTATATGGATTTACGAATTGAACTCTTGACACATTTTGTATACCTTCCGATTTCAGCGTCTTAGCCAATCCAAATTGTTTACGTGTTTTTCCTGTACTAGTTACACATACCTCGACCTTATCTTCTGGAATTCTTGTTAAATCGTCTCTTACCGATCGTCCAAATCGTTTTGCCTTTCGAGCCACAGTTGTCCAGATTTCTTCTTCATTTATCTCTATATTTCTCTTTGAAGGTCTTTCCGACTCCATATTAATCCCATCTTCCGTAATACTCGTCTGACTAACATTTTCATTACTACCTGTCATCTCACTTTCACTGTAGTTGGTAAATCTAACATTGATATTCTCCATGTCTACCTCAGCTTGGGCATAGACAGAATTAATGTTTATAAATACATAGCAAACTAATCACATCATAAATAAATACACGTATGTGCGGCGCTTACTGGATATAACCGGTTATTGCACAAAGAAGAATAAAAATCTACTACGCGTCTATCGATAAGCGCCCTCGCGCGAATGCCTAGATCAATAATATTTTTTTTTAAAAGTGTCGGATTAAGAGACGGGTAGTGAGAGCGATCCTTCCCCGGTCTTTTATATCAATAGATGCACCTCGCAATTTGAAAACCCTTAAGATGCCATAAAGTATTTCCCAACACAAAATATATTCGAAGGTCATTAAGCTTTGTCATCCTGAGCCCTTAGAATTTAATAAAGCCCTAAGCTAACCCGTCTCCAGTATAGCAGACAATCTTCTTTCCCCATTTTAAAGAAAGTTTATGACCAATATTGGGTCATCATCATGAACCTTAAGATGAGAAATGATTACACCTTGGAAATAAGATGATTATCCTATAAAAAAAAAACCATAAACAATTAAATAACTTTATTGAATGCATAATGTTATACTACCATTAAAAACCTCACTAACAGTGGAACAATATAACAAAATAAATTTCAAAAATGTATCATTCAAAATGTAAAAAAAAAAATAATGCACAATTAGTATCACTAACTACCACTTATAAAAAAAATATTAACAAATAATAATTTTGTGCTCATTATAAATCGTAAATCCGCGCCCGTCAGGCATCATATGGTATTTTTTCTCACGTATTAAAATTATAACACAGATAAGAGTCCTGGTCAGATAACAAACAGTAATAATTTTGGTTATATTTTCAAATAAAATTAGATATATTACTTCATCTCTTTCATATTATGCAGCAATATAAAATGGGTAATTTATTGCATCACTGGTCTAATTACTGGATGTTGCGTTATACAATGATAGCTTATTGGAACCGCTATCACAACATTTCAGAATTAAAATTAAGTAACTAGCAGAAAATCGTTTGAATCTATAAAAAATCACACCAATTAGAAATTTTACACCTATGTAGATGAGAATAAATGGTATCTCTAGTTTTCTCTCCTTTCTTTAAGTACTTAATATCTCCATTTTATCGTTGTATTTTATAGCAAAATTCATTTAAAATAATATACCTATGCATACAAACAACTTATTTCAAAAAGTGCAAATAAGCGATAAAATTGTTTACATAAATAAGTATTTTGTGCATTTCGTCATGACTTTTCTTGTATTTTTGAATAGGAACTCAACAAAGTTAAATAGCAAATATAATAATTTACTTTGTATATATAGAAAGTTCTAATATATTAATATATACAGGAGAGATATAATGAAATAATTATCACACAATTTGTAGAAATGCTAGGATGCTACTCACACAATAATTTAAAATCAATATTCACAATAAATTGCTCCTATAATTTACCTTTGAATAGTTTAAACCTATTGAAATAACAAACGTGCCTGAGTTTAAACTACCTACATACAACAAACCGAAGTAAATATAACAGTTGCATAATTAAAACAGTAAAATAGTATATATCATTTTCTTATCTTTCATCAAACCATACATTATTTGGTAAATAACGTCATCTGATTTGAAACTACAACAATGGTAAATAAATGCATGTGGTCATTCATGTAAAAAAAGATATATCTTCAAAAATGGATACTTAAATACATTTATGCTAAAAATCAATCATTCTTAAACGATCTTTAATGTGGTAATTACGTTCCAAGAGAATCTTTTTCAAACAATACAATTTCGCCATTTTGGATCGTCGCCCTATGATATCAAGTGGTGTCACTATGCAATGAACCCTCAATTTAGATTTATATTAATTTTTAAGGATATTTTTGAGTATCTGAGTTTATATTTTACAGTTTTATATACCAATAGGTACGTATAGTATGTTACCGATATACTCGATTTTGAAGCGAGTTTTAAACTTTGGTTTTACATTTCGTAAGACAATAAACATTTGAGAATTGAAGGTAAAAGAAATATTTGACCTATCACTGTAATTTGCCAAATGAACGTCTGGTTAAGAAGATATACAATGCGAAAGTGAAAGGATGTAGGTACCGGGGGAGACCGAGACTAACCTACCTAGACCAGATCGGTCATGTACTGAAGGAAGGTGGAGTTAAGAGTCTCCGAAACCGGCGAGCGTGTACGAAGAGAATTATGAATGTTGAGGAAGCGAGTGAAGTATGCAAGGATAGAGTTCTCTGGCACTCTGTTCTCTCTGCCCTGCAAGGGACATGACGTGATGGTATGTATGTACTGTAATTTAACCAAAAAAAAAAATATATATATTGAGGTTCTTCGAATGCCGAAAGCAATTATTATTGTAATCGGAACGACGTTATTATTGACAATGCTCAAATAGGTCTGCCAAATTCTTTTAACATCGGTTTGTAAATCAGAGTTCTAAAGGTCGAGTTAGTCGGCAACAGGAATTTTAAAACTAATAATACTACTTCAAATCTAAATGCATTCTATAAAAAGATAACATATTATAGGTATCAAGCATTATGCATCTTTTCATAAATTTTTAAGTCTAAAACAATTTAAAGCAATTTCTCTAAATGAAGAAATTTCTCTAAAGCAATTTAAATATCGATGTATCATGTTGAATGACACATCAAGCAATGATGTTATGAGTCATATATTTTGCCTTAGATGTCGTAGTGAAAACGTGCATAAATTCATTTAATGCTATTTAGCTGCTATAGTTTATAGAATAATGCAATTATAGATAAACTTGTCGAGTCCAAATAATATATTTGAAGTTCTCTTGTAGTCGCATAAACTTGACTCTCTCAAGGGACTGTTAGAGTTAACGTAATTACGTATACCAACGCATGCTACCTTTTATTAAGTGTAAACTCCGTAGATAGAGAATAGCGCATCAATTAAAGATCATTAGATTAATTAAATTAATTTGATTAATTAAATATCATTTGATTAATTAACGATCATTTGATTAATTAACGATAATTTGATTAATTAAATATCATTCGATGAATTAAAGATCATTTGAGTAATTGAAGATCATTTGAATAATTAAAGATCATTAGAATAATTAAAGATATTTTAGTGAATTAAAGATCATTTGATTAATTAACAATCATTTGATTAATTAAAGATCATTTGATTAATTAACAATCATTTGATTAATTATAGATCAATTGATTAATTAAAGATCATTCGTTTAATTAAAGATCATTTGATTAATTTAGATCATTTGATGAATTAAAGATCATTTGAATAATTAAAAATCATTTGATTAATTAAAGATATTTTGACTAATTAAAGATCTATCGATTAATTAAAGACCTTTTGTTTAATTAAAGTTTCTTGTGAATAACGAGGATTTGTATTTGTCCGGGTTATAAACATCTTGCAAGTTATATGTAAATGCCACGTCTATTTAAGGGAATATACCCATACTACGCGACCTGTTCAAAAAGGAAGAGGTTGCTCCAAAATACTAGGCTGAAACAAAATTGATTTTTTTTTATACTAGGAGTAGTCAAGCGAGGGAAAGGGGTAAAAATATTTCACAAAATGGGTCACGTAGTAAGGGTACATTATCTACATATATTGCTGAAATGTCTAATGTTTATCGATAATGGTAGCATTCGCTGAAAATACGCTGAAAATACACTGAAAAGGAACATCATATGACATAGTATTCCGACTCAACTGTTTGTATTTGTATATACAATACAATAACTCTTTCTTGCATACAATTTATAAATACAGGAATAAAAAAAAACGTTTGACGTTGATAAAAATTAGGTGGTCGTATCGCATACTGCGATTTGTTCAAGACAACTTTAACCTTGTATATATAAATATACAGGGTGGAATTGGACCGCTCCCGAAAACAAAGACAGGTAAACCCTACTAGTCCTACTTGTAATGATAGGCTAGAAAAAAAATTCAATTCGGATAAAAAAAAAAAATTTTTTCACACGATGTCGTTGAACTCGTGAACATATGATGGTAAGTTTTGAATAGATTGCGTCTTTTCTCATCTGAGTAAAGTTACGTATTTTTATGGAATTATCGTTACATGGCACTGTCCTAATACGATGGTGTGAAAAAAAATTAAATTCGTTGTGAAAAAAAAAATTTTGCATCCGAATCGTTTTTTTTTTCTAGCCTATCATTACAAGTAGGACTAGTAGGGTCACCTGTCTTTGTTTTCGGGAGCGGTCCACTTCCACCCTGTATATCTTTCTTCAGTGTTTAACAATCCTTTCATTCACAACCATGCTTTTTTACAGCAATCTGCAGTATCATAATCATACATATTACTTGCTTGCATTGGAAATGTCTTATTTTTTTATAATGCATATCATTAGAAATATACTCGCCTGATAATTTAGATATTTTAAATTAAATCAATAATAAAAATCCCTTTTTAAAAAAGTAATTTTAAATTTCCTCGCATTAGAATCCATCTGATAAATATATTTTCTATAGAATATTTCTAATTCTGCATTTACAATTATCATCTAAGTTATAACTAGAGTCTATTGTGTGCTAATATAGTATATAGTTTGCGAGATTAGTTTTAAGACTAAGATAAGGTCACATCGGGATGTTATAATCCTAAACTGTTTTAATATTAATAATTAAATTTATATCACCTTTTTTAATGCTTATAGGGTTCGTCACAAGATAAAAAGTCAACGTTTAACGTCACCGACATTTAGGAATGTAAGAATAAAAACTAAAAAGAATTCTCGTACCTTGTGAAGAATATTATACTTTTACCGCTCTGGTAATAATAACAATCATGGGCGAACAGTATATTAAGTCTACTCTAACTTTCGATAAATTATGATCCAATTTAGTTAAAATATTGTTTTACAAAAGATCGAATATTCAAAAATATAGAAGTATAGACGTCTCCAGCTGAATATCGTGGTTGCGATACCCACACAGGACTATTTTTTAAGCGATCAAAACCTATTTTCTGCCGTTGTAACATGAAATCGTTAAAAATATTCAATAAATTTTAAAGTTTACATCAAAAGTATCTGCGCATACCCGTGCACATAGACTCTTGAACTGAAACAAGTTCTGACTGAATATGCGCGGTGGCTGGCTTATAAATTTTATAAGCTGTTTATAATAATTGTTTAGATGGCATCTTCGTGCTAAAAAAGGCCTAACTAAGATGATTTCATATTCCTATATCATCTTTATGAAATTATCTATCAGTTTTAAATTTAACACAGTATCAACTAACGAGATCTAATAACTTAGTCCCATTACATAACAAATAACCAATATATTGGGCAGAGGCTTATATAGAAGTGCCGGGTAGGCCGTACCTACCCCAGTATGGTCTAGTGGCTACCCTAAGATGGGTTGCGAATACGAGAAAATACGAAATGAATTCCTACTATTAGTACTTTTTTTTGTAATAGATAGGCCTGTAAGATATACGCCAATGATGACGGGACCCTAAGATGGGTTGCCAACCCGAAAAAATACAAAATGAAATCTTCCGATTAGTCCTTTTTTTTGTAGTAGATAGGCCTTTAAATACTATATACGCCAATAATGACGGGACCAAGTCTTGACAGGATGACCGTCATATCACTCTTATAAATTTAACAGTTAGAGTAGACCTAGACTAATAGTATTTTTTTCATACTGAAATGAAAATTTTATATTTCATATATTCGCCGCACTGCCTGTCACTATTAACCACAAAGTGTACGCGCGCACTAGTAAATTCTGTTACCGTAATCGTTCGTTATTTTATCGACGTTTATTAGCAGCCGAATTGAACAGGTGCCAGGTGAATTATTTTAAGCATTAGAATTAGATCTCAGAAACTCGAGCGTTAAACAATGTCCGTTTAAAAAGGCTTTGAAATTGAAGAAATGTTAATCCGAGTAATATTTAGAGGCCAGAGCCAAACGCAGCCCGCTGATTTGTTTGTAGAAGTCGATATGTCGCAGCGCCACCTGGTGTCGAGTTACATCAACGAGGATAGATATAAACATATAAACCTTCTCCGTGAAAAAATACATATACATACCAATTTTCATAATGATCGGTCAAATAGTTTCTAAGTTTAGCGATGTCATACAAACATCCTCTTTTATAGATATAGATTATAAAAGCGAAAAGAGCGTATGTCTTACTCTTCCTCCGATACTAAAAGGCAACCGAAACACTGCTTCCACTGTACTCGATAGTGTTTACCCCCACCACTTTTGCTCAAAGCCCTCCCATAAAAAAAATCACTTGCAAAAGTCAAAACTACCAGTGCGCGCATACATTAAGATACGTAAAGACATTAATGGCCGCTCTTAATAAATCTCGTTGAGTAAATAAGTAACTCTAATGGTATAATAACAATAATAAATAGGCAACACAAGTATTAGTAGGTACAAAGGCACGATGCGTTAGGAGCAATCTTTGCTCATCATCTTAGTGAACGCCTTCGGAATGTCTTCGTTGGTTTTGGACACGTTACTACCGCCGAGAAGGGTTGGCGCCGGTATCGTGCCCATTTGTATACCGTGCGCAGTTTTCAATAGATCGTAGTTTATTTTTTCAGAGACCACCGAATCTTTTCTGCAAGCAACAATAGTAATAAATTTAATGGGGAATTGAACGTACCGTGTAAGTCTGTTAGTGTTTTTTTTTTCTATAAAAAATTAATATACGAAAAAAAAAATACGAATACCAATAATAAAAAATCTTGTAAGCCGAATCCAAATTCATGCAATAAAATATTTTTTTATCATATTCAATGTACTAAAAATTTGAATTGAACTTTTTACGTTGGTCTCGATAGATAATTTAATTAAAATTCAAAATTTGAAAAATAGTGCTTTGAGTGTTACAACTTTGTAAATATCAACGATACGAAAAATGTATTGCAAACTCTTTTACAGTGCATCAGATGGACTAAAGAAATTTTTTATTTAACTTTTTCTCTATTCAACACTGTTAAATTTTGACAAAAATTTGATTATTTTATGTAAAATTAAATTGCCAATAAAGTTCACTTACTTTAGGGAAATAAAATTTCTTAATATCTAGCTCAAGTAAATTATATAAAACAATTTTTTTGTATTATTTATATGAGAAAAATTCAAGTTCGAAGATGGATCTATAAAAATTTAATTTCGAGCCCTCATTTTAATGGAAATATTTTTTTTCGGTCAGAGAGCAAAGAAAAAGCTTAACTTTGTTTGGCACAGCCTAAAATAAATATTATGTGTGGAAGCAGCTACCGACACTGCCAACCCTTACTTTGCTAATGGATATCGTAAAAGACGACTAAGCACTTTATATTGACCTGGGCCAACTCCACCTGATGCCGTCTACTCAACAATTACATTCCCAAGTAAGGTTGACATCAGGTAGGCGGCCGTTGATAAAACTATTGTCAATAACTTTTGTAATATGTACGGTGGCAGAAGAGTATATATGCAACCCAGAGTAATTGAAATAAGAACAGGATAACGGTGATGATATATCATCATCTCAGATCACATATGTCCCACAGCTGAGCTCGAACCTCCTCTAAAATAGGAGAAAAATTGACCCACTACACCACGCTGGTCTGTCGTGTTGGTATAGCGTTTTATTTCGATTTTCCTTCTCTTGTATAGATGTTATATGTATATTTTATCCCTTAGTCGTCTTTTACGATCACCCACGGGTAAGACTCCGTCACCACACGGCAAATGATGATGATGATGATGATATATACATATAACTTACTTGTATTGCGGGTGTGTTGTAACAAAATCCCTCATCCAAGATGCCATAGTGGATATCTCTCCCGACGCACGCCGCTGGATGAGTTTGAGATACTGCTGCACCGAGCAGTGTGTGTCCGCGTCAACGTCCATCCCGGACAGATACGACTCGATCATTGAGATTAAACCCGGGTATACACCATCCTGAATAAAAATATTAAGTGATTAATGCCCTTCTTATCCCACATAGGCCCAATGTCGGCCATATAGAATCGTCGTGTCGGCGGTATAGAGTTAATTATTTCGAGTGTTCCTTCTCTTGCATAGATGTTATATGCATATTTTATCCCTTAGTCGTCTTTTATGATCACCCACGGTTAAGATAGGGAGAGGTGGTGTAGTGCATTCTTACTCCATCACCATACGTAAAGATGCAGATTAATATTTATTTAGCGTTAAATACTATAATAATAAAGTGAAGTTTTAGATTTTTTGAGCAAAGGCAGGTTTGTATCTGCTGTTTTTACGGTTTGGTTACAGAAGTTGTCTACTTAAGACTGCAGTCCTCGAGCGTGGAAACTTATGATTGAACACGCACATTCACATTTTCTAATCACACAGACGCATCGCACAGTATTAATACACGCACCCTAGAAACGAATAAATCTAATTGCCGGTGCTTGCATTAGTTACATATTTATTACACGCTTGTATTAGTAGAATCTTCACAGTGTCACAGAAAGCACACAATGTATTAGGCATAAGGTTGTCGCATCGCTAAGCCTACAGTGAGTAGCCGGCAGCAAAAGGTGGGATCAGAGTCTCAGAGTGTATGCTTTCTGGGACTATTATACACAGAACAAAATACTTAGAGAGAAGAACGACAACTTCATACTGTAGAATTGCTCACACGGTGCACACTAGCGCTCCAGTTTGCTTCATCAAAACATTCATAGTGCAGGTTACTTAAAAATGTGATTATTTCAAAACAATATTCAGCTATCGAATTTCTGATTGCTGTGTTTGCACAATACAATTTAGGTTCATATATTCGAATGTATAAAAATTGTGCGAATTATGAAATCTCTAACATTAAAAACAATAGTTCCATACAAGCTTGCAACTCCATTTTGATCATTTTTGTCAGTAAAAAATGAATAATTTACTGCATAACTATACTTACTACTTTATTTTGAATTTGACTTTATTTTTTTATGTTTATTTTATATTATTAATTTTCTTTCGGTTTCCCCATACCTACCTGAAATATGACTTCGATACGATTACGATAAGTACTTGCATAGTGTTTGATAATTAATTCGGTTTACAAAAATACATAATTAAATTTGCATATGTATTATGTACCTTGATCTTTTATTTGCTCGAAGAATATGAATTAACAGCCGTGTTCGACGCTGAAACTCGCAACACACCCTAAAGAAATTATCGCGAAGCTATGGAGCTCGACTCGAACAACTAACGGACGTGCTCTCACCTTGGATACTGAGACGGCACTGATTATTTTTCTTTGGACGTGTTTCATTATAATGCTGATTACAGAAAGTTTTTGTTTCATAGTAAAATGTATGGATGATTTCGGCTAAAAATCAACGGTGTTTAGGATTATTTTATAATTTTTTGTTTTAGATGAATAAAAAACTTGAATGGTGAATGTATTATCCTTACTTTCGTCTCACGATTCAATTGAAAATATTTACAAATATATCAACGAAATAGCCTAGATAGTTATAATAGCAAAGGTCTATTTCGATATTTTTGATCAATGTTGACGAATTTTTTTCTCGAAAGTTACGAATTATATTAAAATTATGACACGGTGTTTTAATAGAGTCATTTGTTAAGCATTTAAGATATTTTTTTAGTATCATTCAATGCAGTAAATTTTTAGATATATTTAAAACCGTAAGTGGCTATTCGCGCGTTTCTTATGGACGCGCCCCTTAATGTAGCTACTCTACATACATACATACATACATATCATCACGCCATATCCCTTGCAGGGTAGGCAGAGAGAACAGAGTGCCAGAGAACTCTATCTCTGCATACTTCACTCGCTTCCTCAACATTCATAATTCTCTTCATACACGCTCGCCGGTTTCGGAGACTCTTGACTCCACCTTCCTTCAGTACCTGACCGATCTGGTCTAGGTAGGTTAGTCTCGGTCTCCCTCGGTGCCTACATCCTTCCACTTTCGCATTGTATATCTTGTTAACCAGACGTTCGTTCGGCATTCTTTCCACATGTCCGAACCATCGGAGCATTCCCTTTCGCATCTTTACACCAATACTCTCTTTCATAACTACTCGCTCTCTTACGTCGTCGTTACGAATGCGGTTGGTCAGCCTAACTCCACAGATTTTCCGAAGAGATCGCATTTCGACCGCATTAATTTTACTTTCATACTCTTTTCTGCATACCCAACTCTCGCTTCCATACAGTAATGTTGGGACAAGCACTGCGTTATGTATTGCTACACGTGGCTTCTGGCTGAGGTGGTAGCTGCCGAGAAGTTGCCCCAACGCTCCGTTCACTCTATTTCCCGCATTCACTCTTCGCTCTATATCAGTGGTGTACATTCCATCTCGGCTAAATCCACATCCAAGATATACAAATTCATCCACTTGCTCAAGTACATCATTACCTATTGTTACTCTTACATCTGTTCTGGCTTCATCTCTTTCAAAGACCATTATTTTGGTTTTGCTCACATTCACGCGTAGACCCCTTTTCTTACAATCTTCTGTTATTGTGTCGACTAGGGTCTGCAGGTCAGTCGCTGACTGTGCCAGCAGGACTGCATCATCTGCATAAAGCAGAGCAGATACCACTGAGTCACCCATCTGGACTCACACATTCATATCGTTCAACCTTTGGAGACATTTATCCAGATATATGATAAACAGCCTGGCTGATAGAACGCAGCCCTGCTTAACGCCGATATTGACGTCAAACCAAGGCGACATTCCATCATCCAGCCGCACACAGGCTCTACAGCCCATGTAACTGGATTGCACAGCCTGCAGCAGTTTACCGTTAATACCATACTCCGGTAAAATGTCCCAAAGTTCCTTTCGTACAACCGTGTCAAATGCTCTCTCCAGATCCACAAAACTGCAGAAAACCCTCTGACCTAGGGCCAGATGCTTCTCCACAATGTTGCGCAGAGAGAACACTTGATCCATGCATCCCCTTCCACTCCTGAAACCTCCTTGTGTCTCACACAGTAAACCATCGGACACCATCCTCATTCTCCTTTCAATAATTTTACCATACACTTTTGCTGCCAAACTGGTCAAGCCTATGGCTCTGTAATTTGCGCAGTCATAACGTGAACCCTTGTTTTTAAACAAAGGCACGATGACTGCGCTATTCCAGTCCCCGGGAACCATTCCCGAGCTCCAACATAAATTGAGGAGCAACAGGAACGCCTCCCGGACACAGGAGCCACCAAGCTTGACCATCTCGGCAGACACCATATCAATGCCCGCTGCCTTACCATTTTTCAAACTTCTTGTCGCCCATTCAACTTCATCCATACTGATGCCATCGGAGGACGCCCTCTAAACGACTATTAACCTGCCCTTGAATTTATTTGATTGGAGATAGGAATGGCTGTTCTTTACAATACCCATTGTTGTTTAGGTGGTTTGACAACATCACAATATTTCAATGTATTTTTAATAATAATTCTGGTTACTACTTACCATCAATTAAGATACACAGACGGAGATATAGATTAAAAAAATTGCTTTAAATAAAGTCTTATAACAAATTACCTTGCCGTTAACAATTTCATTGATAGTCATTTCCATATAAACATCCGATCCGTCTGTAGTAGTGTTCGCGAGGCCTGCGGGAGCTCCGACGTCACATCGCCACCAAAACTTTTGACTGAGACACGCGTTCCTCCGCTGAGCTCGCTGCATATTCTCATCAACCTGATAAAAAAATTACCTCTATCATAATCAGAAACAGTCATTATCGTCATCATCCTCAGACGGTTATGATAATTTATATAGGTTCGGCACATCTTAGTCTAACACAAATGGAAGAAGATAAAAAACCATGCTGAATAATATTGACAAGTTTTTGATCCCCTGGCCCTACTCAACTTTAAAAACCTATGGCAATTATTGATAATTACATTCCCAAGGACCCTCCTTGACGTCAAGCAGACAGCCGGTCATAAAACTATTGTCAATAACTTTTGCAATATGCACGATGGAAGAGTGATACATATTGCGTTCATCATTATCATCATCATCAAAGCCTAAATATGCCCCACTGTTGGGCTCGGGCCTCTTCCGTATTAGGAGGGGAATTAACCTACTATACCACGCTGGTCAGACGTGTTGGTATAAGGTTTTGTTTCGAGTTTGCTTTTTCTCGCATAAATGTTATATGCGTTTTATATCCCTTAGTCGTCTCGTACGATCACCCACGGGTAAGATAGGGGGTGGTGAATTGTATTCTTACTCTGTCACCACACGGAAAGACATATTGCGTTAAGCCCAAGTAATTAATACAAAGAGCAGGATAATGATGACATGCACAAATATGATATTTTCTATACTATTCTAGATTGACTGATGCGAGATTTTTTTGTATCTCGTATAGCGGCAAACGAGCAAGCAGCGCACCTGGTGGTAAGTGTTACTGCCGCCCACGAACCTTTGTAATACCAATTGTAGAGTTAAGCCGTTGCCTACCACCCTCCCCAGAAAGTTGGGTTTTCGGCTCTCTCGCTTACCAGAAGAAGCACAATAGCACAGTGCCATTGCTCAGACTTCCATTTTCTGCGAGAGTGTAGTCCTAAACCGGTTGTTGACAGAAAACTGTTAACAATGGGTCCTACTACTACTGCGTCCATAATTAGTATCTAAAGTTGAAGTTAAAGTTGTCAATACTTTACCTTACTTATCGGCATAACAAAGTTGAGCTTGTACGATAATATAACGCGTGTTAGAAGTACAACGAAACAGACGTATGCGGCGTTCTCGAAGTCCGTGAGTTGGGTGTCACACGGCCGGAACTCCACACGCCAACCTATTGACGAATTCGGTGGTGGGGGCTTGAAGCGCATTGTCTGCCAATTTGTTGATTGTATATTCTGTAAGGTAAACATTTTTTTTAATACAACTGCCTGTACTAAGCAAATAATCCTTGTATTGCGAAGGACTTTACAAACACAATTAACGGACTCAAATTTCATCCAAACTCAACAATTTATGGGTCTACAAAGTATTGTCCCGCGTAAGAATCGAACCCAAAACACTTGGCACGTTAAGTCGATATTTAACTACTACGCCATATATGCTATCGGTAGTCGATACTTACATATAGATTATTGCCGCTGAATCTTCTAATCACCGATCGTATTCTAGTCGAGCCCTAATTTATTAGATTCATATAATATTAAAATGTATAATTGACAATAATTTGATAATAAAATGTACAATTGACAATAAATTGATAATAAATTGTACAATTGACGATAAATTGATAATAAAAATAAGTACTTCATCTACATTATCATCATCTAAGCTTATATACGTGCTATTGGCTACTGCTAGGCAAGAGTTTCCTTCTCAATAGAAAGCAAATTGAGAAACTATACCACGCTAATCAGACGGGTTGGCATAAGGTTTTATTTTGAGCTTTCCCTCCCTTGCATAGATATTATATGCATATTACATACTTTAGACGTGTTTTGTAAAACAGGTGTTAGACAAGGGGTGATGAATTGTATTCTTACTCCCTCACTACACAGATAAGTGTTTCGCCAAGGTTTATATATATATATATATATATATATATATATATATATATATATATATATATATATATATATATATATATATATATATATATATGTATATATATATATATATATATATATATATATATATATAATAAATGATTTTGAATTGGAACTATCTATACTTATATTCTCCCTTTATATGGACGAGTTAAAAATATTTATTATTGAAAGGAGAATGGCGTCCAATGGTTTACTGTGTGAGAGACAAGGAGGTTTCAGGAGTGGAATGGGGATGCATGGATCAAGAGTTCTCTCTACGCAACATTGTGGAGAAGCATCTGGCTATAGGACAGAAGGTTTTCTGTAGTTTTGTGGATCTGGAGAGAGCATTTGACACGGTTGTACGAAAGGAAATTTGGGACATTTTACCGGAGTATGGTATTAACAGTAAACTGCTGCAGGCTGTGCAGTCCAGTTACATGGGCTGTAGAGCCTGTGTGCGGCTGGATGATGGAATGTCGCCTTGGTTTGACGTCAATATCGGCATTAAGCAGCGGTGCATTTTATCAGCCAGACTGTTTATCATATATCTGGACAAATGTCTCCAAAGGTTTAACGATATGAATGTGGGAGTCCAGATGGGCGACTGAGTGGTCAGTGCTCTGCTCTATGCAGATGATGCAGTCCTGCTGGCACAGTCAGCGACTGAACTGCAGACCCTAGCGACACAAGGATAATGGAAAAATAATGGTCTTTGAAAGAGATGAAGCCAGAACAGATGTAAAAGTAACAATAGGTAATACTGAACTAGAGCAAGTGGATGAATTTGTATATCTTGGATGTGGATTTAGCCAAGATGGAAGGTACACCACTGATATAGAGCGAAGAGTGAATGCGGGCAAGAGAGTGAACGGAGCGTTGGGGTAACTTCTCGGTAGCCACCACCTCAGCCAGAAGGCACGTGTAGCAATACATAACGCAGTGCTTGTCCCAACATTACTGTATGGAAGCGAGAGTTGGGTATGCAGAAAAGAGTATGAAAGTAAAATTAATGCGGTCGAAATGCGTTCTCTTCGGAAAATCTGTGGAGTTAGGCTGACCGATCGCATTTGTAACGACGACGTAAGAGAGCGACTAGGTATGAAAGAGAGTACTGCCGTGCTAGAGATAAATCGACAAGTGCATGCAGCAAGTTCCTAGACAATAGCTCCTAAAGTTTTAAAAATTATTTCTTCGATTACGGATATTAAAATAATGGTTTTTTTTTTAAATTTGATGTATTTTTACCGTAGTTAAAAGTTTGTATTCTGTCTTTCATTGCTATTTAAGCACTTTAAGTAATAAATTGATAAAAAAAAGATATAAAAATGGGATATGACAAGGAAATGCGACGAATGTTTAAAAACAAATACTTATAATAAGCGTCGTAACACAGATAGTGCGCTTATACTATGGAACTTATTTTACTGCGCTTTTGACAACGAAAAATAAGTACTTAGTTTATGTAATGATAAGCATAACCGCCGTAACGTTGACATTTAGATCTCTTATGGTAAGAAACTCAAAGTACAAATTTTCTGTGCAAATCGCCGCAAGTGGCGATTAAAGCACTTACGTTAAGGAAAAAGACTCGTCAATAATAGGGATTGCATTAATATCAGAGCAGCGTTAACCGATACCGCGACATACAAGCATTTTTTTATAAACTGTCAATGACAAAGTTATAGATCTCGATACGGCGATTCCGAATATGTAACTAACTCAATTTGGTAAAAAAATGTTGGATAAGCCGGTTATAAAAAGCACGACAGAGTATTGGTGTAAAGATGCAAAAGGGAATGCTCCGATGGTTCGGACATGTGGAAAGAATGCCGAACGAACGTCTGGTTAAGAAGATATACAATGCGAAAGTGGAAGGATGTAGGTACCGGGGGAGACCGAGACTAACCTACCTAGACCAGATTGGTCATATACTGAAGGGAGGTGGTGTCAAGAGTCTCCGAAACCGACGAGCGTGTATGAAGAGCGTTATGTGTATGAAGCGAGTGAAGTATGCAAGGATAGAGTTCTCTGGCACTCTGTTCTTTCTGCCTACCCAGCAAGGGATATGGCGTGATGATATGTATGTATGTATGTGTAGTTAAAAATATAATCCCTTGCTTCCCCATGGATGATGTCAAAAACTGACTAAGGGTTCACCAATAGGATGACACTCCAATTAATACACTAGAAAGAGCGACCGTGACAAAAATAAAATAGGCTCTTATTTAAATGATATAATTACTTACTTCAAAATGATCCGTATCGTTCTCATCGTCTTGATGAACTTTCTCGGAGAGTAGCGACACAGTGTCTCTGATGAATAAGTGTGAGACGTGGAGCGCTAGTGGATGGTCTATGCCCCCTTCGCGTAGCCGCTGGTACAGTTTCTCATCGTGCACAATGTTTATATCGTTGAACCTAACATACAACATATTTTTTTGAAGTGACTTTTCTGTGAAGTAAAGTGCGTAAGAAAAAGTGCTTAAACGACTATCATATCGAATACTTACACGTAATCGTCAAACAAACTTCAAAGTGTGAAACGTGACGAATATGCGTAAGTTGGCGGTTGTTTAGGCTCTTTATCTCATGAACTTCAGTAAATTAAGATATACCGTTCTTCTGTCTCATAACTTTATGTAAATAAATGAATAAATGCCTTTTTTTGGGACTAATCCCACCACTGTAACTCCTGTAAGCCAGGATCCACAATGGTCTCCATAAAAGACACTAAGTTTTGACCCTCAAGAAGTCCCGGGAAACGCTTTTAATTGTCTTGGGACCGCAATTTTAATTAGAAAAGAAAAACAGGAAGAGTTGAAGAAATGCCACTTCCCTCCTATGCAAAGCAATCCTGCTTGAAGGCATGAAGCAAAATTGGCTAACAGATAAGAGGATGTACTGATACGTGAAGCGTAGCAGTACAGCACCACGGATATGACAGAGCTTATGGAGCCTATATGTGCATAATAAATGCATATCGATTTGAGTCAACTTCGCTTGATGCCGTCTGTTCAACAATTGCATTGCCAAGGAGTGACGTGAGTTGACGTCAGACAACCATCCGGTGATAAAACTATTGCCAATAACTTTTGCAATATGTACGATAAAAAAAAAATACATTACTCTGACCTCAAGTAAATTGTGATAAGAGCAGAATGTTTACGACAAAAGTATTGTAGTTACATTAGATACATTGTACATTCAATGTACATTAAAATTGCTTACATAACATTAAAATTAATATTCTTAAAGTTATCAGGGGTTTATTTAATAGCAGAAGGGTCATAGTATTGACAGTTTTCTGTCTACAACTCCGTTCGGAGTAGTACCACATTCTTGCGAAAAAATTGACATTTGAGCAGTGGCAATATACTGTTGCATTTTCTTCAGTGAGGGAGAAAGCCGGCAGCTCAATTCTCTGAGCGGGTTTGGTGTTTTTTTTGTATTGCAATGGTCCATGGGCGACAGCATCCCTTACCATCAAATGCGCTGCTTGCTCGTTTGCCATCATAAGCAATAAAAAAAAAACCCGAGCACAGAGCATCGAAATACCGAAACGAAACGAGAGTGGTGTAAGTCCACTTTTGAGAAAAATGAGCTATCACGTAATTCATGCTTAATTTAATGTAATTTTTATATATATATATATATATATATATATATATATATATATATATATATATATATATATATATATATATATATACATATATATATACATATATATATATATATATATATATATATATATATATATATATATATATATATATATATATATATATATATATATATATATATATATATATGTATATATATATTTAAATCGCTGAAGTGTTGTTGCGTCTTTTCAAAGTCGAATCCTGTAGCGTCCACCATTGTTAATGGGATTCCAATAGTTAATCGTGCGAATATTGTTACATTGCTGTCATATGAATTCCATTGTCGACGAGAAATTTTATTTAAACACGAAATGAAAATATTCAATTTGGATAATTCTCGCTGGTTTGTGGTGTCCGTTCATGATGGAAATCATGCGACACTGTGTATATTTCTTAGTTATCAATACATTTCTTCGATTTTCCTAAATCCATCTAAATATATGGGTATATCGCTTCCGTATATTATCTATACCTACATATAATAAAAATGTAACGGGTCGCTGTCTGTAAATGGAAGATATATGAAAAAAAATATTACTGGGACCTTTATCAACACTAATATAACACAAAACAATATTTTTTAAATTTTTTGTTTGTTTATCTGTTTGTCTGTGTGTTTGTGCACGCTAATCTCAGAAACGGCTTATCCGATTTAGACGCGGTTTTCACTAATATATTGTGGTAAACTTCACTTAACATTTAGGCTTTATTTTATGTCAATTGGTTTATAAAAAAAAAGTTATGTCAATTTAAAAAATGTTCAGAGAAAAAAATCTTTATTGATTTTTTTCAAATTACGTACAAATTATCTTCAGTAAAAATAAATAAACACGTGTTTCAGCATTTGTTGATTTTAACCCTCTGGGCGTGTAAATTAGGCCTGCAAAGCGGGTTAGATGACTCATTAAATCATTAGCGCCAAGCCGGATATTATTGAAGCTGGCAACTTGAAATTTTGACAGTGGTTTCTTTCTATGACGTAGAGATTTACTGAGAAAGGATTTTACGAAATTATACCTCTAAGGGGTGGAACAGAGTGGCAAAGTTTGTATGAAGAGAAAAAAATCTTTATTGATTCTTTTCAAATTACGAGTCGAATAAAATATTCTAGGGTAATATCCGGCATTTGTCAATTTTCACCCTCTGGTTGTGTAAATTAGGCCTGTGAAGCGGGTTGAACGACTCATGGTAATGAGTCGTTCAAACGTTTGGCGGTAGCCAAGCCGAAACTATTAAAGCTAGAAACATTAAATTTTGAAGCACTTTTTTATTTATGACATGGAGATTCAATATGAAAGGATTTTATGAACTCCGCCCCTAAGGGGGTGTAACAAAGCGGCAAAGTGTGTATGGGGAGAAAATTTCTTTATCGATTCTTTTCAAATTATGTACAAATATTCTTCGGTAAAAATAAATAAACACGTGTTTCTCTCTCCCTCTCCATCAACCCCGCACCAGTGCCGTTGTGGCGACCAGTTCCAGCGTGAGAGCTCACACGATACACATAGTAGACGACAATAGGTTCTGCCTAATAGTTTAAGATACAGGTTAAGTTTAGCTTCAAAAATGTTCACTCTATAACTCAAATAATAAATCATATCTAACGAGGTCGCAACTCTGCTGGTGAAACAAAACAGTCAAATAAAGGGTGGCGATAATTTTATTTTTATCCCATGGTCATACCGTAAATAGTATATTAATGGCAATATAATTTGTAGAATTAATAGAACTTTGAACCACCTTTTTCTTTAGTGACCGGCTATGGTATATAGACACAGTACCGGTGGCCCGCTCGCACGGCGAAGAAGAGGTGCTTGCAGGGTGGGTCAATGGGGTTGCGCGCCGCCTCTTCCGTCACCCCGGACCGATTTGGCGGGGTGCGACGTCCATAGCCCACCGCAAAAAAAAAAAAAAAATGGTATATAGACACACGCGCGCCGTACACGTACATCTACGTTGTGCGGGCGGGCCATCGCAACCGAGTATCATCTCGAGTCAAAGCCCTCATGCAGTGAACCTAAATACAGGTACTCATGCTTGCGCCGCCCAAAGCACCGACTGTAGAGCGTGTCAACGTAGAGTATTTTCTCTCGGACCCACCCTATTGCCTAATTCCGTTAGACAACTAACTCGCAGAATCAACACCTCAACGCATCCCAGTTTCTGACGCTGTTGATTATTATCCTAGCGATAAACCTTCAACACCTTGCATTGCTTTTTCTATTTAACTCTGTCAGAGATGACTTCTGCGTGGACGAAGTCGCGGGCAAAAGCTAATACATTATATAATTTGTGATACTTTTTAAACAGATCTCGTATACGCCACTTTGGTAGTGCACACCAAAACTAATTTATTTTATATAATTTAATGCAGTTTATCCTTCTTGATATCAGTGCTTAAAACAAACAAACTCTTCCAGTTTATGTTAACAACAATAAAACTAGGATATAAAATTAATGTCAGAAGAAATAATCACAAAATTACCTAGAAGAAATATTTAATGGTGTGGTCATCGCACTATTGAATGTGACGATTTAGTTTACTGATAAATGTTGATTTGATTAAGCTAATCTCAAGATAAGTAAAGACGTGGCATAAAGGTCTTGCCCGCGTCGCAACGCGGATTCGCTAAGCCTCCGCCAGAGCCTCAGCCACTAACGATTAAGGTGGGTCGTCCGCTAACAACGTCGCCGCGGTCCAGGAAACCGTACGGTAGCCCCTAATAGCTCTCACCGCCATGACTCTCTGCGGTCTTCGCAAAAGGGCTCTGTTGCGGGTGGTGAAGGAATCAGCCCAAATAGGGGCTCCGTACAGCGCCATGGAGCCCACGACTCTGGCGTATAAACGCCGGCAGGACGACCCGGGACCGCCAGTGTTTGGCAGAAGCCTACCCAACAGCGCGGCCGTCTTGACGAGCCTTGGAACGAGCTGGGCAAAGTGTGGCCCGAAATTCCATCTAGACACATCAAGGCTACATCAAGGTGCAGGCCCAGATAGCTCATCTGAGCCCACACTGGCACGGCAACCCCAGACACACCGATGTGTGCTCCTCGGGGAGGACCTCGATTCGGGCCATGAAATAGGAGGGCCTCGGTTTTCTCCGCTGAGACCCTCAGGCCCAACATGCCGATCCGGCCCACGACGAGCGCAACTCACTCCTCTGCCAATCGGACAGCTCCCCGGAAGTCGGGCCTCCTCGCCGTGACGAGGGTATCATCCGCATAGTAGATGAACTCCATCCCGGGGAAAAGCCGACCCCGTAGGAGCCAGTCGAATCCGATGTTCCACAGAGCCGGACCGAGGACCGAGCCCTGTGGGACGCCGCACTCCACCCGATGGCGACGTATGCGAAGAGAGCACGTGCCTTTCCTCGAGGTACGCCTCTAACAGCCTTCGGAGATACGGAGGCACTCCATGCCACCGAAATGCCTCCTTCAATGTTTCGTATGAAAGATTGTTGAAGGCGTTCTTGATGTCGAGCGAGACCGCCAGAAGAACCTCCTTTTGGGCCACCGCTTCGGTGGCCAGAGACTTCAGGCCGGCCAATGCATCGATTGTTGACCGGTCGCCCCTGGCCGTATTGACATCCGGACAGTCCCGGCCCGACTTTCTCGAGGTGCTGTACGAGACGGTCCACAGGCATCTTCTCGAAAAATTTAGCCGTCTCGTCCAGCAGCACCAGTGGTCTGTACGCAGAAGGGGAGTCAACTGCGCGACCCTCCTTCCGCAGCAAGCACAATCTGCCAGCCTTCCATTATTTCGGGAACTGCCCGGACCTCAAACACATGTTGAGTAGTTCCCGGAGTTCACTCTTGAGGTATTCTGCGGCGATACCGAGCACAAGCCCCGGGACGCCGTCCGGGCCAGGCGCTTTCCTTTTCCCGTGAAGTTGCGAAAGGGCCACTTCCATTTCTCGGTCGGTGATGGGTGGAATTGTGGTCTCCACCTCCATCACCGACCGAGGAACCATTCGAGGGGGAACATGTCCCATAGAACGCGAGAACAGCTCCCCCATTATCCCCGACAGGAAACCCGAGTCCATCAAATTCGATGATGGGAGTGCCACAGGCACGCAGTTTGTCCCGCGCCCGTTGATATGGGCGCCCCCACAGGTCCAGGTCGAGGCCTGCACGTAGCTCCTCACGAGGCCTCTCCTTCGCCTGGCTGATGGCCAGCTGCAAAGTCTTCTTCCTCGTCTTGTATTCTTCTCGCAGCTGACCCTCAAGGACGTCGTCCCGGTCAACTCTCTGACGATATCGAACGTAGGCACGCCGCGCCCGGTTAGAAGCCACCGAAGATTCGCAATCTCAGGTGACCACCAGTACATCTGACGGCGCAGCGGCCTCCACCGAGCCCTTGGCGTCGCCGTATCGCAGATTGCCTCAAGGGCACTTCTCATTTGACGTGCAAGCCCCTCTATATCTGTGAATAACTGTCCCGTCCTGCCCCAACGCTGTGCTATGGCAGACCGAGCCATTTCCAGGTCGAGTTGACCAATGGCCAGAGAAATAGATACCGATGATAGCGAAGTCTCGCCACCCTACCACAACATAACCATTGCCCTCTCCAGTGCAGAGAGGGGAGGGCCGGAACATCCTCTGGACAGAACAGCCACATCTTCGTTATTGTCCCCCACCCAATTGGGTGAGTGAGGGACAAAATAGGGCTCGCAGGCCACCACCAGGTGATCCGCTCTGGGAGCTTGAAGCGGAGGTCCAGGTAGACGCCTACCGGCTTCGTGCCACGGCGCGAGCCTAGAGTGCGCAGATCTCTGACAGAGAACTGGACAGAGTGATGGTGACAGCCTGGGGAACCTTGATTCAGCGATGAAGGGTAGATAGAATCCTCCGTAACAGGAAGACAAACAGTGGAGGCTGTTGGCCCACATCTATATCGCTGGATCAATAGACGACATCATGTTTATTCCTGCATTAGTATTTTGTGTGACGCAGTTAAATCACTAATTAAAATTGATAAAAACTTATTAATTTCTATACAGAAGCAACATTATCGACATGATCTATGTAAAAAAAACATCGAATATACGCTTATTAATATAGACCATAAAAAAATTAAAAAAAGCAAATAACGACAATCACGCAGTATTGAATTTTTTTGCTAACTCCGCCCCCTCACTCCTGTAATCCCCGCGATGGCCTTTTCACGATGCCATTTTGTGTGACGCAATTAAACTACTAATTAAAATCGATAAAAACTTTTTAATTTATATACAGAAGCAACATTATCGACATAATGACTGTGACCAAAATAGTGAATATACGCCAATAATATACGCCGCGCTGAGGCGGCCTCCCGAACTTGCGCGGTATAGTGCAGAACTAAAAAATACGGCAAAAATCACCCCAGTGACAAAATGGAGTCCACGCCAATATTTCACCCATGCGTTGTATCAACCATTTGGCGGCCTCTGGCTGAATTTGAGAGCTGGACAATCGTGCGTCCGTATAAATGATGCAACAAGTGAGTTGGATGCAACATCATCGGTAAAAAGCGCCATGTATGACGCAACATCACTTTGGGGATGTATATATATATATATATATGTATATATATATATATATGTATATATATATATATATGTATAATTTATATATGGCTATATACTGTGTATATAATCATGTGGGTAACCATATTCTCCCATCACAAAACCTTTCTTAAATATAACTATATTATTAATTACTTTTTCATTCATCTCAGCTCATATCATCATCATCAATCATCTCGGCTCATATATGTTCCACAGTTAGGCTCGAGCCTCCTCCGTATTGGGAGGGTAATTGACCTACTATACCACGCTGGTCAGACGTGTTGATATAGTGTTTTGTTTCGAGTTTTCCTTCTCTCACATAGATATTAATGCGGATTTTTTCAGCTCATATGTCCCACTATTGGACACGAGCCTACTCAATAACGGGAGGGTAATTGACCTACTATACCACGCTGGTCAGATGTGTTGGTATAGGGTTAAGTTTCGAGTTCTCTTTTGCATAGATTTTATATGCATTTTATATCCCTTAGTCCTCTCATACGATTAACCACCCCTTATCTTACCCGTGGTAAGATAAGGGGTGGTGAATTGCAATCTTACCGTCACCACACGGAATATCAATTATGTCTAATAAATAAATATCAGCATCACTCACTTTTGATTCTCCGGCGAGAGATACGAATCTATTGAATCATAACGTGATTTATTGATACGGAATTTATTATTCTTGAGTGGTTCGAGACCGCGCTCCTCACGCGTGCGACAGTCCACCGATCCCGATATCACGTTCCAGCGGCAGTCCACTTCGGTGAGGAAACCACGGTAGATCGGTGACGCAGCAGACAATGCCAACTGATGAAAAAAAATCATTCATTAATCGTTTAGTCAATCTTAAATTTGTAGTTATAAAAAAGTAATTAAAAACAAACAACTAAATATATGTGGTGAAGGAGTAAGAATACAATTCACCACCCCGTATGTTACCTGTTGGTGATCGTAAGAGAGGACTAAGGGATATAAACGCATATAACATCTATGCATGCATATAACATTTATGCACGTATATTTCATGAAAATATATAATTAAAAAAAAATCAGGAGCCCACTCAGTTTCTTGTCGGATCTTCTCAGCTTGTGGCTGCTTTCCGATCCGGTGGTAGATTAATTAAAACTAATTTTAAAAAATAATGTAAAATTGACAACATATGATTTATAATAAATGATTTGATTTGATTTGCAAGAGAAGGTAAACTCGAAATAAAACACTATACCAACATGTCTGACCAGCATGGTAATCAATTTCCCTCCCATTACGAAGGTAAGTATTTTCCTGCGTAAGAATCAAATCCATAACATTGGTACGATAAGTCGGTATTTTAACCACTACGCTATCTACGTAGGCAATCCTCTAATCCTTTATTATATTTAGAACAAACCAGTGCAATAAAGATAATGATTTTATATCAGTTAATATGAATTAATAGCAACTTAATATTATATTAAGGTCATCGTTGATTTCTAAGAACTTATTTGTAATAGATAACATTCGCACAGTCAGCGACTGACCTGCAGACCCTAGTCGACACAATGACAGAACATTGTAAGAAAAGGGGTCTACGCGTGAATGTGAGCAAAACCAAAATAATGGTCTTTGAAAGAGATGAAGCCAGCACAGATGTAAGAGTAACAATAGGTAATGATTTACTGGAGCAAGTGGATGAATTTGTATATCTTGGATGTGGATTTAGCCGAGATCTAAGGTACACCACTGATATAGAGCGAAGAGTGAATACGGGCAATAGAGTGAACGGAGCGTTGGGGTAACTTCTCGGTAGCCACCACCTCAGCCAGAAGGCACGTGTAGCAATACATAACGCAGTGCTTGTCCCAACATTACTGTATGGAAGCGAGAGTTGGGTATGCAGAAAAGAGTATGAAAGTAAAATTAATGTGGTCGAAATGCGATCTCTACGGAAAATCTGTGGAGTTAGGCTGATCGATCGCATTCGTAACGACGATGTAAGAAAGCGAGTAGGTATAAAACAGAGTATTGGTGTAAAGATGCGAAAGGGAATGCTCCGATGGTTCGGACATATGAAAAGAATGCCGAACGAACGTCTGGTTAAGAAGATATACAATGCGAAAGTGAAAGGATGTAGGTACCGGGGGAGACAGAGACTAACCTACCTAGACCAGATCGGTCATGTACTGAAGGAAGGTGGAGTCAAGAGTCTCCGAAACCGGCGAGCGTGTATGAAGAGAATTATGAATGTTGAGGAAGCGAGTGAAGTATGCAAGGATAGAGTTCTCTGGCACTCTGTTCTCTCTGCCTACCCTGCAAGGGACGTGGCGTGGTCGTATGTATGTATGTATTTGTAATAGCAAAATAGTATTCTCTTAGATAACCATTAGTAACTAAACTAGGCGTTTGTAATCTTATCAGCTATAAACTGCGATTTATCATAATGATTTCTTATGTTTACGCTAGTAATATGAAAAAAAAATAACATGACGGGGCGTCGACATGAGAGGATACCCGTGAGGGTAGACCGCCAGGTGGGTCACTGAAGAAAAAGACCGTGTTCCAGTAACCCACCCGCAGGGCGTCGAGACGTATATTATAGGACGGTTCTACGGGGTCATGTGTCGCTTTTCCTATCGCCTCGGACGGATTAACGAGGCGTGACGTAACATAGCCGGGCGCCAAAATAAAAAATGAAATAACACATTTTTTATGGATTTATATCGCGTTCGTATTTGCTTTTTACTCTCCCGACATTTCGAACACTGCCGTATTCATGGTCACGGGAGGATCCATGTCAAAACGACAGGAGAGAAAAATGCACAAATAAAAACGCGATAAAAATTTTGTAAAAAGTAGTTTTACTTTATATGTGAATTTACTGAACCTAATTGAGGGAATTAGATCTCAAATATTTTTTTGAGAGAAGCTTTATGGGTTATTATACCTTTATAGGTTATATGGCTTTATGGGCTATACATTAGTTATGTCCTATGTATACATATCAGAGTATGATAGAGAACAGAGCTCATATATATCTGCACACACACACTTGTTCTCTATAGTGTTTCCATAAGTTGTCTGGAGTCTATGGATATCAACGCCGAGACCAGTATAGAACGGTATTTCAAATAACTTACCATTATAGGACAGAGCGGTGCCAACTGGTCGTATAATGTACGTGCTTCATTGATACAGCAAGCTTGGAAGGTGAGCTGAAGACAACAACAACCCATACCGCAACCCATAGCGTCCATGTATATGCAGTCAGGTTTCGCAGCGTCGGGCTCCAATATATATGAATCGTCTACTGGTATTTTTGTATTAACATCGCGAAACACTATAAAAGATGAAAAAAAAATACAAATTATTAATCAACATAGTCCGAGACATAAGTTTTTCTGTGTGGCAGCGGCTACGAATACTACCAACCCTTACTTTGCTCGTGGATGTCGTAAAAGACGACTAAGAGCTTTATAACGACCTGGGCCAACTCCATCTGATGCCGTTTGGTCAATAATTACATTTCCAAGGAGGGTTGACGTCTGGCAGGCGGCCGTTCATAAAACTATTGTCAATAACTTTTACAAGAAGTACTATGAAAGAAGAGTACATATTGTATCGACCCCAAGTAATTAGGATAAGAGTAGGAGAATGATAATGATAATCTGATACACAAGTTCGAGTTCAAAGAATCCTTTTTTTTATTATTTTCTTTTATTTAAATGGTACAGAACAGCTGATTCTGAAATCTTATTGAATTTAAATTAATGGATTTTATTTAATTTAAACTAAAGCTGTTAATTAATTCTTTTTATTATTCGAAAGGAATATATCCAAGTTCATCATCACTATTATCATCATCGCTGGAGCATTCCTATAGGTTGATGATGAGTTCTTGGTCACAGATTATTTCATGAATAATCATGTTTATTTTATAAAATAAATTATCTTTTTAATATAATCGAAATGGTCTTATTAATATTATAACTGATGTCCGAATACTAAATTAACACAATTTACTTATTTTATAGAGTAACCATGTGGTTTATATAGGTAATGTATTGGTTTTACTTGTTTTATAAATAATTAATAAGAATGTTATCGATTCATGTTTATCGATTGTCCCATCTCTATCTTATTCTCAGTTCAGTATGATCTTGTACTTGCGTAAGCACCATACTTTTATCAAATGGTTACTAAGTATATTAAAACATATGAGGTACTAATTTTGGTGTAAATATTCATATTTTTATATTCATAATTCAGTTGAGATATAACTGGCACCTAAAGAATGAAAATATAGGCGATATAATCAATTATGGTGGGACCACGCTGTTAACAGTTTTCTGTCTACAGCCTCGAGCCGGTCCGTCCGGGGTAGTACCACACTCACGCAGAAGATCGACGTCTGAGTAGTGGCAATGTGCTATTACGCGTCGTTCGGTGAGCGAGAGAGCCGGAAGCCCAACTGGATGGGCTTGGGGATTTTATTGGTAGGCAGCGTCCCAAGCTATACCCTTGGTATTGCAAAGGTTCATGGGCGGCAGTGACACTTACCATCAGGTGTGCTGCTTGCTCGTTTGCCACCATAAACAATAAAAAAAAATACAAATTAAAATTGTAATAATGACGCGTATTCAAAATTACTTCATCGGTTTTGTCGCTATCTGTCACAGAGATCAAGCTATATTTTAAGGATTATAGTAAAAATGTTTTATACTTTTTAATTAAAAGAAATAACATGAAAAAAATAAGGTAACCCCCGTTGATTTTCTTATTGGATCATCTCAGCCTGTGGCCGCGTGCTGATTCGATAGTATCTGATTGAATTAATTCCAGACAAAATGTGTAATATGTAAATTCCCTCACAGGGCTTATGTATAACTAATAAAAAAAAATTGAAATTGACAATATGTAAATAGTCTCGTAAGGCTTATAAATAAGAGATAAATTGATTCCCAACTTTAAGTATCAGATATCAAGTACCCTATCGTAAATCACGACCTCGCAAATCACGTAAATGATGCAAGGGACGTTGGTAACTAACAAAAACTAGCTTGCTTCGGAAGTCTACCAAAAGATACTATGCTTATAGTTACTCTATACTCTGGGTTTCGCCTTCAGCAATCCTCGAGGGAATTAGATAGAGCTAAGACTGCTATTACTGTTTAGAGTCCGTATAATATAATCTTTATAGCATGACCTACACAAATCAATTATTAAAATATCAGCGACCGTTTAAAATTTAAAAGATTTCTCACCAACTAGGTACTATTTTCGCCTTATGTATGTGTCACCATAAAAGTTAAAAACACCAAATTACTCAATACAGTAACCTGAATCCTCAAAAAATATTCAGTAGGTTTTTTTTTCCTTCTTCTGTACAATATTTTGAAACGTATCTATTTATAGTTTATGATAATAATTTATTAAACCATCAAAATATTTCATTAAGAGCCCACGACATCGAGAACACAGATAATGCACTATTGCATTGCACAATACGCACGTGCGGTTGAAAGTACAAATGATGACTTCATAGAAGGAAACTAACAAGTCATTCAAATTAGTAAGAGGACAGTGCCTTATATTGATAAAATTACTGAGTATCGGTTTTCCTTTATGACTATTACTATGCAAATAGTTATTTGCATGTGACCACAAGGAGGTATTACAGTAAAATATAGGCAGTTTACCTACATCCAATTATGGAATTCTCCGATTTGTCTTTGAACTCTCACAGACAGGCCGTTTTGTTTATAAAATGCTTAGTGCTCCTTCTTTCTGCTCGAATGGCTCAATGTGTGAAAGAGTATGATTGTGTGAATGCTAGATTAGTATGGATAAGGATGAAAGTAGGTCTGACTCGTATTTTTGTTGTAGGAGTATATGCTCCTGTGAACGTGGGATTACATAACAGGAAATGTGAACAGGATGCAAGAGAGAAATTTTGGGAGGAACTGCGGGATGTTTTGAGATTATGTAATTTGAATGAAAAGTTGACTTTGCCAGGGGATTTTAATGTATGGGTAGGAGTAAGCAGAGAAGGATTTGAAAAGGTTATAGGAAGGTTTGGTGATCAAAGCGTGAATGAAAATGGTCAAAGTCTACTAGAGGTGTGCTTGGAATGGAATCTTTGTGTTACAAACACTATGTTTGAACACAAAAAGATCCATATGCATACACGTGAAGCAAATAATGTAAGAAAGAGTATAATTGATTTTGTAATAGTAGATGAAAGGCTCAGAAAGAAAGTACTAGACACTAGGGTATATCGCGGTATTGGTATTCATACAGACCACTTTCTAGTAATGACTAGAATAAGTGGTCTTATGAAAACGTGGCGAAACCGGATACATAACACGAAAAGTGTTCTAGAAAGAATAAAAGTAGAAAATTTGCAAGATGAGTATATTAGAGATAAATACAAAAGTAAACTGAAGGAAAAGCTTTTTCATTCGGCTGATATTTGTAGTATGGAAGAATTATGGAAGACCTTTAAAGAACAGGTGGTAAATGTTGCTACAGAAATATGTCGCGTAACTAGAAGAATGAAGGTAAACAAGGTGAAGAATATATGGTGGGATAAAGATGTGCAGAGTGTAGTTCGTGAGAAGAAGAAAGCCTGGGTAGATTGGCTTGCTGTCAGAGCCAATGAGTGAATGGAGAAAGCAACGAATGATGACATAGACATAGCCAAAGAAGCCATAGAATAAGAGAAAAAAAAGAGAAGTGAATGAAATTGTTAGAAGAAAGAAAGAAGATCAAAAAGACGAGTACGATAGAAGATTGTCGAAGGATTTCCAAACTAACTCGAAGATTTTCTGGAAGTCCATAAGATCGGCTCGAGGCAAAGCGCAAAATACAGAGTTAGTCTCGATCAGCGATAAATATGGAAGGACAGTGTATAGAGAAGAATGTATACTAGAGCGATGGAAGGAATACTTTGAAAGTTTATTTGAAAGAGAAGAGCCACAAAAATTATCATTTGTGAATGAAAGAGATTTCGAGGCAGTGGAATGCATAAGTATGATAGAAATTACAAATGCATTGAAAGGTAGGAGAGCGGGTAAGTCTGAAAGATAAAATTAGGAATAGTGTTATAAGAGAGCGCTGTGGTGTGAATGAAGAAGTAGTGACAAAGATAAAAAAGGGTATGCTGTGGTGGTTTGGATACGTGGAAAGAATGAGTGAAGAAAGGTTGACTAAACAAGTATACAAAGCGAGTGTGAGAGGGACGACTACGAGGGGAAGACCATGTCGTACTTTCCTGGATCAAATTGAAGATGTGTTAGTGAAAGGTCAGATTAAGAGTACGCGTAATCGTAGAGCATGCATGAAGACTGTAATGAGCGTGAATGAAGCGATGGAGGTATTTCAGGATCGTGGTTTGTGGCAATCCGTAGTCTCTGGGGGGGTAGGCCCCCTCTGGGAAACAGGCGTGAGGCTATGTATGTATGTATGTACTTCACAAGATCAAAAACAGCTTAAACTTAAATAGAAATTTCTTTTTATTGAAGTGAATAATTCTAATGCGACTTCCAACAAGGTTGTAACGTCGTTTACGCAATGGCACTAGAACGCATGCGCATAGTATACCTGTTACAGGCCAGCGCGAGCGTTAGCAACGAATAGCGTCCAATATTCCAAAGCAAGAAGGAGAGGGAAAGAAAGATACACAAAGGTAGAAAGTAGGAGAGAGAAAGAGAGTGAGTCGGTAGATCCCAAGCACATGCGCGTGGTATTCTTGCTATGACGAAGTAAACAGTGTGGGAGTCGTGAAATTAAAAATTGAAATACGTACTTATTGTTCTATTTTAATTTATAATATTCATTATTTTCATAGGTTTAAGTTTTCACTTCTGTCGGCAGTTCTCATGACTGCTTTGTGTTTTTTTTTTTAGTAAGCATCGCTTGCATAATCGTTTTTGCATTTAATACCAGTATAAAAGCTAAACAATTAATGATTAAATAAAATCTAAGCATATATGAATTAAAAGGAACGAGAGCTTTTGTTTCTAAGTGAATCTTTGCATGCGCTTCTCTAAAATAATGATTTAACGTGAAACTTAAAAGCTCTATTTAAGTAGTAAGTCTATTGTTTTCGAGAATAAAGGAATAAAAGTCTCATTGTTAGTCACGAACACTTCACCTTAATGAGAGAAAAATTGCTATACCTCACTGCCTAAACAGACGCAATAAAGCTTTTTGAACTTTTTTATCTTGCAGCGGTATTGTCTATTTCTTTCGTGTGGTGAATGAGAATTCACTACTCCCTTTCTTGCCCGTAGGTATTATAAAAGACGACTAAAGAAAATCTCTACTAGGCTAAAAAAAGAAGAAAATCTCGAAATATATGCCTAAATCAATCCATCTAATCAGCGTGGTATAGATTGATTCCCTTTCCACTGTGGAGTAAAGTTATGTAGCTCCTGAGTGAGTGATATAAAAGAGCTATATCACTCACATAGACACAATCTATCACTCACTCACTTTACCGCCGAATATATCACTAGCTCAGTTCTAGCTCATCGCTCACTTTCCATGTCGTGCGGCGTTCCATAGGGGTCGGTTCTGGAGCCGACTCTGTGGGACATCGGGTACGACTGGGCGTTGAGAGGGAGTCTCCCCCTCGGGCTGAGCGTGATATGCTACGCTGACGATACGCTCGTCACAGCCCGGGGCAGGACACTCGAAGAGGCGGCGAGCCTGGCCACTCTCGGCACCGAGGAGATGGTCGGGCGAATCGAGGCGCTGGGGCTCAGGGTGGCCCTAAATAAGACGGAGGCCCGATTGTTCCATAGGCCACGCGTAAGGCCGCCAATCGGCGTCTCGCTAGTCGTCAACTCCGTCCACATCAGCATCCAGGCCCATATGAAGTACTTGGGTCTGGTGCTCGACGGGCGATGGTGGTTCCGGGAGCATTTTCGCCGAATTGCTCCCCGGCTGGTCGGCGCGGCGTCCGCCCTTTCGCGGCTCATGCCGAACGTGGGCGGACCCAGCTTCGAGGGCCGACGGCTGTATGCGGGGGTGATCCGTTCTATGGCCATGTACGGCGCACCCGTGTGGGCGAGGGCTCTGAACGCCCAGCTCAGGGCTGTTCTGTGGAGACCCCAGAGAGTCATGGCGGTCAGAGCCATTCGCGGGTACCGCACGGTATCGACCGAGGCAGCATGCCTACTGGCCGGGACACCCCCGTGGGACCTAGAGGCGGAGATGCTCTCCGACCTCTACCGGCGGGTGACCTCACTGCGCGACGAAGGTGGCTCCCCATCGCTGAGCGAGATAGCCACCTGGCGCGAGGACGCCCGCCGAGACGTCATCGCCCGTTGGGCTACGCGGCTGGAGAGGCCTAGACACGGTGTCGTCACCGTCGAGGCTCTCCGGCCCGTACTGATGGAGTGGATGGAGCGGCGGCACGGAGTCCTCTCCTTTCGACTGGTGCAGGTGTTGTCGGGGCACGGATGCTTCGGCTTGTACCTGCACACGGTCGCGTATAGGGAGTGGACTTCGTTCTGCCACCATTGCAGCAGTGACGAGGACACGGCGCAACACACGCTGGAGGCGTGTCCGGGCTTTAACCGGCAGCGCCGTGACCTCGTCGCTGTTATCGGTGCCGACCTGACGCTGCCAGCTGTCGCGAGAGCGATGGTCGACAGCGTCAGGAACTGGGACGCGGTCGCCGCCTTCTGCGAGATGACAGCCTCGCGGAGGCGGCGGAACGAGTCCGGGAGGATTCCCGCGACCCGGGCCGCCGTCAGCGGCCGGGGCGGCGCAGGCGCGAATACCTGCGCCTGATGCCGCCCTAACCGAGGCCTCGGGTGAGCAACCCGCGAGGGTAAACCGCTGGGCGGGCCACTGAAGTTAAAATCGAGTACCGGTGGTCCCCTTGCACGGCGAAGAGAGAAGGTTTTACGGTGGGTCTATGGGGTCACGCGCCGCCTTTCCGTCACCCCGGACCGATTCAGCGGGGCGAGACGCACCCATAGCCCACTAATAAAAAAAAAAAAAAAAAAAAAAAGCTCATCGCTCACTTCGCATCGCAGAATGTTTCACATCTCACAAAATGAGCGAGATAGGTGCGTTGCGTGGCCGGCCGACGAGAATGATATTTCACGCTGTTTTCGTATCGATGTAATTAAGTTGTCAAAAGAGAATACACTCATTTCCTTAGCTATAAAATTTAATAATTAATATAGATTTTAGAAAATAGATGAATTTGACAAAATCTTCTAAAAAATATAATTATCTGAAAAGTAAATTCGAAACATTATCAAGCTAATGCGAAAAATGAGTTATAGATTTGTTTGAGCGATAGATTTAAAGTGAGCGATAGATTTAAAGTGAGTGATAGATTTAAAGTGAACGATCTTTGAAGGTGAGCTAGAGGAGTGATTTAATCATGTGGTTGACTGCTGAGCTAAGTGAGCTAAATGAGTGATATGTATATTTACACTCAAAAGATATGTATCACTCTTTTCAGCGCGGTGATCTATATTGCGCATGACTACTGTGGAGTGTAGACTGGGGCAGAAGTGGACATGTGAAATTAAGATTATTATCTACTTAATTTAACATTTTATGAATTCTAACAATACCAGTAGAATATAATGATATAATATGTCATATCCTAGATTTTCATCACAAAAATATATCAACAACTAGATATGATAAATTTCGTTCATCCGCATGGTCGACGTTAATTAGACGTAGTCGAGAGATGTGTCCTGATAAACAATAATATATCCTACATGAAATGTAAAGAAAAAAGATATAAAGTACGTACCAGGTATATTAATAGTCATTGTTTCACCGCGTCTCAACCGTATATTAGAGGCCAAAGCTTTAAAACGTGGGTGTCCATCAAATATGCATTCGTCCGGAAAGAACCGGGAATTCGAGACTCCACCTTGTGTTATTGGCACACATGGCGGACTTGTAAAATTAGGACATCCTAATCTGTGAACAAAAGTTTTCTTTTTAATAACATATTCCACATTATCAATAGATTTATCAAACGCTTGTATGGTAGCGGCTATGAATACTATCAAACCTTATTTTGTTCGTGAATGTCGTATTAGACGACTAAGAGCGTTATATCGACCTGGATTAACTCCACCTGATGCTATCTAGTCAACAATTACATGCCCAAAGAGGGTTGACGTCAGGCAGGTGGCCGGTCATTAAACTATTGCCAACCTTTATAAAATGTATGAATACATATTGTGTCGACGCCAAGTAATTGGGAAAAGAACAGTAGAATTAAGATGATGATTTTACATTATTAAAAGTTGTTATTAATAGGAAATAATCCTTGTATTGCGGGGGAATTTACAAACATGCGATTAATACAGACAAATTACAACCAGACACTTTGTGAATCGGACAAAGTTTTGCACTGCGTGGGAATCGAAACCACGGCACTGGCACGGAAGGTCGGTATCTTAACCACTACGCCATTTGTTCAGTCAAAATTTGCTACCATACAGCACATAAAAAGGTGTGTATATACATAAAAAAATTAAAAAGAAAACGATATTATGTTATTCACCTGGGAAAGTTTGTTATGCTCATAAGAACTTCGCCTGGATGTAGGAACGCGGATGCCTCAGATCTTCGATACTGCATATTAGCTTCTACAATATTGAAGTGCGCTAAAAGTCCTCCGTAAGGTTTGCCTGGAGTGCCTTCAACCATATAAGCACCGTATTCTGGTCGCCAGAGTGACTTCACATCTAAAATAATAATTTATAATTATTGTTGTCAGCTCTATTATCTACCTTTCAAAAAACTATCATCATCATTCTCCTACTCTTATCCCAATTACTTGGGGTCGATAATTGTATCGATTGTTTCATACAATCTACTATGAAAGAAGAGTACATATTGATGTACTCTTCTTTCATAGTAGGTACATATTGTAAAAGCTATAGGCAATAGTTTTATGACCGGCCGCCTGCCAGACGTCAACCCTACTTGGGAATGTAATTGTTGACCAACGGCATCAGATGGAGTTGGCCCAGGTCGTTATAAGGCTCTTAGTCGTCTTTTACGACATCCACGAGCAAGGCAAGGATTTAAAAAAACTATATAAACTTTTAAAAATCTATATAAACTATAAATTGTAAGCGATCGAAAAGATTCATTACTTTTTTTCTACGGTTTACACTCGAAATGTTGGCTCGAAATTGCCAACATATAAAAAAATAAGTAAACACAAAAACTACTGATATAAACTACTGATTAAAGACTTTTTTAATTAATTTGTTTATTTTTAATTAGTTTTATTGAAACAAAACTAAAAAGAAATTGAATAAATATGTCTATTGTCATTAGTTTGTCTGTGCACCTATGTATTGATTAAGTTTCTGTTAGGCTGATGTTTTTGCAAAGGCCTCTAATAAATTAAAAAAGAAAAAAAAATGTGACGATTGACAGCGTCACACAATCAAAGAACAATAATCTTTTCAAAGATATTATCATTTATCCTTGATATTTCCTATTGATTTTATAAACATTCAAGTTATATTATACAAAAAAAATCTATCAATTTTCTATAACTTTCTTTCCATTGAATTCATGGACAAAACGTTTTCGTTCCTTATACTCATTCACAATAAGAGAGGCATAAGCCTGTTTTCACTAACAACACCTAAGTTTTTCAGTAATATATTTTTTTTTATTGCTAATGGTGGCAAACGAGCAAGCAGTACACCTGATGGTAAGTGTCACTGCCGCCCATGGAACTATGCAATACCAAGGGTATAGCTAGGCCGCTGCCTACCAATACAATCCCCAAACCCACTCAGTTCGTCTGCCGGCTCTCTCGCTCGCCGAACGAAGCGCAATAGCACATTGCCATTACTCAGACGTCGATCTTCTGCGAGTGTGGTACTACCCCAGACGGACCGGCCCGCGGCTGCAGACAGAAATTATCAACAGCGTGGTCCTACCACTATAAATATCTAGATTTACAAATATGCAATTAATGGACATAAATTATTTCCAGACTCAGAAAAATAATTTGTACGTGGGAATAGAACCTACGACACCGTGCACGATAGATCGATAAACCACTACACTTATTGTTACAATGTGATTTTATCTGTGATTTTATCCTATTTAATGTGAGCTTCGTCATCAATTAAATCGATATCAACAATTTTGTAAATCTTATCACAAAATAGCGAATCCCACATTGAGAAACCGTGACACAGATAATAAATAAATATAGATATATAATTATAATGATATTATGTCACGTTTTATATATCTATATTGCTACTACAAAAAAAAATAAGAATTTGTTTGTTTGTTATTATAGACTGCCAGCTTACAAAATATCTGTCATTAGATAAGACATAATTAAGAAAGTTTGAAACTTGCCAATGATGGAAAAGTTAAGAACGTGATATACATATGTGATGAGACTGAATGAAAGCAATGAAGAATGTTTTAAATATAAATACTGAAGGTTTTAGGGGTACGTTAAAAATCAAGTACCGGTGGCCCGCTCGCATAACGAAGAGGCGCTTTGCAGGGTGGGTCTATGGGGTTGCGCGTCGCCTCTGCCGTCGCCCCGGACCGATTTGGCGGGGCGTGAGCACTCCATGACCAACCGCAAAAAAAAATGGGGGTACGTTAAAACCAAAATACGACATGGCTAAAAAGGGAAAGAACGCAGAAATGATAGGATTGAAATAAAATTATTTTTACAGATTCTATCACGTTTGTAATTGGTTTTTAATTGCCGGACGTTTCGAACACGGGACGACTTCTCCCATGACCGTGATCGCTGTACGGTCTTTGAATCGTCGCGAAATTAAAAATCAAATACAAACGCGATAGAATCAGTAAAAATAGTTTCATTTTAAATGTGTAATACTCGCGTAAACATCAGAAAAAATACATACAATGAAACATAGAACCTCCTCCTTTTTGAAGTCGGTTAATCATTATCTGATAGAATTGTGTGGAGCAAAAGGACATATTGCTTTTACCCCAAGTCATTGAAACAAGAGAAAGGTGATGACGATGAGTTAAGAAATTTTAAATTAGGTACAAGATTAATAAACTACCCCGCAGGGCTTTGACAATTCCACCGAAGTCAAAAATCGAGTACCGGTGGTCCGCTCGCACGGTGAAGAGAGAGGAGTTTTACGGTGGGTCTATGGGGTCACGAGCCGCCTTTCCGTCACCCCGGACCGATTCGGCGGGGCGAGACGTATCCATAGCTCACAAAAAAAAAAGGGGGCTTTGACCCCATGAAACGACGTTATGAACTGTTAATTACGTGTTTTTTTTTTGTATGTCTTAGTTGTTAGCCTCAGATGGCTATGACAACTTTACCCGGACTATGGATGAGAGCTGAGGGCTACCAACCCGATCTTAAAAATTACTTGCCTCGTTTGACCAGCAGCATATATATACACGCAATAATCCACTTTCCTTTGCATTATGAAATCGAATAAAATAAAAAAAAGGAATCTGAAACCATGCTCACAGCTAGGTGTTTAATTAATCTATATTACTTTATAGTATCATGACAGTAAAAATTGTAATAACCTTAAAACTTATCACGGAGCAGGGTTATCAGATACAACATCGTTATAAGATATATGTATTTTTTAAATTTTTGATTAAAATTGGCTTCTGCCATAAACTAGAGAAACAACATAAGATGTTAAACAAACGGTCATTTATAGTGAGATCTATCCTGAAAAAAATTACTTCACGGTACGAACTACTTCAGCCAAAAAAAAAGACATTTTTTAGATTCCACTCAGCAATTAAGGAAATAATCCTTGTACTGCTGGGGCCTTTACACATAATTAATGCAAACAAATTACATACAGACTCAAAACAACACTTTGTGGGTCGCACAAAGTATTGTCCAGCGTAGGAATCGCACCCGCGCCACTGGAACGGAAGGTAACGGTATCTTAACCACTACACCATCTGGGCAGTCGATAAAAATAAAAAACTTAACAAATACCATTTACCGCCAGTTTCACGTAAGACTATGTCGCCTACTGTCTGCAATCAAAATATACCTCCCATTACCATCCCGATGCCAGATCGGACCTCCACCACAGTAGGCGAGTAATTGCACTACACTACTTGTTTAAACGGGTTGCCAGAAACTAAAATCTATTTTGATAAGCTTGCAACATAATAAACATTAAAATTGAAAATTAAATAAATATGCCAAGCTAAAAATACAGTGAACGTTGGAAGAGCTTCTAAAAATAGATATTGCTCAGAATAAGCTGTAATGCTATAAGCATTGCAGCACTGGTTTTCATCAACAGCTTCATGGTATTATATCAGTGGAGGAATAAAAATAATACAAGTAAGTGATGTGTGGTAGCGGCTACGAATAATACCAACTGTTACATTGCTCGTGAGCATCGTAAGAGACGAATAAGAGCTTTACATTGACCCGGGCCAATTTCATTTGATGCCGTCTGATCAACAATTACATCTCCAAAAATGGAGACGCAAAAATAACGCAAAGCAGGCGGCCGGTCATAAAACTTTTATCAATCTCATTTGCAATTTGTACAACGGAGGTGGATGGACACAGCAGCTGCACTGAGTCGACGCAAATATATAATTTGCGTCGACTCAGTGCAGGATGCACCGAGTCGACACAAATATATGATGATGATGAGTGAATTTTATTGGTATAATAAATAGTCTCCTATATATATAATTGTATTAGAAAGGAATATGTTATATTCAGTTTACATTCTCTTGCTTAGATAGCTGTGTAGTAGCGGCTACGAATACTACCAACCCTTACTGTGCTCGTGGATGTTTTAAAAGACGACTAAGAGCCTTATAACGACCTGGGCCAACCCCATCTGACGCCGTTTGGTCAACAATTACATTCCCATTGACTTCTGGCAGGCGGCCGGTCATAAAACTATTGTCAATAATATTTAAAATATGTACTATGAAAGAATAGTACATATTGTATCGACCCCAAGTAATTGGGATAAGAGTAGGAGAATGATGATTCTCTCGCATAGATCCTGTATGCATATTATATCCGTTAGTCATCTTTTAAATCACCTAAAGGCAATAAAGAGTTAGAGAATACGGAAAACTGTCCACAATAAAAAAAAAGTTAAAATCAAAACGACAGCTGCCGCAGTGATGTTTTATAAATCGGCACTTAGTTTATGTTTCATGAAAAGGAATACTTCCGTATTATTGTAGCAAGTTACTGTCTAACAATAATTGACATATAAAACATTTTTACTACTGTATGCATTGTGTAGCGGTTTAATTATAGAACTTCTGTCGTGAGGATACGATTCCTATCCAGGACAGTTGTTTGTGCCGGGCGGGCCACCGAAGACAAAGATCGGGTACCGGTGACCCGCTCGCACGGCGAAGAGACGAGTTTGCATGGTGGGTCTATGGGGTCAGGCGCCGTCTCTTCCGTCACCCCGGACCGATTTGGCGGGACGAGACGCATCCATAGTCCACCGCAAAAAAAAAGGACAGTTGTTTGTGATGACATAAATGCTATTTGAGTTCGCTAAGTTTGTTATCTACTTGCTTTACAAATATTTATTTCTAAATGCGCGGTATTGTCTTAAAAATCTTATTATTATTATTTGAATAGTTTTTCCTTATTGATGCTAAAGGAAAAAATTAAATATTATCCATTAATTTGCATTCAAAGAATTGACTACGAAAGAAATTCTATATTGTTCTCTCCATTTTTTTTTTTATAAGAAATATCACCTTGCTCTAAGGAAGTAATCCTTGTATTACGAGGGAGTTAAACCCAGACACAATAGTTTGTAAAGGAGTATTTTCCTATGTAATTATCGAACGAATGACACTGGAACAATAAATCAGTATCTTAAAAAATACACCATAATTATGTACAGTGTATTTTTGGCTATAGCCAAAAATTGTCAAAGGAACAATATTATCAGCCACACTTTTTTTTAACAAATATAGTAATTTGCAGCGGCACAATATAACGTTTAGCGGTAGGACTACGATCTTGACAGTTCTGTCTACAGCCGCGGGCCGGTCCGTCCGGGTTAGTATAGTACCACACTCTCGCAGAAGATCGACGTCTGTCTGAGTAATGGCAATTTGCTGTTGCACTTCGTTCGGTAAATCGAGAGAGCCGGTAGCTCAACTGGGTGGATTTGTGTTTTGTATTTAGGCAGCGACTTAGCTATAACCTTGACATTGCAAAGGTGCATGAGCGGCAGCAACACTTACCATCAGGTGTGTTGCTTACTCAATTGCCACCATAAGCAATAAAAAAATAAAAATAAAAAAAATGAAACGTGATTAATATAGACCAATGAAGCTTTGTGAAACGAGTTATTATAAAGACTAATAACCGCACTTAAAACACGCTCCGACGATTCATCATATATTAATTAATTTTCATAACCACTTGTCCCATATGGTGTCTGGGACCATGTGTAAAAGGCCAGCATAATAAACGATGACAAGGTCATACTTAAACTGCTGTAAATCTATACATATAAATAAAATTAAAGTGTCTGTTTGTAATTCCAAATTAACAGCTTTTAACTAAATGTATTTACACACGTACGTACTTACACCGTACTTATATAAAAAAAAACTATATTATATGTCTGTCTGTTTATAATTGGTCCGTTTACGATGAGCCTTTTACAAAATTCGAATTTATTTGTTATTTCGATTTCATGATCTATTCGTATCTATAACAAGAATTGATGCCCGAATATTTATGTGACAACAGAGTAGAAATACAATGGCCACCAGCTATTCTCAACCAGTGGGTATTGTAAGAATTGATTAAGGTACCTATGTAAACAGACAATAGAATCACTACAAAAAAATATATAGCATCATTTTAAACAAAAAAAAAAGTAATGTACATGAATTACGAGGTAATAAAGTAGATAGCGTACTAATTATATATCTTTAAAGTGTGTAAATATCTACATGGTTCTAGATTATAATTTATCCGCCTTTGGATTAGAAAAGAATTACGTCAGTTAATGGTATATAAGGCATAGACGGTAAAATGCAATATGTTCATGTTCTTTCCTAACTATCGCAGAAAAAAATCATAACGAACATTTTACAAGAACGTTTTGTTTAAAACTTTAAAATAAAATTATTCAGTTTCATTTCCTCCAAAAATAATATTGCTCCTATGGCATAGTGATGTCACAGAATGATATATTGTACTAATAATGTAGATATCTATACTAATGCTAGGGCCGCACCTGCGTGTATCGTCCCGAAGTAATGTGTGGCGAAGCTTCGTACGTTTTGTACACTAGAAAGTTATCGCGATAAAACTGTGGTCACATTAGCGACTTTGGTATTTTACACGAAGTATCGTGTAATAATTAAAGATGGCCGAAATCATTTTCATGCGTTTAACTATGGATGACGAATTGCTTTACTATTACAACTATATTATGCTAATAATTACATAATGATTTTTTTGGATCCCTTCATGGGTTCCGCTTCATAATGGTGTAAGAATTCTAACACCATTTCATCACTCCACTCCATATATATTGATTAACTAAAGATCCTCGAACACGTCTAAACACATCGAAAATTCCCGCCGAAATGAAAAACACGAGTCTGACCACAGAGCGCGATATATTAGCACGCTAAAACCCTTTGACTTATCGCCACCCAAGCGATAACGCACACGAAGACCGAATGTTCGCGACGATAGCAAATAATGACCGGTCACATCTGCGTGTATCGTCTCATTGCACGAAGCTTCGTGACGATACACGCAGGGCGGCCCTAGCATAAGAAATGGAGAACCGGTTTTTTGTTTGGTCATACTGCGAAAACGACTGAACCGATCGAAATAATACTTATACCATAAGATACAGCGTATTTCTGAGAATCTTTTAGTATATGATATATTGGTGATTACTTTATCCGGAAAGCTATAAGAGAGAACGAACAAAACGATAAATTCTCATTGCATTTATAAGTCAACGCACTAGGTAAGATTTCTAACGAATGAACGCTTTCAAATTACATTGCTAAAATTTCTTAGCCATTAGGATAATAAAGTTTTTTTTTATGTTGTGTTTTTTTACGAAATGGCATTGGAAATCTTAAATAATATCGCTGTAAGAGATGGTAGTAGGCCCCATTATCTTTAACCATATAATGTCATCATTCTCCTACTCTTATCCCAATTCCTTGGGGTCGATACAATATGTACTCTTTTTTTCATAGTACTTATTGTAAAAGTTATTGGCAACAGTTTTATGACCGGCCGTCTGCCAAACGTCAACCCTCCTTGGAAATGTAATGTAAGAGTAATAATAACTAGAATCTAGCTATTCCAGTCTAATCTAGATAATGGTTAAATAATTACTCAAACACTTTTTTTTTATTTATCAAGCACTTATACAGCCGTTATCATTTCCTTGTTATTTTAACGCAACACTAACTTCGGGGTGATATGTACGCATGTGTAGAAATATGTGATACATAGCGACCTTGGCGGCAAAAATATTGATTGTCATGGTCTTATAAAGCCTTGAATTTATTTTGTCTTGTCATTATAAATATACAGTCGAATTGATTTATAAGCTTAAAATGACGGGTGCTTATTAAAACTTTTTGCTTTCGTATACCATATATGAATAATATTAAATTACTTATGCTACAAACACAGAGTATTATTTTTTCTACAGTATACTAAAGAATAAATCCTTAAGGCGCCCAAATGGCAATAGGGAGAGAACACGTTAGGTTATCCCTTGCAAAGTAGGCAGAGAGAACAGAGTGCCAGAGAACTCTATCCTTGCATACTTCACTCGTTTCCTAAAGCAAGAAGTAATGTTCAAAATCACATCTACCATCCTTCAACAACAACGGTTTTTTTATTAAAATCAGAAAAAAAATCATACCAAGAACTTAAGTCCAGTCTAATATAAAAATTACACAAGTGAATTGTGTATAACAAATTATTATGTAACCTTGGTAACGTAAACATGCCCTGTTATTTCACGGCCCATGATTCACGGCAAAGGTCGGCTAACAAGAATACATATTATTTTTAAACCGATAAAATTGTTGAATAGATTCGCGTAACTAACTAATAATTGTAATGAGATACAAGAATATATTGTTTGCCTTTTGTAAATTCACAAAAAGTTACAAATTCGACGCCTGCGATTTCGACCTTGGCTTTGATAAATTCAAGCGTGAAGTGCTCAAATGATCAGAATTCTAGTTTATTTTTCTAGAAACCAATGATGTACTCTCAGCTTATTTGATATGTTGTATCAGTAATATAACTCTATGCCTTGGCGTATAGTACAGTAGGTCAACAAGGGGGGACAGTTTAAAAAAAAGGTAAAAATGGATTACGTAGTACGTTCGTTCCCTAGGTAAGTCCGGTGTGGTGATAAAAATTACCTTTCCAGTGGGATTCTTAAAACACAGGTAAGGTTCCATCAGTAGAAGGAGGAGCGCGATCGCCAGCCCGCCTACCAAGCATGACAATTTCAGCATTATCCCCTTTTAGAGAACCAAAAGGCGGTAATAGAAGTAATAAAAACGTATGTCTAGCCGTAGACGTCATAGGGCGGACGAATGAATGGATACATAAGTAATTCCTATTTGTATAACCCGCAGGCCCACGAGGCCTTCCATTACACATAAACAGCCGCGGTACCGCCCCCGCCGTCGGAGTTGGCGCCGCGTAATAGTCAACAATTCAAACGTGGGTACGCCCACATTACCATCAGCGACGCCACAAGCCGAGGTCGATCCCCGACAGGAGGTGCCCTTGGGTGATGTCGCTTAAAGCTTTTGCCAGGTTGAGAGCCTTCTACGGTCCCCCATAATGCGGGCAAAGCTGTTAAAGCCATCTGTGGGTAACAGCTAAACACACGACAAAAAAAAATATTACACGTAATTTAAGTGCAAATGATAATATCTAATAGATTCTCAACGTGGACGATAACATCCCATACGGCTGTTTGAGGTTCTCTTTAGTGGAAGGCCTTGAGAAAATGAAGGGCAAAGATATTTTGCAACATTTTTCTTTAGGAGAGCTCTTCAAAAAAACATATTCTCAAAGTAGACCGACGATAAAATGAGGTTCATAAACGATGGTCTAATAACTCTAAGAGATATACCACTTAAGTATGTTTGTATAATAACTAAATTACTCATTTGAAATAAAACTACTTTTACGGATTCTATGGCGTTTGTATTTCAAATTTAATTTCCCGACGTTTCGAACACTTTACAGTGATCATGGTCACGGGAGGACATAGTCCTCCTTTATTTCAAATGTGTAATAGTCGCGTAAACATTATAATTTTTATACTAAGTTATTATGAACACCCTGCTATTATCTTAATTACTTGGGGTCGACGCAATATGTACTATTTTTCCCATCGTACTTATTCTAAAAGTTTTCGTCATAGTTTTAGTGGTAGGACCATGCTGTAGACATCTCTCTGTCTACAGCCGCGGGCCGGTCCGTCCGGGGTAGTACCACACTCTCGCAGAAGATCGACGTCTGAATAAAGGTTATTTGCTGATGCGCTTTGTTCGATGAGCGAGAGAGCTGGAAACCCAACGGGGTGGGTTTGGAGTTTGTATTGGTAGGCAGCGACCTAGCTATACCTCAGATGTGCTGCTTGCTCGTTTGCTACCACGAGCAATAAAAAACAAAGTTTAAAAACCGGCGGCCAGCCTGACACCAATCCTTCTTGGAAATATAATTGTTAGTAAACGGCATCAAAGCTGACTCAGGTTTATGTAAAACTTTTTGTCGTCTTCTACGACGTTCACAAAGCAAGGATTGTTATTTTTTTTATCGCTGTGTGAGTGGTGACACAGCAAACTATAATATTTACATACATACATATCATCACGCCATAACACTTGCAGGGTAGGCAGAGGGAACAGAGTGCCAGAGAACTCTATCCTTGCATACTTCACTCGCTTCCTCAACATTCATAATTCTCTTCATACACGCTCGCCGGTTTCGGAGACTCTTGACTCCACCTTCCTTCAGTACGTGACCAATCTGGTCTAGGTAAGTTAGTCTCGGTCTCCCCCGGTACCTACATCCTTCCACTTTCGCGTTGTATATCTTCTTAACCAAACGTTCGTTCGGCATTCTTTCCACATGTCCGAACCATCGGAGCATTCCCTTTCGCATCTTTACACCAATACTCTCTTTCTATAATATTTATTATAATTTATTTAAGGCTATAAACCTTCTCAATGTATGATAGTTTTTATTAATTTACATAAGGTAATAATACCATAAGTCATAGCGTTTAACACTTACAAGGTCGTGATCGAATGAACATTTAGTTTTTTATCCTCTATTAGACTACTAGTTGAGTACTTCTTTTTGTACACGTCATGATGTCTACTTAACACCATCAAAAATTCACAATGATAAGTATAAGAAATCTCTTTCATCATCATCATCACCTTAGCCCACATAAGACTCACTGTTGAGTTCGAGCCTCCTCCACAATAGAAGGAGAATTGTCCTACTGTACCTCACTGTTTATACGTATTGGCAGGGTTTGTGTTGAGTTGGTAATCATCTCGTAAGACTGAGCCACGGGCAAGAGGGGTGGTGAATTGTATTCTTACTCCATCGCCACATTAAAGAAATCTCTTTACAAAATTACAAGTGCTTCTTTCTGTAAGTAACCACTTTACAACCGACCAGGGAGTTGCAGTTTACCCACACTTTATCCCTCCGCCATAATAGCTTGGGGGACATCCATTAATCACGTTATCTTTTTTTTAGCATTTTTGAAAAACTTGGTGATACGTGGTGAGGTTTAAGACTATGAAAACATCACATGAACTTTTAGTACCTACAAAGAAGTAGCCCACAGCTCATTCTCCGTTTTTTGATTTTTTATACTTCGCAAAAAGGTCATCATACAGATCACCTACTTTAAACTTCGTTTGTTGCCTGGCAACGGCAAGTCGAAGTCACACCACACGCCGCTTTTCAGTTTAAAAATCGCAGCGTTTGACGAAAAAATAAGAACGTCATCATTTCATCATCACTCTCCTACTCTTATCCCAATTACTTGGGGTCGATACAATATGTACTCTTCTTTCATAGTATTAGTATCATTGTAAAAGTTATTGGCAATAGTTTTATAAACGGCTGCCTGCCAGACGTCAACCCTCCTTGGGAATGTAATTGTTGACCAAACGGCATCAGATGGAGTTGGCCCAGGTCGTTATAAGGGTCTTAGTCGTCTTTTACGACATCCACGAGCAAAGTAAGGGTTGGTAGTATTAGTAGCCCCTACCACACAGCTCGAAAAAAAAATACGTATATCTTACTTAATTGGTCCTATTAGTTTATTTTTTTATTTTATTTATTATACATAATTTTCATTTATGTTATATGTATTTGTAACGACTTTTGTTTTCCGAATAAAATCAATAAATAAATAATCATTAAAAACAAATACCTATATGATCCACGTGTTACATTTAATACCTACAATTTAAATTGATGAATGAAAGTCATTTGCGTTGACCACAAGGATAAGTCATATTTAAACACGAGTCATGTTAAAGTCATTATTGATTGATGTTTATTGTAATTTATATTTTTCCTTATAGGCAAGTAGCTAAGTCGTTCTTGACTCGCAATTAATTTAAAATTTCATAAGTTACAGTTTTAAATATATATCTTGTAAATTACTTTTCAAAGATACTTCTGTCGATAAGAAATATATTATGTGATGCTAATAAAAATATTAATATTTGATACGCCGCTCTAATGAAGAAAAATAAGTGAATATTTTAAAATTATAGGTTTATATCATATGATTTTCTGGAATGAGCAAAATAAAAATATGAGAGACCAAGACTAACCTACCTAGACCAGATTGGTCACGTACTGAAGGAAGGTGGAGTCAAGAGTCTCCGAAACCGGCGAGCGTGTATGAAGACAATTATGAATGTTGAGGAAGCGAGTGAAGTATGCAAGGATAGAGTTCTCTGGCACTCTGTTCTTTCTGCCTACCCTGCAAAGGGATATGGCGTGATGATATATATGTCTGTATTTTCTGGAATGTAATTAATCTTTAGGGCTGTATCAATATATATTGAATGGCTTACTCTTTACTGTTACGTTATCTAAATAATAAATCCTAATAAACAATAAGATTTTAACAAAAAAAAAACATAGATTAAAATCATCATCATTCCAGCTCATATGTTCCACATCTGGGCTAGATCCTCTTCTACAATAGGAAGGAAATAAAGTGAAGCCACCGAAGTCAAAAATCGGGTACCGGTGGCCCGCTCGCACGGCGAAGAGTACGGTGGGTCTATGGGGTCACGCGCCGCCTTTCCGTCACCCCGGACCGATTTGGCGGGGCGAGACGCATCCATAGTACACCAAAAAAAAAAAAAAAAAAGGAAATACAGTGAAACTCAAATACAAAGCGATAAAATCTGTAATATGAACTGACTAGCTGTGCCCGGCCCGCTTCGCTCCTGTCCGGATAAGTAATCAACAACATCATATACTTAAACCTTTGAAGGTAAACCGTCGGACGGGTCACCGAAGACAAAGACCGAGTTTCGGTGGCCCGCTCGCACGGCAAAAAGACGTACATGTAGGGCGGGTCTATGGGATCATGTGCTGTTCTTTCTGTCGCCCCGGACAGAATTTACGGGGCGTGACCACACCATAGCCCACCGCTCTAAAAAAATACTAAAACCTTCCGAAACACGCTGTATCTTATGATATAAGTATTATTCCGATTGGTTCAATAGTTTTCGCAGTATTTCCCAACAAAAAAACCGACTCTCCATTTATTAGTAAATATAGATATATATAGATATATATTTATATTTACTTAAGTCGTTTTTACGTAACTGACCTCTAGCGGTGCGAAGTATGGGCGCACGTGTCTTCTAGTACTTCATAATATTATAAATACATATAAGTAATATCATCAAACTAGTTTGAAATTTGAATGTAAATATACTCTTGTATCTATTTACTAATTGCTAATAATAATAATAAATATACCAATAGCAAGCCACTTAATTTAATACTCCCCCCGAGTATCTTTTAACCCAGAAAATGTGCTATTCCTACCGAATGCGAAAAAGAGTGCTTACGAGTTCTAAATTTGGATTAATTTCTGTACTTATCAACTAATGCCCATTTAAAAAAAGCCTTTTACTAATAACAGCTTCATCGCATAATAATCCACATTAAAGTACCTTATAACCCTGCAAATATGCTATTCCCACCGATTGCAAAAATCAACGCAATTACGAGGGCGCAAGCAAAATCTATGACTTGATAACTTCGCACGTTCTTTCACGTTTATATTGCATCAAAGTAATTATAAATTCCATTGTAACTAGTTTTTTCTTTCATCAATTACACAGGCAAACAATATTATCACTATCACATTTATAACATGTTATACAGGATCAGCACAGCATTTCATTTTCTCTAACTCAGGTGCAAGAGCTAAACTTATTGCATACATTTTTGGCTACGTCTTGGGACCGTAGGCTTGCTCAATGTCAAACCTAATTGGAATTGATGAATATTGGCAATAAAGCTAATATAGCTTTGTGATACATTACGAGCTTTATGTTAAATAAGATACGCCTGCCAGTGCATAGAAATGTTCGTGCTTAAACTTATGAATGACCACGAAAGTATAAATGTAGCAGAAAAGATATTAAAATAGAATCAATGTGCAGTTGAATGATATAAATTTTGAAAGTTATTATATTAACTTTTTAGTTGATACCTATAGCGTTTTATGTGAGTGTTGCCAACTGAAATAAGATGTAGTGGAAAAATCAACAGAGCTGTATAAGAAATACATGTAGTATGGATCCATATAAGGATGAGATTAATGATGGAGAAAAAATTACGAAGCAAATATATCGGTAACGCAAGTGGGAATTCAATGATTACAAAAGGAAGAAGGCCCTGTCGGACTTTCTCTAGTCAATTGGTGACAAATAAAAAAAAAACAAAAAGATTGGCGACACGCCCGATAAAGAACCTGTATCCAAAATCGAAAATGAATAAAGACTGTATGAATAAAACAAGAGAGGTATGTTAGGATTGTGCACATGGACATCTGCCTACCCCTCTATAAAACATGTGTACAATCACGCCTGTTGCGAAATACCCAGGAAGTGATACGATATCACCATATAACGTGTTGATATGTATCGCCACAAAGTATCTAGTTATCGCATAGTTTACTATCAATATACAAAAACATCGATAAATATCCGGCGTCGTTAATCTTAAGAAAATCGACAACACTTGCGTAATGTGCGTGTGATACGATCTACAATAAGTTTTACATTATCACCCCTCGTAGGCAAAGAATTCGTATAGAAGATTAGCAAAGTTCTAGAACCTTGCTAAAGTGTTTAAAAAACATGACTTAAAAAACATGACTTTACAATGAGACCATGAAATTACTATACCTAATAAAAGTAAAACATAACGTTTTATTACAATTGAAAAGTCTCCAATTAATTTTTAATTAAACTTAACTGCTAATACAATAAAACAGCCAAACTAATGCCTGATATAAACAAAACTGTTCCAATAATGTTTCTCAACATGTTTTGAACGATTTTAGGCAAATAATAAACCATATACATATCATCACGCCATATCCCTTGCAGGGTAGGCAGAGTGAACAGAGTGCCAGAGAACTCTATCTCTGCATACTTCACTCGCTTCCTCAACATTCATAATTCTCTTCATACACGCTCGCCGGTTTCGGAGACTCTTGACTCCACCTTCCTTTAGTACCTGACCGATCTGGTCTAGATAAACCTATCTAGACTAGACTAACCAGTCTCGGTCTCCCTCGTTACCTACATCCTTCCACTTTCGCATTGTATATCTTCTTAACCAGACGTTCGTTCGGCATTCTTTTCACATGTCCGAACCATCGGAGCATTCCCTTTCGCATCTTTACACCAATACTCTCTTTCATACCTACTCGCTCTCTTACGTCGTCGTTACGAATGCGGTCGGTCAGCCTAACTCCACAGATTTTCCGAAGAGATCGCATTTCGACCGCATTAATTTTACTTTCATACTCTTTTCTGCATACCCAACTCTCGCTTCCATACAGTAATGTTGGGACAAGCACTGCGTTATGTATTGCTACACGTGCCTTCTGGCTGAGGTGGTGGCTGCCGAGAAGTTGCCCCAACGCTCCGTTCACTCTATTTCCGCATTCACTCTTCGCTCTATATCAGTGGTGTACCGTCCATCTCGGATAAATCCACATCCAAGATATACAAATTCATCCACTTGCTCTAGTACATCATTACCTATTGTTACTCTTACATCTGTTCTGGCTTCATTTCTTTCAAAGACCATTATTTTGGTTTTGCTCACATTCACGCGTAGACCCCTTTTCTTACAATCTTCTGTCATTGTGTCGACTAGGGTCTGCAGGTCAGTCATTGACTGTGCCAGCAGGACTGCATTATCTGCATAAAGCATCTGTATAAACCATATAATATATTAATATACTAGCTTTTGCCCACGACTTCGTCCACGCAAAAGTCATCTCTGACAGAGTTAAATAGAAAAAGCACTGCAAGGTGTTGAAGGTTTGTCGCTAGGACGATAATCAACTGCGTCAGAAACTGGGATGCGGTCGCCGCCTTCTGCGAGTTAGTTGTCTAATGGAATTAGGCAATAGGGTGGGTCCGAAAGAAAATACTCTAGGTTGACACGCTCTACCAGCCGGCTTCCATTCGAGATGATACCCGGTTGCGGTGGCCCGCCCACACAACGTAGATGTACGTGTACGGCGCGCGTGTGTCTATATAACACAGAAGGTCACTAAAGAAAAAGGTGGTTCAAAGTTCTATTCATTCTACAAATTATATTGCCATTAATATATTATTTACGGTATGGCCATGGGATAAAATATAATTATCGCCACCCTTTATTGGACTGTTTTGTTTCACCAGCAGAGTTGCGACCTCGTTAGATATGATTTATTATTTGAGTTATAGAGTGATCATTTGTGAAGCTAAACTGAACCTGTATCTTAAAACCTTAGGTAAGAACCTATTGCCGCCTACTATGTGTATCGTGTGAGCTCTCAGGCCAGCATTGGTCGCCACAACGGCACTGGTGCAGGGTTGATGAAGAAGGAGAGAGAAACACGTGTTTATTTATTTTTACCGAAGAATATTTGTACGTAATTTGAAAAGAATACACACTTTGCCGCTTTGTTACACCCCCTTACGGGCGGAATTCATAAAATCCTTTCATATTGAATCTCTATGTCATAAATAGAAACGTGCTTCAAAATTTAATGTTTCTAGCTTTAATAGTTTCGGCTTGACGGTAATGAGTCGTTCAACCCGCTTCACAGGCCTAATTTACACAACCAGAGGATGAAAATTGACAAATGTCGGATATTACCCTCGAATATTTGATTCGACTCGTAATTTGAAAAGAATCAATAAAGATTTTTTTCTCCCCATACAAACTTTGCCACTCTGTTCCATCCCCTTAGGGCTTTGATACACCCGCTTAGGGGCGGAATTCATAAAATTCTTTCATATTAAATCTCTATGTCATAAATAGAAATGTCCTTCAAAATTTAATGTTTCTAGCTTTAATAGTTTCGACTCGGCGGTAATGAGTCGTTCAACCCGCTTCACAGGCCTAATTTACACAGCCAGAGGATGAAAATTGACAAATGCCGGATATTACCCTAGAATATTTGATTCGACTCGTAATTTGAAAGGAATCGATAAAGATTTTTTTCTCTTCATACAAATTTTGCCACTCTGCTCCACCCCCTTAGGGGTATAATTTCGTAAAGTCCTTTCTTAGTGAATCTCCACGTCATATTAAGAAACCACTGTCAACATTTCAAGTTGCCAGCTTCACTAATATCGGCTTGGCGCTAATGATTTAATGAGTCGTCCAACCCGCTTTGCGGGCCTAATTTACACCCCCAGAGAGTGAAAATCAACAAATGCTGAAACACGTGTTTATTTATTTTTACTGAAGATAATATGTACGTAATTTGAAAAAATCGATAAAGATTTTTTTCTCCGAACATTTTTTAAATTGACATAACTTTTTTTTTATAAACCAATTGACATAAAAATAAGCCTAAATGTTAAGTGAAGCTTACCACAATATATAAGTGAAAACCGCGTCTAAATCGGATAGGCCGTTTCTGAGATTAGCGTGCACAAACACACAGACAAACAGACAAACAGATAAACAGACAAAAATTTTAAAAAGTATTGTTTTGGGTTCTATTAGTGTTGATAAAGGTCCCAGTAATATTTTTTTTCATATATCTTTCATGTACAGACAGCGACCCGTTACATTTTTATTATATGTACCTATAGATTATATTAGATATATTATGGATGTCAACGCTTTTATTAATTTTAATTATGAAGCTCAAGGGTTTGTATGTTTGTAACTATTAATCTCAGAAACTACGAGAATAATTTTAAAAAATCATTTTGATTTAGATATCCTATTTACCGTTTTAAATAAAGCAGCAACTGAAACGGTAAGATCACGAAATACCAATTCGGGTTTAAACCGACACCATATTTGCAATTCTCCATTTGGGGGAAATACAAACGCAAACATAAGCACTAGTTCATAATCTTTATTGACCATTAATCATATAATAATTTACCGAAAACAATTTCGTGACCTTTGAAAGAAACATATCTGTTGTATTTGATATGTTGATGATGTTATATATGTATATGAAATTCTTTTTCATTCTAGACTTAATTTCTCATAGATGTCAAAAACGAAAAGAAGCTACATTCACCTGAGCCAATTCCACTTTATGCTGTGTAATCAACGATTACACTTTCAGCGTTTGACGTCAGACAAACGCCCGATAACTTAGATAAAACCCTACCCCCACATAAATGAGTCGACTTTAATTTATCAGTAGAAAGTTAACGATAATAATATTCTATAGATAAATTTTACCAATATGCTCTAATTGCTGGTAGCTACTAATATACAATACAAAGTATGAACAAGAGTAAATTTCAAAAAACCCTCCCAGCGTTACCTGGGTAATACTATTATCTAACGAAAAGTGTTTGATTTTTTTTAATTAAAATGATCTAGCACGAAGTTGCACCACAATTCCACTATTGCCCGAGACACGTCCGAATAATTGCTGCCATTGCCGCATTGTATAACATATCTTCGTGAAAATTTCATACAATATTTCTCGAATGTCATACTTTAATGTATAATTGGATTTAATCAAAAATTTTAACTGTGTCGTCACAAAAAAATTATAAAAAAATTGCATTTCACTTTACGAATTAACAGTCAAAACAGGTATGCTAGTAAAACTATATTAATCTTCTGTCCAGTATTCTGATGATCCACACCATCATTTTGTAGGAGATGCAAGCATGTTAATAAACTAACCTCAAGCAATTTAGATAACAATAGGGTCAGTATGATATTGATAAGAAAGTTTAAAATATGTTAAAAAAAGGTTTTTAAAAAAAATTAAATCTGAATTGGTTCAATGGCTTCAAAATACATTTTTACATATCAACTGCTATAGAACATAATTAAGCTTAGAATATTGTTAATTCTATACAATTCAATCTGCACCACACATACAAAAATGGAATGTAGTTGAATTACATTTTTAGTGGTATCATCTCAGCTCATATACATACCAAGTTGGGCACAAGCCTCCTCCATAATGGGAGGGAAAACCGACCTACTATACCATGCTGGTTGGACGTGTTGGTTGGTTGGACGGGTTTTGTTTTGAGTTCTCTTTCTCTTGCATAGTTGTTATATGGGTTTCATATCCTTTAGTCCTCTCTTACTATTACCAATGGGTAAGATCGGGGATAGTGAATTGTATTCTCACTCCATCACCACACGGATTAATATTATAGTATTATATGCTCAAATGGCATAGTGGTTAAGATACCAAACTTCCATGCCAGTGCCGTGAATTCGATTCCCACACAGGACAACACTTTGTATGATCCACAATTGTTGTTCTGAGTCTGGGTGAAATTTGTCCGAGTTAACTACATGTTTCTAAAGTGCCCCGCTATACAAGGATTATTTCCTTAGTGCAGGGTGGTATCTATTAAAAAAAATGTAAAAAAAGCTATATATTTACTCTGCGGATCGTTATGTTCCTTTTCTTGCAGTCGTGGTAGGATATCCTTCGCTCTAAGGCTCACTGTGGCTCGTTCATTCTCATCATCAAATTTAACTATAATATATTCAACCTGCAAATAAATTTAAGTCATGTATTTTTTTTTGTAACAGTCTCAACATCTCATAACGGCAATTAGTTTTATAAATTTTAACTAAACAAATTTAAATATTATGAAAGAGAATATATGTAGCAATGACTCACTGTTATAATTTCATCATATCTAATACATATTGTGAAATTTAAAAACATTTTGAAAATATTACTCTAGTGATTCATGTTCATGCCTGATCTATTATTTACATGACATGCATAATTTCTATGAGTAGTTCCATTTACAAGCATTATCAGGTATTACTAGACATATATATATATATATATATATATATATATATATATATATATATATATATATATATATATATATATATATATATCATCTGCAGCAGAAGCTAGTATATTATATGAACAATATGACTTATTGCAAATAATAATCTTTATATACAAAAAAAATCTAATTATGTTTGTGCATTATATTACTCAAAACTGCCAAATAAAATTCAATAAAAAAATATAATATAATAACTAGCAATATATTATTTTTTACTCTCTTCAGTCAATTGCCAGTTATTTCTAATACATGTGACAATCACAATACAGCAATTTTAAAATCTTCAATGATTTTTTTAATGTGTATGATGAGTTTCAGTTTGAGGTGGATAAATTTCTTTTAATGAACAAAGGCTGGATCAGCAGTTACAGTGGTAGTTTATAATCTTTAATATTATGATAATGACATCAACAAACCTCATCACCCCATTTAAGCACGTCGCCGGTACGGTCCTGCAACTTCCTATAGAGGTTAATAAATTGCTCGATGCCATGTTGACGAACATGTTCCGCCAATGCCTTAGTCTCTTCCCAAGTTAAAGGATGGCCTTCAGATAACAGACCCATCCTAGCTTTCTGCGCGTACAGTAAACTAACACGTGATCTGCCCAAATTACTGATTCGCACGTAACAAAAATTTAAGTAAATTGAAGCTGATATTAAATTGTTCATAAACCGTCGTTACAATATCACAATTTATTTGTTTAAATTTTAATTTGCTCTAGAATCTCATTAATTTTAAAAACACTGTTACAAATAATAGCACTTATCGTTACTACACCAATGTGAGAGACCGGTAATAGCTTTTTCGGTTCTAAATAATTATTCGAACGCAACTAGAGTTTAAAAACAACTTTACTGTGCAAAAATAATACGAAAACTGAATTCTCGTACGCCTGTTCAAGGATTATATAGTCCTAATAATACAAGAAAATAGCCTATCGCCAACATAAGTTGCACATATAGACAAATTACTCAAGATCCAAGACAGCTAAACTATTACAAAGGGTAATAAAAGCAGCTTAATTACTATTATACTCGACGATGTATTTTTTATCAATGAAACGAAGCAAAACTGAAAAACTGAAAGCATGCATGTCACTGTCAATATCATATTGTCAAAACTGTCAATTGTCTACATATTTTATTTTTCACCAGCATCTCACATCAGTATGCACTTGACTTCCAAAAAGATTAAGATAAAAGCTTAATTTTAGGGACATTGTTCGGGTTTCCAGTTTCATTTTTCTACAGCAACCCTTAGGCATCTTTCCTTTCTATCTACGTTTCATTATTTTATGGCAAAACAGAAAAGATGAGATTAACAGCTTAGAAAACGTCTCTAATTAAAAATAGATAATAAATTGAATTATAACATTGTTGCTAAATTTATTAGAATAATATTTGGCTAAAAGATGATAAAAAGGAGACAAGGTAAGGTAGTATACCAAACAGTAGAAATATTCTTGTAACTGATAAAGAGGCTTATATAATTATAAATCTTTTAAAAGGAATACATACCATGTGTGCGCGTGTGTGTGTGCGTGTGCGTGTGTGTCTCTGTGTGTGTGTGTGTGTGTGTGTTATGTCATACCCACCACGCGTGCAGTGTGGCGACGTACTCACAATACAATAGGAGACACAAGTCGGTGATACGTGCTATACTAGTAAACTTCATCTTGTAGGACATCTGGTCCCAGCAATCAGCAAAATTAAAACTGGAAGTGATCACCGCATAGTATCGGATGCATTAAATATCCATAAGAAGGTCGAGCAGGACCCAACTTACACCTACCCCAAAAACTTTCAGCTCAAGCCTCACAATAACCGCCGATGTCTAGTAGACATGTGTAAGTAATACGAGTGATATTACAAATGTGATATTAACCGACCGCGTATTGCTTCATTATACATTAGGCGACTAAATTAAACATCACACTAAACTTAAGTGACTAAAACTTTAACAATGAAATAATGTCAGATATGGCAAAATGTGTACTATCATCACGCTTGTCAGTTAAAAGGGCTCCACCATTTGATTGAGAGAGTGAAGGTTGTCTGGTTAAGTTACGATGAAGCTTCTGATCATAACCTTTAACTAGTTTAGGCACACTTTTAGGTTTAACAAAAATGGTTTTCCTATTTGAGCCCTGACCTGTCCTTATCTGAGGGTTTAGGCTACTAGGAAGTGTTTTTGGGTATTGATTTTTGGGAGTTGTTAATATCTCCGAGTATGATTTTGAAAGTGGCGGGTGGACTTTGCTAGCCTCTGCATATGAGATGGATTTTTCTGCCATGGTATATTTTATATTTTTTTGTCTACCAAATTCTGTACAATTTTTATTAGTAGCAAAGTGAATACCTCCACATAGACAACACGAAACATTATCCTCATTAGCATCACAAAGATCACCTGAGTGCTCACCACCACACTTAAAACATCGTGGTTTTGATCGACATTGTAGCTTTGTATGACCATACCGACAGCAATTATAACATTGGATTGTAGGGTAGACGTATACTTGAACTGAAAGTGTGGTATAACACATATACTTGAACGTATACTTGAACTGAAAGTGTGGTATAACTTGTCCATCAAATGTTATAACTACTGTCTGTGATGGCATCCATGTCATCTCACCATCTCTCAATTGCTTTAAATTTATTCGGCGGACTTTTAAAATTTTGCCACAACCATTTGGAAGAGTACAGTTATCTATAATATCTTCAGGTGACAAATCTGTGGGGACTCCACGTACAACACCCATTCGCGAAACATTATAGGTTGGTATGAATATCTTAAAATTGTTTTCTTTAAGACTGGGATGTTCTATAAAAGCATTAGCATCTAAATAATTATGAAAAGTTAATGAGATCCTATTTCTACCTATCCTTTTCAAACTTCCATTCAAAATATTCTTAAAACAATGTTGTTTTAGAAATTTGCCAAACATAATAGGGTGAAATGTGACGCCATCATTTGCCTGATCGCTTTGCCTCTGAATATGTACTACGAAAGGTCCTAGGTCTGTAGAATTATAAGCGGGTCTTGTAATTGGGGTTGGTAGCGATAATTGAGTATCTATTTGTGGCGTTACTATCCCCGTTACTGCGGAATGTAAAGCAACATTGGTGGTAGTAGTGACCGGTGTATGTCTACTTTTATCAGTACAGTCACAAGCAGTGTCCGTATTAGAGCTAGATGATTGTTTCCTGCGTTTGTTACAATGTTTGCACATTTTATGCAATCGCATGCGCTTATGGCCTTTATCTTTTTTTGCGGATGAATCAGTATCCATCCCAGATTCGGAGCAGATGGTAACATAATTCCCTGCCATTGGAACTGTGCCTCCTGGGTCGGGTGGCTCGTTCATATTGTAAGCTACGGTATTACATAAGTTAAAAAGACTTACCAACTATTTTATATACACTAAAACTACTATAAATATGCACAAATATTAATATAACACATATATACAACTAAAATATACTCCACTGATACACGAAAAAGATATTTAAAAATTTTAAGTAAAAAACGCGGCCGCCCTCTTCAAAACTTCCCGCCTTTTTTCAAAAAAAAAAAAAAAAAAAAAAAACTCTGTGATGGTAAGTGACAGTTTTTATCACAGAGTACTTTATAGGTTTTGTGGCGGCTGCTCTTTATTTTTAACATCTTGTGAAATTAAGCAAATTATTTTAGCATACATTTTTAAAAATATGTAATTTCGTTAAATAGTAGTAGCATTGACAATATCGCGTGCTACTTTAATAGGCTTTCAGCAGATCAACAAACCATCACCATGGTACCAGTGGCTATAGAAGGATGCACACAAGGTGCCGAGGGCGGTGGAGCCCGAGGTGGCTCTATATCACTTGCTTTACTCATAGATTTCATCGTACAAAGAACATATGATGAACTCACAGTCCTCGCAGAGCTGTAAGTGCAAACTGAATTCAGTTAATTAATTTTAGTTGATCATAATTATTAAATTATTAGTTTTAATGACATTGTCATTTTCTTTTAATTTCTAGATTACCACGCAAAACTGATATGGAACGTAAAATAGAGATCTACAAGTTCAGTGCTCGCACAAGACAATTATTTGTCCGGTTATTAGCATTAGTAAAGTGGGCCAGCAGTGCAACTAAAGTGGATCGCTCAGCGCACATTATGGCTTTTCTTGATAAGCAAGCAATGTTATTTGTTGATACTGCTGATGTACTAGCTAGAGTGGCTCGGGAAACACTTGTACATGCAAGGTTTGTTTTTAATTAATTGATTTTATTTTATATTACACATGGTTATATATTTCGTTTTCCTTGTGACAGAGGAAGAATACAATTCACCATCCCCTATCTTACCCGTGGGTGATCGTAAGACACGACTAAGGGATAATAAACGCATATAACATCTATGCGTGAGAAGGAAAACTCGAAGCAAAACCCTATACCAACACGTCTGACCAGCGTGATATAGTAGGTCGGTAATGATGATGAAGATGATATATTTTGTGCTGTGTAGTAGCGGCCCTTACTTTGCTTATGGATGTTGTCGTCTTTTACAACACAATCACATCAACATTCTTTCTTCTTTTTGTTCTTAGAGATACAATATATCTTCACTGTGTGCCAGCGGCTACAAATACTACCAACCCTTACTTTGCTCATGGATATTGTAAAAGATGACTAAGAGTCCTATATTGATTTGGGCCTACTCCATCTCATGCCACTTGGTCAACTATTACATTCCCAAAGAATGTTGACATTAAGCTGGTGGCCGCTCATAAAACTATTGCCAATAACTTTTGCAATATGTAGAAAGAGGAGTACTTATTGTGTCGACCCCAACAAATTGGGATAAGAGTAGGATAATAATGATGTTATATTTCTTAGAGAATACTTTATATTTGTTTAATAAAGTACAATTTGGTTCAATATGCAAGAACATTATATTTAATCTTCAGCCTATACACATACTATTGCTGGACTTATCATTTCCAACTAGTTGCATAGCCATTACTTAAAACGAAAAAGACTTCTCATTGGATGAGTTATTCTGATCAGATGTCTTGGATTTCAGTTTACAGCAACATTACAACACCATGCACTGAAGAATACTTTTTTGGGGGGCTTTTGGCGGGAATCTAAAATGTCATGTGGTGCTCTTGTATTATATTCGATATTTTAGTGTTTTAACGTGTTATATTAGATATTTTTTATGGTATTTTATGTAATGTGATGTGACTGAACTGCTGAGATGTAGTGAATATCATATAAAAGTGCTTTACAACGTTTTCGTTTTCCATCAAAATTTCCACAAGATACCATTAACAGTGTGGCCATAGCACTGTTGATGGCGACAATTTGACTTACTGATGGACAATGACTAATCTGAAGACACTAAAAACTTGAAGATAATTATAACTCGACACTGGCAACAATGGCTCATTTAAGTAGCTGATTGCCAATACATAAAAATAAGAAGAAGAAGAAGAAGAATACTTTTTTGTGTTGCGAACTGGTGTGGTGTGTGGTGATGGTGTAAGAATACAATCTTACCCATGGGTGATCATAAGAGACAACTAAGGGATATGAAATGTATATAACATCTATCCAACAGAAGGAAAACTTAAAACAAAATTCTATACAAATACATGCTATAGTAGGTAATTTTTCCTACCAATATGGAGGGGCTCTAGCCCAATAGTGGGACGTATATGAGTTGAGATGAGATGATGATAATGAGGACTTTACAAATACACAATTAACTTGTTTCAACAAATATTGTCTTTTTTGACATATTTAAGTTGTCTGATGAAAAAAGAAGTCAATATATTGGAAATGCTCACACACTGTTATATGTAAAAGGATTTTAAGAATTTGAAACTTGCAGAACAGCAGTTAGAATAATATAGTTTTTATTATACAGATTACCAACTTTCCATATGGCAGCAGCAGTAGAAGTACTTACATTGGGCACATACAGTCGTTTGCCGGCGGTTGTTAGAGAGAGATTGGTACCGCCGCCAGCCCTGACGTCTGGGGAACGTCGGACAACTCTGCGAGCACTCGCTCATGTAGTTCGACAGCGTCTCACTACTGCTTCATTGCCTAGCGATATTAGAAATTTAAAAGTAAGACTGGCAACATTTTTCATCTATATACCTATTTCTCCTTCTATAGCTTTTACGTGCCCCATATTGGACGTATATATGTATATACAAATGGTGGTAACATGAGATGCTCTCCATATGAATCATGTATGGAGTAAATCAAATTATAAAAAAGTCAGTCTAAGTTATACACAAAAAGCTTATTTCAACAACATCAAAATGCAAAATAATATGAAAGTATTCTTAGTCCTCATGGTAACAAGTTAAGAATAAAATATGTCGCCCATTCTTTAGCTATGGGAGTTATAAAATTCAAGGGATTTCTAATAGAATAAGCAGCATCACTCACCTGAGAAACATATAATACCAATTGTAATAATCAATTCGCCTGCTAATCGTGACGATTATGATATTATCCTCCTTTCATAGGAGTCCTCTTTAACCAACGAGAGACTAATGTGGCAATAGCCTACACTAAATAACTTCCAAAACCTCATTAACACGTAGCCCTCAGTAAGTCGAATAAATTTGCAATTTCCTTCGACTGAAACCTTAGGCAGGCAATAATTAGCAAGATTTTATTTTCCTGCAAAGTATTACATTAATTTAGAAAAAGTAGACTGGGTAAGTCATAAAATATTATGTCTTACTCGGAACTATCTGATCTCATAGCAATAAAATCAAAATAAATCAATATTCGATGCTTCTAATCTATTACGCTTGTTACATGTACAATAAACAATTCATTAAACTTTATAGACCATAAAAATAAAGATCGCGCCTTTCCGGTGAAAATTTTTAGCAATTAAATACTTTGTATCACGCACTACTTGTTAAGTCGAAATAAAGAAATACATTTTTCTTGACATTCGAGTTATCTAAATTCCATTGTACGAGGGCAGTCCGATAAGTACTTAGTCTCACCGCCCGATAGCACCACTTTCACAAGAGTAATTTACTATCATATAATACATTCTTATAGACGGCTCCTGTCAAAATTTCAGCTGAATTGGACGGGTAATTTTGTTTTGATAGCGTGTTGAAGCGAGCGAATCGGAGGATTTTAGAAAAATGGAAAAAGAGCAATATCGGTCGGTGATTCGATACTTGTTTTTGGGAGGGAAATCGCGCAGTGAAATTAAAAAGTGCTTGTATGCTGTATACGGTGACTCTTCTCCTTCGATGGCAACCATCAAAAATGGGTATAACGAATGTCAATGTGGTCGTACGTCGATTTTTGATGAGTCACGCCCAGGTGCCCCGAAAACAGCTACCACGGAGGAAAACGTAACGAAAATCCATGATCTCGTATTGGCAGATCGCCGATTGAAAGTGCGCGACATAGCTGAGATAGTAAGAATCTCAAAAATCGGGTAGGTCATATCTTGCACGAAATTGTGGGCATAGGAAAGCTGTCGGCGCGATGGTTGCCGCGTTTACTCACTCCGGATAACAACCGCAACCGTGAGACCATTTCAAAACTGTGTTTAAAGCTGTTTAAGCTCAATCCGAAAGAATTTCTGCCTCGTTTTGTGACTGTCAAAGAAACATAGATGCATTGGTACACACCAGAGACCAAAGAACAGTCGAAACAGTAGACTTCACCCGGCGAATGTGCTCCGAAGAAGGTGAAAACAGTCCTATCGGCCGGAAAGGTGATGGCCATTGTTTTCTGGAATTCACAAGGTGTGATCTACATCGACTACCTAGAAAAGGGCTAAACGATTAAAGGGCTGTACTATGTCAAATTATTGGGCCGATTCAACGCTGAATTGCAGAAAAAACGGCTTCATTTGGCGAAGAAAAGTGCTTTTCCACCACGACAACGCATCCGCTCACACCTCGGCCCTCGCTACGGCTAAATTGGTCGAATTGAGCTACGAACTGCTGCCCCACCCACTGTATTCTCCAGATTTAGCCCCGTGTGACTTCTTTCTACTTCTAAATTTGAAAAGTCACTCGCCATGCAGAAATTTTAATCGAATGAGGAGGTCATCGCCGCCACAGAGGCCTATTTTGCAGACCTCGACAAAACCTATTTTTCAGACGGGTTGAAGAAGTTAGAGCATCGCTGTGTCAAGTGTATCGAGTTAAAAGGAGACTAAGTTGAAAAATAAATCGCCACTGATTCAAAATTTTCGTTTTTCTTTTGTAGGCTAAGTACTTATCAGACCGCCCTCGTATTAGGCGGTGGAGGTAACTTGGAATGTGTTCTAGTAACTTCACATCTTAATTTACAATTATCAGATAAGAAATCGTTCCAGTGCATGATGGTGGAAATATCATATATATATTTAACCTTTACATTTTAACTTAGGTGGAGAATGGACGTGCTACATTTTCTGTTGGCCAGGAGTTCAGCGTGTCTCTCACTGTAATGGGGGATGCCCCTAATGTACCATGGCGTTTGCTTGACATAGCCATTCTCATTCAAGACAGTGAAACTGGTGGTAAGCATAACTTTTGATTGTTAAGCGACTATGTACTTTTATTATATTTTAGTCCTTCCGACAAATGGTGGTCCTAGAAATACATGCAGTTCATAGAATACATACATAGCCTCACGCTTGTTTCCAGAGGGGTAGGCAGAGATTGTGCCTTTTTAGATACATTCCTACTCTTCATAAAAGCGTACAGAGCCCCATTCACTTTATTACCAGCATTCACTCTTCTTTCAACATCATCATTATTTTTACCATCACTAGTAAATAGTACTCCCAAGTATACAAATTCTTTCACCTGTTCCAATCCCTCACCATTTATAAAAATATTACATTCCGTCATACATTTATCCTTTTCAAAGACCATTACTTTCGTCTTACTTACATTTACTTTCATACCTTTTCTTTCAAAAGCATCGTGCATAGTAGTTACCATCGCCTGTAAGTCTTCAGCCGACGATGCAAGTAAAACATCGGCATAAAGAAGACATTTGACGAGTAACTCATTCATTCTTAAACCACATTCATTATTTTTCAAATCTTGCAAACAGCTATCCATAAATAGGTTAAATATCCACGGTGACCCTACACATCCCTGTCTAACACCTTTATCAATGTTAAACCATTCAGTGTAGGACCCGTTTATCCTTACGCAGGCTCTGGAATCCTTATAGATGGATTTCAGCGCCTGAATAAGATGGCCATTTACCCCATACATAGATAGTACCGACCACAGTTCATTCCTCCTCACTTTGTCATAAGCCTTCTCCAAATCAATGAAAGCGCAAAAGACTTTCTGACCTTTAGCCAAAAATTTTTGCGCCATGCATCGTAAAGAGAACACTTGATCCGTGCAACCCATACTCTTTCGAAAACCCATTGTTCATAGAATAAGAAATTTCTGACAGAAAACCTTACACCTTACTTTATAGTGATCGGTAATGTTTTCCTTGTATTGCAGGGGACTTTACAAACATATAATTACAGGACACAAATTAAACACAAGGGTGCCATTGACGTGGGTATCGAACCCACGCACGGTTGGTCAGTATAATCACTATTTTACGTTACCCCAGTATGAGCTAAGATAATGTTGACGAAGAGAAGGGAAACTCAAAATAAATTTTATACCAAATCGTCTGACCAAGATGATATAGTAGGCCCTCCTATGGAGTCCTATTATGGAGAAGGTTCAAGCCCAACAGTGGGACGTTATATGCTGAGTTTTGTTTTTAAGGACTCCATCCTGCTCTAAGGAAATAATTCTCGTATTGCAGGGGACTCTATAAACAAATAATTAACGCAGACAAATTACACCCAGACTCAGAACAACACTTTGTAGATCGCACAAATTATTGTCCTGCACGGGCATCGAACCCATGACACTGGCACGGAGGGTCGGTATCTTAACCACTACGCCATCTGTGCAGTCAATGTGTATCAAAGTCAAGATGATGATGATAATGCTATAAACCGTTTACTTATTGCATTATGTTTGTTACAGAGGGCAAACCTTTAGTGCACAGTTCTCAATTGGCATGGCTAAGAGGGGTCGCACAGGCTCGTTTAGCAGCGGCCGGTCTTAGCGGAGCGCTGACAGCACTAAGATATTTCTGCCGCTCACTTTCGCTCGAATTATTGTATACGCAAACTTTAAGGCTATGCCGTGATCGTCTCTCGCGACATTTACAAGTCGATAGATATATACCCGGTCAAAAGTTACAAGTGTCTTATTGGAGGTGAGTTTCTTACGTTTAGTCTACGTATTTTTACGTATTCCGCATGAGTCGCCTATTGTTCTACGCTTACCAGTTGGACCATAATTCTGGTTCAAGTTTTCCTTTCCTTGCAGTCATGTGTACTTATAGTCTTGTCTGTTACGACATCTGCGGGAAAGAAATGTGCGCAGATTTACCTGTAGATCAATACAACCGTGTGGATAGAGCTGAGTAGATAGTTTTGTAAAGTAATAAAAGATAAAATCCAAAATTCCAGTCTTAACTTAAAATTTTCAGCAAACACAATTCCTACAAAAAATTGTTATCATTAATAATGATGAGTGAATTTAATTTTGTTTATAATTATGTAAAAAAAAAACAACAATTGTAGAACATAAAAATTTGTAGTAATATTTTTAAAAGCTCCACCCTTCCAAGGACATGTGTGTGTGTGTGTGTAATAGGTGTAAATAAAATCCTATTTTACATTTTAATGATAGTATTACTTCTATTGCCATTAGCTTGACTTCGTCCTTGTTTAAATTTACGTAGTGGATAAATGTAGAAATTTCCGTGTGGTGACGGAGTAAGAATACAATTCTCCACCCCCATCTTACGCGTGAGTGATCGTAAGAGACAACTATGGGATATAAAAAGCATTTATATACGTTTTCCATCTCTTGCATAGATGACAACATCTATGCAAGAGATGGAAAACTCGAAACAAAACCCTATACCAACACGTCTGACCAGCGTGGTATAGTAGGATTATTTCCCTCCCATTACAGAGGAGGCTCGAGCCCAACAATGGGACATATATCGGCTAAGATGATGAAAAGTAGAAAAAAAAACCATTATAATGTAACCCAGGGTTTGTTCTTGAGCTGGCATGCCCCTACTATAAGCATAAATCATATGATATAAAAAATAAAACAGATCGATTAATCAATGTATATTTACATTGTGCAGGGAGTTAGGTTGTGAACTAGGGTATCGTCTCATCATCGGTGCTGAAGCTGAACAGCTGTGTGTATGGCACGTACCGGCGCTTGCAGGTGGGGAGCGAGTAGCCAGTGCCCTGACACCCCATGCACCTTCCATGGAACGACTCCTCGCCCATACTGTGCATGTACGCTCCAGGCAGAGGCTAAACGATTTGAAAGTTTTGCTCAATGATTTAGGGGTAAGTTACACAAATTTAATATTGAATAATTTAAGGATTAATAACAATACAATGTATAACCTCCTTAAGTTTCCTGTTGAATAAATAAACACAAGCTTATTGATTACTAGGGGAATGGGTATCAGCACAATCCCTAGACGCCTAACACCAACCGCAATCATCAAATCTTTATTTTTATTGCTTATGGTGGCCAACGAACTAGCAACTCACCTGATGGTAAGCATTACGACCTCTCATGAATCTTTACAATACCCTTGGATATAGATAGGCCGCTGCTTTCACTTAAAACCACCAAATCGACACAAAAAGTTGCGCTGTAGGCTCTCTCGCTCACCGAACGAAGCGCTACAGCACCTTACCTGAGCAGTGGCTCAGACGTCCATTTTCTGCAAGGTTGTGGTATTAATCCGAACGGCGCAAATGTAGATGGGCGTTTCTCTGTAAACTGGGCAACTCATTCTAATGAAACTGTCTAAGCTACTTTTTTGCTCATAATATAATAAACTTTCTTTAGGCAATAAATATTTGTCTATATATTAATATACAGAAGATGAACCACAAATATTCCCATTACTTTAGGAAATATTAAGTATTTTCTGAAAAAAATATACAGGGGACTGTTGCCAAAGCCAGGGGACTGTGAACTTAAATAAAAAATACAATTTTAGTAGTGAAATTAAACGTTTTATTATTATTATTATAAACTTTGGAGCTTAAGAATTAAGTAACTGAAAAATAAAGAATCAACTATCTTTCTGTAACATTGTACTTAGCACTGTAATCTTAATATTTACTTAATTAAATCACATATTTGAAAATACTTTCAGTACTTTGAATTAAACTTACACTACAGAATCAGTCTCAAAAATAATTAGTAATTTCTAAAATATAGCAAAAATAGTTAAAAAATTGTACTTAAGTCTTATTTTTTCTCGAAAACATCTACAGGTAAATCAAACTTATAAAACATTCTATTGCCTTTTAAAACTATGTTTGGATTAGACAGCTTCTGTACCACTTGGTCCATTGTAATGTCTGACACATCATCTATTTTTCCGATAATCAATCAAATCATAAACTATTTTTCCGATATTTTGTTGTTTTAGTACTTCACCGAAAAGAGCTTTTTTGACAAGATCTTTTCTTGATTCTGGAGTGTCTGCCATTTTTTGTAATTTTGTATTTTGGTGTATCTTTAGGCTTTGGATTTATACTCTTTGTTAATCGCGATAAATGTTTTTTGTACTATAATACTTTCCTGCAGAGGAAAGTATTAATTCCTTTAATTTCTTCATCTTTTTTCTTTTTAATTTTATATCTACACATCTTTTTTTTATTTTTATTATTTCTTTCAGCAACTTCAGGTGTTACCATTTGACATGAAGCAGATACATCATTTTTCTTATTGCGATACTTGGTGCAATGCTCTTTCCATTTCTTTTTAGCGTCTCGGTGTTCTCGTGGAGTCATATTCTCAACAAGCTTTCTAGTTCGTTTTTCTTAAGGTACTTAAGACGTTCTTTTTCTCTAAGTTCTTCTCTTTTCTGAGGATCGTTTTTAATCTTCGCATATCGCTTTCGCTCTGCTTCCCTTTTTTTTTGTAGAATCTCTTCTTTAGTGGCTTTTTTTTTCTTTGGCGCCATTTTCTAAAAGTATAAAAGTCTGTAGACTTAAGTAAAAGGTTTGGAATATTTTTTAAATAAATTTTACTTTGTATTCAATATAGAATAACTTATAAATATTAAACATTTTGTCAAAAATATGCAAAGCAAAGACCTCCCCCCCCCCTCCTACAGTGCTTACGTAACACTTGAATTGCCTCTTAGACAGTCCCCAGGGTGCAGAAACAGTCCCTTGTCTTGTAGAGAGACAGGGGACTGTTTAATTTGATTTCATTGATGAGTAGTACAAAATGTAATTGAACTATGCTATTTTACTGCACATAGGAAATATGCATTTATTGTACCAATTTAAATATTTGAAGGAATCATTAAAATACATAAATAGAAATTTAAAAAATCCTTACCAGAGGACTGTTGGCTTTGAGGTTACAACGCGGGTTCCACGGAAGGACGCTCGCACACCACTAAATAGGATGGCGTCCGAGCCATCATGGCGGCAACCGCGCAAACTTTAGACTTGTTGCGTTTCGTTATACGCAGAAAAGGCGTTGTTTAACCTTTAGGCTACGTGACACCTAATTTAAAATATAGACAGGGGGACTGTTCACAAAATGCGAAGACAAAGTTTCATTGATTTTTATTTAATTGTAAAATAATATTTATGCAAAATAAATAGGTCTCATGAACAAACAAACAATATTGATTTAATAATATAATAATTACATTAATTCCAATATATACTGTCTCGAATAATTTAGTTTGAAGTAACTACACTGCTTTGGTGACATGCCAGGGGACTGGTTTTGAAGAACTATAAAACGTTTTTAATATAATAAAGTTTATTTTAATGGATTTTTAATGTTGTGCAGCGGTAGATTAAGGTATTGATTTTTGGAATTATTTACGAAATATTTACGATATTTTATTTTTTAAACAAAATTAGCCTGGGACAATGAGTTGCCCAGTTTACAGAGAAACGCCCAGATAGAAAATTATCGACAGTGTGGTCCTACCACTAAAAGATAGTGTTATTTCGAATTAGAGGCCATCCATTAATTACGTGAGGTTTGAATTGGAGGTGTTTGACAAAAATCACGAAATATCACAAGGGGTAGGGGGGGATGTAGTAAGATATCACATGTATTTATTTTTTCGTCAATCGCTGAGATTTCTTAACTGAAAAGCTGTTGCCAGACAACGAACGAAGTCGTTTAAAGTAGGTGATCTGTATAAAGACCTTTTTGCGTAGTATAAAAAAGCAAAAAACAAGAATATAATGAGCTGTGGGCTACTTTTTTGTAGGTACTAAAAATTCACGGGATGTTGGTGGGGGAGGGGGTCATAGTCTTAAACCTCACCACGTATCACCAAGGGGGAGGTGGGGTTAAAAATGCTAAAAAAAAAGATCACGTGATTAATGGACATCCTCTTATCCTTCTCTTGCAGTGGTCCTTAGTTGTCTTTTACGATTATCCGCGGGACAGGCAGAGGTGGTGATAATTGTATTCTTAGTCCGCCATCACATGGAAAATTACGCACAGATAAAAAAATATATTAATAAAAATTAAACTGCTTAGATGGCGTAGTAGTTATAATACCAACAAATAATGCCAGTGTCGTCGGTTTGATTCGTGGGAATCAAACTGTGTGGACAGGACAACACTTTATGTAATCCAAAAATACTTGTTCTGAGTCTGGATATAACTTATGTTCTCTAATTGTATGTTTATAAAATCCCCTGCAATATAAAGATTATTTTTTTATGTAGTGTTATTTTTTTTTAATAATATTTAATATTTTGATAGTAGTCATCTCCTTTTTGTAAGGGATGGTTTATCATCTACAGTGGTTAAATCATTGAATTATATTTTGTTGTTTCTTAAACCAGGTGGAGTGCAGTGTGAGTGGATGGCCGTGTGTATTGGCATGTTCAGTGGTTAGCCCTTGTCTTCGAGCCGAACAGTTACTCATATGTGTGGGTGCACACGGTGGGCGTTTACGTACACGCGTGCCCGCATATCCCGGCACGCCTCGCATGCCCGAACTAGCGGCCGCATTAGCCGCTACTAATGTGCCTTTGATCAAGTCGTTACTTACACAGTTAAGGTATGTACCTTTATATTATATATATCCGCGATTATATATATATATATATATACATATATATATATATATATATATACATATATATATATATACATATATATATATATATACATATATATATATATATATATATATACATATATATATATATATATATACACATACATACATATCATCACGCCATATCCCTTGCAGGGTAGGCAGAGAGAACAGAGTGCCAGAGAACTCTATCTTTGCATACTTCACTCGCTTCCTCAACATTCATAATTCTCTTCATACACGCTCGCCGGCTTCGGAGACTCTTGACTCCACCTTCCTTCAGTACATGAACGATCTGGTCTAGGTAGGTTAGTCTCGGTCTCCCTCGGTACCTACATCCTTCCACTTTCGCATTGTATATCTTCTTAACTAGACGTTCGTTCGGCATTCTTTCCACATATCCGAACCATCGGAGCATTCCCTTTCGCATCTTTACACCAATACTCTCTTTCATACCTACTCGCTCTCTTACGTCGTCGTTACGAATGCGGTCGGTCAGCCTGTGTCACCAACTAAAGCATGTCACCAACTAACCCATCTAGCCAACATGGTAGAATAACTCAACTTCCCTCTTATTGTGGAGGAGGCTCGAACCCAGCAGTGAGCTGAAATAATGAATGTGTAATGATGCACTTGGATGCTGACGCAAGGATGAATATATATTTGTTTTTTCATGATATGTTAATTGTTTATTGACAGATTCTGGTTAGTGGCACGCCGCTGTGAGAAAACCCTACAACATTTGCCGGCGAGTGTATGCGAACACTTACCGTTCCTACATGGACCTGACCATCCACTCAGTAAACTGTCGCCTGATCGACTCTACGTCACTCTACACAGGCACACTGACCACATACTTGTAAGTTTCATATAAACATACAAATCTAATTATTTAGAATAAGAGGCAACTAATACAAATCCATCACTTTCTAACGATTAATCTATATATTTCACACTTCCAGAAATTATGGAATTAAGGTGAAATATTATATAAGGAAGTCGTCTTACTCACGCATCATCATTCTCTTGCTCTTATCCCAACTACTTGGGGTCGACGCAATATGTCCTCTTTTTCCATACAGCCCTATCAGACGTCGTCTCTGTAGTCACTCCCTGTTTATACATATCATGCTTCACGCAGTCCATCCATCTTTTCTTTGGTCTCCCTTTACCCCTAGAGCCTTCAACATTCATACTCAAAACCTTCCTCGCAACATTGCGTCGTACATTACTCGCAACATTAAGTCGTCTTACTCACGCGTTTGATCTAATTAATTTTCGTGTGATGGACGGAGTAAGAATACAATTCACCACACCCTATCTTACCCGTGGGTGATCGTAAAAGACGACTAAGGGATATAAAACGCATATATCCTCTATGCAAGAGATGGCAAACTCGAAACAAACCTATACCAACACGCCTGATCAACGTGGTATATACATTATGGGGGAGGCTCGATCTCAACAATAGGACATATATGAGCTGAGATGAATAATTAAAATTTTATTCTCAGATAGTGGAAATGAAGGAGATAGCGATTGGTAGTTCGGCGATCACTACTACCGGCTTGAACAATGGAAGCGTCTGCTCTGTGACTCTATCGTTCCACTTAGCTGGTGCCAAGAGGTGCACCCCTGACGAATGCGAGGAGGAGGTAACGGTTACGATCTATAGTATTAATATTTTGGCTGTTGGACTACAATAATGACTTGCTTAATAAATTAAATAAGGACTTTCTGCTCGAGTATTATGTGTTTGATGCCCACACAGGAGTATGCTTTGTGGTATCTACAAATAAGTATACTGATAATTATCCATGTGGTGACGGAGTAAGAATACAATTCACCACCCCATATCTTAACCGTGGGTGATCGTACGAGACGACTAAGGGATATAAAACGCATATAACATGTGTGAGAGAAGGAAAACTCGAAACAAAACCCTTTACCAACACGTCTGACCAGCGCGGTATAGTAGGTTAATTTCTCTCCCATTACAGAGGAGGCCTGGGCCCAACAGTGGGACATTTATGGGCTGTGATGATGATACTGATATGAATATAATTTGTGTGTTTTATATTACAAACTAGCTGACCCAATAGACACTGTATAAATCTAAAAGAAATAAGAATAAAAATACTTTTAAATTAAGCGCAGCGCCACCTACCGGGTCCAATTGCTAATTTAGACCAATCTTAAATTCACTTTTTTTTGGCGGCGGGTCATACTCCGTTAATCCGTTCGGGGCGACGGGATGAGCGGTGCACGACCCCGTAGACCCGCCCAACAACGTACCTCTCGACGCCGTGTGGGTGAGTCAGCGGAAGTCTTGAATTCACCTAAGCTAAACACCAAAAAATATCAAAGTCGGTACGGCCGTTTAGGAGACGTTAAGACACATATACATGTACGAAGAATATAAAGATAGAAGAATATGACCTCGAACGAAAACCGTATGGATATATCTAACCTCAAAGAAAGATGAACTGTATTCTCATTGAGAATACAGTTCATCTTTCATTATTAAGCAACTAATTGAGTTGCTTAATAATATGTATATCAAATCAAATCATTTATTATGCATAAGCCCTAAAAGGGCACTTACATATTGTCAATATTACATTTTTTTTTTAAATTAATCTACCACCGGATCGGAAAGCCGCCACAAACTGAGAAGATCCGGCAAGAAACTCAGCGGGCTCGTCATTTTTTTTAAATTACATGTTTTCTTAATATTATTGGATACATGTTTAATCCCCATTAGCTCCAGTGAGATGCCCTTTGAGTAAATATTTATTTTTTAAAAGTTAAATACACCATTAACAAAAAACACAAAAAAGAACAGAAATGGTTGGACCAGATTCCACAAGCGGCACTCGATCACGAGTTAACTACTAAAGCAGCCATCACGCCCCTCAACCACATTCGAGGGAAGGGAGAGACCCGCTGACGTAGCTACCGCAGGCAGAGACCTTTTTAGTGAGCATGACCACACTAAGATCTATAAATTACAATCAAATAGCGTATATCTAATGTGAGTCTCGGTCTCCCTCGGTACCTACATCCTTCCACTTTCGCATTGTATATCTTCTTAAGCAGACGTTCGTTCGGCATTCTTTCCACATGTTCGAACCATCGGAGCATTCCCTTTCGCCTCTTTATACCAATACTCTCTTTCATACCTACTCGCTCTCTTACGTTGTCGTTGCGAATGCGGTCGGTCAGCCTAACTCCACAGATTTTCCGTAAAGATCGCATTTACATACATACAATATCCCTTGCAGGTTAGGCAGACAGAACAGAGTGCCAGAGAATATCTCTATATCTATCTTTGCATACTTCACTCGCTTCCTCAACATTCATAATTATCTTCATAAACTCTTCTTGCTGCCAAACTGGTCTAGCTTATGGCTCTGTAATTTGCGCAGTCATAACGTGAATCCTTGTTTTTAAACAAAGGCACGATGACTGCGCTATTCCAGTCCCCGGGAACCATTCCCGAGCCCCAACATAAATTGAGGAGCAACAGGAACGCCTCCCAGACGCAGGAGCCACCAAGCTTGATCATCTCGGCAGACACCATATCAATGCCCGCTGCCTTACCATTTTTCAAACTTCTTATCGCCCATTCAACTTCATCCATACTGATGCCATCGGAGGACGCCGGTGCCGAATGTTGATCTACTAAACCACATGCGACACCGGCGTCAACCGTAGCATCCGCATACATATTGCCAAAATATTCACTCCATCGGCTTAATACGTCTTGTGTTTGTGTAAGAATGTCTCCACCTTTAGACCTTATTTTATTCATTCTGAAGGCTGACCAACCACACCGAGACTTCTTCACCTCCCTCCAAAAGAGTTTGGTGTTACCCTCGAAGTCTTTAGTCAGCCTATCTTCTGCACTCATACTTGCTCTATCACGTTTCTCTTTCACTAAGGCCTTAGTGTCATTCTTACATTGCCGATATATTTCTTTCTTCTGTTCAGTTATACTGTCATTCAGATTCAAAGAAGAGACATAGTCCAGCCACGCTTTCTTCTTTTGATCTACGGAAGCTGCCACTTCCGCATCCCACCATGCATCACCATTTGTTTTTCTATGCTTCTTTGAACTTCCACATACTTCTTTCGCTGTATCTACCATAAGAGACAATAAGATAAGATAAGATCGCATTAATCTATATATAATAATCTATATATCATCTACCATAAGATCGCATTTCGACCGCATTAATTTTACTTTCATGCTCTTTTCTGCATTGGGTATGCACTCTCGCTTCCATATAGTAATGTTGGGACAAGTACTGCGTTATGTATTGCTACCCGTGCCTTCTGGCTGAGGTGGTGGCTATCGAGAAGTTGCCCCAACCCTCTGTTGTGGTGTACCTTCCATCTCGGCTAAATCCACATCCAAGATATACAAATTCATCCACTTGTTCTAGTACATTATTACCTTTTGTTACTCTTACATCTGTTTTGGCTTCATCTCTTTCAAAGACCATTATTTTGGTTTTACTCACATTCATGCGTAGATTCCTTTTCTTACAATCTACCTAGACCAGATCGGTCACGTACTGAAGGAAGGTGGAGTCAAGAGTCTCCGAAACCGGCGAGCGTATATGAAGAGAATTATGAATGTTGAGGAAGCGAGTGAAGTATGCAAGGATAGAGTTCTCTGGCACTCTGGTCTCTCTGCCTACCCTGCAAGGGATATGGCGTGATGATATGTATGTATGTATGTAATGTCTTTGCCTGTGATGATAGATTAAGAATACATTTCACTACCCCATATCTTGCCCGTGGGTATCGTAAAAGACGGTTAAGGGATATAATATGCTCCCGAGTTATTAATATACCGACCTAACGTATCAGGTGCTGTGGGGACAATCCCCATACAGGATAATATTTTGTGCGATTCACAAATTGTTATTATGAGCCAGGGTATCATTTTTGTTCGTTAATTATATCTTCGTAAAGGCCCCCGGCATACAAAGATTATTCCTTAAAGCACCCTGCTTTAAGGAATAATCTTGATGTGTGGATGTTTTAAAAAAATGCATATAGCATCTATACTAGAAAAATAAAACCCTATACCAACCCGTTTGACCAGCGTGGTCAATTTATCTTTTATTGTGGAGGGGGTCGAGGCCAACAATGGGACGTTTAGGATCATGAATCTAACAATAAATACTTATTTAACAGGCTTCCACCGGCAGCTCTACTGTGCCGACGACTGCAACACGTGCATATCTGAAGTTGCATTCATTGGTCGAATTAGATACCTTCACACTCACACATGGACCTTTTACACCACTCGATACTCCAAGTAAGTTAATATGTCTAGTTGCTTAAGTGACCACTTAAAAATACATGTTTTCCAGCCTTTATTGTTCGGTGCGTATGTATATTTTTCCTTCTATAGGAAAGCCTATGTTTAGCATTCGAAGTAATTGTTTGATTACTGAAAACTACACTGTCCAGAATCCAAACATTTTCTTTCGCTTTTGTGTAACTAAAAATTGCCTCCACAAATAATAATTCACACTTGTTGCAATCAAACATGGTGCTTGTCTAACATTGACAGCCATTCTCACTTTGCATGCTATGTTAAGGTGACAAAAAATAGTTATTTACTCGTTATGGGTCTATAGTGTTTCATTTTCCACCAATATGAGTGCACGGAACGTGTACAGACTATAGCCTGCGAAAACAAAAGGGGTTTCTAATCTTATTATAATTAATAGAGTGCGCGATATTAATATTAATAATATGAAATTTAGTTTTCGTTGAAAAATAATCATGAGTTTGTTTCTCAGGTATGCAGCCTGGCAAGCGCAAGTTATCATCCGCAAATCAACGCGCGGTACGAGTTCGTCAACCTGCCTACTTCATACCTGAGCTGGCGCATGTGGTTGCCGCGGCTGACGAACGAGTGCCTTTCGTCAACCTCGCACAAGAGGTATAATAAACTTTTTATTTCGATACATTATTTCAAAAAGGCAAAGGGAGCATAAATCATTCAGGTTATGCTTTAGGTCGTTAAAAAAGCTATCGTCGAATCCGGTCTTTTTTATTTTACCATTTAATATTCGTGTTCTAATTTGATATTAAATTTCCTCCATCTCCAAACAACCCATATAAAGAAATGGCCCTTATGAAAAAAAAAAACTGAGAAGCGAATACATTATATACCTGTCTAGAATAAAGCTTGACAAATGGAGTTTTAGACCTCAATTAAGTATTACAGTGTTTCTTGCAACATTCTGGTGTTATGTTATTTTTATAATTTCAATGAGAAGTAGAATAAACATAAAATGCAACACGTCTGATCAGTGTGGTACAGTAGGTCATTTTCTCTCTCTCCTATTGTGAAGGAGGCTCAGCAGTAAGACATATATGACTTGAGATGATGATGATGAGTTTAAAGACCACACCTAACACAAATGAACGAACCCAAATTACACCCACATTTAGAACAATAATTTATGGATTGCCCAAATAATTGTCCTGTGGGGAACGAACACACAATACATGAGTTGTTGGTGTTTAAACCTACAACATCTATTCTGCCTGTGTAGTGTTTTCTTTACGAGAAAGAATAGAAATGTTTGATTTATTCTTGTTTGTTAGTCAGTCACTATATGTATAAAACTTTAATATTTTCATGTATTTTATTATTAGTTGGCTGCTCGCGGCGTGACTCATGGCGGAGTACAACCAGAATGGAGTGGTTCTGCTCTCGGCATGCGTGTAGTAGCGTTACCCAGACCCGAGTCGGCGTGCCCTCGGGCGGCAGCTGCACTACGAGCCAGGCTCCTGGCAGCCACTATTAGACTAACCACTAAGAATCAAGCGCGAGTGTGGACAGCGGAGATCGTTTTTCATGGTTCACCTGTGCGTACACCAAATCCGAGAGAGCAAGGTTAGTCTAGTTATATTCTAATTGGGATCATAAAGAAATAAGTCAATAGCTTCAATTCTTACTGGTACAAATTCGACCAGATCAAAAGAAGTGAAAACTGTAGAGCGCAATCTTTGTTGTTATTTTTTTAAAACTTGAGTGCATTAAAATGTATTATATATAAAAAATCGTCCCTCACCATCATCACGACGATTTTTAAATTATTAATTTTTATAATCTTGTATAGTTCGTTCGTTCACGTCACTGTCAGTGTGCTGAGTGTGAGTTTTGTCGTCAACATGACGCGACACGTTTTTGAAACATTGTTTCAAAAACGCGCCGCTAGTAGCGCTGTACATTTCTTCATATAAATGACATGCTTACGCGCTCGCTGTAGAACGCGTCATGTTAACGACAAAACTCACACTCAGCACACAGAAACGGCTCTACTTCAAAATCAAATTTTGTAAATAGTTCATGACCGATTTGAGTTTGAAAACTAATATAGGTTTTTTTTAAGTTAATATTCCTATACTAAAGTTATTTTTTTTGTAAACAGTATATATATAATATATGTATTTTAGGTGAGCGTCGCTGCGTATACTTGCAGTACGAGTTGGGTACAGATGCTGGACGTACGGCGGACGCGTTCCTCGCTGATTGGGCTGCAATCGTACATCTACACACATTGCTACACGACTTTATGCTTCGTCCTGTACAAGGTACCCTACTTCCTACTAATATTATAAATATGACAGTTTCTAAGTATGTTATGACGTTTGTATCTTTATTACCCAATCACGCGTAACCGTTGAACATATTTAAATGAAAAGTGGCACATAGATAGACCGTTTGCTTAATTAACACATAGGATAGTTTTTATACGGATAATGTGTTACCGTGAGACAGTAGTTTAACTTTGGAAAAGTTACTTTTCTTGTGGGCGAAAGCTTGTAGTATATATAGCATACTAGCTTGCGTTGATAGTAGGTGAGTAAACTATATAATGCTATTATTTCGTTTAAATAAACATATTGTCATATAGAATTTATTTTTAAAGGAAAACATTTTCTGAAATAGTGGTAGCGATAAACATTGTGACGATACCTCACCGGGGATAACCCACCGGACTGGCCAGAGAAGTCAAGGAATAGGTACCAGTAATCAGCCTAATGATCATGGGCAGGAAATGTGGTAGCTCAAGGGGTTGCACTCTGCCCTCCCGTCGTCGGATTTGGCGGTGTGTATCCAAGCCATAATTTAACAAAAAAGGAGTCAACACTATTGCAGTTAGTGTGATAGTAGCGTCTCTATTCTTACTTTCATAACTTTATATAAATAAATGAATAAAAATCTATTCTATTTAAGAGAGATTGGTGAATAATTAAAATGTTTCCCTGATATATAAAAGCTTCATTTTTATCGTGTCTTTTCCTTTTCTTTTTTGAAAAGACAACACGCTGCAATAATAAATAATACTTTTATTGCGGGGAATTTTACATATATATGATTAATGGACACAAATTACACCTAGACTCAGGATAACAATTTATGAATCGCACAAAGCTTTCTCTTGTGTGGGAATCGAACCCATGACATTTGGCACAGTAGGTCAACCGCTACGCCATCTGTGCAGTCATCTTTATGACACATCCTGTTGTTTTTTTTTTACTAAGCGATCGCTAATATCAGCAATATATATATATCACAGAGCGTGAGACATTATGGCAAGGCGTCTGTATAAGATCGTATACGTATCGATCATTGGTCGTTGGTGTCGGCGCGGCGCAACGTGCTACAGCTGTACTGCAATGGAATGCCTCCACACAACGGTATACAGTCGCGACGCCTGCACACCAACCTGCTGCCAACGCTCATCATCTACTACATCATCATTTAGACCATTACATTAACTGGTGAGTTCACCCATACATGCATCAATCTATTCATGTCAATTATGATACAAAATTCTCAGCAAAGGAGAAAGCGCCCGATGAAATGAAAAATATTATATACTAGCAAATCCAGGCCGCTGGTGTATTCGGTAAAAGTTTATATATCGCAGCACCACCGGGTGGCGAGTTATATCAATGGGGATAGCATATAAACCTTCGCCGTGAAAAAATACACATACATACCAATTTTCATAATGATCGGTCAAATAGTTGCCGAGTTTAGCGATGTCATATACTTATACAAACATCCTCTTTTAAAGATATAGATTATATAGCTCAGACATTAGTATACAGCGAATGAAATAAATATTAAATCAAATCAATTTTATTTGCAAAGAATACAGGTGTATCCAGATAAGAAAATAGATATTGACCTACCAGCCAAGTTTTTTTTTTATTATTATTACGTACGTCATTCCTGGTAGGACCACACTGTTGACAGTTCTCTTGTCTACAGCCACGGGCCGGTCCCTCCGGGGTAGTATCACACTCTCGCAGAAGATCGACGTCTGAGTAATAGCAATGTGCTATTGCGCTTCGTTCGGTGAGCGAGAGAGCCGGAAACCCAACTGGGGTGGGTTTGGGGTTTGTAATGGTAGCAAAAGGCCATGGGCGGCAGTAACACTTACCATCAGGTGTGCTGCTTGCTCGTTTGCCGCCATAAGCAATAAAAAAAAATAACAATTTTATAGTTTTTTGATCAACATACAGATAGTCATTTTAACATTAAAATTTTAATGAAAACTTTTTACGCCACAGTAACAAGGACCTGATGTCATTAGGCGTAGTGTTGCGTGAGACGTACGCCCCTCTGTTGGCACTGAGTCGGTTGCCCACACTACCACAGCTGGGCTTGCATCACGTGCGCACGCTCATGCCTACGCCTACATTCACATTGCTCGCCCACTCGTGGAGAAAGGTTAGTATCTCATAAGTCCTTCTTTGTTATTACAATTAAGCGCTACTAGAAAACACTTATGAATGCAACTTTAGTTGATGATTTAATTAAATACTATTTTGGCTGATATATTATGATATACAAATGAATATTTTTTTTTCAAGTAATTTATAGATACCTACATAATATATAAAATCGCTCGACGAACCGAGAACCGTTGGGGAAGAAAGGTTCTAGAGTGGCGACCACGAATCAGACGACGCAGCGTAGGATGACCCCCTCACAAGACTGACAACATTATAAAGATCGCAGGAAACCGCTGGATGCAGGTGGCACATGGCCGTTGTGAATGGCATTCTCGTGGGGAGGCCTATGTCCAACTGTGGACGTTTACGAGTTGGATGGATAGATGGAATATATAAAATTGCTTTTATTAAAAATATGCTTAATTAGTTGACTGACAAATCGTGTATACATGGTAGCTTAAATATATTATCCAGCTCGGTACCTACGTAAAATTTTTGGTATTGCCGTCAATAATTCCTAAAAGGAACTGGGAAACAGGCATTGTGAGAACATAGCGACACGCGAGTCTTCATGCCATCTATGAGATAGAAAAGAGACCCGCACTGTATTTTTACTACTTACTTAGTCTACCAATTATTCGCGAAAGTATTTAGGAATACCTTCCGTTACTTAGTTTCTTAGTGCTATAGTTTGATCATAACTTGTTCGAACGTTAAAGATGACAGTAAGCCTCAAAACTTGCCGTTTGACCCCTTAACACCTTTTAAGCAGATCACTTCTTTTGAAACACTTTGTTGTTGACATTTAGTGAAAAAAATGTTACATCTTTTCGCATAACCAGCTACCATCTATTTTACGAACCGAACACCTTGTGGGTTCAAACCTTATTGCGAGTGACTCATTTTCACCAGTCAATCATATCGACTAAGGCGATACTTAACGCAGATACAAGCGCTTTCGCTATCCTGCGAATGTTGCTTTTAGTATATGCAAGAATTTTTTGTTACAGATCCGTATAATATATGCGGGTGCGTATTCATTAGAGGTTGGTATACGCGGTGGAGGCGTGGTCACGATACGCGACGGATCGTACTCCAAGTTCGATCGAAGCACCGTCGTCGATGAATTCGCTCCAGCACAGGGACTCAAGGTATTTTTTTTTTTATTTAGAACAGTCTACCTCGAGTGCCAATAGGTCCTTCGAATCGAGATTTGTTTTTTCATACAAATTTCAATGCCATAAATCCATCGGCGTCCACTACAAATAATGGCCTCTTCAAAATTTGTAATGCTATTACTGCCACGATTGGCAAGTGATTTGGCGACCGCAGTTGGTGTAAAAAGTTCTTTGGGAGTTAGTTACTGCTAATTTTCTTAGTATCCTCAGTTGATTTTTCGTTGGTAATAGTCAAACGTAGATTTACTACGAGATTGGTGCCTAGACAGACCGAACATTCATGGCTACAGACAGAAAACTATCAGCAGTAAGGCACTACCAGTCTACTATAATTCTTGTCTTACGTCGTCACTACACATGCAAAATCGGTTTTAAATAAAATAATTTATTATAAAAAAAATACCTTGACTATTAATATATAATTAACATACTTGAAACGTGTCATTCAATAGGATTTATCGAAACGACTTTCACAGTTCAAGCCAACGTCATTATATTAGTATCTCATATTTCCATTCGAAATCTCCTTATATGAAGCCACGTAAGATTTGATTTTATCATAGCAAATCAAGGGACCTTTAGTTTCGACACGACAACCGCAGTATACATAATATTCTTACATGGACTGCATTTTCAAGGAGGCAGTATTCTTAGCTTGTAATTCGAATGATTACAAGCTAAGAGTACTGCGTCTTTGAAAACGCAGTCGTGGTAAGAATACTATGTATTATATACATATTAGGTCGGGGAAATAGTTTCTTCGCATTCTATATGAAAATTCAAGACATTTTTTTTTTACAAAGGCGACCAGAGTGACTTTCATCTTTGACATCAAAATTCCAGGATTGAAAACGTTTAAACCAACTTTGTGCTACTCTTACTGATACTGCATTAGGTCCATAAACGTCACATTTTTTTTGTGGCTTGCGTTGAATTTATTCCCTTTTTTGCAATAAAATTTTACAATATATCGATAGTCTTCATTAGATTCACGCATTTTGACAAAAAGACAAACAAAAATAATGGGAAACAACATTTTACTAAATTGTTCTGTTTTTGAAATGTAATCTTTTTAATTGCATCAAAACCAGCCAAATACAACTAGTACAACCAAAGAGATTTTGTGAAACGTATACAGACTATATGCAAAAAGACTTTCTCTCCGACCTATGTATTTTGCTTTACAGTTATTTAATGTACAATTTTGTCATAGGCATTCTTGTCACGGTACGTGGAAGACAATATGAGCGCCAGATTGTTAGCTGAGGAAGATAATCCACCTTCGCCTATGTCTCCTATGCCACCAGGTATATTAAACACCAGTAAAAGAACTAAGTATTCTTTAAATTAAATCAATACAGTAATTTACTGGTAAAGAAGGAATAATTCGATAAAGGTGTTATGTTACTTAGGTGGATTACGGTTTCCCGCGCCGCTGACACCACCTCAGCCTCACACGCCTCATTCAGCGCCGGTCACTCCTCATCCAGCATCACCGGCACAACATCAGGTTTGTACATAGTTGGGTAGATTCACGACTGTTTCTCAGAAAACTAGGCATTTTTTAATCTCAAGGTATGGTTTTAAATTAATTTGTTTGTAAAATGACACTTTATAGATATTGGACAGGGATCCACATAGCGTCTTGGGATCTTGACTTTTCACATCGGTCTAGCTCAAACGCTCTTGTTGTTTGGTCATAGTAAATTGAATGTACACCAATACCTCATGAGCTAAAATGATGGTGATATTATTCACCACGTACGTAAATCTCGTGGCATCGAGTTGCTTTGGAATCATCAGCCTTAACCCTTTATATATGGCGACGGAACGTGTGATTTCTTCCTCTAAAACGTAGAGGAACAGCAAAATTTTCTTAGTGCTAAGGGGGTAGTTGCTTATATATAAAACAAAGCTGATATCTTAAAATATGTATGTTTTTTCAGATGGGTGGTGGGTCATTTAACCTGACGTCGCCGCCAGGCGGCGCTGGGGGCGCGGGCGGTGCAGGTGGCGGAGGCACAGGAGTGTGCGCATCACCTGCCTCGCCCCTCGCGCCCTCCCCGCACGCTGCACCTGCTGCTTCGCCACACCCGCCTCCTACCTCGCCATTTACCACGTGGCCCGTATCGCCCTCACTTCCACGACCGTCTCCTGGACATCATCCCTCACCACGACACCATATTGATCATAAAGGTATACGCCTTTCTTTTACATTATTGAATTATATTGCTTGTCGTTTCCATGCGGTGGAGAAGAGAGTACGAATACAATTCACCATCCCGTATCCTGCTCGTGGGTGTCGTAAAAGGTGACTAAGGGATATAATATATAACATCTATACAAGACAAAAAGAAACTCGAAATATAACATCTAAATAGAAGAAGAAACTGTAAATATAAACCTATGCCAACCCGTCTGATCAGCCTGGTGTATCAATTTCTCTCCTATTGTGGAGGAGAATGAAGATCCATGGTAGGAAGTATATAAGCTAAGGTGATGGTGATAATGATGTCGATTTTAGAAATTAAATCAATTATATGTACGCCTAGAGCAACTAAACGATTAATTGTGTGGAATTTACGAAAAGTACAGTTTTCAGTTTAATTGATAAAAAAGTTGTATTTGCTGGACTTAAACAGTGGTATAATTTTATTATTTGTTTTGACAGGTCCTCAACCTAGTTCCACAAGTACGGCTCGTGCACCCAGCAGTTTGATAGGTCGTGCTTGGTCAGGGGCGACAGCTACACCACTAGCAGTGTGCAAACTTGAAACGTTATGTACACCATCAGAGCCACCGCCTGGAGCGCCTCCAGGGCCTGCGCTTGCCCCATTACAGCGCTTTTTAGCATGCGTCTACATGAAGAGAACATTACAACGCTTTATACAGCATGAGGATCATGTAACCTTTGTAAGGAAAATTATATGAAATTTAGCACTTAACACGTTTATTTATAAAAACTTGATTACTAGCGAAAAATCTGTATAATGTTTAAACATTGTCGGGTAGATGGCACACGTTCCCATATAGACGATACAATAATACGAGCCGCAAATTGAATGTATACGACAGCTCACACTTGTCTAACTGGTAGGACGGTTGAACGGATTTCCTATTGGTGTGGGTTCGAATCCCACGTGCTACATTAATTTTTCGCTTCATCAAGTTTTTTTTAAGAAAATATATTATATTTGCAATTATTTTATCATTCAATTATTGGGCATAAATTTACTTTTATCAAGACAATCATAGACAATCATTCCTGAATGTATAAACGCTAGCTATATGAGTTGTCATAAGATTTCGTTTTGATTTTACTTTATCTTTCACTGATATTATTCCTGCAATGATTCATTAAAGGTTAACACACTAAATTCTTAGTTCGTGACAAGAAAGCGAACTAGACAGTTTTACTTAAACAGTTATTGTTTAGCAGCTAACGCTCGTGTCTGCTGATGCGACGAGTCTCACATTCCGATGCGAGCTGGCGGGACTGGCGGCGCGCGTCGCACTCCACCCACAACACATGCAGTCGCTGCACTTACAGCTGACACCTCTGCCCGATCACAACAAGGACCAGTGGTCAGCAGATGACTTGCAGGTAACCACTAAATACAATAACATATACATTTCAGTCAAATTCAAAATCATTTATTATGCATAAATCCCGCGGGGGGCCACTTAATTATTATGAATTTTAAATTTTACCTTAAATTAATAAACTACCACCCAATCGCGACGCGATCACCACTAAGAAGATCCGGTAAGAAACTCGGCGGGTTTGTCTATTTTTTACCTACTTCTTTATTTTATTGCTCATGGTGGCAAACGAGCAAGCAGCACACCTGATGGTAAGTGTCACTGCCGCCCATGGTCCTTTGCTATAACCAAGGCCGCTGCCTACCATTATAATCCCCAAAACCCACCCAGTTGGGCTTCGGGCTCTCTCGCTCACCGAACGAAGCGCAATAGCACATTGCCATTACTCAGACGCCGATCTTCTGCGAGAGTGTGGTACTACCCCGGGCGAACCGGCCCGCGGCCATAGACAGAGAACTGTTAACAGCGTGGTCCTACCACCATTGAATCTTCATCATTAAGTTACATCAATGGGCATATAAATCTCCGTGAAAAAATACATATAGGTACATAGCAATTTTCATAATGATCGGTCAAATAGTTTCCGAGTTTAACGATATCATATATACAAACATCCTCTTTTATGGATATAGAAAATTGAATACAACATTTTTCTTGATCATGAGTCTTAGCTGCAAAGTTACCCCTTCCAAACGGGCCACCGATGTCCGTTCATGTTCATTTCTACTGGTCTTAATTATGACTTTCTAACCAGGTAACAGCACTGCAAAAGAAGGAGTACACCAATTTTTCGGAGAAATACTTGTATTAAATCTTCAATTAACCCCTCAGGTTGTGTAGGTAGATGGTAGTTGCACCGTGAAAAAAAAAAATTCAACCAAAACTGCTTAGACGAATTTGATTCATTATTATCCTGCTGTTATCCGAAATACTTGGGTATATAATACTACATATGGTAAATAATTTTGGCAATAGTTTTATGATCGGTCACCAACATCCTACAACATTTATAAATACCCGATTACGATATCCTACAACATACTTGGAAATGTAATTGTTGAACAAACGGCATCAGGTGGCGTTGGCCAGGTTAGTGTAGAGCTCTTAGTCATCTTTTACGAAATCCACGAGCAGTGCGAGAATTGGTAGTAATGGTAGCCGCCACTACCCAGCGATGAAATTGATAGAGAATAATAAAGGTTCCGAGGATTATTACATCATATGAATTTGTTAAATACCTATACTTGTGTGCAGGTGATGGAGAAGTTCTTCGAGCAACGTGTTTGCGTGGCTCCCTTCCGTGGTACTGCGCTGCAGGGCTGGGCGCGGGCGTGGGGTGCACCAGGTGCGGCACTGTCAGCACTGGTGGCACTCATGCGTGCTGAGTTAGCGCCGCTTGCGCCGGCTCTGTGGCAACTCACGTGGGCGCTACGTATCCCACCCGCAGCACCGCCGATCGTCCCCGCCGGACAACCCGCCGTATTGCTTGCCAAACACAAAATATTATTCTTCGTAAGTGTTCACATCTTTTTAAAAATAAGTAAATTGTGTTAATTTAGTATTCAGACAACAGTTATAATATTAATAAGACCATTTCTTTTATATTAAAATGATAATTTATTTTATAAAATAAACATGATTATTCATGAAATAATCTGTGACCAAGAACTCATCATCAACCTACAGGAATGCTCCAGCGATGATGATAATAGTGACGATGAACTTGTATCCTTGTACTCCTTTCGAATAATAAAAAAAAATATTAACAGCTTTAGTTTAAATTAAATTAAATGCATTGATTTAAATTCAATAAGATTTTCATAGATTGTTTTACATTTATAATCGATTCACCCATCCATTTGATTGAAGTTTAATAAGATTTTCATACATTGTTTTTCAGTAGCAAATAACTTTAAAAAATAAGGCAATATATCGATGAAAATTCGGACTACATCGTAAGCGTGCAGAACTAGTGATAACTGTCACAGAGATCAAGCTATATTTTATGAAATATAGGCAGACAGAAAATAGACAAAATTCTAAAAAAATCATTGGATGTGTATGCGCCAATGATTCTAACCGCCCGAGCCCTATTTTTCTTTAAATATCTTCCTATAACCTAGTTTAGAAATTTTATGTGTATTATTTTATTATAAATATATATTTTACTCAGATTTGTCTCACGCGCGGTGACACCCAGCTAGTGCTGCCGCTTGTTTACGATATGCAAATGAACGTGACGCAGTTAGCCGACAAACAGAACGCACAGCCACATCTCATAGCAGTTAGCTTACATCTCAAGAGGTAATTATATATATTTGTTTTAAGTGAAACTTCTTAATGGAGGCCATACACGCTAAGTTTTGCATGATAGTTTTAGCCGTGCATGCACGTGCATAACCGACAGGTATAACCGAGTTTCATGTTACTCATACACATTAGAGTTTGCATGCACAGTTTTGGCATTAACTCTCAGTTGAGCTACGTGACGGTGTGTGTAGAACGCCTACCTCTCAGTTGAGCTACATAGTACGACAATTAAAAACAGAGAACTGTGGCAGGCAAGCTCGCCGGACGGCACACATCCACTCGTGTCGCGGGTCCGATCTCCACGAAGGATGATTCTTGGTGCTACTTGTAGCATGTCCTACATACTACATGAAATTTTCTAAGTGTTATTCGTGTTCGTTTATTGCATGTCTGTGTCCCCAGGCGACACAAGGACTTATACCTGAATTCCAAAAACTTCTCTTATGATCTGTTGCAGTATTTATTTCAGTCTAATATTTACTATAAAGCAGTAAAATTTTATTTTTAATCAGCCATCACACATAAAAAAAAACTATGTTTAAAAAAACTGCCTTCAAGAACTAAAAAGTACAAAATACCTTAAAATACTATTATTTGTATGTGCTATCTATTGATAGGTTTGAAATCGGTGCCAAGCCTTAAACTAAATTATAAACAGCTTACTTATTGTAATGAATGAATAGATAGCACATATAAATGATAGTATTTTAAGTTATTTTGTACTTTCAGTTTTTCAGGGCGGTTTTTTTAGACATAGTTTTTTTTTTTTACTTTTTAGTGTTACATACACACATAGGTTGTTCTATTAGTAGCGGGGCTTGAGTTACTCGTTCATTTGTTGCACACATACTTAATGCTAATTTTAGACTTATATGGTTTTCTCATGGGTGCCATTGTCAGAACTGGACCAAATTAAAATGGAACCACACGGGAAGCACTAGCTTTCAAATGAAAAAAGAATCATTAAAATCGCTTCGCCCAGTCGATAGTTATGAGGTAACAAACATAAAAAATCAGACGAATTGAGAACCTCCTCCTTTTTTGAAGTCGGTTAAAAACACTCGCCTAATTGTTGAAATAATATTTTATAGCTTAATAGTTGGTCTTGTACTTTATGTATTTTTTCTTCACGACAGATTCAATGAATTCAACCAGTCTCATTCGGAATGTACGCTGTGGCCGGCAGTACGAGACCTGATCACAAACTTCACGTTGCCGCAAGACGCGCCTGTAGCCCCAGCCGCACCGCCCCCCTAGCACTCCCTGCACCCTCGCTGAGGCCACGATCGCGACCTCGTACTTGCCAGACTAAGGCATAAACTCACCAACTGCATGAATGACAACTGACTAACTCATTTATACAGTGCGATCAAAAAAATATACTTGTTTGGGGAGGGACTTATTAAAATTGTCACCGCCTACTTTCTGCAGGTGTCGTACAACAATAAAAGTTATAAAATCTCATGTTCATTCGTATTTATAATATTTTGTTTGACTGCGAGCTGCTTATATCCCAACTAGTGTTACAGTTGATTAATAAATACGTCAATAAACCATTGTTAATTATTTTGCTGGATACTAGTTTACCAAATGTAGTTTCCAAGAAATGTTGTGGTTTCTACACTAATGCTAATGTTATTCTGTTTATTAAATTGTAAAGGTGGATTATTGATTAATATTAATTAAATTAATAAAATCATTATTCAATCATTCTATAGGATAATTTTAGACATATAAAAAAATCCCTAAAATCTGATAAGTTTCGCCAAACTGGAATAACAGATATTTAAAAATTCAGAGCCTACCCTTAAAAAAATAGATAGGTATTTATTACGATTTTCAATATTAACACCATCTCTTGCAGTCAAATTGCGTGCCTTAATTCTTAAACTCTAAATAAAATTACCAAGCCGTCTTGCCGGCGCGGTGCAACTGGTCAATTTGCTTGCGAAGCCCGCTCCCAAACCTGGAACGTATATAGACTAAAGAAAATAACGTCAAATATGTTAATAAGTAAATCCTATAAATTGATTCTTATATCAAATAATTACTTTATTTTTATTTCCACGAGCTGAGGCTGTGATCTCAAATTCGAAAATAGCTACACCAATTAATTTTAAAATGGCTCTAATGCATGTAACTCTAGGCCAGCATTAGAAAAAAATGTTGTTTTTTTTATAATATATTGTTTTTATTATGTGTATTACAATTAAAACCTTGATGAGATTATTTGCTCCTTTGAGTGCACTAATCTCAGGAACTACCTATTATAATCCATTATCTTTTAATATCAGATAATCTGTATATCGAGAGAGATTAAAAGCTCGAACTACGAAATGTTGCAACAAATAGGAGCGGCGCGTGCTTAGTAGACAAATGGGAGCAATGTCTTTAAATGTTAGTAAAGCGAAATATTTTACGTATCTCAACTTGTCTACATATTCGCCGTTGTCATATAATATATATATAATATATAACTAATGAGATAATAAAAATGGTGATGTATATGGATCTTTTTAATTATGATATTGTTACTACTGCCACGAGACGACGTGAATATACAAATTAAGTAGTAGTATTAAATATGTAAATAATCCATGCAAGCGAAACTACTAGCACAGCTAGTTAAGATGAACAACTACCGCTTTTGATATTCCATTTGTGGTAGGACCATGCTGTAGACATCTCTCTGTCTACAGCCGCGGGCTGGTCCGTCCGGGGTAGTACCACACTCTCGCAGAAGATCGACATCTAAGTAATGGCAATGTGCTATTGCGCTTCGTTCGGTGAACGAGAGAGCCGGAAGCCCAACTAGGTGGGTTTGGCGATTGTAATGGTAGGCAGCGGCCTAGCCTAGCCTTGGTTATAGCAAAGGCCCATAGGCGGCAGTGACACTTACCATCAGGTGCGCTGCTTGTTCGTTTGCGACTGAAGCAATGAAAAAAAAAATCTGTATATGTGGCGAATCTGTTAAGTAGAGGGAAAAATCTTTTTTGCTGTTTCATTAATCGATGGATGGAATTGCCTATCCAATATATTTGTTCAATAACATTATCCGCCAAGGATAGATAGAATTTATTCTTTGTTACCAAACGCAAACTATGAAATTTGTTCCTTATTAATTAATAATTTAGTATAGAGATCCGTTTGTAATTTCAGTGTTACGTTATCAGATAAATTTGTACAGTACCCGTCGATAAATATTGCACACGGATATGTATATATATATGTATTCCGGTATGGAAGAAGGCAGTCGATTAATATCGGCTTTGTAGAGTGTTGCCCCTGTCGCATACTAGCCCGGTGACGTTTGTCGGTCGTTTAGAAGGTCGTCAAGTGCGAGAAAGTGCAGTTGCATCAAGTTTAAAAAACATATACGAGTATATATAAAGTTGTTAAAACTCCCAAAAATTTAGAGAGAAAAAGGCTTAAAATGAGAATATTTTATTTAATAACAAGATAACAATTGTTTTAACAATTAATTCTTACGGCGTTATAACGGATAACGCCGTAAGAATTAGTGTGCGACAGTGACAACGCTATACAAAATCGATTGTCTCCTTCAAACGTTCGGTGTGCAATATATATTGCTGGGTACTGTATATTATGATAAATGATGATACAAATATAAACAAGGCTTTCTCTATATATTCTCAGATATTAATAACACCGGATATTGCAATGAATCCAATGTATCTAGACAACTACAAGCGATTATATTTATAATGCGAATAAATGGTTAATATTGTTGAGCTAAATATTTGTACATATAAGTTAAGATAATTTTAGTTAGAATTGTTATATTATAAGAAATCTATATTTCCAAACTTTTACTGACTAGTTTTCAATTAATTGTGTCGGTTACGATGGTACCAATAAGTTTAAGTCGAAAAGTCGTTTTTGTAAAACTGTATTTGTAAATTATTGAAAATGTAATAAACTGATAATCTCAAGATTATTTTTTTATTTATTGACACAATTTCATATAGTTATTACTATACATTCTACTTTTACAAATTTTGAAACTTAAAATTAAATGAGGTTCTTTTTTGTGTCTTAGTTTAGCCTTAGATGGCTATGATAACTTTACCCGGACTGCGGGTGAGCGCTGAGGGCTCTCAACCCGATATAAATTACGAATTTTGGTATTTTATTGCCACTTTTGTTTACGAGTAAAATACACCGTCCCGCACTAAGAAAATAATCCTTGTATTGCGGGGGACTTTTACAAACATGCAATTAACGCAGACGAATTACGCGCAGGCTCAGAACTATACTTTTTAGATCAACAAAATATTGTCCTGCGTAGGGATCGAAACTACGGCACTAGCATTGACGGTCGGTATCTTAACCACTACGCCATTCATACCATCTGTGCACGTATTACAAATTATATTTAATACATTAGGGAACAACATATAGAGAGAGTCGAATCCTGGAGGTGTTGTATTGGGGTAATTTTTATATTTTTAATTTTTGAATAGTAAACCTAAATTTTCAGCAGAAATATTATATTTTTCGTAATTAATATATATTTTTGAACATTATTTAACAGTTTTTCAAAATTTGTCATCATGCCTATTACTGAATATAATTTTTAGGTAAATAGGTACTGAATGAATTAATCAATTTTTCATAATAGATTTCTGTCTACAGCTGCAAACCAGTCCGTCCTCTGATTTATAGTGTACTAGCTTCTGCCCGCGGCTTCGCCCGCGTAAAAGGTTACTTTCCTAAAGTTTGTTCTATTGTCGCAAGGGAACACATTACAGGGATAAAAGTATCCTATATGTTAATTTAGGAAATGCTTGCAAAGGAAACATAAACATAAGTGATTTTACTGGGATAAGAAAAAAAATGGAAAATATAGAAAATAACAAAACAAAATTTATAGCTAACTTATTTATATATCACTAAAATATAAGATAAGATATCATAAAAATTTGTAACAAAAAGCTGATCGCAGGAGACGTTTTTGTATGTAGCCAACTATGCGTTTGAGCTGCGAGGCATGGTACCTCACAGAGCTACCGACAGCAGCCGGTCAACGTAATTGAAAACGTTATAAAAAAATATTTATATCTAATCAAAAGCCAAAAAAATAATTTTTCGTCAATCTAGTTTCTAAAATAACCAATTTCCATATAAACTTTCATCCCCTATTTTTAATTTACCCTTAGTAATTTTTTTTACAAAATTTTAAGGTCATATTTATTTATATCTAATCGACAGCCTAAAAATAAGTTTCAAGCTTCTGGCTTTAAAATGACGATACTTCCTTACAACTTTACAACCCTTTTTTGTATTAAAAAGTAGCCTATGTCCTTTTTCAGGTTCTAGACTATCTGTGCACCAAATTTCATTCAGATCGGGTCAGTAGTTTTGGCGTGAAAGAACGACAGACAGAGTTACTTTCGCATTTATAATATTAGTAAGGATTATCTATGGTCTGTTCGGGGGAGTGTCACACTGGCTCAAAACCGATGTTTAAGCAGTGGCAATACGCAGCTGCGCTTCGTTCGAGAGAACAACACCTTTCTAGGTGAGTTTTGGCTGTAGCCAATGGCTCACTGTACCCCTAGTATTGCAAAGGTCCATTAGCGTCAGTAACAATTACCATATCATGTGCTGCTTGCTCGTTTGACACCATAGGCAATAAAGAAAATTCACGTACGCCCATTACGGAAGTTCAACGTTGATTAAATTTTCTTTCAAAACCACCATATTAAATAATTACCTCATCATCTCAGTTCACACACGTCCCACTGTTGGGCTCGAGCCTCCTTTACAGTCAAAGGGAAATTGACCTACTATACCACGCTGGTCAGATGTGTTGGTATAGGGTTTGTTTCGTATTTTCCTTCTCTCGCATAGATGTTATATGTATTTTATATCCCTTAGTCGTCTCTTATGATCACCCACGGGTAAGAATATAGGGGGTGGTGAATTGTATTCTTACTCCGTCACCACACGGAAATAATTACCTAACCAATCATTAAACAAGAGCAGAACAATATGTAGTTACTAGGTATTTTGATATTATAGATATTTTTTAATGGCGTTCACAAGATTTCGCCATTAACTCAATTTAGATTAATAGTTACGAGGAACTAGGGACCTAAATTCTTTGTATTACAGTTAATCCATAAAATATTTGACAATTAATAACAAGCAAGTAGTATTATTATTATTTATTGCGTAGTATTATGTATCAGTAAAATAAATAAAAAAAACTAAATGAAATTCTCTCGGTGCTAAGAGAATGAACGACGAAGAACGAACTATGGTAAGAGCAAAAAACATAAAGATAAGTATTAAGAACTTGAAAAAATCGTTTGACAATGTCTTGTATAATAACATCACTTTGCTATTACCTAAATTTGGTGTGCACAGAGTATTTTTGTATTGGTATGTTTACAAATTTATTGTTATATTACAAATTGTTAAAATTTTATAATTAAATATGTCTTTACGTGGTATGGATAATAACTCAATGTCAACTATACTAACTTATGATAACAGGGATGCGGTAAGAATATAACAATTAAAATATAGTTATTATATTGAAATTACCAATATTAAATTAGTGTAGAGGTTAGGTATATATTTTGCGGATGGTCGGACCAGGATTAGACCGTCATTCACAGAATCTGACCGCCTAAGGAGGACATTATGGCGCTTTGTTGTCTAGGCGGGCGGGAGTTAATGCACGAAAGGGTAACTCACCCGGTGGGCTACCAGGGCAGTTGATTGGTACCGATGTCTCGCTCAAATGGCGGTAAGAGGTAATATGACAGGTTATTATATATTCCTGGTTATATACGCCGCCCTCCTGTCGATCCGGATTATTCGAGAGGCGCGTGAGACTAGACCCGGTAAGACTGTTGTTGTTACCGGGGCGTCGACAATGATGTAGCTGTTCACCAAGATCAAGGAATCGATAGTGACAACTACAAGGACGGTGGGAAAGGAATACAGTGGGTTACGAGGCGGTACACCGTCCTTTCGTCACCCCGGACGAAACGGTCGTGATATATCCAGACCATAGCCTACCACAAAAAAGGGGGTAAGAACAATAATTTGCTACACAGAAGTCTCGGTATGTTAAGGTTTTGAATTAAGAGTGAACGAATTAAATTGATACAATTTCTATGAATTTTATCATGTTCGTGATTTTTAATTTTCCGCCGTTGCGAACACTACAGGTCACAAGATCATGATCCTCCTGAGACCTTCATGGTCACTGTGAAGTGAAAAAATGTGAAGGAAAACAACTAGAGGAAGTCTAGGATTCTAAGATTTTAATATTCGTGTCTCAGAATATATTAAACAATTGAAAATAATAAAGGTCAAAGTAATATAATAAGATGCAGCCTATTACCGCCGAGCCTCGTGCTTGACTTCATGATGATTTCGATAATTCTTAAATCGGAAAACCATTAATGTTTCAATTAGGAATTGAAACTGATGCCTGACCATCAGATGGGAAGAGGTTAAAATATCTGGTACAGTAGTACCAGTATATTTAGTGCAGGGTCTTAAAATAAACCATCAGCCATCTCGTGTTTATGGCACTAAATCATTAAAGCAGAACTAGATTAATTGATATACACTCATTTGCAAAAAAAACGGGCACCTAAGCAATGAACCATTTCAAATGTTAATATTTCTTTGTTTGATAATTATAGCTAGTTTTATCCACACAATTTGGTAAATTAATAAGAAAATAATCGTTTTCATCAGTATTTCATAAAATTTAGATACAATTTATGGGAAATAATGCTAAACCTCGCTAGTAGTGTATATTCGCTAGTAGTGCATATGCTCATGAAGTAAAAATAAAAAAGTTTTTTTGTTTGTTTTTCTTTAATAAAGTAAAAGCAGATAAATGTTTAGTATCGAGTGTGACCCCCTCTAGCTAAAATCACAGCTTGAATTCGTCTGGGCATGCTAGCGAGTATATCCCGGATACTTGCTTGCGGAATACGTTCCCACTCCGCAGTAATCACATTCTTCAGCTCTCTGATGGTCTGCGGAGCCGGGTGTACTGATCTCACACGCCGTTTCAGAACGTCCCAGACATGCTCTATGGGATTGAGGTCGGGACTTCGAGCTGGCCAATCCAAACGACGAATGCCGACCTCTTGCACATACGCATTAACATCGCGGGATCGGTGGGCGCGAGCATTGTCGTCCATAAAAATCGAGTCTTCACCTAGAGCGGCCAATGCGGGTTGTGCATGAGAAATTAGAACTTCCGTTATGTATCGATGCCCAGTCAGTGAGCCGTTTTCAATGAAGACTAACTCTGTACGATCCATTGAATTTATTCCTGCCCAAAACATAACAGAGCCCCCACCATAAGGTGTGATTTCTTCGAAACATGCCTCTGCAAAGCGTTCTCCTTGTCTTCTTAGCACTCGCCGACGTCGATCTTCACCGAACAGAGATATCCTGGCTTCATCAGAGAACAAAACCCTATTCCAATCGTCTTGAGTCCATGATTCACAATTTCTAGCGAACCTAAGCCTGTGAACTCTGTGCTCACGGAGTAATTTGGGGCCGCGGGCCGGGCGGTGACTGCGTATATTGGCAGCGAGAAGCCTCCTCCTGACCGTCCATAGACTAATATGCACATTTCTTACTTCTTGGAGGTTGTTCTTAAGATCCACATACGAAGATTTGCGATTTCTCAATGCGCGACTCACAAGAAAACGATCATCCCGTGGTTGGGTACATGGTTTTCTTCCAGAACCAGGCCTTCTCTCGACGGAACCAGTCTCCTGATATCGCTTCCAGGTCCTTTGGACTGTCGAGCGACTAACATTTAGCCTCCTAGCCACGAAACATTGGCTGCAACCCTCTTCAAGCAGCGCGATAATTTTGGTAGCTTTTACCACTTTATCTACCATTTTTGATACAGCCAAACAGCATTAAATAAAGCTTTGACAGTCAAGGATATGAAATTAATCGATAAAAATTGAATAAAAGTTATGAAAGTCGATGTTAACTTCTGGAACTTCGCGCCAAAAATGTAGGATAAAAAGGGGTTTTCTGTAAAAATGAACATCAAATGAAAAATTAAATTTAGAACGTACTTTTTTAAATACCACAGCATTTTTAAAACCGGCCAGTAACGTGTACAAACGATTGAAACCTTTTTGGTATTGTATCTTTTTAAATATGAATGAAAATCAAAACCGCCCGTTTTTTTGCAAATGAGTTTATTTAAAAAAAAACAAAGTCCATGTATAACCCTTTTTTAACCGACTTCCAAAAAGGAGGAGGTTCTCAATTCGAACGCTATGTTTTTTTTTTTAATAGGCTATGGTCCAGACACACGCCACCAGTTGCGTCCGGGGCGATGGAAGAGCAGCGCGTGGCCCCATAACCCAACGTATGCCCTCCCCATCGCCATTGAGCCAGCCACTGGTACCGCTTCCTTGCCATCCGTAGCCAGCCCGGTACAAGGATAACCCTGACTCAAAATCATTTATTGAACATAAAGAATTGTTCTGTATCAAACTCGAAACAGTCGGGATACGATTGCAACTGTTTTGGTTGCTACATACATAATATATGTATTTCTAAATAATTTTGTTTTCCAATACTCATCATCATTCTCCTGCTCTTATCCCAATTATTTGGGGTCGACGAAATATGTAGGTACTGCTCTTCCTACATATTGCAAAAGTTATTGGCAATAGTTTTATGACCAGCCGCCTGCCTGACTTCAACCCTCCTCGGGAATGTAATTGTTGACCAAACGGCATCAGATGGTGTTAGCCCAGGTCGATATGTAGCTCTTAGTCGTCTTTTACGACACCCTCGAGCAAAATAAGGGTTGGTAGTATTCTTAGCCGTTACCACACAGCCAGTACTATTACAAAATATTATAAGCACGTTGTTTTGTTATTGCTAGCAAAGTCAATGGTCAACGGTATGGTCAACATCTCAAATACACGGCGATACCGCATCAGGGTTGAGCAGGCATCGTACGTTTGGGCGCCGCCGATTGCGTTTCGGATCTCTTGCCTTAGGCGCTTTGCTCACCATGCACTGTCGAGTGGCAGCCGCTGCCTTTACTGGTGGATTTGGTTAGTTTATTTCATAATAATAGATATCTGTTTAGTTGCAAATCAAAAGCTCAGTACAAATTTTTTTTTTCTTAATTTGTCATTATTAGAAATTTAAGGAATCGGATACTGATTTGTGTCACGCGAGCATAGCACGACGGAAGATCGCAGATGCTACTATTAAATCGCCCAGCTGTTGGGTACCTATTGGATATGTTGGAAACTTGAATCAACGCAATTGGTTCTAAACATGAATCATCTTATGGTTAATATTATTGTATTCGATAACCACATATCATCGCTCCTTAGAGAAAAGTATGAACGCTACGAATAAACACGTAAAGGGGAGACTTTGTCTTGTGGTAAGACCACAATGTTGACAGTTATCTGTCTACAGCCGCGGGTTAGTCCGTCCGGGATAGTACTACACTCTCGCAGAAAATTGACGTCCGAACAATGGCAATGTGCTGTTGTACTTCGTTCGGTGAGCGAGAGAACCGGCAGCCTAACTTTCTGGGTAAGTTTGGGATTTTTTAGTGGTAGGCAGCAGCCTATTAAGGTCCATTTGCGGCAGTGACACTTAACATCAGATGTGCTACTTGCTCGTTTGCCATCGTCAGCAATAAAAAAAATTTTAACACGTTTGGTAGCAATAAAAAAAAACTTTAACACGTATAACGGTATTAAAAATTACAAAACGTCACTTTAAAATATTAAATGCGAATACAGGCATTAAGTAGAATCAATTTTATATTTTTTTTTCAGTTATATTCATCGTATGCCTGATAGTGGCTATGGTCGTCTTAGGTAATCCGTTACGTCATTTTGAAGTTTATCTTGGTCAATGGAGCATTAATGGACCAGGGCGTGCCTTTCACATAGTTCCTTTATTAGACGGTAATAATTTAATATTTTTATTTCGTTTATCGCCCGTTCAAAGTTAAGTCAATATTTTTAATTCTATCCACAATTTGGACAAGCATATTAAACCACTTTTTTATATATTTGTGAAATGAGAGGAATTTACACGAGGTATGTTGTAGGTATGTCTTTTATCATCATCATCATCACAGTCCATAAATGTCCCACTGTTGGGCTCGGGCCTCCTCCGTAATGGGAGGGAATTTAACCTACTATACCGCGCTGGTCAGACGTGTTGGTACAGGGTTTTGTTTCGAGTTATCCTTCTCTCGCATAGATGTTATATGCGTTTAATATCCCTTAGTCGTCTCGTACGATCACCCACACGGGTAAGATGGGGTGGTGAATAGTATTCTTACTCCGTCACCACACGGAAAACGTGTACACGGTATGTCTTTATTGGACTAGATTTGTGTATTTTATTACGTTCGGACAACTTTCTTTGTTCCCCCGAGTGATAAATCATCAGGGAACTTTTCTGCTTTGGCTGAGGTCGCGGGTGGATGGAACGAATTAATCCATCAGCCGCAAAGAGGCCGACCGCGTAAGGGCTTCGTCCCAGCAAGATAGTTATTTGTATATATTATATTTCAATTAAAGATAATTATGTTAACAATTTAATTAAACACAGGTATTGGGATTGCGATGTGTTTAAATGCAATATTTCGAGCAATAATATGTTGTACAGTAGCTGCCATATGTGCCACGTACGTGTTACATTCAATAAGCGATAATAAACTACCTTTTACATATTGTCGGTAAGTTATAATATTTAATAATATAAAACAACCCTTTTTATATTACGACAAGGGGGACTGTATTCGACGTGTAGTGTGTTGGGTTGTAAGAATAGCATGTACCTATGTATCTCTTTAAACTATGTTGCGGCAGACATAAATAGGCTTATGGATTATCAGGAGAATAGGTAGAGTTAAAGATATCCTCCTACTTACCATGCCAACTGTCACGGATTCGATTCTCAAGCAGAATAATATTTCGTGTGTTTCACAATTTATTTTGTGTCTGGATGTAATTTGCGTCCGGTAAATTGGATGTTTGTAATGTCTCCCGCCACATAAAATGATTTTTCCAAGTGTAGTGTTATCTAGACGTTAAATTTGGTAGATACAATAATTTAAACTTTGCTTTAGTAAAATTTAAATCATTTTTTTTAAGACACCGTCCTGCACTTGGGAAATAATCCTTGTATTGCGGGGGTTTTTACAAACATATAATTAACGCAGATAAATTACACCCATACTCAGAACAACATTTTGTGGAGATCACACAGTTTTTCTTTTATTTTGTGTGCGTCTTAGTTGTTAGCCTTAAGGTGGCTATGACAACTTTACCCGGACTGTGGGTGAGCGCTAAGGGCATTCAACCCGATCACACAAAGTATTGTACTGCGTAAGAATCGAACCCACAGGGCCACGGCACTAGCCCAGAAGCTCGCTATCTTAATCAGTACGTCATCTGTGCAATCAGAAACGATACAAATAATTTAGTTCGGGAAGCCAATGTATTTTGCTAACTTGTGATATATTAAGTACCTAATAATATTCAGTGACCTCCATTTACAGAGGATGCGTGTGAATTGGAACATATTTCCCGGGTGGTGACGCAGTGAGAATACAATTCACCACCCTCTATCTTACCCGTGGGTGATTGTAAGAGGCGACTAAGGCATATAAAACGCAAATATCATCTATGCGAGAGAAGGAAAACTCGAAACAAAAGCCTATACCAGCACGTCTGACCAGCGTGGTATAGTAGGTCAATTTCCCTTCGTTTATGGAGGAGGTTCGAGCCCCATAGTGGGACATATATGAGCTGAGATGATCTGTAAAATTCTACCCACGATGTACTTATATCTTCTCTAGTAACTTTTAAACACACCGTAACCTTATAACAGTGCAATCATTGTATTTATACTATAGTCTATCTAATCTAAGAAGTGCATTTGGACAGCTGTCAGAGTAAGGTGTCTAGGTATGTGAACCAAATAATCGCTATCGAAAATATCCGATTTTGATGAGTAATCGATATTAATTCTTTGTAATTAATAATCGGTTTATTTTTTTATTTTTCAAAAAGGAGATGAAATATTAAGTGCTAAATTAACACTAAACAAATTTAATTATTTTATCATAAAATCTATTCATCATATTTAGTAGGATTAGGTTAAGTAAAAACAAAAACTGGATTTGAAAATAGCTATTTGTTCAGAATCTATAGTATTACTTGAATTATCACCGCCGCGAACATTAATAATTATATCCTTATCAATAAAATTGTCGAAACGTACATCTCTGTCAAAATCTATATTCGATTAAATATATTAATCTAATATTTTTACCGATTATTTAGATATTCGCGAATTGGAAGTTGTCAAGCACTACTGTTTAGAACGTTATGACGTGAAATTGTAAGATCGTCCATAATAATTATTATTTACAATGTTATTTTAATTTTAAATTAGTTTTACAAGTTTCAACATTACATTATTGTACAAGTAACTCACTCGCAACGTTAATTATGTAAATAACTTAATATTTCTTTAAAATTTCAGATTTATTGTTTGCAATCATGTGTATACGTTTGACCAAAGTTATTGTGTATTAAAAAATGCGAAACGTCCAAATGCACTTCTTAGATTAGATGAACTATAAGTTGCCAATATAGTTAATATATTATGTTCTTTTATTTTTAGAGATTTTACTTTAAAACCTTATGATCCTGAAAGCACAGAGGTAAAAAATAAAACTTTACGAAGGGTACGTATGATTATGTACATATATTAAATAACAAATAATTGGACTAAGGTTTTATTTTTTTTTAAACTCGATTATATTTTTACTATTTATCCTGTGGCTAGGAAATAAACTGCGTTTCTTAAGTTCTCCGCTTCGCCTTGTATTAGCGACTATTGTTTTACAACAGTCTAGATCAACTTTTTAAGCTTTTAGTTCTTCAATCACTAAGCTTATATGTCTCTGTCACAACTACTATTCAAATTAACAGATTTTCCCTAAATGCATATGAAATTATATACGATACAAATAAAAAAAATAAAAAACTTTAAAATGTTCTATGGCTGTCTGTCTGCTTGTTTCTGACTGATTTCAACGGGTCTTTCACTGGTACGTAGCTGATGTTATAAGGAGCAACTTAGTTTACTTTTATTTTGGAAAAAAAAGAAATAGGGTCCCGCAAAACCAAAATTAAAATTATTAAAAGACGCCGAGTGCTCGACTGAAGCCTCTGGGAAAGGACGTCGACTATCATTTATCAACAAACCTTGCAGGCTAAAGCTAGTTTATGATACTTTATAATATTTCATAGATAGCTGTGTGGTAGCGGCTACGAATACTACCAACCCTTACTTTGCTCGTGGATGACAAAAAGAAAGACGACTAAGAGTCTTATAACGACCTGAGCCAACTCCATCTGATGCCGTTTTGTCCACAATTACATTCCAAAGGAGGGTTGACGTCTGGCCGGTGGTCGATCATAAAAATATTGCCAATAACTTTTACAATATGTACTATGAAAGAAGAGTACATATTGTATCGACCCCAAGTAATTGGGATAAGAGTAGGAGAATGATGATGACTTTATAGATAAATTAGAAAAACTACACTATTTTGGTAGGAGAGCTCTTGTAACTACTAGTAGTAGATTCTTGAAAACGGACAGAATTGAGGAAACTGTATTCAATAAATTAATCAATTTATTATTATATGACCTAGCAATTATTATTTTCGTTAGTAATTATTTCAGAAAGACGTTGCTTTGGGTATAGACGATATTGAATTGGAAGGAGATGAACTAAACAGAATTGGACTAGACAGAGCATGGAGCATTGGAACTGGAACGTTTGTATCATTATTTATATCTGCGTTGTTTGCCCGCTGCCATAAATATATTGCCGATAGCCACCAATCGCAAACAACCAAGTTTTCTCGTTCATCTTGGGTCAAGTTAAAAATGCTATTGGAATTTCTATCACGAAATCCTCAATAGCTATCACTAAGATTGACATTGCGCCAAGTAATTTATAGGATTAATTTATGACTGACAAAATATGACTGTCTGGTATTACCTACTTTCTTTTGTTTTTTTCCTGAATAAATCATGTGTTTCAATTCAATAATTTGTCTTTTTGGAGTTTACTCCTTAAGGATCGATTTTCATATAAGGCGCCCGGTATGAGAAAAATTTGAGGAGTAAAATCTAGTGATCGAATTACCTCGTTACGTTTTTGGTGCGCAACCTATTCTGCGCACCTTTCACTTTGTGACTAGGTATGCGTCCGATATATCAAAACGAATCTGAAATCGGATTTCAGTCAGAAATCGTATCGTATCGATATTCAACACTATACAAACTGATTTTAGAAAACGTATTTCGGCAGAAACTAAATCAACACATATCAAAACAAAACGACGAAAACGCAAACTAGTAATAAATCTAATCATCGCGCAATCGTTTTCTATTGCTAGTTTTGCAAACCAAACCAATATTTGAAAACTTACTAACTATCTCTTTCACTCCGCTAAGCGATCGCTTAGTCAGAATGAGAAAAAGCGAATTTCATTAAAATTCGCCTCCTTTCATTCTAACTAAGCGATCGTTTAGTGCATTGAAAGAGATGAAGCGAATTGTCATCTGTTTTGGAATTTGGCGGTTTCTAATAAACTCAGAATGGCAGATGGAAACGAAACAGAATTACAAGAGTCAGGGAATAAGATCTATATTAGAATGCAACTACTTCCATGATAATATTACACAATACTTAATGATAGTAGTTTAAGTTTTGTGTTTGTTAAATAGATTTTTGAATTATGGGAGAGTTTTTGCACACTTGACCTTGGTGACACGTGCGGTGTGCGCGTAATGTTATTTTTGTGATCTCGTGAACTATATAATTAGATAGGTATTTTACGATTCAATACTAAGTATACTAACGTATGTTAGTATCATACATACGATTTGATGATAAATAAGAAATAACTACACTCATTTGCAAAAAAAACGGGCGGTTTTGATTTTCATTCATATTTAAAAAGATACAATACCAAAAAGGTTTCAATCGTTTGTACACGTTACTGGCCGGTTTTAAAAATGCGGTGGTATTTAAAAAAGTACGTTCTAAATTCAATTTTTCATTTGATGTTCATTTTTACAGAAAACCCCTTTTTATCCTACATTTTTGGCGCGAAGTTCCAGAAGTTAACATCGACTTTCATAACTTTTATTCAATTTTTATCGATTAATTTCATATCCTTGACTGTCAAAGCTTTATTTAATGCTGTTTGGCTGTATCAAAAATGGTAGATAAAGTGGTAAAAGCTACCAAAATTATCGCGCTGCTTGAAGAGGGTTGCAGCCAATGTTTCGTGGCTAGGAGGCTAAATGTTAGTCGCTCGACAGTCCAAAGGACCTGGCAGCGATATCAGGAGACTGGTTCCGTCGAGAGAAGGCCTGGTTCTGGAAGAAAACCATGTATCCAACCACGGGATGATCGTTTTCTTGTGAGTCGCGCATTGAGAAATCGCAAATCTTCGTATGTGGATCTTAAGAACAACCTCCAAGAAGTAAGAAATGTGCATATTAGTCTATGGACGGTCAGGAGGAGGCTTCTCGCTGCCAATATACGCAGTCACCGCCCGGCCCGCGGCCCCAAATTATTCCGTGAGCACAGAGTTCACAGGCTTAGGTTCGCTAGAAATTGTGAATCATGGACTCAAGACGATTGGAATAGGGTTTTGTTCTCTGATGAAGCCAGGATATCTCTGTTCGGTGAAGATCGACGTCGGCGAGTGCTAAGAAGACAAGGAGAACGCTTTGCAGAGGCATGTTTCGAAGAAATCACACCTTATGGTGGGGGCTCTGTTATGTTTTGGGCAGGAATAAATTCAATGGATCGTACAGAGTTAGTCTTCATTGAAAACGGCTCACTGACTGGGCATCGATACATAACGGAAGTTCTAATTTCTCATGCACAACCCGCATTGGCCGCTCTAGGTGAAGACTCGATTTTTATGGACGACAATGCTCGCGCCCACCGATCCCGCGATGTTAATGCGTATGTGCAAGAGGTCGGCATTCGTCGTTTGGATTGGCCAGCTCGAAGTCCCGACCTCAATCCCATAGAGCATGTCTGGGACGTTCTGAAACGGCGTGTGAGATCAGTACACCCGGCTCCGCAGACCATCAGAGAGCTGAAGAATGTGATTACTGCGGAGTGGGAACGTATTCCGCAAGCAAGTATCCGGGATATACTCGCTAGCATGCCCAGACGAATTCAAGCTGTGATTTTAGGTAGAGGGGGTCACACTCGATACTAAACATTTATCTGCTTTTACTTTATTAAAGAAAAACAAATAAAAAAACTTTTTTATTTTTACTTCATGAGCATATGCACTACTAGCGAATATACACTACTAGCGAGGTTTAGCATTATTTCCCATAAATTGTATCTAAATTTTATGAAATACTGATGAAAACTATTATTTTCTTATTAATTTACCAAATTGTGTGGATAAAACTACCTATAATTATCAAACAAAGAAATATTAACATTTGAAATGGTTCATTGCTTAGGTGCCCGTTTTTTTTGCAAATGAGTGTATTTAATGTAAAAAGGTAAGATTTTCGCTTCGTAATCGGGATTAATAAAAAAAAACCATACAAAAAAAATGTACATTATATAATCTAATCATGAAATCATTGTAAATATGACGATTTTTAAATACGCAAGAAAGTTTTGTATCATATCCAAAACAAAACATTTTTGCTAGTCTAGTACATACATACATACATATCATCACGCCATATCCCTTGCAGGGTAGGCAGAGAGAACAGAGTGCCAGAGAACTCTATCTCTGCATACTTCACTCGCTTCCTCAACATTCATAATTCTCTTCATACACGCTCGCCGGTTTCGGAGACTCTTGACTCCACCTTCCTTCAGTACATGACCGATCTGGTCTAGGTAGGTTAGTCTCGGTCTCCCTCGGTACCTACATCCTTCCACTTTCGCATTGTATATCTTCTTAACCAGGCGTTCGTTCGGCATTCTTTCCACATGTCCGAACCATCGGAGCATTCCCTTTCGCATCTTTACACCAATACTCTCTTTCATACCTACTCGCTCTCTTACGTCGTCGTTACGAATGCGGTCGGTCAGCCTAACTCCACAGATTTTCCGCAGAGATCGCATTTCGACCGCATTAATTTTACTATCATACTCTTTTCTGCATACCCAACTCTCGCTTCCATACAGTAATGTTGGGACAAGCACTGCGTTATGTATTGCTACACGTGCCTTCTGGCTGAGGTGGTGGCTGCCGAGAAGTTGCCCCAACGCTCCGTTCACTCTATTTCCCGCATTCACTCTTCGCTCTATATCAGTGGTGTACCTTCCATCTCGGCTAAATCCACATCCAAGATATACAAATTCATCCACTTGCTCTAGTACATCATTACCTATTGTTACTCTTACATCTGTTCTGGTTTTATCTCTTTCAAAGACCATTATTTTGGTTTTGCTCACATTCACGCGTAGACCTCTTTTCTTACAATCTTCTGTCATTGTGTCGACTAGGGTCTGCAGGTCAATCGCTGACTGTGCCAGCAGGACTGCATCATCTGCATAAAGCAGAGCAGTGACCACTGAGTCGCCCATCTGGACTCCCACATTCATATCGTTCAACCTTTGGAGACATTTATCCAGATATATGATAAACAGCCTGGCTGACAGAACGCACCCCTGCTTAACGCCGATATTGACGTCAAACCAAGGCGACATTCCATCATCCAGCCGCACACAGGCTCTACAGCCCATGTAACTGGACTGCACAGCCTGTAGCAGTTTACCGTTAATACCATACTCCGGTAAAATGTCCCAAAGTTCCTTTCGTACAACCGTGTCAAATGCTCTCTCCAGATCCACAAAACTGCAGAAAACCCTCTGACCTAGAGCCAGATGCTTCTCCACAATGTTGCGCAGAGAGAACACTTGATCCATGCATCCCCTTCCACTCCTGAAACCTCCTTGTGTCTCACACAGTAAACCATCGGACACCATCCTCATTCTCCTTTCAATAATTTTTCCATACACTTTTGCTGCCAAACTGGTCAAGCTTATGGCTCTGTAATTTGCGCAGTCATAACGTGAACCCTTGTTTTTAAACAAAGGCACGATGACTGCGCTATTCCAGTCCCTGGGAACCATTCCCGAGCTCCAACATAAATTGAGGAGCAACAGGAACGCCTCCCAGACACAAGAGCCACCAAGCTTGATCATCTCGGCAGACACCATATCAATGCCCGCTGCCTTACCATTTTTCAAACTTCTTATCGCCCATTCAACTTCATCCATACTGATGCCATCGGAGGACGCCGTTGTCGAATGTTGATCTACTAAACCACATCCAACACCGGCGCCAACCGTAGCATCCGCATACATATCGCCAAAATATTCACTCCATCGGCTTAACACGTCTTGTGTTTGTGTAAGAATGTCTCCACCTTTAGACCTTATTTTATTCATTCTGAAGGCTGACCAACCACCCCGAGACTTCTTCACCTCCCTCCAAAAGAGTTTGGTGTTACCCTCGAAGTTTTTAGTCAGCCTATCTTCTGCACTCATACTTGCTCTATCACGTTTCTCTTTCACTAAGGCCTTGGTGTCATTCTTACATTGCCGATATATTTCTTTCTTCTGTTCAGTCATACTGTCATTCAGATTCAAAGAAGAGACATAGTCCAGCCACGCTTTCTTCTTTTGCTCTACGGAAGCTGCCACTTCCGCATCCCACCATGCATCACCATTTGTTTATCTATGCTTCTTTGAACTTCCACATACTTCTTTCGCTGTATCTACCATACTCTCTTTCAATACTCTCCAGCATTCTTCAATGTCCGATTGCGGCTGGCTTGCCATCGTCAGCCGTTCTCGGACACCCTCTGCATACTTTTCTCTTACACACTCTTCTTGCAACCTTTCAACCTTTATTCTTTCAAGCCCTCCGAAGTGGACACGCTCTCGCCAGTGCCTCCACTTTCTGAACAGACCACTAAATCTCGCAATAACGAGATAGTGGTCCGTGTCGACTGTGGGGCCCCTGTAGGCTCTTGCGTCCAATATTTTGCTTCGGAGGCGACTGTCTACCAAAATTAAATCTATTATGCTTTTCTGTTCATTCCTTCTCCATGTATACATATGGATGTCCTTATGTTGGAAAAATGTGTTTGACACAATAAGGTTTCTCTCCATGCATACATCCGCTATGAGCCTACCTGCGTCGTTCACTCTCTTATCACCAAATGGACCAAGTACGTCCTCATAGTCGGGACGCTTGGTCCCCACCCATCCGTTCAAATCTCCGCATACAATCACGCGTTCACTGGTTTCTGCCATATCCAGAACTTCCCTAACATTGTCCCAAAACTTCTCTAGGTCTGATGCCACCGAGGATCCTACGGGAGCATATGCTACAACCATGAATACCTTGGTGACACCTAGTTTTATACGGACCCAGAGAAGTCTGGGATCATACATTCCGTAATCCTTCACACCTGAGGCCAAGCGAGAGGACAACAGCACTCCTACCCCCATGCTGGCTCGATCGCTCTGTGGTACACCAGACCACAGAGCCATCCCGCCACCAGGAAGATCGCAGGCGTCGCTGCCCCTTCGCTTGGTCTCTGTTACACAGAGCACGTCTAGCTGTTTGTCCGCCATGACGGATATCAGGCTAGTCTAGTACTCTAGTTAAGCCTAGATAAAGCATGAAGGAAAATCGTACACCTAAAGAGAACAAAGAAATTATAGAAAAATTATTTGAATGCGTTCGTTCGATTGCGTTTTTCGTTTGCTACGCTAAAATAACTAAAAACATCGAATATCGATCGAAACTAAAGTAAACCCGCTCCGTCAACCGCTCTGGAAATCGATTTCTGAAATCGGTTTTTAAAATCGATTTAAAGATCAGAAATCGAATTTGTATCGGTTTGCGTAAAAATCTGAAAACGCCCATCTCTATTTGTGACGTGAGATAATACTTCACTGAACAGTTTTAATAAATGTAAATATATATATATATATATATATATATATATTGTTTTTAGTCAAATGAGCTTTTTTTGCGCCTGTTTTGAAAATCGTACTTAAGGAGTAAACTCCAGTCGTGCGTCGGAGCTGACACACACACTTTTTTTTGTTGCTTATGCAGGCAAAGGAGCAAGCAGCACACCTGATGGTAAGTGTTATGGTCGCTCATGGACTTTTGCAATACCAAGGTTATAGTTAGGCCGCTGCCTACCAATACAAACCCCAAACCCACCCAGTTGGGCTGCCAGCTCTCTCGCTCACCGAACGAAGTGCAATATCACATTGCAATTACTCAGGCGTTGATCTTCTGCGAGAGTGGTACTACCCCGGACGTTGACTTTAAACTCTTTTGGCCTCATCTTAAGTTATCGTTGCTCTGATATATTCTGGGTTGACTTAAATCGCTATTATCACGATACCTGAATTAGTTTTTTTTGAGTTTGATAAATAACGTATGATATTGATCATTTTGTTTTATAAAATGTATTTACAGATTTGGAATAGAGACTCCCTTATTCGCGAGTCTAAATGAAATAACAGAAAGGTGTAAAGAGACCTATCCGGCCCCTTATCCAGTATTGTACTCTACTCCGGCATACAACTTTTTCTAGTATGTATATTTAACCTAATGTAAAATAAATTTATTATAAATGTACGTAATTATAGAATAGGTATGGTTGGCAATGTTAGTCTTCTTTTCGCTTCTCGGCCGATATGTGTACAGACCTCATGTGTATCATATATCCATTCAGCATTGAGAAGTGTTTGAACAAAGTTAATAATCATATTTACGTCTTTAAGGTGACGTGTACCATCTACCGGACAATGTTTACACATTGTATAGGCTTAATACTTCAAACTTTACAGTTAGAATTGTATTAAACGATGACACAACCTTGTTATTCAAATTACTGAAATTTAGCATTTAATATGCTTAATTATTTATAAAAACCCGATTACGAAACGAAAAATAATGCCACAAGCGGGGTTCGAACCCGCGCCTATTGGGAGTCCGGCCCAATCGTGCTGCCACTTACATCACCGTGTACTATTGTAGGACATGCAAATCTCGCTTCGTATCAAGCCTTAAGCCTATACAATGTGTAAACATTGTCCAGTAGATGGCACACGTCACCTTAAAGACGTAAATATGATACGAAGCGAGATTTGCATGTCCTACAAAATTAATAATGATAACTAACAGTATGACTTTGTTCTTTCTTTGAGGGTTTCCATACCAATTAATTAATCTTATAGACGCTATGACGATGTTTTGAATGACGTGATGAATTTATGTTCATTTAGTTAATTTGTTAAAAAACTATGTAGTGTGTTAGAGAGAAAATAATAGTCCAAGATATAATAAAATATATGTCAAGAAAGCCCACACGTGCTGCATGGTAGCGGCTACGAATACTACCAATCCTTACTTTGCTTATATAATATCGTAAAAGACGACTAAGAACTTTATGTCGACCTAACGTATCATCTTCGGCACGACGCTACTACGTATTCATAACAATATATCATTATACCTGTCAACATTATTTCCACCGTCATAGCGGCTACGTAATTTTTATTATAGCCACTACAATCTTAATATTTTAGTTGTCATTATGTTTGATTGATTACAGTGTGGAAGTTGTTCAAGTAAGACCGGATTTCAGTTTGAAACATTTCAACGTACCTCTCGTGTTGGTTCTACTTATTCTATGGGTTATTATATGGCTAAGTATGATTGCAGAGAGATTCACATATAACAGAGTAGGTAATCTACATATAAATGTAATACATATAGGTAATAACGTTTTTACTAGCCTAAATTATAATTTTCGAAGAAATATTAATACAAAGTCTTTATTTGAGCCAAAAGAAACTCAAATAACAATTTTTAAAAATGTTATCTGTATGTTTGTACATGTAGCACGTAAAAACTACTGCATGAAATTGAATGTAATTTTCACCAATGTATTGATATAATTCTAACTCAAAACAATGTCATCCGTTATATATAAAAACAAATCGGCCACGTGCGAGTAGTACTCGCGCTCGAAGGGTTCCGTAAAACTAAAAAAAAATATGTGATGTTACTAAAAATTTAAGGTTTTCAGAATTTTTCCTATATATGTGCTATAAATCGTTGCTTCATGCGAAATTTCAAGATTCTAGGTCGACTGGAAGTACCCTTTAGGTTTTGATTCCCTTGCGAGCAGTTGCGTGTTTGAAAATAGCTTAAATTGCTGTTTCTTTTGATTGCGTTGGCATAGAAGTTTGGTTTTGTTACAGCTTAAAGGTCTTATAGATCTGAGTATTCGATATGAATTTCAATTTAATACCTCTACGCGTTCATGAGGAAAGGGGTAAAAAGTTTAAAATTATTAAAAATATTTTTATTATATGATGTAATTAAAAATATACGGTTTTCGCAATTTTCTCTTTATCTGTGCTATAAGACGTTGCTTCGTACCAAATTTCAAGATTCTGAGTTCACGCGAAGTACCCTGTCGGTTTTGATTCCCTTGCGAGTGTTGAAAATTTGCGGCATAAACGCCTATATCTTTTGATTGCATTGGCTTAGAAGTTTAATTTTTTTACAAGTTTAAGGGACAGTAGACTTGAGTATTTGATATAAATTTCAGCTTGATACCTCCACGCGTTCCCGAGAAAAAGGGGCTTGACAGACAGACAGACGGACGGACGGACAACAAAGTGATCCTATAAGGGTTCCGTTTTTTTTCCTTTTGAGGTACGGAACCCTAAAAATAACAATAAATAACAAAATAAAATATAGCTCGTTAAATAATAGCTCGACATCTAAGCTACTATCTGAGCAGTTGATAACTGCTCAGATCGCATCAGTAATATTTTTTTGAATTAAAAACATGATAATTGTTTATTATCTTATACATTTAAGATCATTTGGAATAATACTCCCATGTGGATTGGTATTTTACCGTGGATATGGACGGCAATGCTCGGTATCCATGCAGCCTGCAACTTTACATTCAACAAAAGCATATCAACAGTGTTGCGACTCGATGCTAAAGAAGTTATGGCCGTATGTATCCCGCCACATTTAAAATCTCTAAATCTATTTATAATATTCAATTTTACCTATTTACTTGGAACTTATTACAGTGTAACCTTAATATAACTAACCCCAATATAAGCATTACCTCGATTTAAAGAATATTTTAAAATCCCTTAGAACTATTTTTAAAAAACTATGTGTACCTTTAAATTACGAACACTTTTATCAGAAACCTCTATATAACGAATTTTCATTCACTTTAAAATATAGATAGGAAGCACAATTTATACCTAGATATAACATAATATACAAAAAAAATACCAATCGAATTGAGAACCTTCTCCTTTTAGAAGTCGATTAAAAATCGAACCTCACGCATGTTTCCCAGACAGTCCCCAATTTGACTTACAAATGTACGACCATGTATTCTTGATCCCTTGTAATCGTCCAGCTCACATTTGCTTCGTCTATTTTTCATCACTAATTCTTTCTACATATATTTTTCGATCTTTATCACTACACTATCTCAACGCTGTGTGGTAGCGGCGACGAATACTACCAACCTTTACTTTGCTCGCGGGTGCCGTAAAAGACAACTAAGAGCTATATATCGATCTGCGCCAACTCCATCTGATGCCATCTAGTCAAGAATGAACCCAAGTAAGAGTGACGTCAGACAGGCGGCTGGTTGCAAAACTAAAGCTAATAAGTTTTGAAATACATATCTAACTTGGAAGTGGAGTACATATTACGTCGACCCGAAGACAACTACTCTTTGACTACTATCTTCTTGAAACACAAAATATATTTTGCTTTTAAAAGTATCGATCCAAAATTTCACTGAAATAAATAATTATTTCTCAACTATGCTTGGAAATTTGACCATTATTCTGACAACCTTCTTCGAGATAAAACGAAATTGCTGTATATGTATTTCAGTGTTTGACATGCGAGCAGCGGCCGGCAAAAAATGTATGAAAATCCATATCTGTCGTGTTTTAGCGGCCAAATAAATATCTATGTAAATTCATATCTATCGTGTATTTTAAAAATAGAGCGATTTGTTACTACAAAACATTGTAATCAAATAGGCAACTTATCAGAGTTTTATTTAAATTGAACTGGCTTGAAAAAGAAACCTGTTTGATAATGAAAAAAGAAACAAATGAAACCTTTAGCACGTGAAAAAAGTAGTTCGTTGTTCGTCATGTATACTAGTACTACTTAGTTTTACTTTCCGCGCATTATTTGCGAAAAGCACTATACAAGCCTTGGCCACAACTAGGAATTGACGGACTTACGTATGTGTGCCTCGGCTACGCCTCGGCCCACATTTACACGCTCGTCCATCAATGCCTCTTTTGCTAGCGGCTGCTAGTGCAGCCTAATGTACTAATATTGTCTATAATACTTGGGTAGTGGTACGTCAATTAGTTAACTTTAGTTTTTCCGTTCAAGGCTATAACTGACGCGTTTGAAATTGCTCTCTATATACATTCGGCAAGTATTGGAACTGAAGTAATTACTGGAAAAGGATTAAATCGTTTTGGTAATATATTTGGACAACTTTTGACCAATTTATTATTACGTTATTTTATAAGACTCTTGAAATAGTTTCCCTATAGTGATACGAGTAGGAATATATCGTGGAACCATCCCTTACTGTGCCATGATGGTCATACAAGACGATTATGGGACATAAAACGATTCAAAAGAAAGATTACTTGAAACAAATATCTAGGCCATCTCATCTCACTAGCGTGGTAGGCTTTCACAATAGTGTATTTTCAATATATATTTTTTTTTTTAAAAGACACCACCCTGCACTAAGGAAATAAACCTTGTATTGCGGGGGACTTTACAAACATGCAATTAACGCAGACAAATTACACCCAGACTCAGAACAACACTTTGCGGATCACACAAAGTAATGTCCTGCGTGGGAATCGAAGCCACTGGCACGGAAGGTCGGTATCTTAACCACTACGCCATCTGTGCAGTCGATAATTGTCTACTAGAATTTATTTACTAGCTAGAATAAAACTAAAAACACGATAATTATTAAAATTAGAAAATCTTAAACTTAAATATAACTTATGGCACAATCATCATCATCATCATTATGCGTTATGGCAGAATCCCTGCAGGACCTTGGCACCATGCTCAATGACCTCAGCAAGGCCTCCCAACTAGTAGAGCTGCAAATGAACATGGACGAGACGAAAATCATGTCTAATGCCCATGTCATTTCCGTACCGGTCCTGGTTGGGAATGCGATTCTCGAAGTTGTCGATCACTATGTTTACCTTGGACAAACAGTCCAATTAGGTAGATCCAATTTCGAGAAAGAGGTCAGGCGACGAATCCAACTCGGTTGGGCAGCGTTCGGGAAACTTAGTAGGATCTTCTCGTCTAATATTCCGCAGTGTCTGAAAACAAAGGCTTATAACCAGTGTGTGTTACCAGCGATGACTTACGGCACTGAAACGTGGTCTCTAAATGTCGACCTCATAAAAAGGCTCAAACACATAACAGTTGTTATTCTCGAGAGAAACCTTCTCCTTTTCGGTAACTGTGATACGTGTACCTAAGCTCTGAAATGTCTGCTGTAATGTCTCCTAAATACTACGATATTCTGCGAGGTTGAAGAAGAGTACTTTTCTCACAGTAAGCGCAATTGACTTACTGTCAGGGAAGCAATAGAGGAAGACGTCTAAGCTCGTAAATTATGATAGTTTAATATATTGTAAATTGCAGCGTCTGGTCACATAGACCCATTGCTGAATTATGAGAACATATGGCATACTAGTGCAGTGCTATTACTTACTGGTCTGCACTCTGGCAGTGTGGCATTATGCGCGTTTATTGACACACATCCGCACCCTAACTCAACAGCCGCATATGACATGCACGAAAGTAAGTCAGCAGAATATTAGATTAGATACACTAAATCACATTGACTCGAGGAATAATTATTACGTCAACGTCTATTGATTAATTTAGTCACAAAAATACTAGCGTAATTTTATTATCATTACGGATAAATGCCTGAATACTTTTGAAGAAATATTTTTAATTATTTTTTTTTAAGACTTCTTGTGCTAAGAAATTATCTTTTTGTGGCGCCTTTGCAATTTTACTAACATATAATTAATAGAAACAAATTAAACCCAGAAACAGAACAATAATTTATAGGTCGCACAATGTGTTGTTGTTCGTGGGAATCGAATATGGGACACTTGGCACAGTAGGTTAGGTTACTTAGCAATTCCGTCATCTATGATAGATCATCATTATCATCATCTCAGCTTATATATGTCCCACTGCTGGGCTCGAGCCTCCTTCACACTTGGAGGAAATTGACCTACTACACTAGGAGGGAAATTGACCTACTACACTATGCTGGTCAGACGTCTTGGTATTATTTCGAGTTTTCCTTCTCATATATAGATGTTATATGCATATTTTATCCTTTAGTTGTTTTTTACGATCACCTACGGGTAAGATAGGGAGTAATGAATTGTATTCTTAGTCCGTCATCACACGGAAAACTATTAGATCAACTTTTGCTAACTTCAACGTATTGGGTGTAAGTTATATTATCACTTATAAGGATCGTTCCGATAATTGAATGTTTTTAGTTATAAAACGGAATGTTGTTATTAATGGTGATGATTCAACAATACAATAGACTTACGTGGAATTAAAAATATTGTGTAGACTTGCGTAGACATATAAACACAAATATAGATAAAAAGGTAGGAACGTCTACACAAGAGAAGTTGCTGACTAACGAAAATCGTCAATAAATTCATGAACTTAATTTATTTGACAGGCACCTTATGGATATTACCTATGTATTCTAAGTGCACTTCCATGGGCAAATATTCACATTTAGTGTAAGTTATATTGATATATTAAAATGAAAATTGACTAATTAGACAAAATTTAAAGATATTCTGCGTGGAATTGGTGTTACTGTGCTTTTTAGGTTTCCGTACCCAAAGGGTAAAAACGGGACTCTATTACTGAGACTTCGTTGTCCGTCTGTCACCAGGCTGTATCTCAAGAACGGTGATAGCTAGACAGTTGAAATTTTCACAGATGATGTATTTCTATTACCGCTATAACAACAAATACTAGAAATAAAATAAATATTTAAGGGGGGCCATGCCATACAACAAACTTGATTTAGTTTTACGGAACCCATTGTGCGCGAGTACAACTCTCACTTGGCCGATTTTTATTAATACGTTGCTAAGTAATTTTTAGTAGTATCGTATTTTTTTTAATTTAGCTGTGTGGTAGCGGCTACGAATACTACTACCCCCTCCTTTGCTCGTGGATGTAGCAAAAGACGACTAAGAGCCTTATAACAACCTGGGCCAAGTCCATCTGATGCCGTTTGGTCAACAATTACATTCCGAATTAGGGTTGACGTCTGGCAGGCGGCCGGTCAAAAAATTATTGCCAATAATTTTTACAATATGTACTATGAAAGAAGAGTACATATTGTATCGACCCTAAGTAATTGGGATATGAGTAGGAGAATGACGATTGTATTTTTTAATTGTGATGTTCCTATATTTTTTTATTGGCAATCTATGAATGCTGCAATTATGCCTGGTTAGATATTGTTACAATAACATGTATACCTATAGTAAAATCAAAAATTTCAATCATCTTGATGGTCAAATTCTATAACTAATCTTCAATGTTCAAATATTTGCCAATTTGTCAAGGAATGGGTCTCGGTGGCCCTCTTAATTGGCTCTGGGGGGGTAATATGGAAGGATATGGAGCCAACCTATTATTGCGCTGGAAGATTTTTGAATGTAATGCAAGTAAGCCCATGGGAGAGTCGGCTTGCTTCAGGGTGTGTTGATCCTTTTCTACATAATAGATTAATACATCACAAACTTAAAACATTGCTATAGAAATAATAGTCTCATTCTTTTAGGTCCACTTGCATTTTCTTCGGATTGACATTTTCCTACATAACAGTGGCATATGTGTTTTTAAAAACTGCATTACATATCATATTTGAATATCGAGTTAAATTATTGTGAGTATATATTTAATCTTAGGCGATATATATATATATATATATATATATATATATATATATATATATATATAATATATATATATATATTTTTTTTTTAAGTTATTTATATATATTCATATAGTAGTAGATAGAGGTACTATAGCAATAGGTAGAGGGACTATAGCAATAGATAGAGGGACTATAGCAATAGATAGAAGGACCATAGCAATAGATAGAAGGACCATAGCAATAGATAAAGGGGCTATAGCAATAGATTGAAAGAGTGTAGCAATAGATAAATGGACTATAGCAATAGATAAAGGGGCTATAGCAATAGATAGAGGGACTGTAGCAATAGATAAATGGACTATAGCAATAGATAAAAGGGCTATGGCAATAGATAGAGGGACTATAACAATAGATAAAAGGGCTATAGCAATAGATAGAGGGACTATAGCAATATATAGAAGGACCATAGCAATAGATAAATGGACTATAGCAATATATAGACGAATTTGAAAATAGCGTCTTGAAGCATTACTGCTGTTTCCACTAGAGATGTCTGAGTATGCGAGCAAAGAATGTGTTTCTTAAGAATCAATACAATCTATAGAATTTACCTAGACTTTTTGGCAGTTACCTATGCCACAGGGCACTACGGGCATTCCCCATTTCTTATATTTTTCCGCATCTATTTACATTACTGCATTTTTATCAATGAGCGAATGGTCACACACGCATATGTTTCTTACAAAAGATATCTTTTCTCTTGTTTGTTACAGACTTGTAGAACAAGCAGTGGTATGTGGCTTAATATTAAGTTGCGCAGCAATGAGTATGATATTTACGACACGTGTAAGTATGTTTTATTGCACTTAAGTTTATTTATTCATATATGTACTCGTACATGTGATTATGAACCATACTTTCCGAGTGATGACAGAATACGAATACACCACCCCCTATCTTGCCCATGGCTATTGTAAAATACGACTAAGGGATACACTATGCATATGACATAGAAAAGAAGGAATACGCGAAATAAAAGTCGAAACCAATCGACCTAATCAGCGTAATATATGTAGTAGGACATTTTCCCTCCTATTGTGGAGGAGGCTCGAACCCAGCAGTGGAACGTATGTGGGCAGAGATGACGATGATACGAAATATTCCATAAATAGTAAACAGAAATAGGAAATAAATAATAAAATTCTTAATAAAATTTGTCTCTGAAACTGGCAATAAAAAAAATGTGTTATCTATAACGTTCGGGATCCTCGTCAGAATGGGGGCCTTGGGGACGAGGCCTACGTGCCATTACGATAAAGTATATACTATGTGAGATGGATAGTGAAGTACAAACTTTTCAACAATCAAAATGATTGCGAAAAAGACGGCGAATATTTTGTATTCTTCTTAATATAATAAATAAAATTGGATTTTTAAAATGTATAAATTGCCTGTTGGTGACCGAGTAAGAATTCATTGCCCCACCAACTTTTTTGCCCGTGAGTGTCGTGAAAGACGATTGTAACATTCTTTCTTTTTGAGAAAGAATCAAAACTCGATAGCACTTCTGACCGGCATGGTATAGGCTCAATTTCTCTCCAATTGTGGAGGAAGCTCAAACCCGGCTGTGGGACATGCATGAGCTGATAATGTGTAATATGTATATTTTGATTTGACTAATCAAAGATGATGTAACTCTTATGACGCGACGGAATTCTTTGTGCATTTTAGTAAATCGACAGATGAATAGTTGTTCTACAAAGTTGTCCGTTAAAACAATGATTTTTTCCTTATAACAGGGTGACGTAATACAAAAAAAAATTAAAAAATATATACAAGTGAATCATGTGTCCTCAGGGTGGCCTACCGTTACTAGAAAGCATAGAAGCGATAATGACGGGTGTGACGACAAATCTGATATGTTTTCTGGAGATGATAGCGATGTTGTACGTGTACCGTGGTCACGACTTCACATCCGACCTCAATCTAGCCATGGAGGACACTGCATGCTCCTCGAGATTCACCTGGCAGTGGCATATTATACCCGTCCTTACACTAGTAAGTTATTTATTACTAACTAGATGAACCCATAAATTATGTAGAATGGCGGACTAAGATACTTAAATGTCACCAATGTTTAATCCTAATCCTAATAAATGCAAATTTGAAATTTCTTTAACGCGATAACTTATCTTTATGGAGGGTAAAAACTAAGGAGAACCATCTTGTATGGGGGATTAGTCCAAAAAGTGTCCACTTGTAAACAGCAAATTATTGTTCGAACACTCACCGAAATAGCGCTAGTGTAGCAAGTGGAAATGATATGAATGTAGCAGTAATAAGCAGAGTGAAGTGTGCTGAGTTACGTAGTCAACTGTGATTTGATAAATCTCTTTCTTACTTCGCTCTTTTTAAAATTCTTCCACTTGCTACTATAGCGCCACCTTAATTTGCTCCCGTTCAATGGACACTTCTTAATACACTGAGATGGTCCTCCTTAGTTTTACCCTCCATACTTATCTTATAAATCGATAAACGCCGGCTGCATGCACGAAAAGGTGTCACGTTCCACCTGTGCCGAGCGTGCAAGAGAGAGTGCGGAACAAGCGATAGAGAGGCACAATCGACCTAAGCGTTCTTGCATTTTAAGAATTAGACGCGAATTCTTATGAAGTGAAATGATAAATTAATATGGTTTCCATTGTTAATGTTTGTTCAACTCGTAAAGTATGCAATTGTTCATCATTTTTATGACGTCATAACGTAAAATTATCAACTACCAACTTTGCAGACAACTATCTTTTTTTTTAATTACGCATATACGTCAAAGGTAGAGGGAGTATACCTGGGGGGGCACACTTAAAACATTACTTTTTTTTACTGACCGTCGCGCCGCCTACAGACTGGTTGTACAAACTTAGCTGCTGCCATTTTGTCCTGTCTGTCAAACGTTTGACAACTGAGAATTGTTATTTTTTGTTCATAGTGTAGGTAGTTATTGTCATCGATTTATTTTCGATTATTGATGTACTTTCTGAAAATTATATCAATTTTCATTGTTAAACTTATATTATTATTGTATCGATATCAGCTGATATGGTTTTTTTTTTATATTTCAGGGTAGATCTCATAGTAAAAGAATATTCTGTATAATTACAGATACACATGTAGATATGTACCTATATATATCACTTCAACTTTAGTTCACCGCTTAATCTCTGGGTGGCAGCACTTTCCATACATGCATATTTTATCATCGAGTTGCCACTCTTTTTCAGTTTAATAACTTTACTCTTTGGAGTATACTATCGTTCAAAAAAATACTGTCCTTAAGTAATAGCAAAATTATGTTTCAAAGATTTTCGGCACAAAACACGAGGGAATATGCAAAGATAGATAGTACTTGCATAAATATTCTAAATACTTAGTAAATTACATATATAGTAAAAATATAATATTCATCACTCGTAGGTTTCATAAATATTGTGTGCAGATAAAAATCACTTAAACAAAAGGAAAATTTGAAATAAATCTTTATGCCAATGCGATTGATTAGCGTGGTGTAATAGTAGGCTATTTTTAATTCAAGATGTTAATTAACAGTGAATATACGGGACACAGGAGAATAAAATGCTATTTTGTGAATTGAATATCGAGGCACAAAAAAGTAAAATGCTACTTTGTGAATATATAGCCCACTAGCTTCTGCCCGCGACTTCGTCCGCGTGGAATGGTTACTTTGGGCTAACGTTAACTTCAACTCGCGAATTCGTTTACGTAAAAGGTGGAAATATTTTTAAATAATACATACGTTAAAGCTGTTTTAGGTACCTACATGACCCTTTTATTAGTAAGAGTAGAACATTTAACCTTAAGTAAAATAATAATAATAATCTTTATTGAAAACTAAATACATATGACAGTTGACATAGATGTCTTTGCCTCTTGAATTAGGTAATACCTGTGTTTCAAGAGACAGTTCTTTCCCGAAATACATAAATCTTGAACATCAAATTATTTTACAGTAACATACATTATAAATAATGAATATATATATCTTACGTAATAAAGACTAATGATAAAGAAATCTATAATAAATGAATGAGTGAGAATTAACGTGTTAGTGAGCGCGCTCACACGTTGTGTGTGTGTGTGTGTGCGTGTGTATGTGTGTGTTGTGCGTTTGTTTGTGTGTGTGTGTATGTGTGGTGTGCGTGTGTTTGTGTGTGTGTGCGTGTGTGTATGTGTGTGGTGTGCGTGTGTTTGTGATGTAGTGTGCGTGCATGTATGTGTTTCTTTTTTTTTTGTGTGTATTTGTAGTTAAGCGAAATAAGTATTTAAAAGTGATTCAAGTTTGACGTAATCCATATAATGCAATGTAGTACCATATAAAGTAATGCAAGTAAAAGTATTGAGTCTTATCTATACTTTCTATAGATATATACAATGTATGTATATTATACATACATACATACACTTACGCCTATTTACGATTACACATACTTTTAATGTGTATGAAATCGCTGTGTGGTAGCGGCTATGAATACTACCAATCCTCACTTTGCTTGTGGATGTCGTAAAAGACGACTAAGAGCCTTATAACGACTTGGGCCAACTCCATCTGATGCCGTTTGGTCAACAATTACATTCCCAATTAGGGTTGACGTCTGGCAGGCGGCCGGTCATAAAACTATTGCCAATAACTTTTATAATATGTACTATGAATGAAGAGTACTTATTGTATCGACCCCAAGTAATTGGGATAAGAGTAGGAGAATGATGATGATGATGACCTCTCGTGAACAAATCGCCAATTTGGTCCAGAAAAGGTCTTCCCCTTGTATTCGTCCCATTCACGATTGCTTTATATGTTTGCTTCGTCAACCTCTGCCCACTCATTATTTCTTCCACTTCGTGTCCAACCCACCTCAGCATACCAGCGCTCTTTTATAACATTATACCTAATTTTATCTTTCATACTTACATCACACACAGCTTACGAAGAGCTGTCAGCTCTACAGCATTTATTCTATTTTCATGTCTTCCCCGCCAAATCTAACTTTCACTGCCATACATGAGAGCAGGCACTAATACTTCCTATACTTATTATTATTATTTAGGATGTGTAAAGCCGACGGAAGGTCATGAGAAGAAAACAAAACTAAAAATGTAGTGTGTGCAGAAGTACTTTGAAATAACATTAGTTTGAGTTTTTTTTAATATAAGATTATAAGATCCAGTATTTTTATCGTAAATGCGCGCCCAGTACTTGACCATTATTTTGCTGCCATGTTATTTTTAAACTGCGATATTTCCTAAGATATTCATTGAAATCAAATAATGTAAAGAGCAATTTTGTTTTAAATTAAATACTTGTGATGAATAACTCATTTATTTGGATATTATGTTTATAAAAACACCTTCGAAAATATCACATTATTTTAAAACAAATTTGATTAGCATAAAAAAGGTTATAGTGAGCCAATCTTAAAAGATAGACATATGCTGTCGCGGACTTTTATTTAGAACTTTGAAAGGAGAACAATTATGTAGTACATAATTTTTACGCAACTTTAACCGTTTACGTAGCGGAAGCTCTCAAAAGGAAATATAAACCCGATTTTTACACATTCATCATTGTTGCTCTGCTCCTATTGGTTGCAGCGTAATGTTATATAGCCTAAAGCCTTCCTCTATAAATGGACTATCCAACAAAAAAATAATTTTTCAAATCGGACTAGTAGTTCCTGAGATTAGCGCGTTTAAACAAACAAACAAACAAACTCTTCCGCTTTATAATATTAGTATAGATTATCATCGACTATCAGCTTGACTAAAATCTGATTCGATTCCACGTCATTAAGCAATTGAACTTTTAAATAACTTATATTATTGAATTGTGTACATGCTATTATACTTTTTGTTACAGATCACATTGTGTGTGAAAGTTTCCGTATTAATACAAGTGGAACTGCCTAAAAAAATGTTGATACTGGGCTCAATACCGTTAATATGTGTAATATTAGCGTTGCCAATGCGCGCTATGCACAACGCTTACACTTTCTTACAGCCAAAGTAAATTACTACCGTGATTATAGTTCCAAGCGATATTATAGAATTAATATATGATTCTATTTATTTTACAACAATAAACGATTAATTAATAGTTATGCTTTATTTCTTAAAAAATAAATTATTAAAGCTGAAGATCAAATAAGATGAAGCCAGAACAGATGTAAGAGTAACAATAGGTAATGATGTACTAGAGCAAGTGGATGAATTTGTATATCTTGGATGTGGATTTAGTCGAGATGGAAGGTCCACCACTGATATAGAGCGAAGAGTGAATGCGGGCAATAGAGTGAACGGAGCGTTGGGGCAACTACTCGGTAGTCACCACCTCAGCCAGAAGGCACGTGTAGCAATACATAACGCAGTGCTTGTCCCAACATTACTGTATGGAAGCGAGATTTGGGTATGCAGAAGTATGAAAGTAAAATTAATGCGGTCGAAATGCGATCTCTGCGGAAAATCTGTGGAGTAAGGCTGATCGATCGCATTCGTAACGACGACGTAAGAAAGCGAGTAGGTATGAAAGAGAGTATTGGTGAAAATATGCGAAAGGGAATGCTCCGATGGTTCGGACATGTGGAAAGAATGCCGAACGAACTTCTGGTTAAGAAGATATACAATGCGAAAGTGGAAGGATGTAGGTACCGGGGGAGACCGAGACTAATCTAGACCAGAACGGTCATGTACTGAAGGAAGGTGGAGTCAAGAGTCTCCGAAACCGGCGAGAAAGTATGCAAGTGAGTGAAGTATGCAAGGATAGAGTTCTCTGGCACTCTGTTCTCTCTGCCTACCCTGCAAAAGACATGGCGTGATGATATGTATGTATGTAAGATCAAATAATATATGAAAATCGTGATAATAAATCTGCTAGAGAAACATAGAATTTATACTAAACAAAATACGTTTTTAAGGGTAAAAACAAAATAAGTACATACATACATATCATCACGCCATATCCCTTGCAGGGTAGGCAGAGAGAACAGAGTGCCAGAGAACTCCGAGTATCTCTTACAACAAAATAAGGATAATTTAAAATTCTAGAACGTTAAATATATAATGTTCTGTCTGTGAGTATAAAGCTGCATGTCTATGTAGCTTTGAAATAATTGAATTCATGGAATCAGGCGGTAACTTCTTCGATAATGATAATTTTATTCGATTTAGTAGTGATAGGACCACAGTTAACAGTTTTGTCTACAGTCCCAGGCTAGTCCGTCCAGCGGGCCACCGAAGTCAAAAATCGGGTACCGGTGGCCCGTTCGCACGGCGAAGAGAGAAGGTTTTACGGTGGGTCTATGGGGTCACGCGCCGCCTTTCCGTCACCCCGGACCGATTCGGCGGGGCGAGACGCATCCATAGCCCACCAATAAATAAAAAAAAAATAAAAAAAGGCTAGTCCGTCCAGGGTAATACTCTCGCAGAAAATTGACGTCAAGTTCAAATTGACGGCAGTAGCATCGTTTTTCAGCCAATATAATGGAAGTCAGCATGGGGATTGTTACAAATCGGCATAGATTAATAGTGCGGCCCAAATACGAGACTAAAGTCTTGGTGCTGTACATTAGGAACTATAGTTTAAGCCCAAATGCGAGACAAGATCAATCTTAGTCCTGCCTTTGGGCAACTTTAATGTCAGCCCAAATGCGAGATAAGAAAGTGCATTTGAGCAACTATTATGTAAGTCATTTGGACTTACATAATAGTGGCGAGACAAAATCAGTTATAGTTTTGCATATTTCTACAATACACCCATGCAATATTAGGGATTAGGATAGGTAGTATGCGCCATATATAACATACCACTAGCAAATGATAAAAAATAAAATAACAAATGACTGAAAATAAATGTTTATTTTATCAATCATTTAAAATCTCTCATAAAACTTACAGACGCGAATTAATATAGTTAAAAATACATTCGAGGGGGGGGGCGTCTAGTTAAACATAAGCTGCTCATGTTCCGTACACTATTTACACAACACTTATCTACCCACATTTAACATTCACGGCTGAATAATTCATTGTCCGTAGCATAATAAAGTATTAGGAACACTTTGTATACAGCAATATATTGACATCATGGGGTAATACCTACAACGACTAAGCTATGATCTATTTCACAATATATTTAAAATATCACATATGTACAAATTATGTTCAAAATCTAAATCTCAATAATATCAGTGTTTCTGTGACATAAATAAATCCATTAGGCCGGCGCGCGACGATTGCATCACGTTTTTTTTTTACATATTATGGCCATGTTGCATTAAACAATACTGCAAAGTAATCAAAAACCAACAACTTTGGTTAAACATGATTTAAATTTACATACAAAATGCTTACTAGCTAGGATACGATTACTTCAAGTTTTGGACACAATAATCTTATTATCTCACAATTGATATAGTTGACGAAATACGATATTTTTTTTAAATCATCTATTGATGTTATTTGAAAATATTTAACAAATACTAACAGAGCCATATCTGTGGTCTTGGGCCGTCCATTAATCACGTGATCTTTTTTTTATCATTTTTACGGCAAATCATAGTCACACTACACGCCACTTTTCGGTTAAGAAATCGCGCGTTTGACAAAAATAAATAAATACACGTGATATCTTACTACACCTACCTCCCCCTGGTGATATTTCGTGATTTTTGTCAAACCTCTTTAAAGCCTCACGTGATTAATGGAAGGCCCATTAATAACAGGAATAATTTATTTTTATTTAGCCAAAAAGTTTTAAACACGTAATATTTGCATCGCCCTCAACACATTAACTCTAGCTACGATCTTGAAAACGAGTATTATTAGATTTTTTTTTCACGAGAATCTATCGGGCATTTCAATCATTGTAGACTAATCGAACCTAAAAGACCCCGGTGCGTTGCGTCCGCGAATAGCACCAAACCGTATCGACTATAAATTACTTATAGGACGATGATATCGTAAGTCCTAGTGGCGTTACTAAGAGTATGTAATCCCCAAACGGTCCTAATAACACTGTGATGTCTTGATACTTGATATTTACACTTTGGTAAAGTCTCTTTATAAACCACAATCTCACTTGCATGATATCGTTAATTTTTAAGTTTGCTATATATTATTAAAAGAACTTTAATCTTTTGATATAAACGTTGATTTCCATAAATATTATTTTCATACTGGTATGGAGGGCGCTGCATTTGGTGGGTATCGCGGGGGAGATTTTTATGTCACTGGTGAGTGGTCCACTAGCACACTGGTTGGAGAGTCACTGGCGCTAGCTGGCGGCTCGTCAGAAGCGCCTAAGCGCGGCGGCAGCGCCAGCCGTAGCCTTCCGGGTGGGCTGCACCGACAGCGGCGCTACCAGGACATCGGCACCAGCCTCCGTAACGCCACCACTCGCACCCATCTCCTGCAAAAAAAAACATACATTATCTTTTCATAAAAAGAAATATACTATTTGACGCTCAAGTAACTAAAAGTATAGATTTCACTTGGTAGTCACTAAAATACTATTAATTTGACAGTCAAGTCACTAAAACTGTTATACATTTTACTTTGTAGCCACTAAAATTACTATACATTTTACTTTGTAGTCACTAAAATTACTATACATTTTACTTTCAAGTCACTAAAACTACTACACATTTTACTTTGTTTATCACTAAAATACATTTTACTTTACATCAACAATACAGACGATAAAATACTTGGAGCAATTTTATTTACAAACCAAAACTAAGGTTCAACCTTTATCTAGTAGATTTTGCAAACATAATTTAACTGATACGTCTAACATCCAGACTGAAACGACACTCTTTATTAAGTCTCTTCTTAAAGCTCTACATATGCTGTCCCACATGTTACAGCTGATGGCAAGAATTAAATTAATCTCTTCTCTCTTAAAAAACCCTAACACAAAAATAAAAATGCTATTAAAAAAAAATACGTAGTTAATTAATTATGCATTATTATAACTATTCACTTGTTCACTAGTAAATTGCTAATTATAATAATAAACATATGGTCCTCACCTCTGCTGCATTTTTGAAAATCATTAAATGCGACAGAAAATTTTGTAAAAAAACAAAAGTGCATATAAACATCACAAGCAAAGTTTTGGTTCAAAACTTTTTTGATCTTGTGACACAAAACGATTGAGTTGAAAATAAATAAATCATACGATAATTCTATAAATAAAGCTTGGTCTATATGTTTAAACTGTTGGAATTAATGAAAAAGAATATAAATAGAACTTACATTGATATTATTGCAACTGGCGAGCCTCATCTGAGCCAACTGCGAGGCGGGCGTGAGGTTCGACGTGGAGCCGAAGGGCGAAATCATCGACGACATAGCCCGTTTCAACTTCGAAGGTGTTTTGTTAAAAGAAAACGCCCGACCTACCTGCACAACACCATGATCATTACATCACAGTAAAAAAAAAATACTTATTCTGTTATAAAATGAAGAATTTGGCGCAGTATCAAAACCCATATGATGTGTAAAGTGTTTGATGAGTGTTGAAAATTCTAAATAAATCAAAGTAATTATTAACCAGATTTAAGAGATGTTATCATATAAGTATTTAATAAATTTATATATGATTATTTATCATATAAAAGAATACGTAGTGCAATTTTACGGATTTCATAACGAATATAAATATAAATGTTCCTATCAAATATAAAATGCATATAGCCGGTACAGTTTCAAATTCAGACACTTGTCGTCCAGTAGGCAGCACGCTTGTAAAACTAAGCGAAAAATACATTATAATATGTGTTAGTATTTTTCTATTAAGTACAAATAAACAAACTGCGCTAACTCTACATAATTGGGCCTTGGGCTCAAGAATATCGAGGAGACAAGTTTGTAATAAATTTATTTATATAGTTATCCTAGTGTTAAAATGACTGTAAATTAAAATGCACGTATTTTCGACCACCTATAGTCAAAAGTCTAGACTTTTATGCACCCGATGGATTTAGCCCTTGCTGTGCCTCAGCTCATTTAGGCCAGCTAGGACCTAATTTCACAGTTTGGTGAATTCTCCCTGTACTTTGGCGCCGTGTTAATAAGGGCGCAGTCTATAGTGTATCTACAGAATATTTCATCAAAAAAAACACGTTATACAAGCAGCGTTATTATATTATAACGTATATTTATCAGAGAAAATATATATTTTCATTTGGCTACTGTGCAGACGGCGCACAGTGGGCTGAAAATGGCGTTTCATAGACATAGAAACTTAAGTTATTACATATGATTTTTTTGTGTGGAAATGGGTTCTCCTGATCATTACTACATTATAAAATATCATATGAGATAATTTGGTCAACAATTGAACCAGTGATGATTTTTTTTAGTAAAAATGTATGGAGCGAACCTTAAAAATGAGGATATCTCTGAAATCGCAAGGTTGGCCGTTATATCCTCGCAGTCGTATATAGTAATAATTATTTATGATTTTTTTAACGTACTTCGTATTACGGCATCGTTTGCGATATTTTTTTAAAAATACATACATACATATACATATCATCACGCCGTGTCCTTTGCGGGATAGGCAGAGAGAACAGAGTGCCAGAGAACTCTATCCTTGCATACTTCACTCGCTTCCTCAACATTCATAATTCTCTTCATACACGCTCGCCGGTTTTGGAGACTCTTGACTCCACCTTCCTTTAGTACATGACCTATCTGGTCTAGATAGAAAAAAAAATTTAAATCGTCAAAGTTTAAAATTTTTATTTTCGTTGATAACTACTTTTACTTGTACATTTATTTAATAATAACGTTTAAATTTTTCAAATATGCATGTATCTAGCTTACATACAAAGAAGTGTAAGAAATCACGTTACTACACTACACTTTGAACGTAAGTTAGTAATCTCTAATTCTTAGGTACCTACTATACTATTACTTAATGACTTCGCAGTAGCTAATCATTTCAAATATTATTAAGAACCTTCATTATACTTACGGCATTGCTTAGGAAAACATAAAAGCGTCTATTGTTGTAATTAGTTGGATTGTATGATAAAAACAGTTATAGTATTACGCATTTTATTAAAAAAGGGCTAAAAATATAAATTATAATGTTTTCATAAAAATAGTTTTAAATATAGTATTTTTTTTTTTTAATTAAAGAAACTAAAACTACATTATCAAAAACTTAATAAAAAGAAAAGAAAATATACATTTTATAAATAAAAAAATGCCTCAGATCACTAGACACCATGAAAGTAATAAGTACTCTGTACAACAGGAATGAGCTCTATCTGTGCATCTTGCAGCAAAAATAAAGAAAATAAAACCTTATGCTAAGGTAGTAAGAGTCTTGTTGCGCGCAAAATAAAAATGAAGCCGAGTGAGAGGGCAACCAGTGTACCCTGTGTCCCGTTCTAACAGTGGACTTAGAATTGCCAGAGTTAAGTTGATTTCAATCCTTTCCTTGTTGGTAGAAAAATATGCGATTGATGTAATGTAATGAAATAAAAACATTTACTTCTAAAATGTTTTTAAATATAAATAATAATTTATTACCGACATATTAAAGCAATATTATTTGTTGCTAAGTGTAAAACCTTATTAACGCAAACATTTTGCGATTGGGGTATAGGTTTTCTTTTATATGTATGAAATACGGACACCTGACCTGACAACCCCACATGAAATCGTAAATAATAATAATAACATAATTTGTTAGTGAAGAATTACGGTGACCATGCATGACTATTCAATCCTAGTTCAAGAACAAATAACTTAAATACCTATGTATTTTTAATTTTTTTATGAAAATAACTTTGTTTAGATTTAAAATTTCCTAAAGATCTTAATGTCCCTAGCATTAAGTTCTTTAGAAAATTTAGGGACAAAAAGAAAGCTATTGTGGAAGAATGTAATAAAGATCAGTCGACATGATCGACATCAATAGATGATTTGTTAGATCTCGTAGATAACGCTTGTGTTTCAGATTTTAAACTGAACATTATTTTTTATATTGCTGGATATATTGTGAATGGGATAATTCACAAAATTTCTTGTTCAGATTGTGTGGTGTTATTGGATCACAACACCATAGAACACTGTTTATTACATTATTAAATCAATCGTTAAAAAACGTAAACAAAAATAAAATTATCATGTAGGTATGTCGTCCGAGAATTTTATAGCAAACTACATACATCGTTAGAATCAGCACATCCTCCTCAATCTATATTTGAAGATCCACATGATATTCTATTGATGAAGGCGTTAGCGAATTCATATCTCAATGTAAGTTTAACTCAATGCAAAATTAGAATCAATGAAACATATAAGGAATAAGCTGGGTTTGCGGCAGAAACTTCACAAGACTGTCTTATTTATTAAACTTAAATGTAAACTTAACTGTTTTTTCTTAATTAAATATACCACACACCACCTTATCGTAATTTTATCTCAGTCCAGCTGCATGTCGTGTCCCACAAGAATCAGTAGATAAGTACCTACCTATATGACGCGAGTGTGAAAAGCAAGCAAAAACAGGAAATGTATAGTGCCACAAAGGGCAAGTTTATAATTAGCATCTTCGATTAAAATCCATCTGAAGCAATGATCTGCTGACGTCAGATCACAAATATTTTTTATAATTATTATCCTTAAATCATATTTCAATATGGTTACCATCGCCAGAGAGGGATAAAAGGTACAGTTCTGAGCTCTCACTCGGCTTTAATTTTGCGACAACAGCTCATTCCTGTTGTACAGAGTACTTATTACTTCCATGCTAGACACAAATAAATGTTACATAGAGTAAGTATACGATATCTAATATATTATATTTAGTTAAATTAACATGATATTTAGATATAAATAAATCTTAACCCAAAGTAACAAAAATAAACTGCAATAATTAAGTTAACTAAATAAAAAAAAAATCTAATATTCTTCATCACCATCCGAATCCACTTCAGAATCGGACTCTATGTTTTCCATTACACCCAAAAACTCTATCGAAGGTTCCTGGAGTTTAAACAGGTCTAATGTTTCACTAAAATATGCTTGTTTCTTATAAGCGTCCAGCTTTGGTCTTATTGCTGTAATATGGGGATCAGATGAGAGGATAAGCATATTGAGAATATCCTCATTAGAGGGTTGCCTACTTGTTTTCCTAGAATGGTGTTCTCTAAACCTTCTGAAGTCTTTGTTGCGCGCCTCTGAAGCTTCTTCTAAAAGACTACCAATTGATACAATAGCATTTTCTGCGATTATGTCACCTCCATGGATTAACAACTTGTGGACTGTCGACGACATGTAATACCAATTATATAGTTCTACATATTTCTCAGCTGTTATTTTGGCATATTCTTTAAATTTCGGTACATCTATAATCTCACCAGAAGTGATTGCCTGCAGAATCACAGCAAACCTGCGCATTAGGTTTTCGTTTAGTCCAGTGATTGCAGCAATTTTGTCAGGAAACTCAAAAAACCTTCTCGCGGTATTACCGTTATTAGTTGTGCGAGATCCTTGCTTAACGATGTCGACTAAAAGATTTAGTTCATGGTTAAATTTATCTTGGATAAGTTTTTTTCTTGACCTTAACATCTGTTCATGAAAATCTTTTCTCGCAGACCACTTTTTAAAATCGAGACAATAGGCTATATGTAGAAGACATTCCATCACATTAATGCGGGCATGTAATGATGATAAATTTGACGTAACGCTATTTAGATTATTCATTTCTGTAGGTTTAGCTAAACACAGGTAGCAAGCAGCACTTGATTTGGCATCAGATAAATATGTACACATTTTACCGTCTATCATTGTCATCAATAATTGGTGACTGACCTCATTTACTTTGTATTTTGTGGGGAGCAGTGCTTCGATTTCGTTATCCATCCTAGTTTTTTCATTCATGACAACGTCTTACTCTTCTTTATGAAAGTAAACTGCACTGGACGACAATATGTAGATGAGGAGGGTTTTGGATTCGTCCATATTGTTTCATCTCCAGCTGTCAATTTTAGTGGAACCAAAGAGGTCATGAATATGCTGGAATCATCTTGCTCACTGTCCATTTTCTGTTTATATCGGCTTTGGTTAGATGCACCGTCAAATCCCCACTTTGATATAAAATTCAATTTCTGGTCTTGTATCCTTGTGTGTGTTTTTATGTTTTATTAAGCAATGCCGTAAGTATAATGAAGGTTCTTAATGATATTTGAAATGATTAGCTACTGCGAAGTCATTAAGTAATAGTATAGTAGGTACCTAAGAATTAGATATTACTAACTTACGTTCAGAGGACATAAACGATAAATAAAACAACGGACTAACGTGATTTATTACACTTCTTTGTATGTAAGCTAGATACATGCGTATTTAAAAAATTTAAACGTTATTATTAAATAAATGTACAAGTAAAAGTAGTTATCAACGAAAATAAAAATTTAAAACTTTGACGATTTTTAAAAAAAAATATCGCAAGCGATGCCGTAATACGAAGTACGTTAAAACATCATAAATAATTATTACTATATACAACTGCGAGGATATAACGGCCAAACTTGCGATTTCAGAGATATCCTCATTTTTCATTTTCGCTCCATACATTTTTTTTCTAAAAAAAATCATAACTCGTTCAATTGTTGATCAAATTATCTCATATGATATTTTATAATGTAGTAATGATCAGGAGAACCCATTTCCACACAAAAAAATCATATGTAATAACTTAAGTTTCTATGTCTATGAAACGCGATTTTCAGCCCACTGTGCGGCGTAGTGGTTAAAATACCGACCTTCCGTGCCAGTTCCATGGGCTCGATTCCTACGCAGGACAGTACATTGTGCGATCCACAAAGTGTTGTTCCTCAGAATAGACTCATATGGGTGTAATTTGTCTGTGTTAATTATAATGTTTCTAAAATCCCCCGCAATAAAAGGATTATTTCTTAAGTGCAGGGTGTTGTTTATAAAAAAAAAAACATTAAAATATATACTTATCGAAGAAAATACATCTTTTAATTTCAGGTACAGTTCGTACCTTGAGGCTACGTGTAACATTGAAATATAATATTTAACGTCATTCACCTCCAATTGCACTGCATATTCCCATCTCAAGTTAGTTAAGCCATTCCAGTTTACAGTACGTACTAAATACAATCCACCACTTATAATTAACAGAGATAAGTTAACAAGTATAGGTATGACAATATGTATATGAGAATGATATATTAGAGCGAGACGTCACAGAACACCCGGTAAGGCACGCTCACAAAGTTAATTATAAAGTGATACAAGCGAAGCGTTAATTCCAAGATCACTTTCCTTCCCATATTTTGTGACTAAATTTGGAATTCCAAGTGTGAATCGGTATGATAATATTATATTAATATATTATATTGGTAGAATTTTTAAGCTTCAATAAAAATAATTGAATCAATCTAATCAACGTAATGGGAATTTTTTTGTTTTGCATGTTTAAGAATAATAAATAGATTGCCTCCACTTGACTGAATATTTTCTTAAAATAATTTTCAAATCGTTAAAGAATTATCCATTCTAATAATTGCAAAAAAAAATATTTAGAGTTCGAGACATAGTATTTTTATTATTATATCAGTTCGTATAAAATTGGTGCCAAATATAAATTAACAAATATCAAATATATACTCAAAATTTAAATTTTCTTAGCGACTTGTCCAGGCTACTTTTTTAAAAATTAATATATATATATATATTAATTTCATTCTTTTATTATTTTTAACATTGTCATTTCCATTTCACTGCATACATTCACAACACCATACATCAACTCATGTCTACATTTGCCTGGATAAAAGCTTCCCTAAATAGAGTATAATTTTAACACATCGCAGGCGGATTGGCGACTACAGTTGTTGTTAAAAGGTAAATTATTATTTTCCTAGAAATCCCTCATTGCTTTAGACAAACTATTATTTTAGCTAATTAGTATTATTATATACCATATAGATATACGAATTATATTCTTCATATATATATACATATATATATATATATATATATACGTATAGGTCTATCCTTGCTTGAATTATCAGTGATTTTAAGGTAATACCAGCCTCAGTATCAATTTTGATGGCCTCCCTTATGCCGCAGTCACGTCTCGAGCAATACTATTTACTTGTCCGTGGAGTTTATAAAAATCAGCTGTGTGGAGAAGCAAGAATAGTTCTTGCTTATTATTAAAAAATATTGCTAAATACATAGGTATTTAGCAATATTTTTTAGTTTAATCGAGCCAATACCAAGTTATAAATACCTTTAACAATAAATAAAAATGCGTTGATAGAATTTAAATACGAAATTACTTTCTAAAATTTTGAGCAAATATTGTGATGTCTTCTATATCTACAAAAGAGGATGTTTGTATATATGATATCGCTAAACTCAGAAACTATTTGACCGATCATTATGAAAATTAGTATGTATATGTATTTTTTCACGGAAAAGTTTTATATGCCCATTGATGTAACTACCTAACCTAACCTCCAGGTGGCCCTGCAATATATCGACTTCTACGAACATGAACATCAAGAACTTGTGAAATTCTTAAGAGTTTCTCGTATATACTGATGATAGGTTGACGTTACGCAATAGTTTCTAATAAAAAAAAATATCCATCTGTACTAGAATAATTTTGGAGGAATCTACCTAAAAGTGGGACGAAAATGGTCGAAAATAAAGATACTATTGCCGATATTCGAACTCGTTGGCAAATTCTGACATTAAAAAATTTAACACCGATTACGTCACGAGTGATTGCAGCGAAAGTGGTTACAAGTCACACATGTTATTGGTACCGAACACAAGAAGCAAATGTGCAAATGATGTACGATGTGGTTGGGGGAGGGAGTTTTTCAGGGTGCGAGGATATGGGGAGGGTGTGGCAGAGCCGCGTCAGACCTGTGCGAGTAAGTGAGCGCGCAATACCCAAGTGTCTAGGAGGCCGGTGCCGGGGTCCGCGCGCAGCCAACCGCCCATCCCGGCCAGCGCCTCCAGCTATAACACAACCAGCTTTCTACTACTGCGCTCACAACTACCACTCACAACCCTTCACTACTACACTGCTATTACCACTACTTGTGACTATACTGCAAGGCTGATCAACTAAAAATTAAATAAGGCAAGCTTTCTGAAGTTATACATATCTTCATTGCAGTGAAAAATAGAACTTTAGTATCAAAATTAAGATTCCACGCTGATCAGCATTCAAGAAATGGGGAATTGGTGATATTAGATTCATTGGTGAGAAAATTTATTCTTGGAATTTATAATACTCTAAATTTAATACAATAAAAAAGAAAAAACAATGTAAAAAGTTAACAGTATTATTTATGTATATAAAATTCTAAAAACGATTAAATTTATACTCTATTACAACTTTAATTTCAAAAGCAATATAGAAAGGTGGAAAAACTCCTGTCTGATTTCAAAGGTTACGTTGAAAAAAAAACACCAAACAATTTCACAAATTATACTCAAAGCACGCGAGTGCAATGTGCTGCTTGGTGGTTCTTAATGATGTAAATACCCCAAGATCTAAGAGCCACAGCCGAAACAAAAACATTTTTAGAAATTTTATCTTGTTGATTTCTGATGTTTACGCGAGTATTACACATTTTGCCACGGATGGCAAGGAAGCGGTACCGATGGCCAGCCCAATGGCGATGGGGAGGGAATACCGTGGGTTATGGGGCCACGCGCTGCCCTTCCGTCGCCCCGGACGGAACGGGCGGTGTGTGGACGATAGCCTACCCAAAAAAAAAACATTACTCATTTGAAATAAATCTATTTCTACGGATTTTATCGCGTGTCTTTGTTTTTTAATTTGCTGTCGTTTCGCGTCTAATTACGGTCTTTCCGTGACCATGAACGCTGTATAATAATAATATTATATAATAATATTTTATATTGGAAACGTCGGGAACTTAAAAATCAAAGAGGTATAAACGCGATAAAACCCGTAAAAATAGTTTTATTTTAAAAGTTTATCGTGTTTTATTTCCTTTTAACATCCAATTTCAGCATTCACGATTATGTTATGGAGGACTTTGTACGAGTTATTTATTACGGACTACGAATACAGAATTGACTCGATATTAAATAATACTTTAAAATCAGACAGGGTATTATAACGCTTAATAGGTCGATACATCAATTCTCTTCAATGAATCCCCTAAACAAATATCATGAGGTTACAAGGCGTGTCCGTATTTGAGTATAGCGAGGAATCGAATTCATATCAATTCGACTACTGATTATTACATTGAAACGATACAATAACATTATTTAATGCAAAAAAAAAATACAGAATACATTTTCATGCCTTAGTTACATATAAATGCTGATGACGATAATTTGTAGGCGTATTTAGCATTTTGGTATGTATGTAACTTACCAATATCATAGTTATAATTAGTTATTTATCTATAAAAAAAAAGCTAAGCTAATCTGTGAGATACTAATTCATGCTTTATTTATAATTTTATACAATTATTTTTATTTAAAAATATTTAGGATAAATGCATACGAATAGAGAAATATGTATATAAATAAGTATATGTTTTTTTTTCATATCCACTCTATGGATATTCAAGTTATAAACTTATATTGTACATCTTAAACACCTAAATTAATTAAATTACTTCAAATTGATTCCATACATCATCATCATCATCATTTCAGCCTATTGCCGTCCACTGCTGAACGTAGGCCTCCCTCATTTTACGCCACAGAGTGCGGTCCTGTGCTGCCTGTATCCAACGACGCCCAGCAACCTTCACTAGGTCGTCTGTCCACCTAGTGGGGGGGCGTCCCACACTGCGTCGTCCGGTACGTGGTCGCCACTCTAGAACCTTTCTTCCCCAGCGGTTGTCGGTTCTTCGAGCGATGTGGCCTGCCCATTGCCACTTCAGCGTGCTAATTCTTCGTGCTATGTCGGTTACACCCGTTCGTCTGCGGATTTCCGTATTTCGGATTCTATCTCGCAGATAAATCCCGAGCATAGCCCGCTCCATAGCACGCTGAGCGACTTTGAGCCTGGTTATGAGGCCTACATTTAGGGACCACGTTTCCGTGCCGTAAGTCATCACTGGTAACACACACTGGTCATAGACCTGTGTTTTCAAACACTGAGGTATGTTGGATGAGAAGATCTTAAGTTTCCCGAACGCTGCCCAACCGAGTTGGATTCGTCGGCTGACCTCTTTCTCGAATTTGGATCTACCTAACTGGACTGTTTGTCCAAGGTAAACATAATGATCGACAATTTCGAGAATCGCATTGCCAACTAGGACCGGTACAGGAATGACATGGGCATTTGACATGACTTTCGTCTTGTCCATGTTCATTCGTAAACCCACTAGTTGGGATACCCTGCTGAGATCGTTGAGCATGGTGCCCAGGTCCTCCATGGATTCTGCCATGACGACAATATCGTCTGCGAATCGAAGGTGAGTGATGTATTCGCCATTGATGTTGATGCCGAGTCCGGTCCAGTCTAAAAGCTTGAAGACATCTTCCAGTGCAGTGGTGTACAGTTTCGGAGAGATGACGTCTCCCTGTCTCACGCCTTTCTGCAACTGGATCGGTTTCGTACTCTTATCCCGAATACGGACTGACATTGTGGCGTTCCTATACAAACACTTCAGCACTTCGATATAACGATGGTCGATTTGGCACCGCTGAAGGGACTGCAGCACCGCCCAAATTTCGACTGAATCAAAGGCTTTCTCATAGTCCACAAACGCTATACACAGAGGCCGATTGTACTCATACATAATTAATAAATTTAATAGCACAATTTCACATAAGACAAATATTTGTATGAACCATAGACGCTTTAAAACCATAGACGCTTTAACCAAAATAAACTGGGTGAAGGCCCATGCGGGGATCCGAGGGAATGAGCGTGCGGACCAGTTGGCTAAAGATGCTGCACTAAAATTAAAGAAAATGCCTACCTACGATTGCTGTCCGGTCTCTTTCGCCAAGCGCGAAATTCGTGAGGGAGCGCTTGGCGAATGGAATAAACGATATGTGGAAGGGGCATCCGCCAGTGTTACGAAGATATTTTTACCAAACGTTATAGATGCGTACCACATTGTTAAGAAACTAAATCTTAACAACATGCTGACACAAATACTGACGGGGCACGGAGGGTTCTCCGAATACCTGCATCGTTTTGGGTGCAAGGGGAATCCATCGTGCATCTGTGATGCTGAAGTGGAGGAGTCGGTGTTGCATCTGATACTCGACTGCCCTATACACATGAGAGACAGATGCAACACCGAACATACATTGAACACAAAAATCAGCTACCATACTATCGGAACTATAATGACGGATAAAGATACCAGGTCAATATTTTTTGAATACTGTGTAAAGATAGCCCAAATTGTAAATAATAGGAATAAGACATAAATGTACTTTTGAAATATATATACTAGATTAAATAAATAAATGTTAATAGATTAGATAAAATAATGAATAAATAATGTAATGAATAAATAATGTAATGTAATAAATAATGTAATGTAATAAATAATGTAATCAGTATGTAAGCTAAGAATTGAAATAATGTAATTATAATGAACGTAGATAATAAAGATAAGCTAATCCCGAGCAGGGAACTGAAAAACTAATTCTCCCATAGACATTAAGCATAGCATAGTAAATCTCTGATTATGTCAGAGGCGTTCGCGGGCCGGGTCCAGTACCCGGACTTGTAAAAAAAAAAAAAAAAAAAAAAAAAAAAAAAAAAAAAAAAAAAAAAAAACCAAAATAAACTTTAAATACATTGTATTTTATTAATTAAAACTTGTAAGACTAAAATAGTTTCAAAAGTAAATTTATTCTTTCGGACTTTACAAATTTGCTTTTACTGTGCACATACTTCGTTTACTCTGCAAAACATCAGAGAGGATCGCAAAAATAATTGTCCAGCGTAGGAATCGAACCCACGATATTCGGCATGGTGGATCGAATTTTACGTACTATTGAAAAATAAAATAATAATTATTCTTTATTTAGCATAAGATTTCATACTAAATATACACTAGTTGCATACTATGTTGCAGGAACCAGAAATGTTTATATTTTTTATTTTTTAAACTTTGCATTCGTACGCGTTAATCATATATGTGTATATATGAGTATCTTGTCTGCTATAACGGAGAATAAGTGGCTACGAACTTCATTACGTTTAGTTATTCCCTATCCGTATGCTTATATCAAATAAACCGACATATAGTGTATCATTCACAGTAATAAACATATCTAATTTGTATATGTGTAATTATAATATAATATATATGTACAATATAATTAAATTATTATAGATATATATGTACCTTTATCCTGGTCCGCGCGGCAAACTTAGACACTTTGGAAAGTGCGCTAAGTGCAAGGTCGCTCGTGTCGATATTTAGATGGTGAGACTCTAAAGACGTCAGGAATTTGTCCTGAAATATTACTTAAAATTAAAATATGTGTGGTGAATGATTGGAATGCGTCACCAAATCGTAAAGAAGCATATAACATAAATGTAATAGGTGTATACCGAATAATGGTCTATACACCAACCCATCTTATTAAAATGGTACAATAGGCCAAATGCCCATTTGGTGCAGAAGAAACTCTGATATTTAGATACTTATGAACTTAATCTTTTTAGTTAGTCTTTCACAATTGTTAAACTCAAACTTTAATAAACTCCCCTTCAACTCCACACAACATAAAGAGAATTTGATTCGGATGGTGATTCAAAAGAGTTTCAAATCCTTTTAAGAATTATATTTAATTATTATGTAGATATATGTATTTTCTCATGCGATACTTTTAACTTTAATTCGTCTATCAAGCATTCTGAAATTGTCTCAAGGGTATCGTTTTTTTTTCCTTTATTTCCGTTTTTTTTTATTATTTTAGTTTCGATTCATCCATCAGCCCGTAGATGTCCACTGTTGGACATAGGGCTACTCCCGAGTATGCCACTTAGAACGGTTCGATTCCACTTGCATCCAATGGTTCCTTACTTGAGTTTTAAGATATTCAGTCCAGCTAATGGTCGTCCTACGCTGCATCGCCAATATATTAGTTTACAATTAAGATTTTCTTTGGTTTTCGTCGTAGTAAAATAAAATTAACCCATTTAATTTACAACGATTTAAACAGTTAATAAAGCGATTACTTACAGCATCAGCTTTGCAGACAGTGTTGGCCATTTGCCTGCAAAGTTGTCGTAGAAAGTATGATTTATCGACCGTTTCGTCTGTGATCATGAAAGAGTAAAGCTTTTCTTTGAGCTCCTGATTGTTGCGACACATTAGTGCGAATACGTTGTGACAGTCTGGAAATACAGTAATCATAATTAATTTAATTATGTCCCAAAAAATATAATATATGGAGGAAGGCCAGATGTATATAAACAACTCTTGTATCGACTAAACAGTTTATTTTAATGTTCTATTTCTCGTGAATCCCACACATCTAAATTATTTACTCGCTATAAGTGTGTATACAATTATTTAGTCGATCGACTATTTTCCAAATCGATCAATTTTCATTCGACAACGCGGGAGTCAAGAGAGTACTTCAATATCTTTCTTCTTCCTCCCTTTCATATATAAAACAACGCATATAAAGATTTATATACATTTTGATTGTTGGTACAATTCTAGTTTCTTATCGTAATGGGTTTTGTCAGCGCAACAACGATACTCATTAGACATAATCATTCTCTTGCTCTTATTTCAATTACTTGAGGTCGGCGCAATATGTAAACATACATATTGCAAAAGTTATTGGCAATAGTTTTATGACCGGCCGCCTGCCTGACGTCAACTTTCATTGGGAAGATAATTGTTGACCAAACGGCATCACGTAGATTTGGCCCAGCTTGATATAAAGCTTCTAGTCGTCTTTTAAGACATCCACGAGCAAGGTAAGGGTTGGTAGTATTCGAAGCCGCCACACAGCACGAGACACTTCTAAACTCATTAGACAGTTCTAATATATTCAATACGTAATTTTTATCTATATTTGATACGTATGTATGTGACCAGATTATTTCTAAGCGGATAGACAAAATTCGATAAGATTTTGTATTTGAATGCGCAACGGTTTTGTCACAATTGGAACAGTAGTTGGTGACACCAACTACTGTTCCAATTGTGTTGTATTGTGTATGTGTGTTCGAGTTTGTTAATATTTTTTTAACATTCTCTTTAAATCTAATAATAAAACATTTTTTTATAGTCATGTTATGTTAACTAGTAATAATACATACATACATATCATCACGCCATGTCCTTTGCAGGGTAGGCAGAGAGAACAGAATGCCAGAGAACTCTATCCTTGCATACTTCACTCGCTTCCTCAACATTCATAATTCTCTTCATACACGCTCGCCGGTTTCGGAGACTCTTGACTCCACCTTCCTTCAGTACATGACCGATCTGGTCTAGATAGGTTAGTCTCGGTCTCCCCCGGTACCTACATCCTTCCAATGTACTAGTAATAATATGTATATAATATATGATATCAATCTATCATATAGTCATTGATAGTCGAGAAATTATGGTCAACGGGATTTTAACCATATATTTTACACACACACCCGCACAAATGCATACACACATACACACACACACACAACAGTGTCTGTGTGTGTTTGTAATCTAGATTATATATAAAACTTGAATTTGTAATATCATAAACTTTTTTATTAATCCTTATATTAAGAGATAGCTCACACTTAATAGGAACATGCCTGCTGTCTATTGTAACACAGTTCTTAACTAACACAATAGACAGTGTACTAACTGATATTTAGCACTTATTTTTACTTTTTAAAATAAAGATTTGTATTTATTTAAAAATTTTCACTATTCCAACACTTTGCAAGGTGATAGATATAACAAGCGCAATGTATAATGTAAAAACTGGTTTACCAATTCTTCCGTCATACATGTTATTACCTCTGTTAATTATAATTTCTTTAATGTTAAAATTAAATATATATATATATGCATAGTCTTACCTTCAGCTTCTTTTATATCATAAACCCGTTTAACTGTACTGAGCGGCATAAGTGATATGTGCCTATAAGGTTTACTAGAACCTATTCGCATTGTACCCGTACCGTTCGTTGGACTTTTACTGTTAAACGCCTATAACAAAATTAAACATTTAATATTAGTAATAATCGATGTAACTGCACATAACATGAACATAAAACGTCGCAGTTTTTTTTTTTTGGCGGCTGGCTATGGAGTGGTTACACCCCGCTAAATCCGTCCGGTGCGACAGAAGAAGCGGCGCGCGACCCCATAGATCCGCTCTACATGTAACTCTCTTCGCCGAGTGAATGGGCCACTAAAATGTCACAGAACTAATATAATTAAAGTAGCGATAGGATTACACTGTTACAAGTTTTGTCTAAAATTGCGTGCTGGTCTGTCCGGGGTAGTACCATACTCTCGCAGAAAATCGACTTCTATGTGGTGATGTGCTGTTACGCTTCGTTCGATGAGCTAGGAAGCCGGAAGACCAAATTGCTGGGTGAGTTTTTGTTGACAGGCAACGGCCTAGCCGTACCGCTGGTCTTGCAAAGGTTCATATGAGCGGCAATAACACTTACCATCAGGTGTGTCGCTTGCTCGTTTGCCACCATTAGCAATAATATAAAACAATAATAAAATCATTAGTAAGTTACTACACACCTCACCCTTATCTCCATTTTCACCAAATAATCCCTATTTTTTAGGTACACCACCACACCAAAATGCAATGACACACCATACGGTATTGCGTCCTTTATATTGCTTTAGGTGTTACTTAAAATTTGGATATCACTGACGAAAAGAGTCACTAGACGGAAATGCATTAGAGAAATTTGTGTGTTCTACAACTACAGACCTTTACTATTGGTTGGAATAGTAATAACACTGCTTTTCTTAAAGGAAAATCAATTATAAAATTGCTTTTAAACAACTTCTTATATGCTCTTAACCATTGGTCTATGGATCTACCTATTGCGTCTTATATCTGCTATGAATTTCTCTATAATATCCTTATTTAGAAAATGTCATCTTGAAATGCAATTCGTACATTATATAAGAATATAATAATATAAAATATGTTTTTACGGCAATGAAATAAATATGTTTTTACGGCTTTTAAATAAATATATTTTTACGGATACAATTGAATATTATTCGCTTTAGTTTTAATTTTGCTTTTAGTATGCCGTTCTTTCGATTGCTTATGACTATAGAGCATCCACGGTAGGACCAGGAACGCAAAGGAATTGTATTTCATAATTATGCAATTATAGTCTATCTGATCTAAGAGGTGCACTTTGACAGCTGTCGGAGTAAGTTGTCTAGGTATGTGAACCAAATAATCGCTATCGAAAATATACGAATTTAGTGAGAAATCGATATTGATTCTTTTTAATTAATAATCGGTTTTTTTTATTTTTCAAAAAGTTGATGAATAAATTAAGTGCTAAATTAATACTAAACAAATTTAATTATTTCAGCATAAAATCTATTCTTCATATTTAGTAGGATTAGGTTAAGTAAAAACAAAAACTAGATTTGAAAATAGCTATTTATTAAGAATTACTACTATTACTTGAACTATCACCGTCGCGGACATTAATATAATTATTTCCTCATCAATAAAATTGTCGAAATGTACATCTCTTTCAAAATCTCTATTCGATTAATTATATTATTCTAATATTTTTACCGATTATTTAGATATTCGTGAATTGGAAGTTGTCAAGCACTACTGTAAAGAACGTGATGACGTGACATTGTTAGATCGTCAATAACAATTACTATTTACTAAGTTATTTTTATTTTAAATTAGTTTTACGAGTTTAAACATTAGACTATTGTACAAGAAAGTCACCCGCAACGTTAATTATGTAAATAACTTAATAGTTCAATAAATTTCAGATTTATTGTTTGCAATCATGTGTATACGTTTGACCAAGGTTATTGTGTATTAAAAATGCAAAACGTCAAAATGCACTTCTTAGATTAGATGAACTATAAGTGTACATCAGAAAATATTGAGAAAATCTCTATTAAAAACAATAAATGCTCTAATTTACTTACTTTAGACCTTTTCTTGCAAACTTCCATAGTATCTGTGAATAGAAACAATACTAGGTGGTCCCCCCTGCCGCATAGCTCCTTAGATAGCTCCACTACCTCACAACGCGAAACAAATGAACGGTGAGAAGATACTAGGTGAGGCTGCAATAAAAACAAATTACAGTTGGTTTCTATCTCTCACTTTCCGTCTAATAACAGATTAGGAATACAGTATGAGGTTACTTATCCGAGGGAGTTTTAAAAACTGGCTAAGACATCACGATTTTCTTGGAAAACCTAACAAACACTAACTACACAGATGGTGAAGTGGTTAAGATAACCGTGCTACTATGCCAGTGATATGGTTTCGATTGCCACGCGGGAAAATACTTTGCGATCCACAAATTATTGTTCTGAATCTGGATGAAGTTTGTATTCCTTAATTATATGTTTCTAAAGTTTTCTGCACTACAAAGGATTATTTTCTTAGCGCAGGATTTAAAAAAAGTGCGGCCTTCAACTCGTCTACCAAGCAATAATAGCCAGTTTACACACTATTTAATAGTGTAACACACTTTAATAATATATGTTTTTCTATTTAGTAACAGTAATACATTTCACTACTCCGCGAATGTCGTAAAAGAGTACCACCGGTGTCCCACTCGCACGCGTCGACAGGTAAGTGTAGGGTGGGTGTATGAGTTCGTGCGCCGTTCTTTCTGTCGCCCCGGACGAAATTGCTGGACATGACACATGACAGGACATGGAATAACCATAGCCAGCGGTCAAAAAAAAATAACTTAAGAGTTTTAAAAAAATAACATCATAACAAGAGCAATAAATCATAAAATTAAACCTTATATCAACGCGTCTCTTGTTCAGAAATTACGTGTGCCACATTGGGACGTATATGTACTGAAAAAAGTAGAACAATATGTAATATACTTACTGGGCACTGATCAATATCGTTGTAAATATCAAACATTTGTAACTGTCCCTCCGTTTTGCGCTTATCCTCGTTGATGTGTGACATGACTTCTCGAAGTCCCGCCAGCGCCTGCACCAAGGCCGCATGGTCTGGATTATTTTTGTGCGTGTGTTTTAATATATCTGCAATATATATAGATGGCTATTTAATTTTTTAACACATATGTACTGTTAAAAAATACTGTAGAATAAAAAAAATAGCACATTTTAGGTAAATATTTTGTTAGTTGTAGTTGTATATCATTGAGGGAACACAAATCATGGTCCAAGTGCCTGGTTATTAAATCGTATGTCCATCTTTCGATGGTGTTCCTAAAATAATTGTATAAATATATGTATACCTTATTACTTTTCATATTGACGTGCGGTGACGGAATAAAAGTACTATATCACCACATTTTAATTCCCATGGGTGATCATAAAATACGACTATAGGAGCAGATAACATCACTGCAAGAGAAGTAAATCTCGAAATACATAAATATAATCACTCAACATATGAACTCATCTCACCTGCCACTAAACCATAGTAGCTCAATTTCCTTTCTATCGTAGAGGAGACCTGAATCAATGTGTGCTAAAATGATAATTATTTATTGATAGATACAGTAGGCAAAAAAAGTCATCGGCCACTTGGATTATTTGCCTATTCTTAAAGTTTTTCTTATTAAGAGATATGAAATTCCACTCCAATCCAATTAATTCACTTAAATTACAGTATATTTTCATAAAATAATACATTTCTGACTAAATAATTCGGATATATTAATAAATATTCATATTTATTTTTAAAAAATTGCAAATCGGGCGCAAAAAAAGTCATCGGCCACGTATAATTTAATGACACTTGGTTGAGAATTGGTCCAATTTATCATTTTATTTTATTATATTGAGAAATAATTAATATTTTGTGGAATATCCCTTAGCTCTAAGAACTGCTTGCAGCCTTCTTGGTATGGATTCCACTAACTTTTTGGTCACATCCGCCGAAATTTTCTCCCATTCGTTTATTATCATTGATTTCAGCTGAGCGATATTGGTGATAGAGTGCTCGCGTATTTTTGAATCCAAATGTTCCCACAAATGCTCGATCGGATTCAGGTCTGGAGATTGCGCAGGCCATTCGAGTACACTCTGAACATTTCTGGAGAGCCAGTCCTTCACACTGCGCGCAGTGTGCTTTGGATCATTATTGTGTTGAAACACGAAGTCCGCTTCAATATTTAGTTGACGGGCGCTTGACATCAAATTATTTGCTAAGATATTTTTATAAACATACTGGTCCATTTTATCATCGATGAAAACTAATTTTCTGACTCCAGAAGCAGTCATACAGCCCCACACCATAACGCTCCCACCTCCATGTTTGACAGTTGGCGTAAGATTTTTAGGCTCAAGCGCTGTGCCGTTCTGACGCCGAACGGAAACTCTTCTTTTCGAATGAAATAATTGATATTTGCTCTCGTCTGACCAAATAACCTTCTTCCAGTACTCTTGCGGCTTATCTATATTATCATTCGCGAATTGCATTCGCTTCGACTTATTCTTCTTACTCACGAAGAACTTTCTGCGCGATACTCGACCACGGTATCCATCCTTGTGCAGAACATTTCTAATCGTTTGTGGCGTTATACTCACTCCAATTGATTCAACAATATTTGTTGTTATCTTTGGCATAATATATCATCTTTGGCATAATATCTTAGCAAATAATTTGATGTCAAGCGCCCGTCAACTAAATATTGAAGCGGACTTCGTGTTTCAACACGATAATGATCCGAAGCACACTGCGCGCAGTGTGAAGGACTGGCTCTCCAGAAATGTTCAAAGTGTACTCGAATGGCCTGCGCAATCTCCAGACCTGAATCCGATCGAGCATTTGCGAGAACATTTGGATTCAAAAATACGCGAGCACTCTATCACCAATATCGCTCAGCTGAAATCAATTATAATAAACGAATGGCAGAAAATTTCGGCGGATGTGACCAAAAAGTTAGTGGAATCCATACCAAGAAGGCTGCAAGCAGTTCTTAGAGCTAAGGGATATCCCACAAAATATTAATTATTTCTCAATATAATAAAATAAAATGATAAATTGGACCAATTCTCAACCGAGTGTCATTAAATTATAGGTGGCCGATGACTTTTTTTGCACCCGATTTGCAATTTTTTAAAAATAAATATGAATATTTATTAATATATCCGAATTATTTAGTCAGAAATGTATTATTTTATGAAAATATACTGTAATTTAAGTGAATTAATTGGATTGGAGTGGAATTTCATATCTCTTAATAAGAAAAACTTTAAGAATAGGCAAATAATCCAAGTGGCCGATGACTTTTTTTGCCTACTGTATATATATATATATATATATATATATATATTGCAACGATGGATCAGTCGCTTAAAAAATGCGACTCATTGCGATGAGGATGTTGGTTTGATTTCAAAATCGGGGTCGGGGCTAACTAGTAGGGTTATACTGGAAGAATAAATTTAATATCGGTTTAAAGGGTAAGTTAATAACGCCTGGAATTGTTTCTGGTATACGACAATAAATTAAGCTACTACTATGGAGTAAACATGATATAAGACGAAAGAGAGTAAAGTCCTTCTGTCTAAATAAAATAAAAATATGATTGACAAAGTACTAAAATAAGCTTGTTATTCCTGTTAATAAAAATCAACGTCAATACTTTACGAATATTTGAGTTAAATATTAATAGAGACTGATATAAAACTAAGATAAAAGTAATTTACATCAATAATAACTTGAAGCATTATTTTGCTCTCATCGCAATTATGTACTTAGTTTTTTTTGTGTCTGTCTTTTAGCTGTTAGCTGCAGATTGCTATTACAGCTTAACCCGGACTATGGGTGAACGCTGAGGGCTCTCAACCCGGAGACGCAATTACTTGGCGTCGACGCAATGTAGGTTTCCAACATCATACATATTACAAAATTTTGGCAATAGTTTTATGACAAGCCATCTGCCAAACGTCAGCCCCTCTTGGGAATGTAATTATGCATTAACTAAAAAACATCAAGTCGAGTTGACTCAGATCAATCTATTCTGCTTTTATAAAATACACTCATTTTTGTATCTACATCTGTGACTAATAAACTGAATAGTTTGAAACTTTCTACGCTATTCTATTCTATCAAACTATCAACATCTACTGCTGGACATAGTTCTCACGAAGGTGAGATAATACCGTGCCATAATCGCCATGCTTGGCAGGCAAGCGTCAGCTCGCTTGCCATGATTACAATTGGTGTTTCACAAGTAAATAATTAATTCAGTAGCTACTTATTTATTTAAGCCTTACTTCATGCCCATATGCAAACAATCGAATCGGATATAAACCGTCACCTTCTCTTTTTGTCACAAATATGAGATTCCATTTCTCTGTCTCACAATTTGTTTATATTCTAACAGATTTAAATTGCATGCTTTTTAACTATTTCAGACATAAATATAAGACATTATATAAAAAATATTTTATGTACTTGACTTTTTTGGTAATAAAAAACCTCTTTCGCTTGCATGCGTAAACGAGAATGTTGTCTGAGTATTAAAACCACATACACTATATATCAATATTACTCACTTAAGTTTCAATCAGTCCAAGATCACTATAAAAAGCAAAATCAACATTGACGTGGAAACTTGTAATTTCTGATATGTTTTAACATTACTTTTATGTACGAGCGATAATGAATATGAGGACCTAAACTTTGTTATTATCTTCCTACATCTTTTACAACATTTCCATGAAAGGATAAGCATAATGGTAATAGTTTTCTACCAGCAACAATAAAAAGATCATCCAAGGTACCACACACTCTCACACAGAAAATCAGCGAGTACTAGCAATTTAATAATACCGTTTCATTCCGTTAACGAGTGAACCGGTGGGACAAACGTCATCCCCTCTCTTCTTCCTCATTTAATTCCCGTTAATCGTACGCCAACGGCAGGGAAACACCTGGTTGTACCCCTAGTATAGCTGCTTGTTTGTTTGCCACCAAAGGCGATAAAAAGAGGATGGTGAATGAATGGTTCTTACAGTCACCATACGGAATAGCGTAATCTTCAGAGACAGAACAGGCTATTTAATTTAACGCGACCCACTATCTTCGAAATATTAGTAAGAATTTATATTACAAGTCAAACTATACATACATAGATTTGAATAATTTGTTGTGTACCTTGGACTGATTCACCCTATGAGATGGTATAAGTGACTAATTGATATCCAGGATGTTGATCATTTTGATATTTTCTATTAAAAAATATGAGCAACTAATTCTTAAAAATAAATTTAGAAATAATATTTATGAATTCTAATTTGCCGAATTTCAAAGTTCATGATATTATAATGTTTTATTAAAAAAATATGAACATCTAATACTTAGATATAAAATTAACTGGCTATTTTCAGACTTGGATTCAGCGAATTTCAAGACTCATTTCTAAAAAAAACATTACACTATATATTTTATAAATGTAATTTGACATTAATTGCCCACCTATAACTACATAAGAACTACGTAAGAACAATCACTCTTAACCATACCAAGATTTCTCTGAATTCAAAGCTATTTTTACGCATATACATGTCTAAATTCAACCTAACTTATCCACAATAATAACTAGTTGCAATAATTTGACTAAACTTAAAAATTCACTCACACGAACACAAAAAGAATAACCTGTACTAACTCACCCACTTTATCCAAACCTCACCACCCTTATATCACCACCAAACACAAATATCTAGTTTACTATTGACATGTTATGTACAATACGAAACAATTTGAAAACCGTGCACGCCTCACACCTTCACGCGCGTGTACCTTATACGCGTGTACACAACAAAATATGTTCCCACCAAAATCATATCACAACTGAGACATTCATAGATTTTTTTCATGAATATATTTGAAATGGATAAATGAAAATTTATTGCAAATATTTTTGGATTATGATGTTAATTGTGGTGAAACGCAGAGATACACAGGCAAAGGCAAATAAAAAAACATATAGGTATTTTTTGAATGGATTCTTTGTTATTTTAAAATAAATCAATATAAATATACACTAATTTCAATAGTAGTTCATTGAAGTTTTTTTTTTTCGTTTACATGAATTATTTGAATATTTATGAAACTTTTTTGTGTTGGAAAATTCTGTTATAGCAGAATTCCGAGCGTATGGTACAACCACACGTCGCGCGTTGTGAGGCGTGCAATTATTGAAATAAAGGGTTAGTGGACATAGAATATAATGAAAACTTACCATCAAGTAATAAACTTATACTTGGTAACCGCTGCACTGGTCTTATTAATAGTTCCTGTAAACTTTGTCTGCCACATTCCGGTTTTGTTTGACAAATTTTCAGGAATGCATGAAATCTGAAATTGAGATTATTATTTAATACAATTAAATGTTAGTAATTTAACAAAAGTCTCACTACTCTGCATAATTATGCATGGATCACAGGCATAATATAACTTAATTCTCGAATCCACGAGTATAACTATACTCGTATTATATGTATTATTCGCCTTAGTGGCGTGCTCAAGAGGCATAGGGCTCACAATAGTGTAGTGGGGCTCCAGGCAGGCCAGATTCAAACCCAAATTCTCAAGTTGGAAAATCGGATCATAATCCACTAAAACTCGACCGTGCAGAGAACACAGTGGTCTAGGTAGCAATCTCTAATGCAATAGGTTCGATTCCCACGGAGGACATTTCTTTTTGCAAATTACCAATAATTATTCTGAGTCAAGGTATTTTTGGGTCCGTTAAAAGTATATTTGTGAAAGCCCTGCAATAAAAGTATTTTTCCTTAGATTGGCATGTTGTTAAAAAAAAATCACACAACGTGTGATTTTTTTTTAAACAACATTCCAATATAATATATATAGATAAAGACCATAAGACTTACATTAACCAACCATAAGACTTACATTTCACTAAATTGCTTATATCTAGTAATCTTTTCTACAAAAGCAGTGTTATGTACCTTGGGTTCTCACGGTCGCACTGTTGCAGCATCTCCTTAGTATTCTCGAAGAAGTTGACAAAGGGCGGGTACGCCTTCACCATGTCGGGCGTATATCGCAGCACCAGCCGGCCAATACTTGTTTCTTCACTCCAATGCGCTTGTGCGTAACGTAACTCTTCTAACATTCTCCTATAAATTAATTGTTAAGTAATTAATTAAAGTAATTGAGATAAAAAAACTTGTAATTGAGTGGGTTTTATTGAATACAGAGCTCAAAGTCACCGTGAAATTAAACCTTCGTTCGACTTATTAGAAATCTATACGACCAACCGAAAATATGTACTACAAAAGAGATAATAGTAGTCTTTGTTAATTTTATCTTCAGCTTAATAGGATTTCCATATCTCGAGAGGCCACACTACTAAGTTTTCTGCCTGCCCCGGGCCAAAACTCCACCTTACGGTAAGTAAAAACCTGCCTGTACCATTAGCATTGCTCCTTAGCAATGTGGCCCCTTACCCCCATACCCCTTGGTAATAGCGGGCCATACCCCTTGGTAATAGCGGGCCATACCCCTTGGTAATAGCGGCAATTAGCTAATTCACTATCAACTAGGCTGTTTATACATCTGATAAAAAAAGCAACAAAGAATATTAATTAAAAAATACTGTCGCCCATATGGTCTAGAGAATTAAACCAATAGCTTACATCTGTATAATTTATAACGAAATAAATATAATAATAATTAATAATTATAACAATAAACTCTTGGAGTTTATGAAATGTAAACTTACTCGTGCAATTCAAATATAGGCGGCAAATTTCCAAATATAATTTTGAGTTCAGTATTATTGAGCAACGCTTGATTCTTTCCATTACTATTGTCTTCTTCGGCCATCTCTTCTAAAGGTTGTTTAAACATCTGCAAACAACATTAAATCATATAGAATAGATGTAAAATGAGTATTGTCTTGTCGGATAACCAGACTTTGAGCCAGTAAAGAGGCATTTAAGCGTCCTAACTAAGGAAACTGCAAAACTGCGCCGTGGTGTTACTATTCCACACGCGTGAATACCCGCTTTGCCTCCAACGACGCCGCAAAGCCGAGGCCCATGCCCAGCAAGCGAAGCCTTTCATCGACGTCGCTTAGCTTGCTGTCGTCAGGCTGAAAGCACTCAGAGCTCGCCCATAGTCGGATGAAGAAAACGCTACTTAATACATACCTACTACCATTAGCGGTTGTCGAATAAGATAAGGGAATGGTGCCTTAACCTCCTATAACCTAGTAAAATCATGCCGTACCAGTTCCACTCAAGTTAGACTTCATTATAGTACTCTATCAGGTGTTATACTGTGGTGGAAGCAGGTGAATTTATAATGAAAAAGGGAATATAAAATACATAAAAAATGGCGATTAACATTACACCATCATTCATGGCATATACGATAGAAGTCAGAACATAGAGTATTACGTATATTTGCAGTTTCATTACACGATGATGAACACGACACGACATGACACGATTATGAAAGAGAGTATTGGTGTAAAGATGCGAAAGGGAATGCTCCGATGGTTCGGACATGTGGAAAGAATGCCGAACGAACGTCTGGTTAAGAAGATATACAATGCGAAAGTGGAAGGATGTAGGTACCGAGGGAGACCGAGACTAACCTACCTAGACCAGATCGGTCATGTACTGAAGGAAGGTGGAGTCAAGAGTCTCCGAAACCGGCGAGCGTGTATGAAGAGAATTATGAATGTTGAGGAAGCGAGTGAAGTATGCAGAGATAGAGTTCTCTGGCACTCTGTTCTCTCTGCCTACCCTGCAAGGGATATGGCGTGATGATATGTATGTATGTGTTCATTACACGAGCATTCATGAATGCCATGGCATATACGATAAAAGTCAGGACATAAAGTATTATATATTTTTGAAGTTTAATTACAAAATCTAGTCTTTAAAGTTACTTAATGTTTTATTAATATGAAATAGAATCTCACCATAACTATAGTTTTTAATATTCCAACATAATTTGATTCCGTCTGTAGAAGTTCCATAAACACTTGCTGCCTCGGCGACAATAACTTTCTGACCACCGTATCAGGTACTTCCGACTCTACGAGCGAGAAAAGCAGGTATTAGATAAAAGTTGGACTGAACAAAAGGATTTACTCAAAGGAGTTATGTTAGCATCCTAGGAAAAAGCTCAAATATTTTTTACAAATATTTGTCGTGTCCTCATAAAAGATTCGAAGTAAGATTTATACAAACATGAATCCTATTATTATATTGCTTTAGTGCTATTTGAATAAAATGTAAATAATAAAATTAGGTAGATACCTTCTAATAATTGTTTGCCGTCTGGCGAAGGCGTACAGTCAAGCAGAGTCCCAGAGAGGCTAAGCAGCACGGCATCCCCGACAGACGAGCGGCGCTTGTTTAGCGCGGAGTCCCCACCTCGCATCAACTTGCGCTTCCGCAGGCGCTGCAAGTGCGAGGGCGTGCTGCTCGCTTCACCTGCTGCCCCCGTATCCTCGCTGCCTCCCGTACTTCCTGCGCCAGCACCCCCAACCGATGACCGTCGCGATACCTCATCCAGGTACTGTGAAAGTTCGTATTATACATATCAGTTAATTGTATTGATTGAAACGTACGCGTTAGTCAAGTCAAAACTCTGTGCTGTCAGTCTATGAATAGATAATCATTTAGTGGTATTCTGATTAAACGTCTCCATGCTTAAGTAAGTACCGGTGAAGTTGTAGTAAAAATTATGGAATACAATTAAAACAAACATTTTTTGAAAGTTAAAAGCTTTAAACTAACTCTTTGACATTTATTGCCCTATCACTTTTCATCAAGGGATTATACTACTGGACCAACAAAGCAGACGCATCAAAGTCTAACATAAAAATAATATGTATATTAAAAGAATCATCAGTGTGCTGATGCAGTAAGTATACAATTCACCATGGTGATATGCAGTAACATCTTTTTTGCGGCGGACTATGGTCTGGTCCCACCCGCTAAATCCGTCCGGGCTACAGATGAAGCGGCGCCCGACCCCATAGACCCGGCCCGCAATGTAGCGCTCGACGCCGTGCAAGTGGGCCACCGGAACTCGGTCTTTGTCGTCGGTGGAGTGCAGTCTATACAAAACTCGAAATAAAACCTTGGACCGATCTGTGCGGTACAATAGAACAACTTCGCTTCAATTAAGGAGGTGGCTCCAAGACAGTATTGGGAAATATTTAAGCTGAAATGATAATGATAAAAAGTACTTACATTTTTAAATAGATAATCTTGTTCATCTTGCGCCTCCTCATTCTGTACAGAGGCCCAGAACCATTCTGCTTTTACGATATATACTCGCATCGAACATTCTGGTGCGACCGCTGTGTTGTGCACATCGACTACCTACATACATACAGATATACTTTATAAACCATATAGTGCCTTAAACTAAAAATATATCCATCACCAAATATTCATTGAACCCTCCAGAAGGGAATGCCTACATTATAGAATGTGACGACGTACTCGAATGCGCACGCCCCGTGAAGCTTCTAAATAACTTTTATTCATGCATATTCAGAGAGTCGGTTCAAGATTGAACGGACATAAGATGCAGACCATGACCACTGATGTTTTCGATGGCATGACAAGCTACCTACTGTAATTTTAGTAGTATTGAATAAAATAGTGTTAGTACCGGCAGCGATATTCCATGGCATTGCGATATGGCGTGGGCTTCGCGGATGGGGGGCGTCGAGGCGGGCTGCGGCTGGTCGCGGACGGAGCGAGGAGTTAGGGGCGCCGGAAGGGGAGGACGAAGGTGACGGGGAGATTGTGGGTGACAGCTCATTGTACTCATGCGCGGCTCTGAACCGCCGCAAATTGAATGACGATGCGTCCGAAGCCATACGCTTTGTGGTGTTTTGAATAGCGTTGAGTCATCTAATTCATCTATGTCAGCATCTCCACTAGGAGTAATTAAATCTGTGCTATCCACCGTATCGACTTGAACTGGTGATATATCCAAGTTCATTCCATCAAATTCTCTCTTTGGTGTAGATATATTTTTAAAATTTGATGGCAGATGAGTCGGATCTACCTCCACGGTATTGCGCTCTGCCCGTTTTTCGTATTTCTTTTTCCGTTCACTCCTGAATGAAGCCGTGAAAGATTTAACACTTCTTCGTAATTTTGAAGCGGACTTTAAAGTTTTCGAACTCCTTATTGAAGCGAATGAAATATCAAAAAAGCCAGATTGTTTACTTGTATTTAGAGAACAAACAGATGCATTATCATCTTCTTTTATAGGGGAAGAAGTAGACGCAACAAATTCTCCTGCGGGATCTGTTGGTTTGACACTATTTGGACTAACAGGTTCTACCACGATATCTCCAGTGGGTTTTGAAAGAGAATCTTTTTTTGTTTTCTTAAATATATTAGGCCTATTTTTAAACTTAAAAGAGTCTTTTATTTTCAATCTTTTAATTGACTTCCAATTACTGTCTTCACATTTATCAGGCGACAAATTAGAATCAATAGCACTAACTTGAAAATTTGAATCTGTCGAGTTGCGACTTCTTTTTTTTCCAGAGGAAATAGTTGTATTCGACTGTTGCAATTCTTTGGCCCCAGTCGAGCTGGCCAACAGAAATATTGGTTCATCCTTAGAATCAAGGTCGCATAAACTCTTAGTTAGCGACGAATGTACAGATCCCGCTTCGGTGAGACAATCGACCAAGTTAAATACATTCATAGACTTATTTCTAAATACTTCTCTCTTATCTTTAAGATTAATTCTATCAGAACTGTGCATGTACGAAGATATGTGTTTGTTTTCTTTATCACATATTTTATGTTTACGAAATTCCACACGCTCAACGTGCGATGGACTTTTAACGTAGTCAACATTGATACATTGTTCGTCTGTATATGAATGACCTATAAAACTAATATTGCAATTATCTGTTTCATCAGTGCAAACAACTTTGGCTTGTTTATCTCTAATAGAGGTGCGTGCAAATTGCAAACGTTGTTCCCGTTCGTCGTCAGCACGTTCAGGATTTTTATTAGGGGTGGGACTGGCTCGACGGCCCGAAAGCCGTGCCGACAGTCTGCGGTACAAAGAGCTCTTTGGAGTTGATTGGGAACGATTAGGAGTGGCGCGGGTGGGCTTCGCTGAGTTAGGTGTATTCGGATGAGGTGATAGGATAAGCGAACGACCGAAAGTCTCCCCATTGGCCATTACCTGAAACATGTGTGAAACACACCACGCAATGATGTAATGAAGCCATTCCAATACAAACATGCACGACGATAATAGTATAATACTATCGTGATAGAGAGTTAGACACAGAAAGCGGCTCCCTACTGAAGAATCTGTAATTTACTTCTCAGCATATAAAATATTAATCATTTAATTCTTAGCCAGTTTTTATGGAAAATATGATTTGAATGAAACTATTTTGAATGTGGTGTTAATCTATGGTTCATAAAAAAAAACAAGAATTTGAAATGTCTAATCAAGGTGCCTTTGAACGAGTGATATCAAAGCATACGAAAATTCTATACACAAGATGGTGAACGTCAAAAACGCTACTAAAAGTATATAGGGTGTTGTTACATGACACGTGTAAACACACAAGCGCTATTATGTGCTGTGACTGTACAATAGTGACAATAAGTGAGAAAGCAACATTGCGAAAGCGTGATAGTGATATATGAAATAAAACAATGGGTCGACTTTACGCCGTGCTGTGAGGGATATGGGCATGGTACAATTGTTGGACGCCCTCGTGTGATATAAAAAAAAACCACACAAGGTATAATAATGACAACATCGTGTAAATAAAGGCAATGAAAAAAAAATTAAAAAAATAAAGTTTTATTTAAAGAAAAAAAAAACGCACTGTGCAAATGACATTGAGCCGCCTCTCATCTCATGATTGGTATTTGCATTGATAACAAGTTAATCAAACATCTGCTGGCATTGAAGGATGATATGCAATTTATAGGAAGAAATTAAAAGTAAAAACTGAATATGAAGAATTCTTATAACCTATATATATAGCTCTAATAGTATATTGCCTATAACGTAACTAACTAATAGTGTTTTGTACTCAAGTACACTACGTGCATGCTGATTTCATAATGCTAAAATTAGCTTCTAATAATGTATAATGTGGCATAAAGTATATATAAATAGACAGGTATGTGTGTCATTCAAAGGTACTCGGTTCGGTTTTGTCGATATCGTTAAGTTTATAGCATACATTTGATAGTGAATTGACACGAGGTATATTTAAACAACGACCTCTAAATTGAAGGTTCTGTATGTGTGAACTGAATGTATGAAGACGACACCAAAAATATATAATGTACTGCTCGTCTTTCTCAAGTTTGGATTTAATAAGAGCAGATCAAGCTAAATAGATCTTTAGCTAACTTTAAGATCGGCTACCTGATCAATGTAAACCTTTCTTAAGTAAGCAATCATTGATCAGACAAAACTTTTGTTGGAACTCAGGTCGATGTGGAGCTCGCAGTTGACTTTTAAGTGTAAGAATACAATTCGTCACACCTTATTTTGCCCGTGAGTGTTGTAAAACACGACTAAAAATATAACATCTAGGCAAGAGAAAGAAGACTCGAAATAAAGCCCTATAGCAATCCGTCTAAGCAGTGTCATATAATAGGTCAATTTCCCCCCTACTAGAGGAAGAAGCTCGGGTCTAGCAGTAGGACGTGTATGAGCTGACAAAATGATAAAGACTATTTATTGGTAACGACTAATTTAAGAAATATTGTGTATGTGTAAACCATGTTATGATAGAATAGAAATTTGTTAATATATAATGGGGTGGGGTGTACTCACCACGTGCGTGCAGTCGGGGTCGTCTAGTTGGCAGTTAACGCCACCATTACTGGTAAGCACCTCGGCCATGTGCTGCGTCTCATCCTCGGGGAAACCGACGAACGCAACATGCGCACCACCAAACACTTTAATTTTGTGCTCCTTCTGCAATTGATTAAACATTATAACATAAAATTATATCGATTACTATGGTATCAATAATTAAATCGCAATGGAAATTCCAGGCATATTTTTCTATTATTTTATTATATAAATATTTATTTCCTTATTTGTTGGGAAATACTACTGCTGGTGGCTTTAAAAGTGGACCATGCCAAATGAGGATAATAATATTTGTTATTTAACATAATTTTAGATTAAATAAAATTAGTCCTTTATTTATATAAAACTGGTAGCATTGTTATTATATTATTACATAAAATGGAAAATAACAACTAATAGTTTCATTTTAAAGACCAACACTATCCATATACAATTTAATTTTTGAATTTTCCGGTGGAGATTTTATTATACCGTAGTACCCAGTGGGTAGTATTTCCGTTAATATAGTACAGTTTAGTCAATGAGCTGTAATTATCATTTAAAAATTAGCCATAGAATGTATTCTTGTCGAAAATGAAATGCAGTTTAGAGAATATCATCATCATCATCATTACAGCCCATATATGCCCCACTGTTGGGCTCGGGCCTCCTCCGTAAGGGAGGGAAATTAACCTACTATACCGCGCTGGTCAGACGTGTTGGTATAGGGTTTTGTTTCGAGATTTCCATCTCTTGCATAGATGTTATATGCGTTTTATATCCCTTAGTCGTCTCTTACGATCACCCACGGGTAAGATAGGAGGGTGGTGAATTGTATTCTTACTCCGTCACCACACGGATATTAGAGAATATAGATAGTAATAATAATTAAAGATCTATGGCTGGACTGAAATACTTTTGCTAAGAGCTGTTGTCCACAATGTACACCAAAGGATATTTTAAATTTACATAATTACGAAGAACTGGGTACTTATTTTTTTTAATTTGCTACAGAACAGACTGTTTAGCATTAATTACAATTGAAAGAAGCTTAGAGTACTATTAATAAAAACGTATGTTGCATAGATACGTTATCTATACAAAAAAAAAAAAGTTTTAAAAGTGATAAGAAATTCTATCAAAATGATCTTTGCTATTTTGATCGTACAATTCCGACTAACGCTAAGATATTTAATGAAACATGTTTTCCGTGATGGCGCCAAATTTCGCACCTTGCGTCCCGTCAACTTCAGAGTTACACTCGAGAAGCATCAATGAAGCTTTTTCAAAAAACTAACTCATTTCTTAGTACACTGTATTATGAACCTACTTTGTTCTCACTGGCTTTTAGATTGGATGGTATAATAGGTATTAGCGACTGTCTATGCTACAAAGCTTTCCCATTTAAGACAGTTCTGTGGGAGTCCATAAATGTAATTCTGAATCAGACGTTTTTTGTTCGTAATTTATATTTTTGTAAAGTTCGCCGCGGCATTGCGACTTTATCCTTCGCGCAAGGTCAGCATAATACATATCACATTGTTTGCATTTGTAGTCTTCACATCACAAGGAAGCTCCTAAGTTCAAGTTCGGCATGTTAATAAAAAAAAACAAAAATTATACTAACAATGATGTCATCGTTGGTGGCGAGGCATGCAGGGTCGTCACGTCGCTCCCAGCACGCGTCCACCCAGGACCGGGAGAGCACTGGCACGTGGAACAGCGACGCATACCGATACTTGTCTCCGACGATGGCCGTCGCGATCAGGTGCGTCACTTTACTCGACATGTCCTTGCGGATCGACCCGCCCATGTAGTGTATCAATGTTATCAGGTACGTCTGTGCAATTGTATTACTCAATCAACGGGTACATTAAACATTTTCCAAGTATTAAATACACATTATAAAGAAATTGGTTATTTACTTATAGATAATTTTAATGAATCAGTAAATAGACAGGTCACCAACTTCTTCCTTTCCCCAGGACATCGTATAAGACATAAGATAAGAACATAATGACAAGAAAAGGAAAACTCGAAATGAAACCCTATGAATCAACCTGTAATAGATCAATTCGCCTTCTGTTTTCAACATTTTTTTGTCGAGCAGTGCGGCTTATATGGGCTATCTAAAGAAAGAAAAAAGAAGAAACAGTGTATATAAAGAAGAAACAGTGTATATTCTATACAAAGTATACTCACAAGTTCATCCTTTTTCCGGAATCCCGAGAAGCATATGACGGCACCGCGCATTGCCAACGAATAAAGCGGGCGTGCGGTCGTCGGTGGAGGTTCATCGCGTTCCGATAATTGTAACACCGCGGTAGGACCCAGCACCCTGTATAAAAAAAAGGAATAAATCAATCATTGATGGAGGCAGTTAAAAGAAAACTATACTACAAAAAGTTATGCCGTCGAGATTTTTCATTAGTATTTTCATAAGATATAAAAACTATCCATTACATAAGATAAAAAAAATATACGTGTGGTGTCGTAGTAAGAACAAAATTCACCACCGCCCTATCTTACCCGTGGCTGATCGTAAGATATGACTAAGGGATATAAAACACATATATAACATCTATGCAAGAGAAGGAAAACTCGAAACAAAACCCTATATCAACACGTCTGACCAGCGTGATATAGTAGGTCAATTTCCCTCCTAGTGTAGTGGAAGCTCGGGACCAACAGTGGGATATATATGAGCTGAGATGAGATATGATGATGAAAACTATCCGTGTGGTGACGGAGAATATCTGTTTTCAAACACTTCCTATGTACATTGTTTAATATTAGTTTTTTCATTTCTCGATAATTGCTTCATATAGATATTTGTCTCAGCAAATTAATGAGAACCAAAGTGAACACGGTTTGCGCACAAAACTTGCCGTACTTCGGCAAAAAATACGGTAGGATATTATTTATCAAGCTCCATCATTCTCTCTTCAGCCAACGTTCTTTGTGATATATTTATTATGTAACATAGTTTTGTTACTTAGGAATACTATAGTTGATAGTAGCGGCCACCTATGGTCTCATGTTTCGCGTACGTATAATTCTTAAATTCTAAAATACTCTGCCTTCGTACGCTAAGTTCAACAAATACACACAAAGGTATTCAAACATTATATTATGTAGTAATTAATATAATAATTTATTTAATTAAATCGAAATCTAACGTGCTACCACCAGATCGGAACGTAGTTTTTACTCGGAGAGAAAATTAACAAACAAAATCTTCATTAATTAGGTAGCAAAAAGTAAGAAACCGTATCGGTTTTAAGAATTCTAAACCAATTATAAAATTGTCAATTAGTCATATTATAGTTCCAAAACATAGAGGTACATAAATCAAATGAGAAGTCCCTCATCTTTGAGAGAAGACGCAGCTAAAACTCCAAAAAACAATCGATTTCAGCTTAGTACATTGGTTAAACGACATCTAAATTACAAATGGGGTGGTTCTATTTCTATTATTAGGTGGCCGGAAACTATAGCGTCTAAACAACTCCCGAGTTGAGACTTCCAAATGTTAGACGACGCGACATGCCAAACTCGATCCCATGAAACAATCACCTCTCGTCCCCGGCTTCCGCTAATGTCGACTAGATGACGCCTGGCTAATACGTCAGTGTTCTTTACAATGTATTTGATACAGATAACTATATATTCCTAATTGACACTAAAATTAGTACTTAATATACTCATATACAATATTTATACAAAAATATTCCACTTCAAACGGCAAGATTTTATTTTTTATTGCTCTTGGTGGCAAACGAGCATGTAGCACACTCGATCTAAGTGTTACCGCCGCACATGGGCCATTGCAATACCAGGAGAGCAGCTAGACCGCTGCCTACCAATGAAAACCCCAAACCCACAAAAGAATTGGACTTGCGGCTCTCTCGTTCACAGAACGAAGGACAGTAGCACATTGCTACTGCTCAGACGTCGATAGAAATGAAATATTAAATCAATTATTTCATTAATATAGCAATAGTTTTTTAAACTATTACTTATAACGATCTGCGCTAACTCCATCTGATGTTGTTTGGTCAACAATTGCATTCCCAAGGAGGGTTGACCCCAAGTAATTGGAATAATAGTAGGAGAATGATGACCTAATTGACCTATATCATTAGTATATATGTATGATGAATGATGACCTATAGTCATCAATCTCCTAATCTTATCCCAATTACTTGGGGTCGATACAATATGTACTCTTCTTTCATAGTACATATTGTAATATTGTAAAGTTATTGGCAAATAGTTTTATGACCGGCCGCCTGCCTGACGTTAACCCTCCTTGGGAATGTAATTGTTGACCGAACGGCATGATGGTATAGTAATAAAATAAAAAGACAATAAATAAACGTTTGTACAATTAGGCGGTCTTATCGCATACTGCAATTTCTTCCAGAAAACCTTGACATGGTTTTTTTAATTTTAGTGAGCAAGGTAATTATGGTGTACTAAACAAAAAAAAGTGGAAAGGAAGAAAAGGTTTTATTGAAAATTAATTTCAATAAAGCCATAACATAGTTATTAATGTTTTGAATATATAACATGCGTTTTGAAATTATTTAATTAAATGATTACTTTAAAATCGGCTATTAGACAGCTAAACTTAGTTAAGAACCGTTTTTTTTTTGTTAATTGAAATAAAGATTTAGGATCAAAGTTGCGCTTCTTGCTTGTACTCTATTAACGTACATCGACCTTTGCGTCCATCTAGCTGACTAACGAAGTCCATTATAAAAAAAAACTCTTCCCAGGGTAAATAATATTATAACAGTTACATTTGACAGACAAGTTGTAAATCGTTTGATGTTATATTTTCCCAGGATAGTGCTTTAATCCATTTATTTGCCCAAAGGTATTCTTTATATATTGTATTGATAACGCGAAACCACACGCATCAACCATACAGTATCCATTTAAATAATGAACAACCAGAAGGTAATGCCTTTCTGATTACCTACAGATAAAACACACAAAACCTAAATATTTATTATAGCGTGTTTTATAAAACAATCTGTCAAATTAAACGCCAATGACGTTTACCATGTGTAATAAAATTAAACAAGACCCGACACTGCCAATACAAACAGCAGGCACATTGACGCAACTGACAGTAAAGACGTTTTAATAAATCATTCATATTATTTTATAGAACACTAGCTGTCCGTCGCAGCTTTTGTCAACGTAAATTAATTGAGTAGATCGTCATCATCTTCTCGGCTCACGTCTCAGTTTTTGAATTCGAGCGTTCTGACTAGCGTGGTAATGAACCACGCTAGTCACACTGTTTGGTATATGGTTTTATTTGAATCTTTCCTTTTCTTACAGTGTGTTATCTACTTGCATTCCTTAGTCATCTTTTACTATCACACACGGAAAAGGAATTGGTGGTGAGTATTGTATTCTGACTACATCACCACACGTAAAGACAGATTCATAATTAGTAATTATTTTCATTTAATTCGATTTCAAATAATATTCATACATAATACTGCAATACAAATTCAAGATGAATTTGTTATTACGAGGGTTTTTATGACAACAATGTTTATCTACACATGTATTTAATATACCTACATGTACCTCGTTGTGACATTTTTTTATCAATTTGCCAACATTTGTCATCACAGCTTGGCTTTATTATGTAGCAGTATTATGTACAGCGTATAAACAAAATCAACCCAGTCTTATTATATTAAAATTGAATAATATAATATAAAAATACATATTATATATAAACACAGTAGCGGAGTGTGGGACTAACAGACCGCTACGCAGAAGTCCCGACGAAATCAATCTGTAACTTTTCGGCGTTATGAGTAATATGTGTATTAAATCGTAAATTGTTAATCATCACTTTCTGAATAAACTCTCAAGAAAAATATCCAAAGGAAATGTGAACATGTGAGCGTATTGTAAAAGAATCTATTAAGATGTGTGATATCTGTGCCATGAAGAGCACTTCGCTGAGTCGTCGGTAGTGGCCGTCATATCTGCGACAATCTATAATGGTCCTGATACGTTAGTGATCCTGAATAATCCTGATGTTTCCTCTAATCCTAGGACCCAGAATATTGTTATCCATTTAGATTGAAGATTTTAGATGTATTTAGGTCCGTGGAAATCTCGGACTCTAATAGTGTTGGTAATAATAAAAATTCAAAGTATTGTTAGTAACTGTACTAGGCTAAGGCTTAGCTTGCGTTAATGTTGATTTTATTATTGCATTAGTATTTCTTCCTAGTTACCCTGTAGGCTTTTCGGAATTCCTGATAGTGTATGCGAAATTTTAACCCGTTTGTTTGTTAAGGCGTAAAAACATAATAAACAATTTTTTTTTTATTGTTTATTGTGGCAAACGAGCAAGCAGGGCACCTGATGCTATTTGTTACTGCCGGTCATGGATGTACGTTTTATTAAAGGTAAAGCTAGGCTGTTGCCTATCGACTCAAACCTACTCAGAATTTTGAACTACCGGCTCACTAAACAGCATATTACTGCTCTGACATTGATTTTCTGCGAGTGTGGTACAGTTGGGCTTCCGGCTCTCTCGCTCACCGAACGAAGCGGAATAGCACATTGCCATTACTCAGACGTCGATTTTCTGCGAGAGTGTGGTACTACCCCGAGCGGACCGGCCCGCGGCTGTAGACAGAGAACCGTCCACAGCGTGGTCCTACCACTATTGTTTTGATGATTGGCAAGTTTTTTTTTAAATAAAATATAAATGATTTTATCAAATAATAATACAATTTTCAATTCTTTTAAGAAATGTCACTTTTCTTTATGTATTATTTATTAGGTATATAGATATATTATTAAGTAATATTATAACGATTCCTATGATAACAAATAGTATGACATGGAAAAAATAGGATAATAAGGCAATCTATTCCAATTTATAGTCCGATGACCATCCCTTGGACGTTTATGAATCACTAATAGAATTTTGAAACTATGAATAAAATGAAGAGATATTTTAATTTATTATCCTACAAGTCTCAACACTTCATCTGTGTTAGAAAAACAATACATGCTGTAACCCAACCCATATGAAATGAGACAAGGGAAAACTGATAAATCGCCCTTACCCTATTCTTATGATTCTCTGAATCTTACGCTCAGGTACACATGCGCACACACATACGAGTACACGCACACACTCCGTGCACTCACTCCTATACGCACACTCAATTACTATTTATTTATTATTAACTAAATATAACATTCATTTTTTATATTTTTAATCAATTTTCATCAGTAAACTATTGACTTTATCCTTTTTATTAAATATTTTAGTAACCCCGTCTCGTATGATACAGACTTGACCTAGTTTACGAGACTAAGTTATAATAGTGCTACACATACTGTAAATATTTTCAGTAAATTATTGTAAAATGTGTAACGTTTTTGACTTAATAATTTCTTATTATCAATCTCATTAGAGCTTCTTTTATTGAAAAAAATACAACTTAAACGCCAAGTAAATTTAATTGCTTGCGAGTGTACGACAGCAACTAATGGCGAAACCCTAAATTTGTCGCGATTACGTACAGGGTCGATTAGAGAATACAGAGTCGAATACGTATGGCAGTCCAAGATAGAGGAAAGTTTATGATTCATAGTACTTTCAAGTCGGAGAGAACTTCACATGTAGATAGATATACATATATCGATTTCTTTGTTGGCTCAGTGCCCTTAGAGGATTTTGGCCTCAACATCCAGAGTACCTACGCTAATCTCGTACGTAATGTGCGTTCGGTACAATTTTTGTTGCGTAGCTATATAATCACAAAGCCTCATGTTTGTGCTTATAGAAACAGCGAAGCATGCAAACATTTTCATTTTGCTGATGTTTTGGAGCTCAGATTTTCTTTTTACTTCAATATTAAAATATTTATAGGAACCCCATGTATGATGATGGTTTATGAATACAATGTGTTATCAACTCCTTACTCTCCCGCAGGAGTAGTAAAAACCCGCTGATTCATCATTAGAAGAACGATCAGCAACACTACTGCGAGACAACCTGCCTGCGTATTGTAGCCCAAAGCGAGTGTGATATTATCCACTTTCGGGGATCCTACATCTAATAGGGGACAATTAAGTCATCATCATCAATCTTACTCTTATCCCAAGCACTTGAAGTCGACGAAATATGTACTCTTCATCAAACTCAACAAACGTACAAAACTTTTGGCAACAGTTTTATTACGAGCTGCCTACATGACGTCAACCCTCTTTGGAAATGCAATTGTCGACCAGAAGTTGGCCCAGGTGGAAGTAAAACTCTCAGTCGTCTTTTGTCACATCCAAGAGCAGTGTAAGAGCTGGTAGAATTCCTAGTCGCCACTACATAGCAGATTAATGCCAATAAAATATGAACATAATTACGATGAAAACAACATTAGCATAATTTAATTGGAAAACTCTTAACCACTGTTATTCATTATGCTATAACTAGCACAATAACGTATAATAAGAGAAGGAAAAAAATCCCTATATGTAGCCAGCTGAGCGTGGCATAGAGGTCAATCCTCCATTTCGGAGGAAGCTCCGTCCCAGCAGTGGGATGTATATGAACTGAGATAATTAAGGTATGATGAGTATAAGTAATCTACGGATGGTCAATCAATATATACTACTACTATGCAGAGCTAATATTAAAGCTATATATACAAAGAACAGAGAAAATAGACGACTAATCGAACCTACGACACGCTGGGGCTCCTTACTGAGATTACTACGCCATCTGTCCACATATATTTCACTTCTAATTTTATAAGAGACCCGACCCCCTTTTTTTTTTTTTTTTTTTTTTTATTGGTGGGCTATGGGTGCGTCTCGCCCCGCCAAATCGGTCCGGGGTGACGGAGAAAGCGGCGCGTGACCCCATAGACCCACCGTAAAAGCCTCTCTCTTCGCCGTGCGAGCGGACCACCGGTACCCGATCTTTGTCTTCGGTGGTCCGCTCGGCGGTTTACCCTCGCGGGTTCCTCTCGTCGACGCCCCGACAGATTTCGCCATCGGGGCGTCGCCCTCACGCGGTGGCCTCGCGTCGGGTGACCGGACAATTCCCCGGTCCGATCACCCGAGGCCTGGGTTAGGGCGGCATCAGGCGCAGGTATTCGCGCCTGCGCCGCCCCGAAGAGACCCGACACCCTGCACTAAAGAAATAATCTGGTGGAACCTACAAACATAATTAACAGATAAAAATTACAGCGATAACTCAAAGAACAAATCGTAGATCACACAATGTATTATCCTGTATGAGAATTGACCACAGAACACTGGGGTATAACACGCCATGTGTAACATCAAAATTGTTTCCACCCGTGACCATAAACGCTGTAAAGTATTCGCAACTTCAATAAATTAAAAATCAAATACTGACGCTATTGAATCCGTAAAAATAGTTTTATTTCAAACGTGTAATTTTCGAGTAAACATCAGAATTCATTACATCAAAATTGTTACTCAACTAAATATTACTTTTCGTACAATAAAAATACATTTTATCAATGCAATTCTATAACAGTGAACATTTGAATTTCCGCTCGATAATATTATTACTGTTCCGCCAAATATAATTAACTGTATCGCCCTTATTTGTTAACGCGCATACATAACTCGAGGTAAGTCGGACGCACTCGTCCATTTCAAATTATTTCGTGCGTCGAATGTGGACAGGGCACATATTTACCGTACCCTTATAAATTAAAGCTAGCGGTACATGTCCGGTGTTAAACCAACTGAATATTAATAAACAATACACATATTTACAATACGTACTAAACTTAACACTATCTATTGTTTCAACAACGATATGTATAACAGAATGAATTACCTCATGTCCTACATTTCAACGACCATGAAAATATTTGATAAACTTTGGACTTCATTTGAGGGTACATTTATAGTAAGATTCTAAATCACTTCTACATCTAGTGATGGTGATGTCTATTAGTATAGACATAGGCCTCTTCATAAGAGGGATAGTGTTGCCCAAATGCAAGACCCTTGCGAGTCTCACAAGTCTTGCAACTCTCGCTATTAACACAGAGTCACTTGTTTTGATAGATATGAAAAATCCAACTAAATTAATGAAATTCCATTAATCTAGTGGCACTAACTGTACAACTATCAACAATTAGGTGCATACCACTTAACGGGAGTGGGTCTATATTGACGCCTACGTATCATGAGACTGTATAAATAACATCAAATTATTTCCTCGTGTACTGGTATTAGGAATACAAAATGCTGTCTAAGGGAGCACTACGAGCCTCTTGCAGCGAGCTTTGGTCTTGTATTTGGGCATTACTAAAGAGGGATAATTCTATATTCGTCAAGATTAGCAGGTGGATTGACAGGGTTGAGATTGTACCCAAATGGATAAACCATCTCGGTCACGGATGTCATAAAATGGTATGGGAACGGCGGTTTAAGAGATCGCGTGCCGCCCTTCTATTGTCTTCTAAGATAGTTGGTATTGATTGACATGAGAAGGAGAACTGGAAACAAAACTATATAGTCCATCCATATACCAACACGTCTGACCAGCATGGTATAATAGGTCAATTGCCCTCCTATTGTGAAAGGAGGCTCGAGCCCAACAGTGGGACTTATATGAGATGAGATGATGGTGTTGATTTTCCTAGGAGATCTTTACTGACCATTTACCTGATAGTCAAAACGGCGTTTACGACTCTCACAATCAAGTAAAGACTAGTGCCACATTTTATTCTAATCCGTAACCATACGAGAAATATATTAAATTAGATTCAAGTTAAAAGTTATGACATTAAACATCATTTATTACGCTCAAATTGTTCAGGAATAACATTAAGAATATTTAACAAGTCCTAATTATGTACTTTCCGTGTGGTGACGGAGCAAGAATACAATTTACCACCCCTTATCTTACCCTTTTTTTTTTTTTTTTTTTTATTGGTGGGCTATGGGTGCGTCTCGCCCCGCTGAATCGGTCCGGGGTGACGGAAAGGCGGCGCGTGACCCCATAGACCCACCGTAAAACCTTCTCTCTTCGCCGTGCGAGCGGACCACCGGTACTCGATTTTAACTTCGGTGGCCCGCCCGGCGGTTTACCCTCGCGGGTTCCTCTCGTCGACGCCCCGACAGATTTCGCCGTCGGGGCGTCGCCCTCACGCGGTGGCCTCACGTCGGGTGACCGGACAATTCCCCGGTCCGATCACCCGAGGCCTCGGTTAGGGCGGCATCAGGCGCAGGTATTCGCGCCTGCGAATACCTGCGCCGCCCCGGCCGCTGACGGCGGCCCGGGTCGCGGGATTCCTCCCGGACTCGTTCCGCCGCCTCCTTCTGCGAGATGACAGCCTCGCAGAAGGCGGCGACCGCGTCCCAGTTCCTGACGCTGTCGACCATCGCTCTCGCGACAGCCGGCAGCGTCAGGTCGGCACCGATAACAGCGACGAGGTCACGGCGCTGCCGGTCAAAGCCCGGACACGCCTCCAGCGTGTGTTGCGCCGTGTCCTCGTCACTGCTGCAATGGTGGCAGAACGAAGTCCACTCCCTACACGCGACCGTGTGCAGGTAAAAGCCGAAGCATCCGTGCCCCGACAACACCTGCACCAGTCGAAAGGAGAGGACTCCGTGCCGCCGCTCCATCCACTCCATCAATACGGGCCGGAGAGCCTCGACGGTGACGACACCGTGTCTAGGCCTCTCCAGCCGCGTAGCCCAACGGGCGATGACGTCTCGGCGGGCGTCCTCGCGCCAGGTGGCTATCTCGCTCAGCGATGGGGAGCCACCTTCGTCGCGCAGTGAGGTCACCCGCCGGTAGAGGTCGGAGAGCATCTCCGCCTCTAGGTCCCACGGGGGTGTCCCGGCCAGTAGGCATGCCGCCTCGGTCGATACCGTGCGGTACCCGCGAATGGCTCTGACCGCCATGACTCTCTGGGGTCTCCATAGAACAGCCCTGAGCTGGACGTTCAGAGCCCTCGCCCACACGGGTGCGCCGTACATGGCCATAGAACGGATCACCCCCGCATACAGCCGTCGGCCCTCGAAGCTGGGTCCGCCCACGTTCGGCATGAGCCGCGAAAGGGCGGACGCCGCGCCGACCAGCCGGGGAGCAATTCGGCGAAAATGCTCCCGGAACCACCATCGCCCGTCGAGCACCAGACCCAAGTACTTCATATGGGCCTGGATGCTGATGTGGACGGAGTTGACGACTAGCGAGACGCCGATTGGCGGCCTTACGCGTGGCCCATGGAACAATAGGGCCTCCGTCTTATTTAGGGCCACCCTGAGCCCCAGCGCCTCGATTCGCCCGACCATCTCCTCGGTGCCGAGAGTGGCCAGGCTCGCCGCCTCTTCGAGTGTCCTGCCCCGGGCTGTGACGAGCGTATCGTCAGCGTAGCATATCACGCTCAGCCCGGGGGGGAGACTCCCTCTCAACGCCCAGTCGTACCCGATGTCCCACAGAGTCGGCCCCAGAACCGACCCCTGTGGAACGCCGCACGACATGGACGTCCGCGCAATGTCCCCTGCGGGACTCGCGCAGAGGACACTGCGCCCCTCCAAATAGTCCGCCACCAGCCGCCTCAGGTACAAGGGCACCCCATGAAATCGGAGCGCCTCCCTGATGCAGCTGAATGGCAGACCCCTTATCTTACCCGGGGGTATCGTAAAAGACGATTAAGGGATATAATATGCATATGGCATCTGTGCAAGAGAAGGAAAACTTGAAATAAAACCCTATATCAACACGTCTGACCAGCGCGGTATAGTATGTCAGTTTCCCTTCCATTATGGAGGCGGCCCGAGCCCAAGAGTGGTCCATATGTAGGCTGAGATGATGATGAATCGTGTACTATCAAATTCATATCAGTGGAATTTAAAGACCACTGTATCACTTTTATATCTATGTGGTTTAGATGCTTTTATTAAATGAGTACTATGACCCTTTTATTTTTTTTTGCTGTGGACTTTGGACGTGGTCGCGCCCCGCCAAATCGGTTCCGGGCGACGGAAGAGGCGGCGCGCAACCCCATAGACCCACCCTGCAAACACCTCTCTTCGCCGTGCGAACGGGCCACCGCTACCCGATCTTTGCCATCGGTGGCCATGAGTACTGTGACCCTGAGCATTATACTGCATTAAAATAAACCAGATGGGCGACTCAGTGGTCACTGCTCTGCTTTATGCAGATGATGCAGTCCTGCTGGCACAGTCAGCGACTGACCTGCAGACCCTAGTCGACACAATGACAGAAGATTGTAAGAAAAGGTGTCTACGCGTGAATGTGAGCAAAACCAAAATAATGGTCTTTGAAAGAGATAAAACCAGAACAGATGTAAGAGTAACAATAGGTAATGATGTACTAGAGCAAGTGGATGAATTTGTATATCTTGGATGTGGATTTAGCCGAGATGGAAGGTACACCACTGATATAGAGCGAAGAGTGAATGCGGGAAATAGAGTGAACGGAGCGTTGGGGCAACTTTTCGGCAGCCACCACCTCAGCCAGAAGGCACGTGTAGCAATACATAACGCAGTGCTTGTCCCAACATTACTGTATGGAAGCGAGAGTTGGGTATGCAGAAAAGAGTATGATAGTAAAATTAATGCGGTCGAAATGCGATCTCTGCGGAAAATCTGTGGAGTTAGGCTGACCGACCGCATTCGTAACGACGACGTAAGAGAGCGAGTAGGTATGAAAGAGAGTATTGGTGTAAAGATGCGAAAGGGAATGCTCCGATGGTTCGGACATGTGGAAAGAATGCCGAACGAACGCCTGGTTAAGAAGATATACAATGCGAAAGTGGAAGGATGTAGGTATCGAGGGAGACCGAGACTAACCTACCTAGACCAGATCGGTCATGTACTGAAGGAAGGTGAAGTCAAGAGTCTCCGAAACCGGCGAGCGTGTATGAAGAGAATTATGAATGTTGAGGAAGCGAGTGAAGTATGCAGAGATAGAGTTCTCTGGCACTCTGTTCTCTCTGCCTACCCTGCAAGGGATATGGCGTGATGATATGTATGTATGTATGTAAAATAAACCCGTTATCTATAAAGATTGCAGGTAGCTCAAAGTACTGCTCTAAAAATTCCCTGATATATCGATTAACCATCACATTCTTTCCATCGATCGCTAACTGCATGATAACTAAACTAATTTATAAATGAAACATATTTTTCTCCACTTTTTTTTTACTTTTCTGCACAAAGTTGGAGATGTGTTGACGAGAGGTCTTATTAAGAGTATGCGTAATCGTAGAGCATGCATGAAGGCTATTATGAGTGTGAATGAAGCGATGGAAGTATTCCAGGATCGTGGTTTGTGGCAATCCGTAGTCTCTGCCTACCCCTCTGGGAAACAGGCGTGAGGCTATGTATGTATGTATTTTTCTCCACAACGTAATTAAGCAGCCGTTACAGGCATTATTTACAAAATCTGACTGAATGTAATGTTCTGTTGCTTGTATTCGCAGCCTTTTATTAAGGGGGGAAGTCCATATAGAAGCCTGAAAATCGGTCATTTTTAAGAAATTCTTTTTAAAGTGATAAAATAATTTTATTGTTTTTAAACTTTAACACAATTTTATTCAATCTTTATAGAGTCCAAAAATTTTTTTTTCTTTCAAAATGGCGGCTCAGGATAATTTTTTGTCTGCTGCCTCCGACGCGAGGTCCCAAACTGCTGCATTTGTCATTCATCAACCATTGATCTGAAACAAAAAAATTAAAGTGTTTTCTTCTTGGGATATATTAACGCGAAGGATAAACCTATAAAATTAAAAAAAAGTATATAATTCAATTTAAAATAGGCCTTTGAAAAAAAAGTTAGAATTTAGGGCTATTTTTTTGACCTTTTTGACCCCAAAAAAATACTTTATCAACTTGAAATATCTAAAGTTTTAGGTTTATCCTTCCGAGAGTACTGTAGAGAAATGCCTCACCAAATTTCAGATAAATCGGTGGATAACTTTTTGAGTTACAATACGAGCAGTTTTTAAAAATACAGTTTCAAGATAATCGCGTTTAAAGTTTTAGTACATGAAAATGACCAATTTTAGTGACTTACCGACTAATCTGCAATCCTAGGTCCATACAATAGTCCTTCCTCTAATTCAAAAAGTTGGTCTTCTTCCATTTGCTGTTGTTTGCGAGCTGAACGAGCATGTTTTGTTTCCAAAAAGCTTTTACGATCCTGTCGAGTTATCAGCAAATACTTTCGCATAAGTACCAATATTCAAGTTCAATAAATTCATTATTCTTAATACTGAACTGAAACCTTCATTAAATATCCCAGCAGCAATATATGGTGAGATTTCAACTATTTTCAGTTCCGAATGGAGATGTTTTGGTGACAATCGCCAAACTGTCGCGTTAAAACTTTCATTGGCATTCTGCGTATGACCACCAAGGCATCGTTCAAGCAAATCATCTTTGGACAAATCTTTATATAGGGGTAAAAGGTGCTGTTCTATTTCTTCACCAAGTAATGGAGCTACATCTTCGTTTCTAGGATCTTCACTGAGAGCAATAGCCTTCTGCCACTTACACTAGTTATCAACGCCTATTGGGCAGTTTTCATGTCGCGAGTTTTCTTTAGTAGAAAAATATGATCATAAGTTGCCATTATGGCTTTATTCATTTCACTAACACTGTGAATATTTCTTTGTATACTTAAACCATAGTATTTTGAAATATAGTGTTTTAAAGTAGATAAACAGTACTAAACAGTGTTAAAATTGTAGTATTTAGTGCTTAAACAAAGCCTAAATTGATACCTAGGGCTAAGGTAATAGTTGAAATAGATAGGTAATTTAAATTCACGAAAAATAAGCTATATATCATAAATGTAACTATTATAGTCTTAAAGTTATAAGCAAAAATGTTAATAAAGGTAGCATAAGCGCTCCGACTAACTGACAATACGCACTCGGACCCGCTCCATTATAGTAAATATAACTTCGTTAATATTCGAGATTCTTTTTTTTCCTCTCGTCAGTACATGCTCAACATACTGTACTTTCAGATTATCGAAAAAAAAAAAACGATTTTTTGAAAATTCTATATGGACTTCCCCCCTTAATCTGGTTTAGAGCACTGCTGCGATGTTTCTAGAGTGCTGTGATATATCCTTCTTTAAACAAGGTTTAAGAACAGCACTTTGTTGACGGTGGACACCGAACTAGATGTACCTCTGGTGTTACTAAAGTCCACAAGCGGCAATATCATAAGTGATACCACTAGCCTGTCATCAACCGTAATAAAAAGAAACTCTGCTCACATATGATAAAAACAAAACATGCCACTACTTTTGAGGTGTTCAATATTTTTTGAGCAAACACTACTATAATGTAGAATGAAAATTAGAAACAGATCTGAATTAAATTTGTCGTTTATATTATCTCAAAATGCACGTCTCATTCTGCACTACCAAGAAATGAAACCAAAATATACATTATTTTGGTAATAAACAAAAACGACCGTTGCTTAATTTTCTATTTTCAAATAAGATACAAAAGGATCAAAGAAAATTAAAAAATAACAGCACCAGCCAATTCCAACTTTCTTTTTGTACAGTGTCAGCGTAAAAACTTCCTACACGTACTGCCTTTACATGTTCCATAACGAGATCGCCAAATTTCTGAATATTATCACAATGCCATCTTGTGAAAAAAAGTTATAAGCTTGCTCATTTTCATACAAGATTTTGGCCTAAACAATAACATTAGGTAGGTACTAGACAGGTAATAATCCGTGGTTTCAAACGTAAAGTTTAAATGAAATCCCATGAGAAATCGTCACAAATCAGTAAGGTGTATTTTACATCAGTCAGAATATAAGGTCATTATAAGAATTAGCCGTAGCAAAGTCTTTAACAGTTGCACGTAAACATAGTTTAAAATTAACAACAACGAAACGCATTAGCGGTATTTATATTATAATAATCGTTAAATAATAACTACATAATTAAATTTTTAAAAAAACCACACAAGTTGGAAACTACCTATGTGAAATTATTTTATTTTAACTAAGGTGAAATCTTATATTGTCCTTCTACAATTCTATCGCACATAATTAGTTGTGATAAATATTTTGTTCAAACGATGTTGGCCGACTGTTTAGTCATACAAATTAATTATAGAATCAGTTTTATTCAATGTGTGTCATTGTAGAAAAAATAATATATTAATAGGGCACGGAGTTTATCCACGAATATTTGAATTAAAATTGTTCTAGGAGGTCGTGGGTGTTGGAATGATGACGCGCGCCACTCGGGTAAATCTAAGTCCGTTTGTTACGGCGACGACGCGACGTTGGTATTAGCACGGAGCCGTGACGTCACAGGATACAACATCCACCTCTACCGAGACTTACGATAATATAGAAATAGTTGATGACCATTGCATCGCAATCCCAAGAATTTGTAAACAATCGTCGCGATTCACTTGAGTAATATTAGATAGATAAATATAATTTGCCAAATGGAAGACTACTTCAACATAAAGATGACAATTACAAGGTAAAAATTAATTAATGCCAGTATATTCCCAATATATAATTATGAATGTTGAGGAAGCGAGTGAAGTATGCAGAGATAGAGTTCTCTGGCACTCTGTTCTCTCTGCCTACCCTGCAAGGGATATGGCGTGATGATATGTATGTATGTATATTCGCACTTAAATAAAATAATAAATTAATAAAAGTTAATGAATAACGTGATTTGACATGATCACCGCATAGTAAAGTATTTAATTTATTACAAGGCTTGTATATTAAATAGTTAATGGCACCTATGCATTTAAACTAAACTTTTGCAATATATGTCCTGCAATAAAAATGAAAACTTATGAATAAATTAAAAAGTGACGAAATTTATAACGATGCGTGCCGATCTATTTTGGCTGGTAACTAATCTTTAGCTGTCAGGAGTACAACATTAATACCAGATATAGAACTAGAACAAACTCAAATAGTATCTTACACATCGCAACTGGACTGGACGCACTCCGCGGTTTTTGACTCCAAATGAGCGATGAGGCCGGTAGGAGGTTCCTCATCCTCGGGAGTAGGTGGTAACCGCGTAGGCCCCATCAATGTTACACACAGTAATCAAGCACTAGTCCGACGTGCTCTCGACACAATCTCGTTACTCGGGACCCACTCACTAGCACTATTCGTCATTGTATTGGAGGTTAACTTATTCACACATAAGAAACAATGATATTAGTATTTTATTTACATTTCTGGAATTCGTTTACAAATAGTTCGCACTAATTCGATTAAAAGAAACTTCGACGATATCACGAAAACAAAGGCACAAGCGGCATGCGCGATATGCGTTTCACGTTAGATTGAAAAACATTTGTAAGGAATGTGAGGCCGAAAATAGCGAAGAGCGTCCCGCGGCCACAAGGGCGCTACGCTGAGCTTCGTTCACCGGCTATACTACACGCGCTTTTATTTACATTCATCCTTTTATGAAGTCACCTAACATACAAAAGCGTTATACGGGAGGAAGGTCCCGTGCGTGGAAACAACCACAACGTATGCATATACAAAGTGATGTCACGCTTTCCTGCAAATATTTAGATGCGACGTGAAAATGAAAGCGTAAATTTCTTAGAACTTTGAATTAAAGTTATTAGTTATTCTCTTCAATAGTCTCAGAATCACAATGCAATCTTTTGTGATTTCATTTCATCATTAACCAACGTCATTCATTTGTTTAATTAACTATTATTTTTATTTTAAAAATTATGATTTCTGTAATTTTGTGATAAAAAAAATGCATGTAATAGCTATAAATCGTTTAATTCGTATAATTTCTTGAACAAACACGCTCGATCGTGGAATACGTGTAACAATAAACAATTAAACATCATCGCAATCACTCAAACAGTATAATATTCCAACTGTACTACTTCAAAAGTAATGAAATACTAAACAGTGAGATGATGTAGGAATAAAGAGAGAAACATTATTCATATCCCGCTTCTTCTAACAGCAATATCAATATAACGGCTACACAATTGTTGTAGGCATATCTCATTGTTACAGCTATTGTATTTAATGAACACAAGTGAATACGTTCAATGATAAGGGGCAGCCAAATTGCCACTCGTAAATCAAACGCAAGACAGATCATAGTTTCGATGCAAACAAATTATGATCTTAAAGGAAACTAGGGTTGTTGAACTTAATATTTAAAATAACTAGAGAATGCGAAAAAAAAAATATTACATTTTTACAAAGGAAAGAGCCGATAATAGATTCTTGAGAATGATTATTTAGTGAAACTCGCCATATAATCAACCTTTATTATTGCCGATCGTATTGTGTTCGGTTTTATAGACTTGTTAATTTTAAAAGATTCAACTTCAATTTCGAAATAAGCGGTATTGTAGTCTACGTATATCCAAGCGTATATGGAATCTCGAAAGTGTTCTTCACTGTTGGGGGCTTAACCTTCTCTTCGAGGCACTAATTTGTAGAAACCAGTGAAAGTCCAACATAAATAATTAAAATTTGAAGAAGTATATATGTATACTAATAGGACAATTTTTTTCAGGAATTCTTACCAAGAATACATAATGTTTCTTTAAATATTAATGTGATGAATGTTTTAGTGATATATGTACAATGTTCAAATCACAATGATATGAATCAGGAGACCGAGGTGCGTATGTAGGCGGCGTGGTTGTTAATAGAGGTCGTAAATCAACAATAAGCCGAGCCATCAGATGTGGCAGTACGCACAAACCAGGGCCACGTTTGTTTGCGTTCCAGCACAACACTGTTTCATTACAACGATTACAGCTTTACAGGTCTAATTCTCCAATGTGTGACTCACTTATAAAGTAAACAATAAAAAGGAAAAAAATGTATATTTAAGGTCGTATGTAAATTATTGACGTAGTCTCCGCGTTTTACTTATCCAATAAAGCAATTTATCCTGTTTAATCTCTAGACAAATCTGAGATCACGAGTTTTCAAGTTTTCCTTAGGCAGCAATTTTATGAAAAATTAATGTATCTAATATGTAATAAAAGGATGTAGCATGTAGGTACCGGAAGAGACCGAGACTAACCTACCTAGACCAGATTGGTCATGTACTGAAGGAAGGTGGAGTCAAGAGTCTCCGAAACCGGCGAGCGTGTATGAAGAGAATTATGAATGTTGAGGAAGCGAGTGAAGTATGCAAGGATAGAGTTCTCTGGCACTCTTTTCTCTCTGCCTACCCTGCAAGGGATATGGCGTGATGATATGTATGTATGTATGAAATATATCTAATTCTATTGATCGCAATGTCTCGCGAAGTTAAAATGATTTCCATCCTTCCATTCCTCAACGCGTACACGTCCAATGTTGGAAATAGACCTCCTCATGAGAATGCCACTCAAAACGGTCCTGTGCCACCTGCATCCAAAGGCTTCCTGCGACTTATCGTTAGGTAATTCTGAGTATAGGGTACGCTAACCTTGTTGACACACTCTCGACGTTGTCTACGAGAGACTTACGAACCTTGGGACGGGTGATGTTCCCTCTGGTAAAAAATTAATAATTAAATTCCAGACCAGAGTATTATTGTGCCCTCACCCTCTCTTCACACTTCTGATAATCCTACAATGTCCCATCGGATTTTGCTTAATTACTCTTCCAGCTCGATGACCCTCTCGTCGGTCCTAAGCGTCCGAATGTTGTGTTAACAGGGCCAAAGGTCGATATTTTTGATAGCCGGATCACGACCGCAGATTCTTAACATCTCCTGCCCCACCACTAAGCCCGCTACCAAAATTAGCCGGTGGAATGCCGTGATCTGGAGCTGTGGCTTTTAATGCATTCATGTTTTTGGAGAGGGAAATGCCATATTCGCCACATTTGGCAGGCGGATTGGCGATGACAGTAGGTGTTATAAAATATAAAGTTGACCTCCGATTTCTACGAATCCCACGATGAAGTAAGAGGTGACGATAATTGTATTCATATCTCGGCCACAAGGGAATTTATACTGCAATTAATATTTAATTTGATTTTAGTATATGTTTAAGTTTATGATGAGTCTGAATTTAAATAAAAAATCTTATACACATACATACATATCATCACGCCATATCGCTTGCAGGGTAGGCAGAGAGAGCAGAGTGCCAGAGAACTCTATCTCTGCATACTTCACTCGCTTCCTCAACATTCATAATTCTCTTCATACACGCTCGCCGGTTTCGAAGACTCTTGACTCCACCTTCCTTCAGTACATGACCGATCTGGTCTAGGTAGGTTAGTCTCGGTCTCCCTCGGTACCTACATCCTTCCAATTTCGCATTGTATATCTTCTTAACCAGACGTTCGTTCGGCATTCTTTCCACATGTCCGAACCATCGGAGCATGCCCTTTCGCATCTTTACACCAATACTCTCTTTCATACCTACTCGCTCTCTTACGTCGTCGTTACGAATGCGGTCGGTCAGCCTAACTCCACAGATTTTCCGCAGAGATCGCATTTCGACCGCATTAATTTTACTTTCATACTCTTTTCTGCATACCCAACTCTCGCTTCCATACAGTAATGTTGGGACAAGCACTGCGTTATGTATTGCTACACGTGCCTTCTGGCTGAGGTGGTGGCTGCCGAGAAGTTGCCCCAACGCTCCGTTGACTCTATTTCCCGCATTCACTCTTCGCTCTATATCAGTGGTGTACCTTCCATCTCGGCTAAATCCACATCCAAGATATACAAATTCGTCCACTTGCTCTAGTATATCATTACCTATTGTTACTCTTACATCTGTTCTGGCTTCGTCTCTTTCAAAGAATAGAAAAATCTTATAGATAACCAAAATAATAAAAGTAATTATTTTTTTGCAAATACATAATATTTTTTATTTTTAAATTTGCCTGGTGCTATGGATGTTTTTTCCTTAACATGAATTATAATTGTATATAATAATACATATATGTGTGTATGCATTTGTAATATACATATAAAACTATATAATAATCTACCATTGTTTCTATACGCTAGATTACCATGCAAAGGTTGTCTGAAAAAAACCGTCGTTATTGTACTTACTGTAATTTAATGGTTTCTAATGTTTACGCGAGTATTATACATTTAAATAAAACTACTTATACGGATTCTATCGCTTTTGTATTTGCTTTTTAATTTCCCGAAGTTTCGAACACTTTACAATGATCATGGTCACGGGAGGACTTACTGTAATTATTATAAGTTCTGTTTTTGTAAATAATGTACATACATACATATATATCATCACGCCATATCCCTTGCAGGGTAGGCAGAGAGAACAGAGTGCCAGAGAACTCTATCTTTGCATACTTCACTCGCTTCCTCAACATTCATAATTTTCTTCATACACGCTCGCCGGTTACGGAGACACTTGACTCCACCTTCCTTCAGTACATGACCGATCTGGTCTAGGTAGGTTAGTCTAGGTCTCCCTCGGTACCTACATCCTTCCACTTTCGCATTGTATATCTTCTTAACCAGACGACGTAAATAATGTAGTGAACAATAAAGTGTAACTAAATATAATTCCAATCAATAACCTCATCAGGGATAACCTGGTGGAACCTAATAGACTGCCACGTGAGGTCTCACAAACACAGCACACATTCCAGATTTTACTAAGCTACTTGTAATTTACAGCTTGCATTGAAACTGTGAAGGAATATATTATAAGGGACCATTCACAAATTATGTTAACGGGTTGAGAGCCCTCAGCGCTCACCCACAGTCCGGGTAAAGTTGCCATAGCCATCTGAGGCTAACAACTAAGACACACAAAAAAATATAAATTATGTGAGGTGTTTTGGATGTTGACTGAATATAACTTCTTACTATTGGGGAGAGGTTAGTGAATTACTAATTTTGGTCAAAACTGTGATAGGTTATTAATAAGATTAATGTTAATGCAGTGAGTTAATGATACCTACTTGTAGTAAGTTTGTAATAAGAGATATTTTCAGAATAAACGGCGTTATATTTGATCAATAGGGCCTTTTCTTACAAAAATTCTTATTAAGTGGCAGGGGGGAGTAGTTGCAATCTTACGATGTCTTACGGTAGGGGGGAGTGGGCTAAATCATTCTACAAAATCGCTTACGTAATTTATTAACGTCCCCTAAGGAAGTTATATATAAAGTTCTATAAAAAATGTTCTCAAACATGTCAAAAAACCGTGCCTCATATTGAATAGATCGTCAGTCTCGTACAATTTCATAACCAAACCGTCACGGAATTGATTATTTATTTATATTTACGACGTCAATCCATTCGATTAATTCTCACTAGCTCGCTTAGAAGCAAGATAAAATACGTCCCAGTTAAAAATTTTACAGTTCTGTAGTATTAAAATACTTTTTAAACCCTTTTAATTTAAGTTTAATTCAAATACTGAGATAATTCATTTGAAAGTTAGTATAAATGTTAAGGCTTGCTTGTGGGAGTGTACTAAGAATACAATTCATAGCTTCCCAGCAGGTGTCTTAAAACAACTATAGACGTGAAGCAGAGGAGCAAAGCACGAAATAAAACTATAGCAACCTATCTGATCACCGTGGTACATTAGAGCTTCCTCCCACAGAGGACTATCGTATTAAACATAAGCGCATATGCGACAAAGAAGATTCTCATTATCTTGCTAATTCAAATTATCAAGCTATTTGCAATCAGCTTCGAATGAGAATGATAAATTTAAAACCGAACGAACCGGGGTTGGTAAATAATTGATCAAAAGTTTAACATATTTCGAGTTATAGTTCAAACATGAAATTAAACCATTAGGGTTTAACCATTAACCATTAGGGTGCGGTCGAGGGACTCAGCGCAAATATGCCTATTGAACCCGCACGCTAGATATACAAAATTTACAAATATTTGGCTGGCGCCGCTTTTCAAACACTCGCAACTTCAGAATATTTGAAGTAATTTTAACTCAGATAACACCATAGACACTATGTCATATATCGACCGCCATCAATGATAGCCAATATGGAATAGTCAGTACCATAAATTTACAAATAACTGGTAAGTTCTGAATGTTGTATTGGGTTTTGTGGTTTTGATAGCCGCTGATAATCACGAGAAACATATTTTAATGAATCCAGTTAGTTTTCAAAACATGCCCTAGTATAATCAAGAACAACGAGAAAGACTAAGATGATCATGATAAGATATCATTCGTGATAAAATAATTACAAAGTCATATCTCGTCACATTGTTTACAAAGAAAATTATTTATCACGCGTTCCTTAGTACACCCTTGCCAAACGGTGCAAGTCGCTAGTTAATTACAAATTGAAATCAATGTTTACACATATGTCTCTGCATACGAACATGAAAACATTATCTAACCAATTTTCTTTTTCTTAAATGTTAAAGCGAAATAAGCTTTAATAGCGGTTTTAATAATGTTTTAAAGCGAGGTTTTATCATCACGTTAATCTTGATCTGTAACTATTTTAGAAAGACCAAACGTCACTAAAGATACATCCACAGTTTGCTAACACGTCGACAAGCGTAGGTGAGTGCAAAACAAAAAGATGTTTTAATGTAAACGCGAAACAAAACATTCGTCGCGCTTATTAGTAGTCTGGTCTAGCAATCAACGATGAGCGTTGCCAAAATAAATATCAATAATGTATTGTATACGTTACTCCATGTTTTAACATTTTGAAATTACTAGTATAATACGTATTTTGTTCATTGCAAATGCTATGAATTTGACTGTACCGCTTAAACTGTTGCAATTTGTTAGCCATGCTTAGACTGACTGACTCTGTCGAATCTCTTATTGACAGCGTCAAGCTAATACTGAAGTTTTTTGCCAAATAAAATTATGTCCAACTTGGCCTACAGTACTTTTAGAAACTACTATAGTACAAACCGTGGAATGGCGTTACAAACGTCACGAATGAAACTCTGAAATATGTAAAAAGAATAACTAAGCGTAGCAAATTCGCGTAACGTATGTAACTGTCGCCTACCGATCAATGGACACAGGTGGCTACAACTTCTTTGCAAAATTTTACGTTAAGATTTTATGATAACTTGGGAAAAGTGTTTTGTATTATTTAATTCTTGGCTACATAAGCCAAGAAATCAAAAATACAAAATGCTTTACTCATTTACTATGCTGATAAATAAGTAGATGATGTCTACGTACGATTATAGGATTGTTAAAGCATCACCGTCTTTAATGAGTACTGTTGTTCACGAGAATATTTTTTTTTTTTTTTTTAGGTTCAATGACCTGGCTCGCGAATCCTCTGGCGTTACCAGATACCTTTTTTAACATACTTAATCTAGTCTGGGAAATAAGTTTTTCAGTGGCTTTTTGGCCACTCATCTTTATTTTACAATCTTGCTTAAGGCTAGTGTACACATTATATTCAGACATCAAAAATCTAGTATTTATATTAATTTTCTATAGTAAATAAGTAAAGCAATTAAAATTTAATCACGCGAGTATTACACATTTTGAATAAACCTATTTTACGTAGTAATAGTGGTAGGGCCACCCTAATGACACGTTTTCTGTCTACAGTCCCGGGCCGATCCGTCTGGGGGTAATAACACATTCTCGCAGAAAATCGACATCTAAGCAATGGCAATATGCTATTGCGCTTCATTCAATGAGCAAGAGAGCCAGACTTTCTAGGTGAGTTTTGGTTGATAGGCTGCAGCTTATCTGTACCCCTGGTATTGCAAAGGTCCATGAGCGGCAGTAAAACTTACCATCAGGTATGCTGCTTGCCGCTTTGTCACCATAATACAATACACAATTTTATATACAATCATTTTCTTTTTGAACTGTCAAATTCATTGTATCAAAAAATGTGGTCAAAATTTAATAACTAACACTATAGTAGGTAGATATAATAAACCTCTTAAATAACGATGACTTGTTGGACGTGTGACATCTTAATCCTTCGGTCACCATGAAAACTATAAATTGTTCAAAATATCGACAAATTAAACACAAAGGCGATAGAATCCCTAAAAATAGTTTTATTTTAAACGATGAATATTCGATTATAATGCGTTAAATGTCGTTTCTGGGACGAACCAATTCTGATATTCTGAATGACGTAACAATAATAATAGATTCCTAATCGGACTTCCCCTATAAAAACGTGCCTGACTCCAAAATCTTAGTAACGACCTCCCATGCCGAGGGTCGTGAGTTCAATCCTCACGCTGGATAATTCTTCGTAATAGAAAACTTGTCTGAAAGGGTACTGGCCAAATGCATGGGAAAAGTATAAGTAGGCGAGTTATGTGCGCGAATATGTGCTGTTTTCTTTCCATAAATTTTATTTTAATTTACACTGTGGCAAATTCATCCGCCCTGCCTGTCTGTCACAAGCCAAGGGATATTTAGTTCCCATCGGCGTAAATTCGAATGCCAGAATATCTACTAAACACTAACAACGGCTCTTAGTTGTTTCATCTTTTGAACATTTGAATCTGACGTTTTCCTCACTATAATAGTGCAATGAGACGGTATGTAAAACGGTCACAGAACCACGTGCATGCCTCCGGAAGCACAAAAATCGATTTATCATTTATAAATATTAGCGAATATTATCGAAAGCGGCTCAATATATAAATACAAAACTTCTGACTAAAGTCCAGTATATATACTTATAAAACAACGTACTGGCAGTTCTTGATCCTATTTTTAAGAATACGTATTATATTATTAAATGAATGTAAACAAAAGATAATACACTGACCTATATTTCGCCCTGTGTGCAGTGTCGAATAGTTCACCTTCGAAAGGTGAAGTTATAAGGTAAGGAGGAGACGCTGGAAGCTGTGGGGGCGCCGGCAGAGCTTCTGGGCTTGGAGCGACCGCCACAGTGCCCAGCCGCTCGCAAGCCGCGCGCACCCTCTCACACTCCAAACACGTCTCATTCACGTACACTATCGGAGTCGACGTGCCTGTTAAATAAATATATCTGTTAAATTTTTTTAATGATTTCCTTCTATACAATGACAGACATAAGTCTCAAATGTAATTTGCTATATTTACATGGTATTTATTATGGTAATCGTGACTGACAACCCTTGTTTAGAAACATCAAACAGTCCACGTACAAATTGCACGTCTATCGTAGAACGCAAATAGTAATATTACCGATATTTTTGCCTCAACGTTACAAACCCATTATTATTTAATGTTCATAGTTTAATGTAAATAAATTTATGATTTTAACGCAACGTTAAATTATACATAATCTTTTATTTTATTATTTACTATTATATAGATGCCATCATAACGTAACAATATAATAAACCAATAACACAATTGTTTCACACTATCTTGACGTATACTATTATACAAATTGCTCACGTCGAAATAGTTGGCAAGATAAACATATGGAATTTAAAATATTGATCCAACTTCATTCTCAAGAATATATGTACTAAATAAATTCGAGTAAGGAAGTCGCGAGACAGGAGCACGATTTATCTGATACCGACATATCCCCTTGAAAAGAAACAGATATCGACAAACAGTGTGTTCCTTTGATCCTTCAAGAATTCACTTTAAAGGTATGCAGATTGAGTTCCAGATCACGTAAACATCGGTCATCGCCACACATTGTTATTTCTGATACAGTTTACGCTTAAATACCAATTATGTTCATGTCGAATATACAAGGCCTTTTGCAGAATAAACGATACACATTCTGTTATGGAAGATATAAGCAGAAACAGTATATACAATTTACAAGGTGCCTGGTTATCTATAAGCGGAGTACAAGGTTCTACGTCCCAGATTAATAATGGATAATACGTAAAAACAATAATAGTAAAATAATATATAGAATGACCTTTCCGAATGTGTATTCAAATATTAATGGTTCAGGGTCGTTGAGTCACGCTTGCGACACAGGGAACACCCGGCACTCTTGGCATGCAACACCACGCTAACTCAATCATATCGCTTAGTACCTCAACATCGGGAAGGCTGATATTTCTGATCAAACAACACTCAAACCACTGATATACTAGGTAACTCGCTCATGATAATATTATCAAAATGTTATATTTGACATACACACTTGCAAAATATCTAGGCATCACAATATATTTAAAAAAAATAAAACTCAATTCGATCACAAAGAAACATGTAAAGAATCAAGAAACATTTATGATTGTTAGTTATTCGGAATTCATATGCCAACTTCTTCGTTGTTTGAATTCGTTTTAGAGAAAGCGTAAACACGAATAGTATAATCATGGCAGTGCTAAGAAATAGTATTATGTAAATGTATGTGAGTAAAATGTGAAGCAGTGATTACGATATTATGTTCTTGAGACCCTAATCGCTTAATGTTTATGGTTTTTAGAATTTACATAGAGACGAACACCGCACTGCTCTAATTGTAACGTAAAGTACCTAATATATTTCTATGGCTCTGGTGCAAACGAGCAAGCAGCACATCTGATGGTAAGATTTACTATCGTTCATTGATCTTTTCAATAACAGAGGCACAGCTAGGCCGCTGCCTACCAACCGAAACCCCACCTAGAAAACTGAGATTTCGGCTTTAACAACACATTGCCACTATTTACACGTCGATTTTCTGCGAGAGCGTGGTACTACCTCGGTAGGGCCGGCCCACGGCTATAGGCTGAAAATTGTCATCAGTGTAGCCCTACCACTTCTAAATACATTTAGGTATAACAAAAATATAAGCAGGAATAATTTAATACGGAAACCGATAGGCTGGTAGGCAGAAGTCTTGGGCTCAAACACCTTGAATCATGCCTCTTACTTTTCGATTATAAGTTAGTGTTAAACAGTAAATTATTAATTAATGGGGAATGAAAATATTGAAGCCAAATTACATGTCCAAGAGTACTATAAAAATGAAATACCCTGAAAGATGTTTGAAAACTATAGAATTAAGCCATCCATACTATGACTGTTATGAAGCTCTAGGACGGTCTCGATATGGAATGTCAGTATTCTTTAATAAATTAAATAAATTCTAATTTATTATAAATGGAATATTATTATCCTTTTCAATTGCAGTTGATTTATTATATCTACGTCTGAAAGGAAGTGTTGACTGATGGCGCTCTTTAGAAAAATAATATTGCACCGAATCTAAGGACGACTAGAAAATTGACCTCATTCCAATTGGGAATAACAAAGAATTTTTGATGTAAGGTGAATTTTTAGTTGAGATAATTGTAAATGGCAATGTAAAAAACTAATCTATAATTTATCCAATGACAGTATCTTAAATATGCAATAATTATATGATTTGGCAGGCTGATTGATGATCACAGTAATTGGTAATACAGGGAACACGTCATGCTGTACACACTCGCACTCACATCCTCCAACGAGGTATGACCGCAGTTGTTCTACCAACGCTAGCATAGTTGGCGTGCGTGCCGCAAACCACGCTTTACGCCATCTGCAAAAGCAGTGCCCTTCAAGAATCTTAGGCGTAAAACAAGACAATCACTGTTGGAGATCCAGAAAATAGATAACATATTGACACCCAAAGCTGTGTTACGTATTTGTTAGTAAAGATCTAGTAAAAACTGTATTTTATATTCTAATGCGGACTGCAACATTACACGAATCCAAACATATTTAAATTGGACTTGGATTAATGAGATATATATTTAACCAAGGGATATCGTAATATTAATACTTCTAAATATGGAACAAATTGCTAACCTAGATTATATAAAAAATACTTAGTAATGCAGCAATATTTTACCCTAAAATATTAAGCATATTACTATGTAAGTAAATAATGTGAAGTTTTAAAGTTGCAATGTGTTAAAATGACGTTTCATAATCGTGCCAATAATGCCAAAACCTATTCAACAATATCGGAGGTGCTCGATAGAATGCTAATTTCAAACTATCAATCAAATTTCCATTATACACTGCTGAACATGGCCCTCGCTCCGCTGATGCTCGCCGTCGTTAGAGCGACTGCAGAAAAGTACTAGCCTGATCAACAATGCCCTTATAAATTCAGAAAGTTCGGAAAAAAATTACTATAGGCTGTCGTCCCATTCAAGCCATCAGTTCAAGCCGAAGGGCCTCCTCTCTCCTTCGTTATAATAGGCATGATTTCGTCTTGTTGATTTCCACTTTTACTCACTGTGTCTAATGTGTTCGACATCTATGTCGATGTCGAGTACGATCCATTGTAATAAATATTGGCCATCAAATGTCACCAATACAATGATGAACAATTTCGGAGAAGTGACATCTTCTATTTTCATATCTTTCTGCATTTGGATCAGTTTCGTATTCATATACCGGATCCTGACCAATATAATGGCGTTTATATACACTACAAGAAATTGATATATCCGTTTTAGCAACGGAGAAGCGCCATACAATTTGCAATTAAATCAAAAATAGGCCGATTGTATTTCTCGGTTTTCTGGATAATCTAACACTTCATCATCTCAGCTCATACATGTCTCACTGTTGGGCTCGAGCCTCCTCAATAATGGGAGGGAAATTGACCCATTATACCACGCTGGTTGGACGTGTTGACATAGGGTTTTATTTCGAGTTTTCCTTCTCTTATCTAACACATGTGGATGTGAATATAGTACTGTAGTCTGTAGTCTATTTAGAAACTTATTTCGGTGAGCTAAATGTTCGAACTACTACAGGGTTTTTATAGCAGTTTGTACCATGCCTTCAAAGCCTTGAGAGTAAATTCATTGTCTCTCCTTGTTTTTTAATAGCAGTTTGTACCATGCCTTCAAAGCCTTGAGAGTAAATTCATCGTCTCTCCTTGTTTTTTAATAGCAGTTTGTACCATGCCTTCAAAGCCTTGAGAGTAAATTCATCGTCTCTCCTTGTTTTTTAATAGCAGTTTGTACCATGCCTTCAAAGCCTTGAGAGTAAATACATCGTCTCTCCTTGTTTTTTAATAGCAGTTTGTACCATGCCTTCAAAGCCTTGAGAGTAAATTCATCGTCTCTCCTTGTTTTTTAATAGCAGTTTGTACCATGCCTTCAAAACCTTGAGAGTAAATTCATCGTCTCTCCTTGTTTTTTAATAGCAGTTTGTACCATGCCTTCAAAACCTTGAGAGTAAATTCATCATCACTCCTTGTTTTTTAATAGCAGTTTGTACCATGACTTCAAAGCCTTGAAAGTAAATTCATCGTCTCTCCTCGTTTTTTAATAGCAGTTTGTACCATGCCTTCAAAGCCTTGAAAGTAAATTCATCGTCTCTTCTTGACTTTTTTGTCATTAATCATCGACATCCATTTCTTTAGGGCTTGCGGGCAAGTGAAGGGCGGTGATTGTATTTTCAACCTATTAGTTAACCTATTACTTGGATATGCCCGACACCTCATGGTTCTCTAATTATTTGCGAGTGTGATGCCTTTAATATAGTGCCAAGTTAGTTTAGATTTAGGTTCTGGACTATGTGGCCAATAGCGTGTGGGATGCTTTAAACAAATGCCTATACGCCTGCGGAGGATGAAATTCCTGTGCCGCCATCAGTCGTCAGCAGTGTTATTTGGCTCTGCTTAACATGCAGATCCAGTTAGAACATTTTGGAGATACAACGAATATCGCGTTGCACAGGTTTAGTGATCTGTCTGTTCAACCAGCTACTTTCGGTCAAATCAGCTAAAGACGTCATTTGTTTACTCTCTGTACCAAGAGACGCAAACATTGGCGTGATCATGCCGATTTTAGTATATATATGTGTATAAATTGTGACTTGTATAATTTCGTAATCATTTCAGATGTAATAATAATCCTGCTGATCATCAAGACATCATTGAATACCTGTTGTTAGTTGCACAAAACGACATCTATCTCGTTTTTCATAAAATCCTGTTGCTAAATGATAGGATTATCATATCCTTAAGCTTTGTTTGCTCTTATGATAATCCTCGGAGGCAGTGACAGAAGTATGTCTGGTAGAAGTTGCCTTTGATAACCCTTGTGGTAAATCATAAATACAGCACTCAACAGAATAGCTTTATGGCCCTTTGTATATTTTACAAAATAGTCCACTTTGACTGTAGCAATAGCTTCTTTATTGAAAGCGGCAGCAAAAAGAAGCCAAAATTCATTACTACCAATTCTTTTTCTTTAACGTTCATGTCAACATATTCTACTCCATTCTGCCACTATCAAGTATCTTGATAATAAGTAATTCCATTTCAGCAGCAGTGTCAAAAACATATATATTTCACACAACCAAACAACCATCATGAATGAAAAATAAAGAGAAAATTACTTCACCCAGCCATGATTAACAGTAAATTATTCCTCTCATTAGAAGTAAATTTAGAAAAAAAAAATAAACAATAAATGAGGGCAAATATGGTTACTCCAGATTTCAACTAATTATCTTAATTTGCTTGCAATAGTTATGTAATGACATTGTCAAGATTATCATGTTAAGGTCAAGATTATATAGTTGTGCCTTCAATTTGATAAATGTTAAATTTTCATCTGGCTATCGTCTGGGCAGTCTATGTGACTTTGACATTTCATAGTAATTCTATGTTTTGTTTTTTTTTTTACATTGAATTAGGTGGAGCAGTATTTTAAAGAACCTTTAATCAAAACATATTGACAATTCTTGAGATTATCAGTACTAGCTGATGTGATAGATTATGTTCTATTGAAATTTTTATGATACATCATCATCATTCTCTTACTCTTATCTCTAATTACTTGGGGTCGATACAGTATGTACTCTTCTTTCATAGTACATCAGATGGAGTTGGCCCAGGTCTTATAAGGTTCTTAGTCGTCTTCTACGACATACACGAGCAAAGTAAGGGTTGGTAGTATTCGTAGCTGCTAACACACAGCTTGATACATTATATATAATTATACTTTTATATCCTATGCCTTGAAAAATTTCATTATAATTAATAACTGCCGAAGTTCAAATGAGACCATTTAGAAGTTCTTGTGTGATGCTTTGCCAAACAGAAAAAAATGAAAACTATATTTCTGATGACAGTTTCATTCATTCATATTTTGAATATGTATATAACTATTTTTTTTTAATTTTTAATGTGTGTTTGTAACTTTGTATTGTAATAGATGTATAGAAAATACAGATTTTTATATATTTTCATATTACTGTCGTTTCAGTTGCCGTTATACAGTCATTTAACTATTATCATTACTTGCATTTCAGTAACTCTATAATGAATATCAATTCATATCAAAATAGTCATAGCTAAGTTTAGGTGCCAACTAAGCATAAGTCTGTAAATCAAACCCTTCTATAATAATTGAATATAGCTATCATCTCAATATTACACGCATTGGCCTTACGGAGAGCTACGAAATAAAAATATACATGTAAATAAGAAAAATTAATATGACACTATTCTTAAACTGATCAATAATTTTTATACTTACTGATGTTTTACAAGTGCAATTATAAAAAAAAATATTGTATTAATATGGAAGTATATATTATTTTAGTTCAGATTACATAATATAAATATATATTTATATATACAATAATATCAACTCACCTGGTTTATCGCTAATCACTAATAAACATCGAAACATACAAACAATCCTATGAAGATCTAAGCATTTAATCTTACCCATTTATTATGTAAGTTGAATAATGTATTAAATGCTTTTTTATGCACCATAATATACTTACTCAACACTTTAATGAAATCAGTAAAAGAATAACATTGAAAATGTATTTGAAAACAATTAGATACTGTTAACAATGCAAATTCAAGGATTTTTTATTATAATTGAGGCTAAAATGTTGTAATTAATTTGTTTTAATTAAAATTATATGTTTTCATACACATATATAATTATATTGTTGGAACATCATTCAATATGCATACCAGCATATTTAAAGACGAGTTTAGAGAGTAGCTGTTCTATTATTTGTAAATTTGTCACCATGAGCGAGTATGTATACAGAAATCGTAGCCTAAACATGTTTAATATTCAAAACTTGTGTAATACTGAAATAAACTATAATATTTTTAAAGTTAATTTATGTAGTCATTAAAATAATATTTTAAATAGTTTATGATAAGAGCACTCTTAAGTTAAAAGAGCTAAATTATTGCAAGATTAATTAAATATTATTTTTTAATAATACACACATTTAAAAGAGACCAAGCAGTATGAATAATCATAAAATTTCAGGAACTGGCAAGTTCAAAACGGTGATTCTAAAGATAGGCATTAATACCAAATACATTTTGTCACTTCCAATTTTATTCCTATTAATGTTATGATAACAGATTCGTCAGTTATTTCAAAGTGTTTTAAATTGATATAAACTGACCTGATTATGGATAAAGATCCTGTGATAATTATCGAAAAATTGGCATCTTAAATTATTTAGACAGCTTTCTAATACACTAATATAGTAGCTTTCTAATACACAAACACAACAATATCATTCATTTGAAATAAAAATTGCTGTTTAAAATTAAAACTATAGTATGCCAAATTACTTCAGCATATAGCTATAATAAAAATTAAATATTAACTTATATTAAAGTATTACTTATCTCAATTTTATTGACCAAATTTCGTCATATTGTACATACATTTACGTCAAAAATTAAATTAAAACTAATAAAACCTGTAATTTAGTATTGATGCTGTTGTAATATGTGATTATCGGTTTTAAACTCAACTACTAATGCAATTATATTAAAGGCAAATATATAATTAGAAACGTACCTTAGAGACAATATTAAATAATTATTTAGCCTTTAGCATTAAAATTAAATATTTTTAAACGATAAAATTTAATTTACTAACAGGTCTAGATTGTTGTTTACAATTTTATGAGGCTATGTAACAATTAAGCAATGGTCATATTATTTCATTTTTGAATTTATCATGCAAACACAAATTACGTTAGAGTAATTACCATCATCGTTTTCTTGAATTTTGTCAGTTGTGGCGGTGTTTCCTGTTTGTGTCATGCCCTTAGACAATTCGTCCATCTTGCCGTACACTGGTTCGTTACATCAATCATTAAAATCACAACACTAAAGAAAATGAGCTAAAAAGACACACATTGTATTTTATTTCACTACACTCAAAACTCAGTCTTATTTTCAAATAATTAGTTTTATCCATTTCAAATCATTTCTGGAATAGCAAAACCTACAAACCAATTTGATTGAAGTCCGTCAGAGAAACCATAAATTTTTATTTTTTATTCAAAATGTCTGTTTTGGCAGGCAAACGGTATTTAGCTTATACAGCTAAGAGAGAAAATGTTATAGAGATCAGCACATACTACAACAGTGATGATCAACCAGAGTTACAACACTATTTTTAATGTTCTTCCAAAAGTACCATTGTATAATTTCAGCTAGTGAACAAAAAAAACACTAGTTGATTAAGAACAACTTTATCTAGTATTTTACATGATTGTGCAAATAAATTGAAATTATTTTTTTTAAAGATACTCCTTACTAAACAATTATCCTTGTATTGCAGGGGACTTTCAAACATATAATTAATGCAGATAAATTACACCCAGACTCAGAGCAACTCTTTGTGGACCGCACATAATATTGTCCTGCGTCGGAATTGAACTCACGGCACTGGCATGGAAGATTAGTATATTTACCACTACGCTTTAAGTTCAGTCAAAACTATAATAAAAAGAAAGAATTAAAAGTAAACAGGAAAAAGAAACTGACCAAAATTATATTAGATTTAAAGAAATCAAGTTAATAGAATTTCTAGGAAAATCTTTGAGAATATTGACAAAATATAATAATGCATGTAAACCACTGTTACATTTAATTCACTACTTTAACACTTTTTCTTTAGGTACATAGAATGCCAGCAAAATCTATACATATAATAAAAATGTAACGGATCGCTGTCTGTACATGGAAGATATATGAGAAAAAATATTACTGGATCTTTATCAACACTAATAGAACCCAAAACAATGATTTTAAAATTTTTGTCTGTTTATCTGTTTGTCTCTGTGTTTGTGCACGCTAATCTCAGAAACGGCTTATCCGATTTAGACGGGGCTTACTAATATATTGTGGTAAGCTTCACTTAACATTTAGGCTTTATTTTATGTCAATTGATTTATAAATAAAAAAGTTATGTTAATTTAAAAAATGTTCGGAGAATAAAATCTTCGATTCGATTCGAATCGATTCTTTTCAAGTTACGTACAAATATTCTCCAGTAAAAATAAATAAACACGTGTTTCAGCATTTGTTGATTTTCACTCTCTGGGGGTGTAAATTAGGCCTGCAAAGCGGGTTGGACGACTCATTAAATCATTAGCGCCAAGCCGATATTATTGAAGCTGGCAACTTGAAATGTTGACAGTGGTTTCTTTATCTGACGTAGAGATTTACTAAGAAAGGATTTTACGAAATTATACCCCCAAGGGGGTCGAGCAGAGTGGCAAAGTTTGTATGGGGAGAAAAAAGTCTTTAATGATTCTTTTCAAATTATGAGTCGAATCAAATATTCTAGGGTCTGGCATTTGTCAATTTTCACCCTCTGGTTGTGTAAATTAGGCCTGTGAAACGGGTTGATCGACTCATTACCGCCAAGCCGAAACTATTAAAGCTAGTAACATTAAATTTTGAAGCACGTTTTTATTTATGACATAGAGATTCAATATGAAAGGATTTTATTAATTCCGCCCCTAAGGGGGTGTAACAAAGCGGCAAAGTGTGTATGGGGAGATAATTTCCTTATCGATTCTTTTCAAATTACATACAAATATTCTTCGGTAAAAATAAATAAACACGTGTTTCTCTTCCCTCTCCATCAACCCCGCACCAGTGCCTTTGTGGCGACCAGTGCCGACGTGAGAGCTCACACGATACACATAGTGGGTGGCAATAGGTTCTTGCCTAATGGTTTAAGATACAGGTTAAGTTTAGCTTCAAAATGTTCACTCTATAACTCAAATAATAAATCATATCTAACGAGGTCGCAACTCTGCTGGTGAAACAAAACAGTCAAATAAATGGTGGCGATAATTATATTTTTATCCCATGGTCATACCGTAAATAGTATATTAATGGCAATATAATTTGTAGAATGAATAGATTTTGAACCACCTTTTTCTTTAGTGACCGGCTATGGTATATAGACACATGCGCGCAGTACACGTACATCTACGTTGTGCGGGCGGGCCACCGCAACCGGGTATCATCTCGAGTCGAAGCCCTCATGCAGTGAACCTCAACACAGATACTTATGCTTGCGCCGCCCAAAGCACCGACGATAGAGCGTGTCAACCTAGAGTATTTTCTCTCGAACCCACCCTAATTCTATTGCCTAATTCCGATAGACAACTAACTCGCAGAAGGCGGCGACCCCATCCCAGTTTCTGACGCTGTTGATTATCATCCTAGCGACAAACCTTCAACACCTTGCATTGCTTTTTCAATTTAACTCTGTCAGAGATGACTTCTGCGTGGACGAAGTGGCGGGCAAAAGCTAGTATTTTATATAGATAACACTTAATTAAAAAGAATATAATTGTGAGAGCGCCATTTGTCATTCTGATGTTCCCGTCAAAACCTCTAATGGGACATCTTCTTACGGGACATCATCTTCTTACGGGACATTGGCGAAGTTGCGGTTAATCGTTAACAGAAGCCATTCATCAAGAAGAAGAAGAAGAACCTCTACGACCTTTTTATGGGATTTAATGGCATGTTTATTATGACCCTTATGCCAAGCACCCATTTATAAATTATTCCTTCATTTAAAATCATTGTCGGTCAGCAAAACATATAGTCGTCTTAAACAGTGGCATGGCCACACTGCTTTATATATATATATATATATATATATATATATATATATATATATATATATATATAAATATATATATATATATATATATATTCTGCGAATTTTCATGATTAATCAAAATATATTTAAACTGCTATATTTATTCATTACAACTCAGCAATTCATCTACATCACATTACATAAATGTTATCAACATAATTCAATTTAACACATTAAACTAAGTACTAAAGTAGTAAGCTTTTGAATATAATACAAGACCGTCACAATGTGATGTTTTCCACCACATGATGTGTTTCACCATATTATGATATAGGTATTACCAGTACAATCATAATGGCGTTGTTCTTCTACTCATATGCTTATTTTTATACAGATAATTCTATTCCTTGAGGACCGTAGCTTATATATTAATATTCCCCATCCAACCTATCTGGTGCGTAACAATAACAATATCATAACAGTTTCTATCTTAATATAAGTCTTCTTTTATCGAGATAGTATGACGGGTTACTAGTTTATTTAATAGTCTCAAATTATATTCAATAGTTTAATGTTTTTTTTGGATAATGTTATATTATAACGAATTAAATAATTTTGGTGTCAATTTATCAACTGTAATACAAAGAAAGTACTAAATTTTATTCATGGAAATTACTTAAGTGCAACACGTAAATCATTGTGTTCATAAATATACATTCTCAACATCATCTCAGTATCTCGAACAGGAAAAAAGGCAACGAAGACTTTCTGGGGGCAATAATGAATTAAATGAAAGACTTATTATGAAAGTTCTTGTCCCTGTAACCATGCCATAAAATTTGTTAAGAAAATGCAATTACCCATAGAATAATCCATAGAGGAGTTTGTTCGGTGTGAATATGTCTGTTTTTGGATAAAGTGAAATATTCTTTTAGCGTTTTGATATCTAATCTGTTATACGAAACAAAAACTTACAAGCTTGACAAGATATACATATAATTTTGATAAGATAAATGTTACACAATTATGTTATATTTGCATAATGATAAAACAATACAATGGGCTAACACAATAGCAAACTGAATTCCAGCAGTTGAGTTTTACGTGGAGTGGATTTGATTTTAGTAGCAGTTACAACATGGACCATTTTGGACTCTCTCATATATTATTCGAGCCAGATAAATATAACCCTGATACTTTGGACTTATTGGCAGACGAAGAAGCTCGCGAATATTGGCTTAACACTTGTGAAAAATTGACCGAGAAATATGTTAATTTTGCACTTTTAAATAATGAAGACCCCACTGTAGAAATACGCGCACTTAAATTTAAAACATGTTATGTGGAAGCATTGAGAGAACTGAAAATAAATCCGCTGTAAGTTTTTGCCTAACACATATCCTGATAATTTAAAATAATATCGTCGCAGACACCGCGGCTAATCTTAACGAATACCATTACTACTACTACCGACGCGAATGAAATATTATAATTTTGTATGTGCTCAAGTGTAATTAATTCATTCCTTTTAATGCAATGGGAATACTACAGATCTTAATGGTAACAGCAACCATCCTTATTATATATAAGACCATCTGCTTTGGGCGTCTTTCGAAGCAGGGGGATGCAAATTATAACTTATGTATAAATACCCACCACGTTATATATTTTGAAATGATCCTGGTCCTATACCTATAAATTTCATCCCAATCCATATACATATATCCAATTGTCAAGCCTTACTACAATATCCATAGGACAGGATTGTCGCCGTAATATTGCAATTCGGTAACAGAGTTATGAGGACTGAATTTCTTTAAATAATTATACTTTTTATTAATAATTTTAGTGCTCATGGGCAATTGACCATACGATTACTCCTTGACATCAACGAAACATGCCTTCGTGCCCAGGGTTTCTTTGATCTATGGAAACAACAAAAGAAATACGAAAATGAAGGTGCACTGGCAACATTTGGTTCACGTTTGGCCGAGATTGATGCATTACCAAATGAACGAGACAAATGGACAGAGATATGTCGTGGAGTATTAGCTGGTAATCATTTATCTAACATCATTAGTTACATTGAATATGTAAATTTTATATGGCATTAATTTTCATTACAAAGAAATAATTTTATTTCAACACTTTTAGTTTACATATGTGCTACAATTAAACCCAGACCTCCGAGATACAATGGTGGATTGTAATTTATTTACTATATTACACTGACCAGATGGGTGCCTACTTAGAGTACATAGAGATTTATTTAAAATATTACTTTTCTTTTAGTGATGGTATCTATTTTCATTTCTTTGCATTTTTTTTTATAATACCCACAGGAAAAGAAAAGGTGGTAAATTAACTACTTCATCCATGCAGTGTCATTTTTTACTGTAAAAAATATACCATTCTGGATAAAATATAGCATCTTTTAAGACAAGGATTGGTGCTATATTTGTCTTCATATATATCTTGTATTATTATTGGATTATATTTATATATTACAGGATAAGAAGACATTAAACATTCACTATATACAGGATGCCGATTTAATTACTAGAATCCTTGAAAGGGGTGTATCAGAACATGATACACTATCCAAATCAGTAAAAAAAAATAGTACTTAACTTTTGATTAAATGGTCCTACTGATAAGCAGTCAATGCACTTTTACTAATATTCTAGGCCAGTATTTACTCATGCGCATGACATTAAACTAGTTATAACATGTAGGTGAATATTCCTACAGGCTGTGCGCCGAGTCCAGCCAATCAGCGCACACGCCAACTCCCCTTGTACCCTTTGCGCCGCATGTGAGTCGTGAAACCTTAAAAAAATAGGCAATTAGTCAGCTGCCATTGCGCAATTGTAATAGTTTGTTTCTAATCTTTATGTAGATCTGCTTGCTCGGATGTCTTTTGTGAAGGTTCGCTTTAATACCATGTCACAACAATTTTCGAATCGTGACTATACGGAGATGGTGCGACTGATGGCATCTTGTGATGATAACATTGCAAGAGCCAGACGCACGTACGCTGAAAGGTATCCAAACATGAGGCTACTTTTCCACGCTACAATACTGCAGGCTACACAGCGGTTACTTGACTATGGCTCATTTCATATTCCGAGTCACGCACAAGGACGTGGCCGAAACCGCTTTCCAGTGAGCCTTGAAGAAGACATTTTGCAGTTCTTCCAAGAGGAACCTCGAGCTCGCATAAGAAAAGCTGCTCGAAGATATAATGTACATCACAAAACTGTTTGGAACATTTTAAAACGTGACATGCAACACGCATATCATTTTCAACGTGTTCAAGACATTAGTGAACGAGACTATGCCCCACGAGTGCAATTTTGTCAGTGGTTGTTGCTTAATGTGAACAAGAATATTTTATGGACAGATGAAGCCCTATTTACGCATGTCGGAGTGTATAACGTTCACAATGAACATTGGTGGGCTCATGTAAATCAACATAAAACTAGAAAAGACTCGCATCAAGTGAGATTCGGTGTAAATGTGTGGGCTGGCATTGTGGGGGATAATGTGCTTGGACCTTATTTTATTGAAGGGAGGCTCACTGGTGCGGCATACTTGCAAATGTTGCAATCGGTTATTGAAGACCTAATTGACGATTTGCCTCTTTCATTATTGTCCGATTTGCATTACCAGCAAGACGGCGCACCTCCGCATTATGAGAGACAAGTATGTACGTGAATACCTAAATGGTAAATTCGGTGACAAATGGATAGGTCGCGGAGGGCCGATCGCTTGGCCTCGCGATCACCTGATTTAACTCCATTAGACTTTTTTTTATGGGGTTAATTAAAACGGCTTGTTTACTCAAACAGAAACAGTGAAATGGGGAGTGTAACTGAACTAAAAAACAGAATAATATTCGCATTTGAAAAAGTTAAAGACAATCGTTTAGTACTAAGCAGGGTTGGGCTGATCAAAATCAAGTGATTAAAATCACGATTAAAATCATGATTTAAATCGCTTGATTTTTTAAATTAAAATCATGATTTAAAATTTTTTTTTTTCCTTTTTATTCAGAACCAGATAACAACATAACATAAAAGTTTTCTCAAAAATCAAAAGAAGTATCTGCTTTTAGCAAAAACAACAAAAAAGAAGTACATAATTCCAAATTCTTAAACTAAACGTAACACCTAAATTTTATTACCGTATATTTTCAGTTTATTCATTTTCGTTATACAATTTAAACAAAAACACGAGTTTTCCTCCTTTTTCTATGCCTAATCTGTTTCTAATATCCGAGTGTACAAGACCAAAAGAGCTAAATACGCGTTCTACTGAAGCTGAAGAAGCAGTTGCACACAGGAACTGTTTTATTATTGGCAACTGTTTCAAGATTTCCGGCTCATCATTTTGTGATAACCACCATTGTAGTCCGTTTACATTTTTTATTACTTCGTCCGAAAACATAACTTGCTTAAATGGAGCACTGCGGGCATTTAACTTTATTACTAAAGGTAACAGTCCATTGTTTTCGTGTAACTCTTTAATTGTTTCTAAAGCTATATTCTTTTCTTCTGGTGTCAACTGGTATTTTGTTTTTTGTGGATTCAACATATACGCTATAAAATGATACGGCGTTAGTGCTTTCTTATATCGATTATTAAATTGTTGTGTTTTTTGTAACGGTAATTTCACAGATTCATCAAAGATATATTGTAAATGTTTCCACTGCTCTACAGTATCTGCGATAGTAGCATTTTTCCTCTGCACAGTATCAAGAGCAACTGATATAGGTTTTAAAATGTTTAAATAATCTTGCGCTGCATGTTTAATCGCAATATTTGAAACTTTTCGGTAAATAGTGGAATCAATCTCGTTTTTATTTTCTTCGCAGATTTTTAATATGATGTCCCACTGAGTGACATACATCTCTAAGCAGTTGCCAAGGTTATTCCATCTCACATCGCTTGGAAGGACTAAAGCGCTGCCTCCTGCTTGACTGAATTTAGCTCTAGCCAAATGGTTATTTCGAAAATATTTAACAATTTGGACCACATGTTCTATAACGTCTTTAACTTCAAAGTCCTTGCACAGTAAATTAAAAATATGTGCAGACCAGCCATAAGTTATAACTTTTGCGTTCGTTTTTTCTTCTAATGTTTTTCTCATAAGTGTCATATTTGCGGCATTGTCTGTCACAAAAGATTTTACGGTACCAAGTGTACCCATCAATTGACATATTTACGGACTGTCCTGAAAGGGAGGAGAAATATTTTTCTTTTTCCTCTTCATAGATTTCGTCCAAAAGACTTGTTGCTACCGTTTTTCTCGAGGGCGATGTATAACCAGGCCTTAATAACTGAATGGCTTTTTTCACCTCTAAATTCTCAATACATCTGAAGCTCGAATTAGTAGCAAAAATAGCCTTTGCTATTTGTTTGTCAATTTTATGTTTCTCAGCAGTTGAAGTCCGCATTACAAAACTACTCATGGTACTCATGGTAGGCTGAGTTTCGATTGCTTTCTTTTTTTGGACTGGCTCAAAAGTTGTTGGACTTGTTGGTGTTGGTACTTTCGTCATGAGTGAACTACAACTTGAGGCAGATGATGTGCTAGCAAAATTGTCAAGCGATATTCGACTCTCTGGAAAGAGAAAAAACATACATACATACATATCATCACGCCATATCCCTTGCAGGGTAGGCAGAGAGAACAGAGTGCCAGAGAACTCTATCTCTGCATACTTCACTCGCTTCCTCAACATTCATAATTCTCTTCATACACGCTCGCCGGTTTCGGAGACTCTTGACTCCACCTTCCTTCAGTACATGACCGATCTGGTCTAGGTAGGTTAGTCTCGGTCTCCCTCGGTACCTACATCCTTCCACTTTCGCATTGTATATCTTCTTAACCAGGCGTTCGTTCGGCATTCTTTCCACATGTCCGAACCATCGGAGCATTCCCTTTCGCATCTTTACACCAATACTCTCTTTCATACCTACTCGCTCTCTTACGTCGTCGTTACGAATGCGGTCGGTCAGCCTAACTCCACAGATTTTCCGCAGAGATCGCATTTCGACCGCATTAATTTTACTATCATACTCTTTTCTGCATACCCAACTCTCGCTTCCATACAGTAATGTTGGGACAAGCACTGCGTTATGTATTGCTACACGTGCCTTCTGGCTGAGGTGGTGGCTGCCGAGAAGTTGCCCCAACGCTCCGTTCACTCTATTTCCCGCATTCACTCTTCGCTCTATATCAGTGGTGTACCTTCCATCTCGGCTAAATCCACATCCAAGATATACAAATTCATCCACTTGCTCTAGTACATCATTACCTATTGTTACTCTTACATCTGTTCTGGTTTTATCTCTTTCAAAGACCATTATTTTGGTTTTGCTCACATTCACGCGTAGACCCCTTTTCTTACAATCTTCTGTCATTGTGTCGACTAGGGTCTGCAGGTCAATCGCTGACTGTGCCAGCAGGACTGCATCATCTGCATAAAGCAGAGCAGTGACCACTGAGTCGCCCATCTGGACTCCCACATTCATATCGTTCAACCTTTGGAGACATTTATCCAGATATATGATAAACAGCCTGGCTGACAGAACGCACCCCTGCTTAACGCCGATATTGACGTCAAACCAAGGCGACATTCCATCATCCAGCCGCACACAGGCTCTACAGCCCATGTAACTGGACTGCACAGCCTGTAGCAGTTTACCGTTAATACCATACTCCGGTAAAATGTCCCAAAGTTCCTTTCGTACAACCGTGTCAAATGCTCTCTCCAGATCCACAAAACTGCAGAAAACCCTCTGACCTAGAGCCAGATGCTTCTCCACAATGTTGCGCAGAGAGAACACTTGATCCATGCATCCCCTTCCACTCCTGAAACCTCCTTGTGTCTCACACAGTAAACCATCGGACACCATCCTCATTCTCCTTTCAATAATTTTTCCATACACTTTTGCTGCCAAACTGGTCAAGCTTATGGCTCTGTAATTTGCGCAGTCATAACGTGAACCCTTGTTTTTAAACAAAGGCACGATGACTGCGCTATTCCAGTCCCTGGGAACCATTCCCGAGCTCCAACATAAATTGAGGAGCAACAGGAACGCCTCCCAGACACAAGAGCCACCAAGCTTGATCATCTCGGCAGACACCATATCAATGCCCGCTGCCTTACCATTTTTCAAACTTCTTATCGCCCATTCAACTTCATCCATACTGATGCCATCGGAGGACGCCGTTGTCGAATGTTGATCTACTAAACCACATCCAACACCGGCGCCAACCGTAGCATCCGCATACATATCGCCAAAATATTCACTCCATCGGCTTAACACGTCTTGTGTTTGTGTAAGAATGTCTCCACCTTTAGACCTTATTTTATTCATTCTGAAGGCTGACCAACCACCCCGAGACTTCTTCACCTCCCTCCAAAAGAGTTTGGTGTTACCCTCGAAGTTTTTAGTCAGCCTATCTTCTGCACTCATACTTGCTCTATCACGTTTCTCTTTCACTAAGGCCTTGGTGTCATTCTTACATTGCCGATATATTTCTTTCTTCTGTTCAGTCATACTGTCATTCAGATTCAAAGAAGAGACATAGTCCAGCCACGCTTTCTTCTTTTGCTCTACGGAAGCTGCCACTTCCGCATCCCACCATGCATCACCATTTGTTTTTCTATGCTTCTTTGAACTTCCACATACTTCTTTCGCTGTATCTACCATACTCTCTTTCAATACTCTCCAGCATTCTTCAATGTCCGATTGCGGCTGGCTTGCCATCGTCAGCCGTTCTCGGACACCCTCTGCATACTTTTCTCTTACACACTCTTCTTGCAACCTTTCAACCTTTATTCTTTCAAGCCCTCCGAAGTGGACACGCTCTCGCCAGTGCCTCCACTTTCTGAACAGACCACTAAATCTCGCAATAACGAGATAGTGGTCCGTGTCGACTGTGGGGCCCCTGTAGGCTCTTGCGTCCAATATTTTGCTTCGGAGGCGACTGTCTACCAAAATTAAATCTATTATGCTTTTCTGTTCATTCCTTCTCCATGTATACATATGGATGTCCTTATGTTGGAAAAATGTGTTTGACACAATAAGGTTTCTCTCCATGCATACATCCGCTATGAGCCTACCTGCGTCGTTCACTCTCTTATCACCAAATGGACCAAGTACGTCCTCATAGTCGGGACGCTTGGTCCCCACCCATCCGTTCAAATCTCCGCATACAATCACGCGTTCACTGGTTTCTGCCATATCCAGAACTTCCCTAACATTGTCCCAAAACTTCTCTAGGTCTGATGCCACCGAGGATCCTACGGGAGCATATGCTACAACCATGAATACCTTGGTGACACCTAGTTTTATACGGATCCAGAGAAGTCTGGGATCATACATTCCGTAATCCTTCACACCTGAGGCCAAGCGAGAGGACAACAGCACTCCTACCCCCATGCTGGCTCGATCGCTCTGTGGTACACCAGACCACAGAGCCATCCCGCCACCAGGAAGATCGCAGGCGTCGCTGCCCCTTCGCTTGGTCTCTGTTACACAGAGCACGTCTAGCTGTTTGTCCGCCATGACGGATATCAGCTCGTGCAACTTACCTTCCACACAACCTCTTACATTCAACGTGCCCACCCGGCACTCCGTTCTCCTCGACTCGCCTAACTGGGCAAGGCGTGATGGGTGGCGGCCCCCATCGCCGCAACTGCCGATGTTCGTACCGACGGGGGCGGGTCGGTACGCGTCGCCTCCGGGGGACGCCCTAACCCGCATTGCGGTACGCATTTCGGTACGCTTTGCTATTTGTTTGTCAATTTTATGTTTCTCAGCAGTTGAAGTCCGCATTACAAAACTACTCATGGTACTCATGGTAGGCTGAGTTTCGATTGCTTTCTTTTTTTGGACTGGCTCAAAAGTTGTTGGACTTGTTGGTGTTGGTACTTTCGTCATGAGTGAACTACAACTTGAGGCAGATGATGTGCTAGCAAAATTGTCAAGCGACATTCGACTCTCTGGAAAGAGAAAAAACATAACTGAAAATTGATATTGATTAATTATAATTGATGATATATTGATATAGTATTGAATTATTGATTTTAAAATAAAGTTAAAATGTTCAATAGAGATGTAAAAGCAAATTTATTTTTTTAAGTTGAAAAAAATTAAAAATTAAGAAGTATAGAAGAGTAAAAATAGAGTATAAATATATCTTTAATAATTAACCTGGGAAAGGTTTTAACGCGAAAAAAGTTACATTAAAGGCCACGCCACGTGTTAGATTTCACCTAACATTTAAAAACAAAAAACAATCATATATGCCTAAAATATAAATAAAATAAAATTAATAATTTAATTACCTGTATTCCTCTCTTGATAATTACAAACATCGTGGTGTGCTTTAAGTCTTTGGACTAACCCTTGAATATCTTTCTTGCACTTTCTACAAATAGCCCTACACCCCAATTTATTTGGATTTGTTGTTTTAATATAGAACTGCCATATTGGGTCCTCTTTTCTTCCACTCATTTTACTTTATTTATATGTTTTCACTTCACTTAACTAACTTAACTAAACTAGCGAAATGCGCGAACGTCAATTTATAGGTTGAAATGGAAAACAAGCCTCGCCACGACACGACAGGAATAGTCTTGCAAAAAGCACAACAAACGCGTTCGTGCCTCACTCGGCACTGTATAGTGAGTGAGTGTATAGTACAGAAGGAAAACAAATCGCGATAAGAATTTTCTTGCAAGATGCAAGAAGCGCGACAAATGCGTTGTCACAAGTTTTTGAGGCGCAAATGGATTATAATTTTTAGACTTATACATTAAAATAATTAACAATAATTTCAAAGAATCAAAATGTTCAAATTTTATGTTCAAATTTAAAAAATCAAATAAATCATGATTTTTTTAAATAAATCAATGGTTTTTGATTTTTTTAATAAAAATCAGATTTTGCCCAACCTTGGTACTAAGTAAATTACGTGACAACTTACGTCGCCGCTCTCTACTATGCATAGAACAAAGTGGAGGACATTTTGAACAACTTTTAAAATACACATAACTGGGTAAGATCATTAGCGAGAATCCTTTTTTATTACGTTTTTAAGTCTATTGTTTTGTCGGTCTTAAGGCCCCCAAGTGTGAAAAAGAACATGTTGTAGGTATTGTTTTTAGACAGGCGCGTTTGCCGCCGCACGGCTGGTAACTTACCTACAGGTCAATGTACGCTGACAAACCTACTGTTTTGATAAGAAACAAATCACTTAATCTCGGGATTGGATAAAGCTAGGAGTCTGCAACTAACTTTAATGTTTTATATGACGTTATACCTACACCTAGTTTAAGTTATTCTAGTAATTAAATCGGCACTCTGTATAAATATTATTATTATAGCACATTCATAGAAGATCTAAAGCAGTGTTTGGGGTGATTGATATTAGAAAAACATTGATATTGATTCAAAATTATGTACTATAAACAATGATACAAAAACGTTGACGAGGCTAAAACTTGATATTTTCAGTAGTAAATAAAACTTTATTAAATGTGGTTATTGTTATTAAAAATTCAATACAAATCAAATTAACTTCCGCTTTACAAGTTCACTCACATTCTTACAAGAATCATGCAAGCCTTGAAGTAAAAAAAAATACTATTTTTTAATCCTTTAGGCAATGTACACAACTATTCATATGACTTACTTTGGTACATCGATCAGTGTCATCTAGTGTAAAATAGATGAACCTGATAGTTATCTAGCTAGTACATCCAACGCACGCTAGATGGCCCGAAAGGGCATATTGACTTTTCGATATTTTATTCCCATGATAGATTATCTCTAAGCAGCATTTTATTTGAAAACAAAACTTATTTTCAATAGGAAACATGTTTGACTGGGGTGCTCAGGCTGTAACTAGCATCTTGGATTGTGGATTGTACGAAGCACTGGAGAAAATTCAGGAAAGGCCATGGCTGTATGATGGACTAGACAAATGGCTAGATAAATTAGAGGTAAGAATATAGAAACAAAAATAAAATGATAACTTACTCCTTAATTAATTCTTCCACCTTTTTTCTTTCTTATTCATCACGTCTTAGATTTTAACTAGCTTTATTGAATGATAGATGAACAAAAAAGGTAGTAAATTCTTTAAATTTTTTTTAGAATCTTACAAGTGACTATATTTTTTCGTATTTTATGATGTGCTTGGAGTATGTAAGTTTGAGGCCACAAACTTTTAAGTATGTTAAATTTACCCTATTTAGTTTTGAGATAATTTTATACTTATCATAACCAGTCATAAAATTAATATATAAAAATTATAATTTAAAATTAGAGTTCTCTGGCACTTTGTTTTCTCTGCCTACCCTACAAGGGATACGGCGTGATGATATGTATGTATAATTTAAAATCTTTGTTTAAAAATGTAGGGTGTTGAACTGCACTGCATATCATAACTGTACTTATATTGGAAATAATAAATCTCATCTTTACAGAAAACTGTTCACCATTGTGCTGCAGTGTTTGTTGATAATAGTGGTGTTGATATCATTCTTGGTATACTGCCATTTGTAAGAGCACTACTACTTAGAGGCACCTCTGTCATTTTATGTGCTAATGAATGGCCTGCATTGAATGATGTTACCAATGTAGAACTGGAAGAAATACTACAGAGCGCTTCTCACATTTGCCCTATCATCTCTGCAGCCATCTCAACAGGTGATTTAGTAGTAAGATCAAATGGACAAAGAGGTCCGTGTCTGGACTTTAGGACTATTAATGTAGGTAAGTAAAGTATCTTATTGTGATCATAAGTATCTTTAAAGATGATATTAAAATATAAAACTAAATACTAAAGTGTATTTTTACAGGTTTGTGCACTGAAATGAAGGTTAGAGGTGTGGATTTAATTATACTAGAAGGAATGGGTCGAGCCTTACATACAAATTTGAATGCTCGTCTTGCTGTAGATTCATTGAAGTTAGCCGTAGTTAAAAATGCATGGTTAGCACAAAGACTTGGAGGGCCACTATTTTCAGTCATTTTCATTTATGAGGAGAAACAAATAAATACATAACAATTTGATTAATTTAGATTTTTTTATTACCTGTATAATCATGTGACTATCCGAATATTCACTTGCAACTTTGTAAGACATTATTTCTAGTATCTCACTGAAATTGTGCATTCTTAATTTTGGGAAACCTGATCTATATTGATGTTCTTAGTAATTTTCGGAATATATATTTAAGTGTTATCCTGAACTGCATTTTTATTTCAGATAAATTATTGAAAATAGCAACAATTCTTTACATAAATACTAATAATTTTGGGGCATTTCAATAATACAAATTTAAAATGAACTGGCATCATTTATTTCTATAAAATATGACAGTTCATATATCTATAAGTACATGAAAGGAGGAGTCATATAATAACATCTCTATAATTCATTAAAATTAGATTGAGATGCAAGGAAAACAGAACAAACTGGTATCCACTGAAAAGTCACAGAAATATATAACATATAAAAAAGTGTTGCCTATATACTAAGAAATTATGACATTTCAACAAGTAATAACATTTTTCACTTTCACTACAATTACAAAGTGACATTGCTACATAACACACCCACTTGGATATTGGACATGGATTCAATTTCATAGTCAGTACATAGGTCTTTTAGTTCATCTTACATTTAATGATTATTGACGCTTAGGATCTATTAAGCCAAGCAATAACTTTGATCAACAAGTAAGCAATGCCGATTGCATAGGCAATCTTCTCTTTTTGTTGTCGCTGCAGTTGTTCAGCTTCTATCGACATGACACGACGATTCAGTTTAACAATCTGACGTCGTAGGTGCACTAATTCTTCGGCAGTAGACAGACCTTCGCCATTACTCATTGGAGGGGTTGGGTCTCTGAAAATGAACAGTTTTGTGTTAAATTTAATTTGCTTAGAACAATGAAATTATAATAGCTGCCGTAGTGTGTAAACATCGATGTTTCCAATTTTGACTCTGTTCGACATGGGCTTCCCCACAAAGGACATATAATGCTATAATCAACACGCTCGGCAGAAAGGTTAGAGATCGAAGTTGGTATTATGAGCGTTGCTGCTGCTTGCTCCGTGAGCCAGTCTTCACACCCAGTAAGTAAAACCTACCTTAACATGAAGGCTGGCCTTCTGATAAAGATTTCGAACATTGATTTATAAACATCTACTACGTCATTTCGCTAAATGTTGATTTTATTACTGAAACTTAGCTGGCCTAATAAAATAGTTCCTGATCCTAATCTTGGTCTTACAGAACTTGTCCATTAGGTAATGCTCAATAGCAATTTCAAGCGTGGGATTATATCTGATAAATAGACTCGTCTTCTTTGAAGGTATTGTATAAAGGAATGGTCAATCAATCTTTTGCCTATCTATTGTTTCTCAAGTCTCATTTACGACAAGCGCTTAAAGTGACCACAATATCTACGTCAAATATATAGCTAATATTTTATTTTTACATTTCAGTTAAAATCCCTACTAATATATAAATGTGAATGTAAGTTTATTTGTTACGCTTTCACGCTAAAACTACTCAACGGATCATCATGAAACATTGTACACATATTCTTGGAGGTATTAAAAGTAACATAGGATACTTTTTATTAAAAAAAAAACAAATTTTTTATATGCAAAATAAAAAAATTGTCAAATAATCTCAAAATCTAGCTTCTTCAACGCCATCTAGCAGTCCAGTAATGAAGTTCCAACCCTGAGTATTGTAATACCGTTGCACTGTATTACCGACGGTCAAAAATAAAAATAGGGGATCAAAAACTTTAGGAAAGTAACCTTTTACGCGGGCGAAGCCGCGGGCAGAAGCTAGTACATTATAAATTCTAATGTCAAGCGTCATTGGCGTCATGTTCCTAGTATACCTACGCTAAACACTGGAAAGTATTTTTCTTTGAGTGAGAATCAAAGTGGTTTCGAATTTTGTGACGAGTTAACAGGTTTTGCTGTATGGTGGCGGCTACAAATACTACCAATCTTTACATTCTTTGTGGGTGTTATAAGAAACGACTAAGAGCTCACCTGGGTCAACTCCATTTGATGCTGTCTGGTCACTAATTACTTTCTAAAGAACGGTTAACGACAGGTAGTCGGCCAAAGTAATTGGGATAAAAGCAATTATGATGATTTAGTGATGAGTGAAGACTCGTGTCACCCCTTACTCTCTCATGGGACTCTTAAAACTGACTAAGAATGGTTCAGTACCATTTTCATGATAAACATGTACCGACCTAATAAGCGTGGCGATTATGACATTATTTGGAGAGGCCTATGTTTAACGACTTTCCGCGTGGTGACGGAGTAAGAATACAATTCACTACCAAGAGGATTTGTATTCTTACTCCGTCACCAAACAGAAATCAATCATCTTTCCCGTGGGTATCGTAAATGACGATTAAGGGATATAATATGCATATGGCATCTGAGCGAGAGAAGGAAAACTCGAAATAAAACCCTATAACAAAACTTCTGACCAGCGCGGTATAGTATGTCAATGGGAGGAGGCCCTAGCCCAACAGTGGCACATACATGGGCTGAAATGAGATGTTTAACAATGGCGTTCTATATCAACGCCTATTTTTATCCAACAGCATGAAAAGGTCGATGAATGCAGCAACACAATTTATTTGGGATCTTACCTCAGTACTAAACGCGATTCGGTCATAGTAGACTCATTGAAATTATCAGGGCGCGGAGTGATTGAGCGAGCTCCGTCTCCCTGTGATCGATATACTCTCGAGTTCTTCGGCGGAGAATAGCTCTGAACATTCGGCGGGAAGTCGTCGGCTGAGGGGAAGTAGTGCTGATCAAGCGTGATCACACGAGGCGGTGTGCTAACTCTGATCATGCCAGGGTCAGTGGGCAGCACTGCATTATCCAGCTGAATTTCTCGCGGTGTTGCTTTTGTGCCTATGAAAAATAATTTATCAAAACAGCTAATACAACTAGCCTTTAGCTACCGTTATTTTTAATAGAAATATTATTTTAATGATTTTTTTTAATTAATTGATTAATAAATATTTATTCTATTTATAGTCTCATATCTTTATCCGAAGGGATTAAGCTCCCCACATCTTGTGACGGAGTCTAGTACTACGTAATAGGTGGCCAGACTAACACAATGGGAAATTTCGGGCTTATTGCTGATAATTTCTTGAAATATGCCTCGACAATCGAGGAAAATCACTCAATGCCATTCTCAAATTAGGAGTATGTACACTCTCATAAGTAAGTTGTAAGGCGTCGAACTCTTGAGACGCAAGCTGGTGGTGGAACGAACTTCCAATATATGTGGGTTAAAGTTCCAACTATGATAATATTGTTGCCTGTGTCCAAAATTAATTTTAACCTTTTTCCAAACTATATTCGTGCTTGTTAGTTTGAAGAGGCTTGTCCTCAACTTATTAAATATACCTACGCCTCACCGCAGCCTCATTTGAGACAAAATACTGCAGTGATTTAGGCAGATGTTCTAATCGAAATATAATTGTATTCAGGGTACTGACGCGGCTGGCCCGTATCATGCAGACCAGATCCCCGCACCTCATATGCATACCGTAAAAGCAATTTACTAGAACATCCGCGTAAATTATTAATGCGCTGCAGAAGCGGGGGAGATCTCCCCAGTGCATCATTTTTTTTTGGTGGTGGGCTACGGTACGTCACGCCCCGCTAATCGGTCCCGGTCGACGCACGACCCCGTAGACCCGCCCTACAATATATGTCTCGACGCCGAGCGGTCACTGGAACGAGGTCTTTTTCTTTAGTGGCCCACCTGGCGGCTCCCTCGCGGTATCATTTCGAGTCGACGCCCCGTCATCTCGACCCGAGTGGATACCCAGAACACCCTAAACGCATTTTTATATTGGCCAGTAATGCGACATATATTTCTAATCTTAATTTGTATAATAGAGGGATCAATAGTAGGGATCCATTGAAATAATAGTAGGGATCCATTGAAAAGTTAGAGTTGCTGTCGAATAAAGGATCCCGACTGTTCAGTTGTCATGTTCTATTATTAAAATATATTTCGTTTTCTGCAATAGTATTTATTCAATAATATATTATGGAATTCTAGACCACCGGACATCTAAGTGCTTGTTTTTTTCTTTTCAGTTTTTTATTATGTACGTAGTTTTGGTGACTTTTTACGCAGTCGAGTTTTTTGATTTTTTTAGTCATTTTTTTTATTTTACACATTTTAGTTATAAATACCTAGGTAGCTATAGTTATGTTATTTATTAATAAGTAGATAAGTACCTAACTAAATATAGTTTTTTGACTGAAGTTGAGTACTAAATCGTTAGAAATTGCCGATGGGCGACCGCGTCAGACATTAGATACTTTAGGTAGGACTACCTATGGTATATTGGACAATATATCTACTAGATATTTCAGTATATGTCCATCCACATCCAGTTATATGAATTTTTCGTCTTTTCATCGTAAATTTCTACTGTCTAAATAACCTATATGTGAGAAAGGTTGTTACGAAACTTTAAATCGATATAGATCCTAAACGGCCAGTCAAATCGAAAAATGTTGAGAGAAAACTAAAAATGATTTTTAAATACCTATTTAACGATACCCCACTAGATATAGTTTGTTGACTTTAATTTTTTTAATTTTCACAATATGGCGTCCAGTAGTCGACATATTGAATTTTCAATAACGTCATATCTTTAGTGACACTCGCCGGATTAAGAGGAATCGATTGACGTGCGAATCATAAAAATGGGCCCAGGCGTTTGGTATATATAGTGCTTCAAAGGAACATACATACATAGATAGACTGTTAAACACAACACCACTCCTTTGCAGTCGGGTAAAAAGTACCTACAGAGAGAATGAAGGATCATCATCATATCAGCTGATATATGTCCCACTGCTGGGCTCGAGCTTCCTTCATAGTAGGAGGTAAATAATAGGTCATATTATACCACTGGTCAGACATGTTGTTATAGGGTTTTATTTCGAGTTTTCCTTCTCTTGCATAGGTGTTGAAGTTGAATAATAGACGCAGACAATAAACATAATAAAGAAATAATATTTGTGTAGATGTGGATCATAATTTACTTTTAGCCTCTAATGACTACTATATTGCTGTGTAGTACTGTATACGAATACCACCAACCCTTATTTTGCTCATGGATGTCGGAAAAGAAGACTATGAGCCTTATAATGACCTGGGCCAACTCAATCTGATGACGTTTGGTCAACAATTACACTCCCAAGGAGGGTTGGCACCTGGTGGGTCATAAAACTATTGCCAATAACTTTTACAATATGTACTATGAAAGAAGAGTACATATTATATCGACTCCAAGTAATTGGGATAAGAGTGGGAGAATGATGATGAGCCTCTAATGACTATCACTCTATATCATAATACTCATTGTAAATTTATTAATGAAATGTGATTCACTCACCAACATGTTGATCTTGGCCAACCACAAGTATTCTTTCAGGTACTTTCATATCAAACTTTTCATTGGCATAATCCCAACCCGAGACAACACCATTGGGGCCACTTTCTTCATCCAGTATATCACCAGTAGCCTATATGTATACGCATTAAAGAATCTTAAGATCTAGTTAACGGAACATAAATAATAATATTTCAATAATATGTAAATTTATTTCTACTTTCTTAATTTTTTACCAAGTATAATAACTTCAAAGAACTTTAAAATTGACACATATCTATTTAAAAAAAAATACTATTCTTGTCAAATAAAAATGGATTCTAGTATAATAAATGAGGTTCCAGATATAATTAATTCTGCATAATTTCTAAAAACTGCTCGAATGAAAATATGACTGAACTGTTGCTAGATTTAAAAACTACAGTAGAATAGCTAACGGACATTTACAGTTGCTTAAATAATATCCTGTTCCTTATGGAAAATCTAATTTCTAAAGCTGGATCAACCAAGTAAATTTAAGAAATTTTATTAAAAGCAGTTTGAAAGGAAATTTTGTTAAAAGTATGTTGCAGGGTATTAGTGTAAATGAACATTGTAAGACAAGATTTTTATAAATAAAGATTATAATAAACACGCAATGCTAGTATAACATTATGAAACTTGGTGGAACTCAATAAAAATAAAAGTGCATTAATCACCATAGATAGAACTAGCTGATAATAATATTTTTAATAAGTAATAACATTCTTACCTTGATTCTTTGAGGCACAGTCATATGATGACTGATAAGTCGAGCATAAGCTTCTTCCGATGTAAACTGCATAGTGGTAGTTTAAATCTGCAGAGCCAAATTAATTACAGATTATCTCCATTTCCTTATCAAATTATTTTGACGTAACCTGAGCTATGGTTATTCATAAATTTGTAAAAAGTATATAGATATACCAAAATATTAGATTCGTATAAAATAATCGGTTATTTTCAGTTCACAGTATTAGCAGATCAGAGTAGACGAAAGTTGGTTTAGATATTGGGTACAATTAGGTTTGACTAACATAGCCTTTTTTTTTACTATTATATTCTTTTAATATATGCAAAACTTACTTTTCTTTGTATTTTGAATAGATTATTCCATCTGTGAACCCGAAAAGTGGAAAACTTAAAAATAATTAAATATTGCACAGTCAAATTAAGGCAATCAAACTGTCGTAGTTGACATATGCTGACATATTCATCATGACACTAATGACAGCATAGATTGCCAAAATATAAATGCATACCATAGAGTTTTTTTTTTTGGTTCTGTTCGTCCATTCGGACAGGCAAAGGGATCAAAGCAGCATACCATAGAGTACTTTAAATATATAGGTATAGAGGCAACAGCTGGGGGGGCACACTTAAAACATTACTTATTTTTACTGACCGTCGCGCCGCCTACATATTGGTTGTACAAATTTAGCTGCTGCCATTTTGTCCTGTCTGTCAAACGTTTGACAACTGAGAATTGTTATTTTTTGTTCCTAGCGTAGGTAGGTACATATTGTCATCGATCTATTTTCGGTTATTGATGTACTTTCTGCAAATTATCCCAACTTTCCTTGTTAAGCTGATATTATGATTGTTTCGTTCTCAGCCGATATTTTTTTTTATATTTCAGGGTAGATCTCATAGTAAAAAATATTCTATATAATTACACATACACATGTAAATATGTATATATATATCATTTCAACTTTAGTTCACCACCTAAACTCTGGGTAGCAGCACTTTCCATACATGCATATTTTATCATCGAGTTGCCACTCTTTTTCAGTTTAATAACTATACTCTTTGGGACGAACCAAAGAGTAAAGTTATTTTAACTGAAAAAGAGTGGCAACTCGATGATAAAATATGCATGTATGGCGGTGAACTAAAGTTGAAGTGATATATACATATCATCTACATGTGTATGTGTAATTATATAGATTTTTCTTTTACTATGAGATCTACCCTGAAATATAAAAAAAATCATTACAGCTGATAACTAAACAATAATAATATAAGCTTAACAGTGAAACTTGAGATAATTTTGGAAAGTACATCAATAACCGAAAATAGATCGATGACAATAAGTACCTACGCTAGGAACAAAAAATAATAATTCTGAGTTGTCAAACGTTTGACAGACAGGACAAAATGGCAGCAGCTAAGTTTGTACAACCAATCTGTAGGCGGCGCGATGGGCAGTAAAAATAAGTAATGTTTTAACTGTGAACCCCCGGACGAACAAAAAAATGTAAACTAACCCAATTTTTATAAGGTATACATACACTAATGACTAAGCAGTTTAGTTTTTTTATTAATTGCAATTAAACGACAAAGAATAACCAAGCCATTTTCGAAAGAAAACCGCGCGTTGCGATTACATACATACATACATATCATCACGCCATATCCCTTGCAGGGTAGGCAGAGAGAACAGAGTGCCAGAGAACTCTATCCTTGCATACTTCACTCGCTTCTTCAACATTCATAATTCTCTTCATACACGCTCGCCGGTTTCGGAGACTCTTGACTCCACCTTCTTTCAGCACGTGACCAATCTGGTCTAGGTAGGTGAGTCTCGGTCTCCCCCGGTACCTACATCCTTCCACTTTCGCATTGTATATCTTCTTAACCAGACGTTCGTTCGGCATTCTTTCCACATGTCCGAACCATCGGAGCATTCCCTTTCGCATCTTTACACCAATACTCTCTTTCATACCTACTCGCTCTCTTACGTCGTCGTTGCGAATGCGGTCGGTCAGGCTAACTCCACAGATTTTCTGTAGAGATCGCATTTCGACCGCATTAATTTTGCTTTCATGCTCTTTTCTGCATACCCAACTCTCGCTTCCATATAGTAATGTTGGGACAAGCACAGCGTTATGTATTGCTACACGTGCCTTCTGGCTGAGGTGGTGGCTACCGAGAAGTTGTACCAACGCTCCGTTCACTCTATTTCCCGCATTCACTCTTCGCTCTATATCAGTGGTGTACCTTCCATCTCGGCTAAAACCACATCCAAGATATACAAATTCATCCACTTGCTCTAGTACATCATTACCTACTTTTACTCTTACATCTGTTCTGGCTTCATCTCTTTCAAATACCATTATTTTGGTTTTGCTCACATTCACGCGTAGACCCCTTTTCTTACAATCTTCTGTCATTGTGTCGACTAGGGTCTGCAGGTCAGTCGCTGACTGTGCCAGCAGGACTGCATCATCTGCATAAAGCAGAGCAGTGACCACTGAGTCGCCCATCTGGACTCCCACATTCATATCGTTCAACCTTTGGAGACATTTATCCAGATATATGATAAACAGCCTGGCTGACAGAACGCACCCCTGCTTAACGCCGATATTGACGTCAAACCGAGGCGATATTCCATCATTCAGCCGCACACAGGCTCTACAGCCCATGTAACTGGACTGCACAGCCTGTAGCAGTTTACCGTTAATACCATACTCCGGTAAAATGTCCCAAAGTTCCTTTCGTACAACCGTGTCAAATGCTCTCTCCAGATCCACAAAACTGCAGAAAACGCTCTGACCTAGAGCCGGATGCTTCTCCACAATGTTGCGCAGAGAGAACACTTGATCCATGCATCCCCTTCCACTCCTGAAACCTCCTTGTGTCTCACACATCGAACCATCGGACACCATCCTCATTCTCCTTTCAATAATTTTACCGTACACTTTTGCTGCCAAACTGGTCAAGCTTATGGCTCTGTAATTTGCGCAGTCATAACGTGAACCCGTTTTTAAACCAAGGCACGATGACTGCGCTATTCCAGTCCCTGGGAACCATTCCCGAGCTCCAACATAAATTGAGGAGCAACAGGAACGCCTCCCAGACACAGGAGCCACCAAGCTTGATCATCTTGGCAGACGCCCGCTGCCTTACCATTTTTCAAACTTCTTATCGCCCATTCAACTTCATCCATACTGATGCCATCGGGGGACGCCGGTGCCGAATGTTGATCTACTAAACCACATGCGACACCAGCGCCAACTCGAGCATCCGCATACATATCGCCAAAATATTCACTCCATCGGCTTAACACATCTTGTGTTTGTGTAAGAATGTCTCCACCTTTAGACCTTATTTTACTCATTCTGAAGGCTGACCAACCACACCGAGACTTTTTCACCTCCCTCCAAAAGAGTTTGGTGTTACCCTCGAAGTGTTTAGCCAGCCTATCTTCTGCACTCATATTTGCTCTATCACGTTTCTCTTTCACTAAGGCCTTGGTGTCATTCTTACATTGCCGATATATTTCTTTCTTCTGTTCAGTCATACTGTCATTCAGATTCAAAGAAGAGACATAGTCCAGCCACGCTTTCTTCTTTTGCTCTACGGAAGCTGCAACTTCCGCATCCCACCATGCATCACCATTTGTTTTTCTATGCTTCTTTGAACTTCCACATACTTCTTTCGCTGTATCTACCATACTCTCTTTCAATATTCTCCAGCATTCTTCAATGTCCGATTGCGGCTGGCTTGCCATCGTCAGCCGTTCTCGGACACCCTCTGCATACTTTTCTTTTACACACTCTTCTTGCAACCTTTCAACCTTTATTCTTTCAAGCCCTCCGAAGTGGACAAACTCTCGCCAGTGCCTCCACTTTCTGAACAGACCACTAAATCTCGCAATAACGAGATAGTGGTCCGTATCGACTGTGGGGCCCCTGTAGGCTCTTGCGTCCAATATTTTGCTTCGGAGGCGACTGTCTACCAAAATTAAATCTATTATACTTTTTTGTTCATTCCTTCTCCATGTATACATATGGATGTCCTTATGTTGGAAAAATGTGTTTGACACAATAAGGTTTCTCTCCATGCATACATCCGCCTGCGTCGTTCACTCTCTTCTCACCAAATGGACCAAGTACGTCCTCATAGTCGGGACGCTTGGTCCCCACCCATCCGTTCAAATCTCCGCATACAATCACGCGTTCACTAGTTTCTGCCATATCCAGAACTTCCCTAACATTATCCCAAAACTTCTCTAGGTCTGATGCCACCGAGGATCCCACGGGAGCATATGCTACAACCATGAATACCTTGGTGACACCTAGTTTTATACGGACCCAAAGAAGTCTGGGATCATTCATTCCGTAATCCTTCACACCTGAGGCCAAGCGAGAGGACAACAGCACTCCTACCCCCATGCTGGCTCGATCGCTCTGTGGTACACCAGACCACAGAGCCATCCCGCCACCAGGAAGATCGCAGGTGTCGCTGCCCCTTCGCTTGGTCTCTGTTACACAGAGCACGTCTAGCTGTTTGTCCGCCATGACGGTTATCAGCTCGTGCAACTTACTTTCCACACATCCTCTTACATTCCATGTGCCCACCACGTGCGATTAGAAGCTTTTAAAAAAAGAAATATATTGACACATTAATTTTTACGGTCGTATTCTTGCCAGATCCGAAATATTATATCCGACGTCTTCGAATATTTTTTTTATAAACTATTTTCTTACTTTAAATAAAATAATTGCTTTTTAAAAATATCAAATACGTTTAAACGAATGTTTTTTTTTTGACACATGTATGATAATATTATCCTATAAGTGCAATGTGAGAAAATACAATCATTTTTAGGTTTGAATAGTGCTTGATTTTCATATATCGAGAGTAGAGCAAGACCTCAACGCTTCGCGAGAAGTTTCGAGGCGTGCAAAATTTGACCGGTCAGAGTTCGTTTTGTGCGAGTGTTACGAAATTTTACGAATATTGTTATAATAAAACATATTATGCCTATATTGTCATCAACAATGCCGTGACCAATAAAATCAAATCTTTCCCAACAAAACCGTAACGCAGTTAGAATTCGTAACATAACGAAAGTAACCACGGCAAAAGAACAATTTATTGCACGGGAAGACTGCCGCGTTAATATGGCCCAACTCCGTGCTTCTTCTTCTTCTTTTTATGTATTGGCAATCAGCTACTTATACGAGCCATTTTTGCCAGTGTCGAGTTATAATTATCTTCACGTTCTTAATCTCTTCAGGTTAGTCATTGTCTGTCAGTCAGTCGAATTGTCGCCATCAACAGTGCTATGGTGACACTGTTAATGGTATGTTGTAGGAATTTTGATGGAAAACGAAAACGTTGTAAAGCACTTTTATATGATATTCACTACATTCCAGCTGTTCTGTCACATCATATTACATAAAATACCATAAAAATTATCTAATATAACACGTTAAAACACTAAGATATCGAATATAATACGAGAGCACCACATGACGTTTTAGATTTCCGCCAAAAGTCCATAGAATCACAATTGTATGTGAACTAGGGGTGTCCACTTTGAAAAAACATCGATATTTTTATCGATTCTATAAATTGAAACTGTACATCGATGCATTTCGATGTATCGGATGAAAACATCGATGTTTTGTAAACATCGAGTACTTTTTCTAAAATATATTACAAAGCTAAAGTCATATCAAAAGTGATACTTCTAAAAAAAAAAAAAAGTCTTTTTTGTTGCTTTTATACCTATTCCGATCCCTTATAAAACTGTAATTTATAATTAAAAAAAATATTTATATTACTTTGAAATATTATTGAATCATTTATTTAAACATAAACTTGAGTTTTTGTGTCATTAACTGGTTATCATCGATTCGATGTTTTATGAAAAAACATCGATACATCGAGTAAATCGATAGCTTTTCAAAACATCGGATCGATTCGATGTATCGCATTGTAAACATCGATGTTTTCGATGCATCGATGTATATCGAATATCCCTAATGTGAACAGGGAACCGGTTGTTAATATATCTAGGTATTTACTATTACTCTTTTTTTACGTTTTGCTACATTTATTGTTTTGCCCCAGTGTTGCATAAAAATCGATAGTTTGACTATCGATAGTTAACCTCAAAAAGTATTCATACTATCGACAGGACTATCGATATTATTGTCACATATCAATACTATCGAGACTATCGATAGTATCGATAGCTTTCCACGAGCAATACTATTAATAACGGCGATACTATCGATGGTGATTCATTCGATAGTATCAATAATATCGATAGTATTGTTAATATCATTAGTTTTAACCTAAAACTATCGATACTATCGATAGTATCGATTATTTCGGGCTATCGATTGCCAGAAAATTTTCAATAGTATTGCTTAAAAATATAAATACCGTAGTTGTGTCCCTGTTGCTTGTTTTCAGTGAATTTTGTGGTGACTTTTCTAGCAGTAACGTGCATTTGCATTCTTAATTTGAAGGCTAAGTTAGCTAATAATGGTTAAGATCAATAGCCATTGAAAGTTGAGTAAAATTATAATGCTCCGAGACTTCTGGACAATTGGGTCAGAATGTGAGTGTGAATGAATGTAAGTGGTACCTTGTACTTGTACCACACTGTTGACAGTTTTCTGTCTACAGCCGCGGGCCATTGCGCCCGGGGTAGTACCACACTCTCGCAGAAGATCGACGTCTGAGTAATGGCAATGTGCTATTGCGCTTCGTTCGGTGAGCGAGAAAGCCGGCAGTCCAACTGGGTGGGTTTGGGGATTTTATTAGTAGACAGCGGCCTAAGCTATACCCTTGGTATTGCCAAGCTCTATGGGCAGCAGTAACACTTACCATCAGGTGTGCTGCTGCTTGCTCGTTCGCCACTATAAGCAACAAAATAAAAAAAATGGTTTGTTTCAGTATACTATACTAATGAAACTCAGAATGTCTATTACTGTAAAATTTTATTGTAGTTATGAGTTTTGAAAGTTTCGGTTAAACAAAATTAAGAAAAACATAATTAGGAATTTTGAGTTACAATTCTACACAGAATTATGCATTAGTCATAAGATTTGTTGTATTTTTAGCAATATTAACCTAGTGAAATAAGTTTAACAGGGTCCGAAAAACATAAGTTCTTTGTACGCTCGATTGCAATGTAATTCATCTAGAAGGTTCTATTAAAAATATGCTTACATATATGTAACTTCACATTATAGGGATATAGAAATATGTATCTAACTGAATCCAGAATCAATTTTCAATTGTATATTATATACAATTGAAAATGAAATGAGCGAGATACAACGTTGACATCAAAATTCGCGAATTGAAAACATTTAAACCAACTTTCGTGTTACTCTCTCTGACTCCACATTAGGTCCATAAACGTCACAATTTTTTCACAGCTTGCGTTGCATGTATCTTTTTTGTAATAAAGTTTTAAAATATGTCGAATTTCTTCATAGAATTGACTCATTTTAACAAAAAGAAAATATAATGAAAGACTACGGAAAATAACATTTTACTAAATTGTTTGTTTATTTAAATTATACTTTTAATTTGTTATCAATACCAGCCAGATATAACTAGTAAAGCAAAAGAAATTGTATTAAAAGTTTATACAGACTATTTACGAAAAGACTTTTTCTCTGTCTTAGTAGATACCAATGAATGTAATATAACACTGTGTGATAGTGATAAACACACTAGGAAAATGAAATAATCCAAGAATATGACATAATACTTCCACATTCCCACTCTTAATTTATAGTATTTTATCTATGATTCCCACTGAAACTCAAGAAATATTGACAGCAGCAAGTATTGCTATTATAATTGTTTCACTTTGTTAGTATCACAAATTTAATGTTATTCACCTGACTAAAATTTGTTCTACTCTATGATGACGCAAATTTAAATAAATTTCTTTAATAATAATATCAGTACTTGGCTTACTACATAACATAACTTTAAACAACAAGACAACAATTTTTTTAGACAACAATACTATCGAATAGTTGCTTGCTATCGATAGTCCAAAATAGTTGATAGTATCGATAGTTTTAATTTAAAACTAATGGTATTAGCGATACTATCGTTAGTATTGATACTATCGAATGAATCACTATCGATAGTATCGATAGTATCGTTGTTATTAATAGTATTGCTCGTGGAGAGCTATCGACACTATCGATAGTATTTACGTATTACAATAAAATCGATATGCTATTGATACTATTGCTTATACGTAAACTATCGATAGACAATTGATTGTCTATAGATAGTAGACTATCGATATCCAACACTATTTTGCCCTGTTCATAAGAAGTATAAGAACAGTTGCAATTAATTCAAAGACACGAATATCTTTAAAATCTTTAAATCAACAATATTTATTTAAACCAATCAGACACAGGAATTGTCATGTACTATTTGTAATAGAGAACTGCTATCAAAATCAAATACGCCGTGTTCAACTGTCATTGGTAGCCTGGCGTGGTGACGGGATGTGTTGTCTTTTTTGAAGGATAGGATGATACTTATTATCTGAATTCTCTAAAATTATAGTATTAAACTATATACCGTAAAAAATTACTTAATATAAAAAGACCTTGAAAAGTATGTCCTGAAATCAATTTAGTAACTGTGACAATAGCAGATAACATAAATACGTCCTAAAATTTAATTTGTACATTATGAAAGCCACCGGTTATAGGATATCTTTAGTGATTTTAGCGTATGTCGTCGTATCTTTCGTTTCATGTGAAGAAACTGTGAAAAGAGAAGAAAAGAAATCAAAATCAGTCACTTCATTTGTTAGTGCAAAATGGGAAGCTACGCCAATAGTCTTAGAGTTAGCCGAATATCTTGCAGGCGAAAGTGCGGATCTCTTCTGGTCTTATGTAGATGGTATCAACTCCCTGAAATCTAGTCTTGATTCACTGGGTGAGTTCAACTTTAAATAATAATATTATCATAAGCTTTTTTTATATTATGACGGAGTCAATCAATGAATATTAGTCAACTGTAGGAAATTTAAATGCATAGCTGCACTTACTGCTACATTATTGTTTAATTTTTTGATATTTGGATAATGATAATTAATTTCCATGTGATTGACCATTCCAGTGCAGAATCAACAACTATATAACCTAATGAAACACAGAATGCATATGAAAATTGGTTGAAATCTGCTTATATAGTTTGTGATTCAAACACAAATGTTTATATTAAGTTTTAATTTTGATACTTTGAAGTATATAGTTCATTATTAAATAAAATAGAATTTCAATAAAACAGGATTCTGAGTATCCATAAGTATGATGATAAAAAGTTGATGGATGGATATTCTGTTGACCAAAAGCATAATAATTTATGATTTCAGAGACTGACAAGCAAGTGTATGATGCTTGCATTGGAGTTGCAAGTTCAATACTCGTCCCTGCGCAACTTTTTCTTTCTTTTCTTTCTTTTTTTTTTTTTTTTGATAGATACTTTGAAGTATATAGTTCATTATTAAATAAAATAGAATTTCAATAAAACAGGATTCTGAAAATCCATAAGTATGATGATAAAAAGTTGATGGATGGATATTTTGTTGACCAAAAGCATAATAATTTATGATTTCAGAGACTGACAAGCAAGTGTATGATGCTTGCATTGGGGTTGCAAGTTCAATACTCGTCCCTGCGCAACTTCGCATGGCGAAGCTTGCTCTCTCTATGCATCTCACATCACCTACAGTTAGAATGTTTGATCAAATCGCCACACAAACTGGTGCTAAAGATGTCCAATGTGATGCATTTGTGTCAATAGCTTCTAGAAAAGTTTGTGACAATGATGCATTGCGTGATATTCTGAAGACCTACAATCTTTATGATGTAGTAAGAGTTTTCATATTTTAATATAATAGAATACAAGCCAAATGCCATTATGGCATTGTTTGGCTTCAATTGGCTAAGATAATTGATTAGTACGGTTTTATGAAACCATAGATAAGACCATTCAAAAACCTAATTAATAGGATTTAAAATAGTGTCATTTACAGTTTTAAAGAATTGTGAAAGAGATTTGCTTTTATTATTCATAAAAGAAGCAATGTAATTAGTACAAAAGGAGTTAATAAAGGAATTAATAAAAAAAATAAAATTATAGAGTACAATTTCAAAATCAATCGTAACAGATTTTCTGCTTTTCTGAATGTAATATATTTTTAGGAAGAACATAAACAAGATACATACCTACTGGATCATTCATACCCAGGTAGTGACAACAAGAGTCTCACTGCTATATTGTATGGAGAATTAGGTATGAAGGATTTTACCAATAAGCATAAGATTCTAATAGGATATGCTGACAAGGGTGTCATTAACTATGTCATGAGATGGAATGTAAAGGTGAGCTTTGTGCTTGTTATATATTTGATGAAGTATCGATTTTTTTTTTTGGAAAGTACACCACATCCTGCACTAAGGTAATGATCCTTGTATTGCAAGGGACTTTGCAAACATGCAATGTAGAACAACAGTTTGTGGATCACACAAAGTATTGTCCCGCATGGGAATCGTACCCATGGCACTGGTACGGAAGGTATTATTGTGTGTGTGTACAAGGAGCCTAAGATGCAATAAATACTATTCAAAAATGTAAAACTGGAATGGTATTCCTAATGGCTTTACAATTGTAAAACTATTGTAAAAGTTTTTTGTATTAAAACAAAATGTTTTTCTTTATATTTATTCATGGACCTCATAAAGATTGCCCTTGAGATGAAGTTGAATGAAGCTTGTTGTGCCTCTTGTATTGAGTGTTGTGTATGTCAAGTAGGACGATGTTTTGTGGGATCAACAAATAATTGTTCTGAGTTTGGTTGTTAGTTTATTTGTAAAGTCTTCCATAACATAAGGCTTTAATCCTCAATTAAGACATGTTGTCTTGCTTGGTTGCCTTAAAAAAATAAACCTAGCAGTTTTTCAAAGTTCTAACAGTTTTGGATTTAGGATTTTGTTTTGAATAATCCATAAGTAGCTTACTTTATTAGTTAAGTCAATTACTGACTTAAAATACTACTACTTCATGAGAAAGTTGTTGTCCTCGTTTTATTTCAAGGTGATTTGAGTAATTGAATAAATATTGTTTTATACCATACAGCCTCGAGGAAAACCTAAGTTACGCTTATCAGGCTATGGAGTAGAGCTTCAATTAAAGAGTACCGAGTACAAAAGTCAGGATGACACTACACCAAAAGAGTCAGAGGAAGGAGCGGCTAATACTCAATCGGAAGAAGAAGATGAGAATGATCCACAAAATCAAATAGATGGTTTTAATTTTGGAAGACTAAAGTAAGCATTTTTCCATGTAGTGATGGAGTAAGAATACAATTCATCACCCCTTATCTTACCTGTGGGTGATTGTAAGAGACGACTAAGCAATATAAAACGCATTTAACATCTATGCAAGAGAAGGAAATCTTTAAACAAAACCCTATACCAACACGTCTGACCAGCATGGTATAGTAAGTCAATTTCCCTCCCATTATGGAGGAGGCTCCAGCCCAACAGTCGGACGTATATGAGCTGAGATGATGAAAGTAAGCTTTTATTATTGAGTGTTTGTAATTTCCCTTATAACAAAAGGAAAGTCTAGGAATCAAGTACATACCAGATTTATTTTTTGTAGATTGCCTTGTTGATTCAATACCATAAATATATTTCTGTTAATCATCTCTGGTTTGAATCCAATTGGAAGTTATATTACGTCGTGTAATGTGGATTAATTCATAAGTTAGAAATTATTTGTAGATTGGAAGTACAGTATAAGACTATTTTGCGTGGCCTAAGGATACCACCCCTATCTCCTATTTCTGCGGGTGTTGTATAACATGGTTTAGGGATATTAGCAACTAATGTTTCCACAAGAGAAGGGGATCTTATACTAAACTATCTAGCTGGTATAGGATAGCAGATATTATGGTAAACCATGTGGCTAGTATTGAAAGTGGGATCATCATCATCATTCATCCACTACTGGACGTAGGTTTCCCTCATACATAGCCACAAAGTGCGGTCCTGTGCCGCCAGCATCGAACGACTTCTAGTAACCTTCACCAAGTCGTCAGTCCACCTGGTGGGGGACGACCAACACTGCGTCGTCCGATTCGCGGTAGCCACTCGAGAATCTTTTTTCTCCAACGGTTATCGGTTCGTTGAGCGATGTCGCTTGGCTATTGCGACTTTAACGTGCTGATTCATAGTTCTATGTCGGTTACACCCGTTCTGCGGTGATTCCACCCTGCAGAGAAATCTCAAAGTTTGCCCGCTCCATAGCATGCTAAACAACTTTTAACTTAGTCATGAGGCTAACTAAAGGGGATAAATAGGACATTTTTTCTCATTCGTAAACGAAATATTTCCTAAAGAAAAAAGTATAGGTAAGACCTAGTCGTAAGAAGATACCTATCAATGGATGGAATGGGTTAAAGAAATAAAAAAAAATACCGAGTGAGAAACAAGGCTCGTCATTCCAAAATACACGCAATACCCGTTCCAACCACAAGTATTAATAAAATTAAACATTTATCTTTACAGAAATTTATTCCCTGCTCTGCGTTCCCCTCTAGAAAGATTCCGGCGACACTTGTCCGAGTCAAGTGAAGAATTAGAGCCGTTGAAAGTATGGCAGATGCAAGCTTTAAGTATGCAGGCTGCGGTGGCCGTAGTTGATGCCAATGATGCAGGCGGTGATGAATCGCTCAAAGTTCTCACGTCTATTGCGCAAAATTTCCCTATGCAGGTAATCCAAAGATAATTTTAAAATATTGCATAAGTATTTGCGCTTCCATAGATTTTTATTTTTTTTTCCATATGGTAACATAAGAAGAAAATGTATGAAGAATATAATTTATGCAACTACTATACATTTAAAAAAAAATATTTTTACGGATTTTATCGCGTTTCTATTTGATTTTTACTTGCGCGATATTATGAATTTTTAGTCATGTAACGGGAGGTCCAGTTTTATTTCTATTATAGAGATTATATACCTACTGAAATTCCTTAGTCATCTTTTACGCTGCCCGCAGGAAGGCATGAATTGTGTTCTTACATGGAAAGTTGCTGTATATCATCATCGTTCTCCGACTCTTATGCCAATTACTTGAGGTCGACGAAATATGTACTCCTCTTCCTACATATATCAAAAGTTATTGGCAATAATTTTATGACCGGCCGCCTGCCTGACGTTAACCCTCCTTGGGAATGTAATTGTTGACCAAACGGCATCAGGTAGTGTTATCCCAGGTCGAAATAAGATCGATTGGGCGTGGCCAGATGGCCAAGCGTTGGAGCGTCGGGGATCGAATGTCAGTAGACGATTTCTCCGGCGTTCCGTAAAAGCGCGGAAGGGGACCGCTGTGGTTTTACTGTGTATGCCGGTCTTAAAATAAAATCTTTTTGTAGACTAAATCACTAATACACGTAAACGTACCGCGAACATTCCGTGAAGAGGTTCTATATAATCAAGATATTTGGTCGTCTTCGTTCGGACTTAGACCTAGTGAACCATTGCTCCTCGTGTCGGGAGCGCAATACGATGCCGAGGAGGTTGATGTGATGGCCTTGTTATCTGCACTGAAGGAAGACATTGGACCTATGAATACTCTACATGCGCTTGGTGAGTAGCATGTTATAACAAATTAATTCATATCATCATTCTCTTACTCTTATCCCAATTACATGGGGTCGATACAATATGTACTCTTCTTTCATAGTACATATTGTAACAATTATTGGCAATAGTTTTATAACTGGCCGCCTAGACTCGGTCACCATGCTGTGTCTAAATCATTAACGATGGGCTGTCCTCAAGGATCTGTGTTAAGCCCATATCTGTGGAATTTAGGGTTCGATGACTTTCTTGAGCTCCCTCTAACTCAAAATTGCTCATTGATCGGCTACGCTGACGACGGTCTTCTACTCATACAATCGAACACTAGAGACGGACTGGAGAAATTGGCGGATACATGTCTTAATTTAATAGTTAAATGGGGCGCACGAAATCGGTTAAATTTCGCTCCTCATAAAACTTATCATCTTTTATTAAAGGGTAATTTGCAGTCAACGCCACGCATAAGATTTAATAATGCGACAGTTAAAAGGAAAGAGTCAGTTTGTTATCTTGGCTGAGAGCCCTCAGCACTCACCCACAGTCCGGGTAAAGTTGTCATAGTCATCTGAGGCTAACAACTAAGACACACAAAAAAAAAAATAATATCTTGGCCTAGTCTTAGAAAAAAGCTTCTCATTCATTGAACATATTAAAACTGCGGTTGAAAAGGCAAAACGAAATTTTTATGCTCTTACTAGAATTTCAACGTCTACCTGGGGCATCTGTTTTAATACACTTAAAATCATATATACAGCCACATATCTGGGGTGTATATGTTACGGTGCCCCAGCCAAAGTCAACGATTAGCATTAATATTCCTATGTACAGCATATAGAACAGTTAGTACCGAAGCCTTACCAGTACTTGCAGGTGTACTTCCGGTCGACTTGGAGATACAAAGGCGCGCGTCATTGTATTATTCCACCAGGGCAAATATGAACACCAATTTTCTTTTACCGCGCGATCGTATTAAAATTACCAGACTTTTTGCGCCGCAATCCGTCGTGTACCAGGAGCTCCTGACCGAATGGCAGGAAAGGTGGGACTCATCAACGAAGGGTCGTCATCTATATCTATTTTTTCCATCTATTCGAGAGCGTTTAGAGAAGGTTTGGCTAGAAATTGACCACTATGTAGCACAATTCCTCTTAGGCCATTGTAATTTTAAAAGTAAATTATTCTATTTTAAACTAGTAGATTCACCATTTTGTCGATGTTCCACACCAAACTGCGATTTTGAACAAACAGCCCATCACATCCTCTGGGAGTGCAGTCTCTGGCAAAACGAGCGCGATCTTATGTTAGTCTGCAAGTCGTGTCGGGGGTTATATATTATACGGACCTTGTAGCAACTCGCGAAAATTTCCGTGCGTTCAGGCGCTTCTGCCATACCTACTAGAGATGCGAGAAACGGCTCACTAAAAAGAAAAGAGAGATATAGCTCTTTTGATCAAAAGAGCTATATCACTCTTTTAGCTTTTTAGTTCATTTAGCTCATATATATCCTGAGTTCATTTAGCTCATCAAGAGAGCTAGCTCTCTTATTGAGTTAGCTCATTTCATTTCAACTAGTTCACGGCTCTAACTCTTTTGAATAATTCAAACTCTGAACTACGCGATGATTAAGCGATAAGCTTGATATGCATGAGCGTGTAAATTTTGATTGGTGATCGCAGGATGAGATATAAAATATACTTATATAAAAAAATAAATGAAAATGAAAGGTCTGTTTGTAATTTAAATTTTTAAAAACAGCTCTTCACTAAATGCGTATGTGCAGAGAGAATCGACTGCGTCCAGTGACAGCTTGTACTGATAACTATTATTATTATTGAATATTGTTATTCAAAGATGAATATTATTTTTTTAAATATAACTTTTTATTTTTCAAACATTTTTTCTTTGTTGAACATATAACTTGTACGTTTAGTGCTCGCAATAGTCACAATGCATATCGGAACATGCTCAATACTTTTACTGTTCGGTGGTGATCGGCATATATCGGGCACTTTCGGTCGTCGACTGCTCGCACGACATGACGACGCGAGTAAAAGAGCCGATTGAACCGTTGAACTATTAATTGAGCTACTGAGCTAATGTGAGCTAGATTGAAATCAAAGAGCTAGTTCATTTGTATCTCTCATTCAGGAGCTACCCAAGTCTAATACCTACTATTGTAATCAAACTTAAGGTTCACATATAGGCCCCTTAAGCTCTGTCATATCCGTGGTGCTGTACTGCTACGCTTCACGTGTCAGTACATCCTCTTATCTATTGGCCTATTAGCCAATTTTGCTTCATGTCTCCCGCTTTGCATAGGAGGGAAGTGGAAATTCTTCAACTCCTCCTGTTTTTCTTTTCTAATTAAATTTGTTGCGGATCCCAAGACAATTAAAAACGTTTCCCGGGACTTCCTGAGGGTCAAACCTCAGTGTCTTTTATGGAGACCATTGTGGATCCTGGCTTACAGGAGTTACAGTGGTGGGAATGTGTGGTGGCATTAGTCCCAAAAAAAAATATTACTATAATAAATTAATTAATATATATTTTATTTTTATCTATTTAAACTGAAAACTAAAACCTTTAAATGTAAAGAAAATCCTGATAATTATATCTCCTTTTAAAATAAGATTTTTTTTTTCATAATTAACATAAATTATTCAAGCAAAGGTATCCAAGGCAAGATCTTGTCTGTTGGTGAATTGCAACAGTAAGCTACCGCAGTCGTGTTCGTTTCAACCAGGGATATTTTAAATTTTCAAATAGTTTTGGATAAGGACAAAGTCTGAAAGAGATAAGTTACGTTTGTGGCATCTAACAAATGTTAGCGTACTAATAAAGTCAAATCGTTATTTTGTATTTTACATTAAAATTTTAATATCGCTATCCGAAATTAAAGGATAATTCGAAATAATGGACTGCGCAGATGGGGTAGTGGTTAGCATACCGACCTTACGTGCCAGTGCCGTGGGTTCGATTCCCACGCAGAATAATACTTTGTGCGATCTACAAAGTGTTGTTCTGAGTCTGGATGTAATTTGTCTGCGTTAATTGCATGTTTGTAAAGTCCCCCGCAATACAAGGATTGTTTACAAATTTTTTTTTTTTAAAAAGACACTAAGTCTTTTTAAAAAAAAAAAATTTTCTTTACCGTAACTAAAACCGATATAACGTTATTCTAATATCCAGTTTCGAAACGTCATATCTGCATTATCCCTAGTTTCAATTAATTACGAGTCTTGTCGCGGTGTGCTACAATATATTTTCAGCTTATATACGTAATTATTAGACCGGTTTAAGAAAATCGACTATTTTTTTTTTCAAAACCCGCAGTGAAATATCTTCCTAATCATGAAAAAAGAAGCCTGTGAAAATGGTAGCTCTTAATATTAAAAGTAGCTCATCGTGAATTTCTATTTTCCATATAAATAACATGGGAATTTTTTTTTTCAACTTTGGAATTTTATAACTCATTTTTTAATAAGAATATCGGAATGAGAGATACATATTTTTAAAGGAAATTGAACGCTCTAAATAAAATGTCTCTTACGTTTTTCTTGTAAGTTCACTTCTTTAATAGTTATTTGAGTTTAAAATTCAACATGTAATCAATTTAACGTTTTTCTTAAATTCTAATATAACAATGAAATTTATCTTCGAAAAAAAAAATATTCTACAATTTCTAAATTGTATAGTTAAAAGATTCAAAGTTTAACACATATTTACAGTTTATAAAATTTACAATTTTCACTTTAACTATCAAAACCACGAATAATGAAATGCTAATAACATCAACTAAATACAAATAATCCAACAATGACATCTTCTTTAAAATACGACATCTTAGGAACAGTCTTTTTTTAATTATTGAAATAAAAATATCTATATTCTTAACGACGTTGATCGCGATAATTCAATATTTCAAGTAATTTTTTTTTTCAACAGAAATGAAAAAATATTTAACAAAAATTAAGAAAAAGAAGTTATATTGATTACATGTTGAATTTTAAACTCAAGTAACTATTAAAGGAGTGAACTTACAAGAAAAACGTAAGACATTTTATTTAGAGCGTTCAATTTCCTTTAAAAATATGTATCGCTCATTCCGATATACCTATTCAAAAATGAGTTATAAAATTCCAAAGTAGAAAAAATTTTTTCCCATGTTATTTATATGGAAAATAGAAATTCACGATGAGCGACCTTTTAGTATTAATATTAAGAGCTGCCATTTTCACAGGCTTCTTTTTTCATGATTAGGAAGATATTTCACTGCGGGTTGTGAAAAAAAAATAGTCGATTTTTTTAAACCAGTGTAGTAATTATTGTGCATTTAATATCTTCGGCTATAGTGAATAGATTTCTCACTAAAAACTACGTTGCTCCAAACGGGTTGGCATAGAATATTGTCTATTTAGAATGTTGTGTTAACAGGATTATCAAAGAAGCTGATCAACACATTAATGTCATTGGAATTGGGTGAGTCCTTCACTTGGGAGGAGTATGGTCTCGACATCCGTGATACCGCAATCACGTGGCTCAATGACTTGGAGACCGACGAACGCTATCGACGGTGGCCTTCCTCGTATATGGAGTTGCTTAGACCGACGTATCCTGGTATGCTGAGGAACTTGAGAAGGAATATTTACAATTACGTAAGTTTACACATTCCATGCCTTCAATCGGCTCAAGAGGGATTATATTATAAGCGCCACGCTTGGCGTTCGTTGGCGTATCTGGGGTTATTATACACCGAGGCCTGGGTCTCTGCAATAAAAACACGAACTATTACAGATCGGAAGCTTTCGTTTCGTATTTTGACATTTAATCGAGTTTTCCTTCTTTTGAGTACTCACGGGTAAGAGTGATGAATTGTATTCTTACTCTGTCACCACGCAGAAATCACGCTAGTACAAAGAGTTTTTTTTTATATACCACTCTGCACTAAGGAAATAATCCTTGTATTGCTGGGTATCTTAACTACTACGCCATGTGTGCAGTCAAATTTTTTAAACTTTGATTTTTAACAAAAATAAATTTTAACAGATAATCGTAGTGGATCCGACGTCGGTCGAGTCTGGACCGCCATTGAAACTGGGTGAAACTTTACTGAAGCATGCGACGCCTGTACGAGTCGGGCTGATGTTAGCGCCGAGTGCTGACAATACACCTTTAGAGGCGGCCGTCCGGTCAGCATTCAACTACGTGGCACAGGAAAGGAATTCCAACAAAGAGGCGTTTTACTTCTTAACACAGGTATTGAAACATTTTTTGTAATTTTAGTTTAAAAATAGTCATCATCATTTTGCTCTTGTTCCAATTAGTTAGTCGAAGCAAAATATGTACTCTTCCATCATGCATATTGCAAAAGTTATTGGCAATAGTTTAATGACTGGTCGCTTGACTGACGTCAAGCTTCATTGGGAATATAATTGTTGATCAGACGGCATCAGATGGAGTTGGCCTAGGTTGATGTAAAGCTTGTAGTCCTCTTTCACGACTGCCACGAGCGATGTTAGTAGTTGTTAGTGGTAGTATTCGTAGCCGCCACTACACAGCATTTAGTTTTTAGTTTAACAATAATGTTAAATAAAATTGAATTGATGATTTTATATTGAGTGTCACACATATGAAATAGTTTTTATTGTCCCGTTATGTAAAATTCAAATAGCTGTATATAATAACTGTTTTTTTAAGATAACGGTAGACAAATTTTAAGTGGTTAAAAGGTATAAACATTATATAATAATTAAAAAAAATATGTTAGTTTGTATATTTTAGTTAATCTCTGAAATTGCTGCACTGATTTTGATGAAATTGTCATAGATAATTAGTGTAAACTGGGGTTATACTTTTGTAAAAAATAAAGTATTGAAATTCTGTATAGAATAATAAAACAAATCTGTATAGATGAACTTCTAAAATTTGACTTGGTGGTGTATAAAAGATGAATTGGGACATAAATACATGCAAAGGTAGAGAACTATGAGGGTTATGAAGTGCTAGTTCAAACGGACAAGCAACTCATCTGATGGTGTGCTACTATCACTCATACACCTTTTTAACACCAGAAAGTTGAGCTTGCGGCGCTCTCGTTCACCGAACGAAGCGCAATAGGAAATTGATACTGCTCAGAGTCGATTTTCTACGAGAGTAGGGCTCTACGGACGGAGCGAATTGCGGTAGACAGAATACTATCAATAGTGTAGCCCTAACATATAAATAATCTTTCTTTTATAAATTTTATTATAGAATAATAAAATAATTGTTTTGTAGTGAGTACATACAAGATTTTATTTCAGCTCATGCACCCAGCACAAGATGAGAAGTTAGACATAGAATTAGTGAAGAAACAGTTAAATAAATATGTTTCCTTCAATGCAAATCTGGATGATATTATATCGGAAGATTCAGAATATAACTTTGGAAGACAATTATCTGAAGAATTTGTTACTAAGCTTGGCACTAATAAATATCCACAGGTTTGTAAATAATAATATGTATATAATAATATACAGTATGTTTTTTTTTGTGTGACAGGAAAAGCATTATATTATCGTTATCATCAATCTGTTCTAATTTAAATTTTAAAAAAATCCAATTTTTGTGTGACAGGAAAAGCATTATATTATCATTATCATCATTCTGTTCTAATTTCAATTTATTAAAAATCCAATTTTGTGTGACTGGAAAAGCATTATATTATCATTATCATCAGCCTGTTCTATTTTCAATTTTTAAAAATGCCAATTTTGTGTGACAAGAAAAGCATTATATTATCATCATTCTGTTCTAATTTCAATTTATAAAAAATCTAATTTTGTGTGACTGGAAAAGCAATATATTCATCATCATTCCATTCTTACTTCAATTTTTGAAAAATCCTATTATTTGGGGAGTCGACGCAATATGTATTTTTCTTAAATCATACATAAACAAACAGACGGTCTTTGCTGCACTGACGTTGTAAAAAATACTGAAACAGTTGCAATTTCTAGGTGTTAATAAACGGCGTGCCTCTAGTAGAGGAGGGTCCACTGCCAGTGACGTCATCGGTGGAGTTACTAGAGGAGGCACTCGTGTCGTCATTGTCGCGGCATACGGGCCGCCTGCAGCGAGCTGCCTTCAAGGGCGAGCTAGAGGATAGGGACGATGCCGTGGACTATCTAATGAAACAGCCGCATATCATGCCGAGGTTAGTTTAACAATTTTTATAATTTCTTATAACTACAACTTGAATAGTTTTAGAAATATTATAATAAAAATTAAAATCTCTATTTTTTATTATATGTATAATAATTTTATTACCGAAGCATATGAAGGTAATATACAGTATTTATAACAAAAATAAAAACAGTTTCAGTCTGTTTATTGCGGCTGATCTTTGAAATGGTCTTAACATGTTTAGTGGGACTTTTACTGCTGATGTTAATGAACTTAAATTTAATGACTTCTAATGTTTACGCGAGTATTACACATTTGAAATAAAACTACTTTTACGGATTCTATCGCGTTTGTATTTGATTTTTAATTACCCGACGTTTCGAACACTTTACAGTGATCATGGTCACGTGAGGACTAAGGTGTCTTACGTCCAATATGTCATAGTTATTACAGAAATTTATTTATATCTACCCTATAAGATATTAAATTTTGACCCACATTTTTATACAAAATTAATACAAATTCATTGCCAGTACAAAAAGAGAATGATTCTATATATAAAATTTATGTTGTTTATGATTTGTTATTATGAAGGTATTTAATTTATGATAATTATTACTGTGGCAATTTTACAATTTTTACAAAACTAACAGAAACTATTCAGCTACTACCGGATCGGAACGCGGCCACACTGAGAAAGATCCGGCGAGAAAACTCAGGAGGCATGATACTAATTTTTTTATTGAATTTTTGAGTGGCGGCCTACTTTATCTTACTAAAATTAATTAAATTAAAATTTAACTATTATTGTGGGTCAAATCTATACAATAAGTGCTCAGTGTCTTGCAGTCTTGTGGTGGTCTTCTTAGTTTTATTTTTAATTAAGTGAATAACAGGATCCCAGCTTGAAGATAATACCCAGCCATCCTCCCTATTGAAATTTTTATGTTTTTTGATTTCAATAGCCTCGCGAACCATTCTAGACAGGTATCGGTGTTCTTTTGCGAGGATTTGTGGTTTATCAAACCTGATGTAATGGCGGGCGCGGTCCTGACTATGCTCACAGACTGCAGACTTAGTGTGACGGCGGTGTTTCACATCAGCTATATGTTCCTTGATCCGAGTTCTTACAGATCTCTTTGTTTGGCCTATATAAGAGAGACCACAGTCACAGTCTAATTTATAAACTCCTGTATAGGGATCTGGCACTTGACAGGTGGTAAGAACTGACTAATCCTCTTCAGTGGCTTAAAATAGGTTTTTATAGAAGCATGTTTTAGGATATAGCCAATCTTGTCAGTGACTCCTTTTACATAAGGTAGGACTGCAGGGAGACGTTCAACTGTTGGTGGTTTCATACGGTCAACATGTCCATGACGGGGGCGAGGAACTTGCAGCTTGTTTGCACGTAGAACCTGCTTGACATGCTGCAGCTCCCCAGCCAGGTGTTCATCGTCACAGATTCCTCGTGCTCTCTGTAACAAAGATTTTGAAACGGTAGCTAACTGTGAAGGGGGATGGTGAAAATCACCATTCAAGTATTTGTCTGCATGGGTTGCTTTGCGATACACTGTATGACTCAAGGTGTTGTTGGGTTTACAAATAACCAAAATATCTAAGAAAGCTAAAGAATTATTTGACTCCAGTTCCATAGTGAATTGAATTTTTGGATTGATGGAGTTAAGATGGTTAAGGAATATGGTTACTTTGTCTCTTTGTTCGCGTGGCTATTGAAATCAAAAAACATAAAAATCTCAATAGGGAGGATGGCTGGGTATTTTCATCAAGCCACTCAAAAATTCAATAATAAAATTAGTATCATGCCTCCTGAGTTTTCTCGCCGGATCTTTCTCAGTGTGGCCGCGTGCCGATCCGGTGGTAGCTGAATAGTTTTGTAAAATTGCCACAATAATAATTATAAATTAAATACTTCAATAATAACAAATCATAAACAACATAAATTTTATATATAGAATCATTATCTTTTTGTACTGGCAATGAATTTGTATTAATTTTGTATAAAAATGTGCGTCAAAATGTAATATCTTATAGGGTATATATAAATAAATTTCTGTAATAACTATGACATATTGGACGTAAGACACCTTAGTCCTCCCGTGACCATGATTACTGTAAAGTGTTCGAAACGTCGGGAAATAAATTAAAAATCAAATACAAACGCGATAGAATCCGTAAAAGTAGTTTTATTTCTAAATTAAATTTTATAAAAAATATTTAGAATAATAAGCCCAAAAAGCTAATCCAAAAATCATGAAATTATAAACGATCCCTATTCAAATTTGTTACCGTTTATATTAAGTTTTTGACGAAAATAAATAAGTTCAAAATATAAAACACTACTGTGACGAATATATTACTCTAAAAAGTATAACAAAAAATATTCTGTGCATGACTATTGACTATGCACATGGTCGTATGCTACCTTGCCATAATGGTTGGCTTACTGCTGTTTTATTGTATTGTGATACTATAGAACGTATTGCTGAGTAAACAATTCTTCAGATAATACGCCATTTTATTACTCCGATTTATAAATTATAAATCCTTCTTTTATAAATCTGAGGGGTAATAAAAAGGATTTTTCGAGTTGGCAAAGGAATTGTCAAAATTCACGGATCTTCTTTGTTTCTGGCGCCAAAAAATAGTATAATATGTTTTCTGTAACATGTATAGAGTAATAAGTTAAGTAATATATTTTTTTAGATTAAATCATAGAGTGCTATCATCGGAATCATCGCAATACTTGGATCTTTCTGGAGTAGCATCTTCAAGCGAATTGTTTACTGAGGATAAAATCCAGCGACTCATGCATTTGACGGGTATTTATTGTTTATATTGAGCTATAGTAATTTAGACAATATTTTGTTAGGTATCCATGTCTTCAAAATTACTGCATTTACTATAGTCTATCTACTCTAAGAAGTGCACTTTGACAGCTGTCGGAGTAAGTTGTCTAGGTATGTGAACCAAATAATCGCTATCGAAAATATCCGATTTTGGTGAGAAATCGATATTGATTCTTTTTAATTAATAATCGTTTTATTATATATATATATATATATATATATATATATATATATATATATAAATATTTTTATTTTTTCAAAATGAAGATGAATAAATTAATACTAAACAAATTTAATTATTTCAACAGAAAATCTATTCATCATATTTTCTAGGATTGGGTTAAGTAAAAACAAAAACTGGATTTGTAAATAGCTATTTATTCAGAATCACTACTATTACTTGAATTATCATCGTCGCGAACACTAATAATTATTTCCTTATCAATAAAATTCTCGAAATGTACATTATGTCAAAATCTCTATTTGATTAATAATATTATTCTAATATTTTTACCGATTATTTGGATATTCGTGATTTGGAAGTTGTCCAGCACTACTGTATAGAACGTGATGACGTGACATTGTAAGATTGTCAATAACAATTACTTCTTACAATGTTATTTTAATTTTAAATTAGTTTTACGAGTTTCAACATTAGATTATGGTACAAGAAAGCAACGTTAATTATGTAAATAACTTAATAGTTCTTTAAAATTTCAGATTTATTGTTCGCAATCATGTGTATACGTTTGACCAAGGTTATTGTGTATTAAAAAATGCGAAACGTCAAAATGCACTTCTTAGATTAGATGAACTATAGTTATTATTGAATTGGCTGCACCTTCATTTATTGCAAAGGAATGATGGTGGACATTGTCTAGCATCTATATTACTAATGTACTAAACAGTTCTTTTGAATACTCCAATCTCAATAGCAATTAGTAAGATTTGAATAAAAAAAGACTATTTAGTTTTACTATACATTTTTATAATCATATCTAGAATTGCACACAGATCTGGACCCACTTAACGTATCCACGCATGTTGAATTTGCTATTGCACAATGCTCTGTTATCATTCAAACGATCAAACAACAAAACTTGGGGTCGACACAGTTTGTACTCTTCTTCCATACAGTCCATCCGTCCTTTTATCGGTCTTTATCCCTAAAGCCTTCAACATTTATACTTTAAACTTGCCTTACAACATTACTTTCATCCCCTCTCATCACATGTCCATACCATGTCGGCCGTTTACTCCTTAACAAAGTCTAAACTATAGCGAAAATCTTTAATATTTATTAACTTTAATGTGTTAATACGTGAAATTAATAATTAAATTTTTTTTAAGGTCGCGACGCAATAGCAACTGCCTTACCGTTGCTGAAATATTTTGTTAAATCTAATAAGACTGAAAAAATAACTCAAACTATTTGGGTTGCTGGTGATCTCAATATTAAGGAGTCGAGAGATTTATTGAGGGACGCTTTAACGTTTATGGTAAGTATTATAAATTATTACTAGAAGACCCGTGCGACTACTTCACACCGTTGTTAAAGTTTATTACGCAATATAGCACTTTGTTTCGTACAAATATCAAACCAAAATAAAAAAAACCGTTTATATCGATGCAGCGCCACCTACTAGGTCTACTTGCTAACTTAACCCATTCTTAAATCTACCTGAATACCATGGAGACTAGAGTAAGGAGTACCATCTTGTATGGGGGATTAGTCAAAAAAGTGTCCACTTGTAAACAGCAAACTATTGTTCGAACACTCACCGAAATAGCGCTAGTGTAGCAAGTGGAAATGATATGAATGTAGCAGTAATAAGATGAGTGAAGTGTGCTGAGTTACGTAGTCAACTGTGATTTGATAAATAATAACCTATGAACCTATGAAATTTGTGGCGCTCTTTTTAAAATGCTTCCACTTGCTACTATAGCGCCACCTTAATTTGCTCCCGTTCATTGGACACTTCTTAATACACTGAGATGGTACTCCTTACTCTAGTCTCCATGCTGAATACACAAATAAATTAATCATATTCGATCCAGCCGTTTAGGAGTTCATCATTCAGAGTTAAGAATATTTTGTGTGTACTACTTGCCGTGTGGTGACGGAGTAAGAATACTATTCACCACCCCATATCTTACCCGTGGGTGATCGTACGGTATAACTAAGGGATATAAAAGGCATATAACATCTATGCGAGAGAAGGAAAACTCGAAACAAAACCCTATACCAACACGTCTGAGCAGCGCGGTATAGTAAGTTAATTTCCCTCCCATTACAGAGGAGGCTCGAGCCCAATTGTGGGACATTTATGGGCGGTGATGATGATGATGACTTGAATAAACATCAGAAATCAAAATGTTTTTTTATCAACAGCGTGAATCACAAGGAGTTCGTGTGGCATTTATTCCTAATGTAGATGGTACCGCAAGTGTAGATCAATCTCTTAACAAAGTAGCATTGGCCGCACTCACCACTCTTGATGCGCCAAAAGCCACAAAGTACGTTGTGAGGCTTCTTGAAGACGAAGGATGTCATGAGAAGCAGACTTGTGATATACTGGTAAGTTTTATAAGTTATATTTATAAACAAATTTGAGATAAATATTATAAGTTATGCTAGATTAATTTCTTGATGTATTATAATAATTGCGGGTGTTATTCCCATTCACTTAATCACCTACTTTTATCATGCACGAAGGTGTCTTTTGCCATCGATATTGTAAAGACGACTAAGAAATGTAAATCCACAAAAAAAACAACTACCGCAAGAGAAAGAAAAACTTCAACTAACACTATGGAATAGCAGGCATTTATCTTTCTATTGCGGAGGATCTTTATGCTAGCCCCAAAGAGTAAAATTATATTAACTGAAAAAGAGTGGCAACTCGATGGTAAAATATGCATGTATGGAAAGTGCTGCTACCTGGAGCTTAGGCGTTGAACTAAAGTTGAAGTAATATACATATACACCTACGTATCTATATGTGTGTATGTAATTATATACGATTATTTCACAATGAGACCTACCCTGAAATATAAAAAAAACCATATCAGCCGTTAACGAAACGGCAATAGTATAAACTTAAGAATGAAAATTGACATATTTGCCAGAAAGAACATCAATAACCGAAAAATTATTTACAATAACTACATACGCTAGGAACAAAAAATAACAATTCTCAGTTGTCAAACTCTTGACAATCAGGACAAAATGGCAGCTATGTTTGTACAATCAACCTGTAGGCGGCGCGACGATCAGTAAAAATAAGTAATGTTTTAACTGTGCCCCCCCAGGCTAGCCCTTAATGCGTGTAGGCTTTTTTCGAGGGCAACCAGATTAATCCCCGGTAATGTGTGTAGGCTCACAAAAAAATATTAAACTATTCGAAACTATTAAACATGCCGAAATTATTTCATATTCGTGGTCGCATCTGAAACCGGTATGATGCTCTAATACCAGTATTCGTAAACAGATCCGGAACTTCGTATCCGCTACATCCCTGGTACATAACAAATAACATAAAATATATAGTGTTTTGACTTTTTTAAAAAAAGAACTTGATTTAAAAAATATATATATACTTATAACGTCAACTCATTTTATTATTTTTTATTTTACAAGGTACTGTAGTTATAATTTGTTGTCTCCTTTCAGCCAGAACTAGTGCCTGCTCTGAATAAGCACGACTGGGTGCTGAAGGCCGCTCGGGTGTTATGTGCCAGATCTCTTCGTCTAAGAGCTGGTGCGCGCGCTCTTGTACACAATGCGCGACTGATCGGCCCATTCAACGACAATGAAAAATTTACGCTTGACGATTTTACTCTACTTGAAAGGTATGATATCTAAACCGTTTTTAAAATATACATTCGACTGCACTTACGACGCACGTCTTTTTTTCAAAGGTTTTATTAAGGTGCTAATTTCTGTATTGCACAATTACACAACTTTATAAACATATACAATTAACGAACATACCGGGTTGGTTAGACGGATTGGTATAGTTTTATTTTCAGTTATTTATTTGATGGCAGACAAGCAGCTTTTGGTCACCAAAAGGGAATAAACGACCCTACCTGAATACTAAAAGCCGTACTTACTACAATTTATGTCAATAAATTATTCAAGTTTCTAAAGTCGATTTTCTTTTTCAGGCACAGTAATCAAGTGTATGCTGATAAGCTTGCTGACGTTTTGGACAAGAAGAAATCGAAAGTGACGAATGATGTTTTTGACGACGATGATGATGGTAAGGAAACTGTGCAAATATTCAGCTATTATAGATTTTTTTTGCAATGTATTTTAGATAAGGGGCCATTCATAAATTATGTAAGTCGTTAAGGTTGGGGCGATTGTTGACTGAATATTATAACTTCTTACTATAGGCAGGGGGTAGTGCATCTGCCAGTTATATTTGATCAATAGGGCCTTTTCTTACAAAATATGGGGAAAGGGGCCTAATGATTCTTCAAAATCCCTTACGTAATTTATGAACAGCCTCTAAGATAAGTATATTTTTATATATTATTATAGTTACATTATTATTAGTCTTTATTTATAAATGGCTGAATAAAATTTTATGATCAGCTAATTGACTGGTGACGCAAATTCCATTATAGAGGATAGGAAACTGAATATAAATGGCCTAAGAAGTATTGGTATATAAAATGTCTCATTTTAGATTACGAGACAAAGGAAATGTCTGTAGACGAGAGGTTGAAGGTTGTGGCAGTAGTCGCGGCTCGTACTCCCAAGACTCGCACGTCCCTGCCGGCGGACTTACGCACCGAGCACTCGCTCGTCGATTTGCCACCCCTGATGAATAATGAAGCCGCTATTGAGGTATGTGTTTTGTTAATATATACTGTTCATATAGCGAAATGTAAGAAAATTAATCATAACACAGAACATTTAGTTATATATATTTTTTTCAAAATCACTTCATTCACTAAGGATATAATTTTTGTATAGCGGGGAACGCTGCTACATATAATTAACGGACACAAAGTACACCTAGACTTAGATCAACAAACTATTGCCCTGCGTGGAAATAGGACTCACGACACTGACACGGAGTTCGGTATTTGTGTCCGATATTATTGTAAGTCTTACCTGTGGGTGATCGTACGAGACGACTAAGGGATGGATATAAAACGCATATAACGTCTATGCGAGAGAAGGAAAACTCGAAACAAAACCCTATACCAACACGTCTGACCAGCGTCGTATAGTAGGTCAAGTACCCTTCCATAATGGAGGAGGCCCGAGCCCAACAGTGGGACATATATGGGCTGTGATGATGATGATTATTGTAAGTTTAAGTCCCCAATATGACAATGATTTATCCAAAATCCTTTTTTTCACTTCGTAATCGAGTTTTATAAATAATTAAGCATATTAAATGCTAAATTTCAGTAATTTAAATAACAAGGTTGTGTCATCGTTTAGTACAATTCTAATTGTAAAGTTTTAAGTATTAAGCCTATAACAATGTGTAAACATTGTCGGGTAGATAGCATACCGTCACCTTAAGACGTAAATATGATACGAAGTGAAATTTGCATGTCCTACAATTAGTCACGGTGGTGTAGTGGCAGCACGATTGGGCCGGAATCCCAATAGGCGCGGGTTCGAATCCCGCTTGTGATATCATTTTTCATTTCGTAATCGAGTTTTATAAATGATTTATCCTTTAGCTCTTTCATTTGTAGATCGCCCGACTAGAATTTTTTTCGTCTTCCTTAGCAGGACCGGACCGGGCATGCCCGATCTGGACCAGATAAGGTATGTAACGCAGAAGATATATCTGGACCCGATCAGGAAAACCTTATCGGGTCCAGATCAGCGGGTCCAGATCAGGCGTTCCTGATCGGGTCCGGATGAAATTTTACTGATCGGAACCAAATCAATTATCTGCGTTATATATCTTGCCTGATCCAAAACGAGTATGCCCAGTCCGGTCCTTTTAAAAAACATGAATATCTTAAAGAACATGTTTAATAGGTAAAAACATAAATTAATTAGTGTTGCATATCGATAGTCTACTATCGATAGACAATCAGTTGTCTATCGATAGTTTACGTATAAGCAATAGTATCAATAGTATATCGATTGTATTGTAATACGTCAATACTATCGATACTATCGATAGTATCGATAGCTTTCTACGAGCAATACTATCAATAACAACGATACTATCGATACTATCGATAGTGATTCATTCGATAGTACCAATACTATCGATAGTATCGCTAATACCATTAGTTTTAACTCAAAACTATCGATACTATCGATAGTATCGACTATTTTGGACTATCGATAGCAAGCAACTATTCGATAGTATTGTTGTCTAAAGTTATGTTATGTGGTAAGCCAAGTACTGACATTATTATTAAAGAAATTTATTTAAATTTGCGTCATCATAGAGTAGAACAAGACGACTTTTGACGGGAATTTGAAAACGTCATGTGGTGCTCTTGTATTATATTCGATATCGTAGTGTTTTAACGTGTTATATTAGATAATTTTGATGGCATTTTATGTAATGTGATGTGCGGCGATACTAGGATGTAGTGAATATCATATAAAAGTGCTTTACAACGTTTTCATTTTCCATCAAAATTCCCACAAGATACCATTAACAGTGTGGCCATTGCACTGTTAATGGTACAGTTTGACTTAGACAACGACTGACTTGAAAGACTAAAAACGTGAAAATATTTATAACTTGACACTGGCACCAATAGCTCGTATATGTAGCTGATTGCCAATACATAAGAAGAAGAAGAAGATTAGAACAAATTTTAGTCAGGTGAATAACATTAAATTTGTGATACGAACAAAGTGAAACAATTATAATAGCAATACTTGCTGCTGTCAATATTTCTTGAGTTTCGGTGGGAATGTGGAAGTATTATGTCATATTCTTGGATTATTTCATTTATTTATTTTCTTTTTGAAGTAAAACTTCTTTAGGCGCGACTAGGGAGTAACACAGATTTTTTTAAATAGGATCATAATTTATTACTAGATGGCGCTGTAACAAAGTTAATGGATTCTAAGAGAACATGTATTAGAGTCTAAATCGCGCTATAGTAATTTTTGCAAATTTAACTATATATATTAAAATTTATAAAGAACTACTGTACTTGCTTCAATTAGCTGTTTCGAATGAACAATATTAATATAACATTTGTAATAGTCATTGTAAAGCACATGAATAATATATATAATTATAATATAATATTTATTTATTTAAGTTAATATTTAATCATTTCAGTGATATATGTCGTCAACGCCAAAGAAGTTTTACTTCAATCGCGCGTAAAGGTTTACACGCACACATTTTTTTTTCTTTTTGTTAAAATGGGTCAATCCTATGAAGAAATTCGACATATTTTAAAACTTTATTACAAAAAAGATACATGCAACGCAAGCTGTGAACAAATTGTGACGTATATGGACCTAATGTGGTGTCAGAGAGAGTAACACAATGGTTTAAATGTTTTCAATTCGGGAATTTTGATGTCAACGTTGCATCTCGCTCATTTCATTTTCAATTGTATATAATATACAATTAAAAAAATATTCTGGATTCAGTTAGATATATATTTCTATATCCCTATAATGTGAAGTTACATATATGTAAGCATATTTTTAATAGAGCCTTCTAGATGGATCACATTGCAATCGAGCATACAGAGAACTTATGTTTTTCGGACCCTGTTAAATTTACTTCACTAGATTAATATCGCTAAAAATACAACAAATCTAATGACTAATTACGGCCATAATTCTGTGTAGAATTGTAACTCAGGATTCTTGATTATGTTTTTCATAATTTTGTTTAACCGAAACTTTCAAAGCTAATAATTACACTAAAATTTTATAGTAATAGACATTCTGAGTTTCATTAGTATACTGGAACAAACCATTTTTTTTTCATTTTATTGCTTATGGTGGCGAACGTGCAAGCAGCACACCTGATGGTAAGTGTCACAGTCGCCCATGGAGCTTGGCAATACTAAGGTTATAGCTTAGGCCACTGCCTACTAATAAAATCCCCAAACCCACCCAGTTGAACTGCCAGCTTTTTCGCTCACCGAACGAAGCGCAATAGCACATTGCCATTACTCAGACGCCAATCTTCTGCGAAAGTGTGGTACTACCCCGGAACCACCGGCCTGCGGCTGTAGACAGAAAACTGTCAACAGGGTGGTACAAGTACAAGGTACCGCTTACATTCATTCACACATTCCGACCCAATTGTCCAGAAGTCTCGCAGCATTATAATTTTACTCAACTTTCAATGGCTATTGATCTTAACCATTATTAGCTAACTTGGGCTTCAAAGTAAGAACGCAAATGCACGTTACTGCTAGAAAAGTCACCACAAAATTCACTGAAAACAAGCAACAGGGACACAACTACGGTATTTATATTTTTAAGCAATACTATTGAAAATTTTCTGGCAATCGATAGCCCGAAATAGTCGATACTATCGATAGTTTTACGCTAAAACTAATGGTATTAACGATACTATCGATAGTATTGATACTATCGAATGAATCACTATCGATAGTATCGCCGTTATTAATAGTATTGCTCGTGGAGAGCTATCGATACTATCGATAGTATTGATATGTACGATACTATCGATAGTCCTATCGATAGTATGAATACTTTTTGAGGTTAACTATCGATAGTCAAACTATCGATTTTTATGCAACACTGAAATTAATATATGACGTAGACAGTAGACACCGAATGCAGTGCTATATTCTTATCATAGAGAGTCCCAGTGAGCCGTTCCGATTGTGGCGCAACCACCAGATGCTAACGACTGCAACTGTCGCCTGAATTTCTCATTCATGACCTGATCGATCTGTTTTAATCTGATTCGATAACAACTAATTTAATATTAGGCCATGTCATTACGCTTCGGAGAATCTTAACACCGTGATCCAAATAATGACGTCATTTTACTAACGCCATCTATTTATTATGACCCAAAACATTAAATGTTAGAATGGTTGTTACAATATAATATTTCTATCTATCTATGTTTTCAAATGTTAGGTACATTTATATATATATATATATATATATATATATATATATATATATATATATATATATATATATATATATATATATATATATATATATATATATATATATATATATATATATATATATATATATATATATATATATATATTATTTTTGCTTTTTACTTTAAATATAAATTATTTTTATATTATTAATTAAATATTATTATTATTATTAAATACATATGATTAATTAAAAATTTCAGATTAATCTCCTATTGCAAATACAATTTCGCCGTGGCATAAATATGACAATCATGTCACTTTTTTGAATTTTGATTGATATTTTTTTTGTGTTACGAAAACTGTTTCTGGTTCTGATATACTACAAGCCTTACTATATACTTGATGATATTTCACATCAGGCTATCCTTATGTGGTCCTGATCGGGTCCTGATCCGGTATGCCTTACCATACTTGATGATATTACACATCAGGCTATCCTTATTTGGTCCTGACCTGGTCCTGATCCGGTATGCCTTACCATACTTAATGATATTTCACATCAGGCTATTCTTATTTGGTCCTGATCTGGTCCTGATTCGGTATGCCTTACCATACTTAATGATATTTCACATCAGGCTATCCTTATTTGGTCCTGATCTGGTCCTGATCCGGTATGCCTTACCATACTTAATGATATTTCACATCAGGCTATCCTTATTTGGTCCTGATCTGGTCCTGATCCGGTATGCCTTACCATACTTAATGATATTTCACATCGGGCTATCCTTATTTGGTCCTGATCTGGTCCTGATCCGGTATGCCTTACCATACTTGATGTTATTTCACATCAGGCTATCCTGATCAGGACCAGACCTGGTCCTGATCGGGTTTGCCGGATCCGGCATGCCTCATTCTATCCTGATCGGGTCCAGATACATGATCTGGTTGAACCATACTTTTTTTATAGTCGGGCGTAGAAAGAATTCTTTTACGGGATTCGAGCCCACACACTCTGAAGTTAGAAAATCACTGCGCCGTCTGTGTATTAGAGAAGATTGAAAAAGAAAAAAACAAAGAATATTTTTTTTTACTTTCATCAGATTACATTTCACAGACAGTTTGCCACGCTTACTCTCAGTATGATTGATATATAAATATTTTTTAATATGAACAGATAGTCGCAGTACTGGACCCAGCGTCTACAGCCGCTCAACGTCTAGCACCTTTGCTGTTGGTGTTGCGTCGTGTGGTCAATTGCCGCATCAAACTGTTCGTCAACCCGCAGGATAAAAACTCAGATATGCCGCTCAAGAGGTACGTTTAAATAGCAGTAAACCTACACACTCATTAGGAAATAATGATTCCCGTTAATATAACAAATGTCAAAAAATGTGGTAGCAATAATCTAAACGAATATAGTCAGATTAAAATATTTTACAGGATATTTTGTAAAATGAGCAATATTAACGATATGGTTAACAAATGTGTAATTAATATAAAGGTTTTTATTTACGTTAAAGAAAAAAATCCAATGTATAATAATTTATTGCTAAACAAGGTCCCGGATTATTTTATCGGTTGGGCCATTTTCTTTTAGTTTTTTTAAAGACTAGGGAAATAATTCTTCAGCACTTTTTTTTTGGGGATGGGCAATGGTCGGCGCACTCCTCGCACCACTCCGTCCGGGGCGACAGAGGAGCGTAAGCACGCACACCCGTAACCTACCCGTGAACCTCGCCTTCGTCGTTGGACCGGCCACCGGCGCAACGTGAACTTTACGTCAGTGGCCGGCCCGACGGAATACCCCCTGAGGGGTACCCTCTCCTTGAGCGACGTCCCCCTCCCTCGGGGAGGACGTCGGTCTTTCCTCACGCGGTCAGCCTCTCGGCGGGTGACGGACTAATTCTCCGGTCCAGTCACCCGTGGCCTCGGCTAGGGCGGCATCAGGTGCAGGTAATTACGCCTGCGCCGCCCCAGTCGCCGACGGCGGCTCGCGTCGTCGAGGAGACGCTCCTCGCGCACACGTTTGCCGCCTTCTTCCGCGAGACTACTACCTCGCAGAAGGCTGCGATCGCGTCCCAGTTCCTAACGCTGTCGAGCATAATCCTTCAGCACTAAGGAAATAGTTCTTATATTACGGGGGATTTTACAAACATATAATTAACACAGATAAATTACCAGACTCGGAACAATAGTTTTTGGATCGCACACAGTATGGTCCTGCATAGAAATTGAACCCACGGCACTGCCACGGAAGGTCGGTATCTTAACCATTACGCCATCTGTGCAGTCATTGCGCACTGGCAATAAATAAACGGGTAAATAATTATATAGTAATACTATCTGGCATAACGACTAGGTTCATATCGAATATCTTATTTAATGTTTTGTTGCAATATCTCATGAATCAAATGATCCTTATGTGTTACTGCAAAATATAAATAATTGTCATACCAAATTTCGATAAATTCCATTCAGTGGATTTTGTATGGTTCGCGAACATATTAATAGACAAATTAATAGCGAACAAATTAATACAGACATAAATAATGGAACCTATCAGAATGTATTCTGTTAATGAATTTACACCTTACTATTTTTTCTCTAATATTCTCGATTTTGTCGATTTTAATCAGCACTCTTTAATCTCTCCGTGAAATGACAAAGTAGATTATAATGGTCACTATGCCTACTTTTTGGTGTCTATTCACCATGCCAAGCCATCTAAGGTCGAAGTGGTATAATTGCCTATTTTTATTCATAAACCTGTGCTTAATAATGATGTGTATAACGACTGAGAAGAATTACAGTATTGCTAACTCTATGACTAAATTATTATAAAATGGAGGAGAGGAAGGAAATCTATGACTAAAATTTTTCCAATGCCATCATATAGGCAGTTACTTTGTTTGCAATTGTTGGTACTTATAATATTTCTATCGTTTGTCACCAGTTTCTACCGCTACGTCTTAGAACCTGAGCTACAATTCACATCATCAGGGACGTTAACAGGTGGCGCCCTGGCGCGATTCGCTCGGCTGCCACGAGCTCCCCTCCTCTCAATGGAACTGAGAACTCCACCTAACTGGCTTGTGGAATGTGTAAAGTCTGTGTACGACCTCGACAATATACGATTGGCGGATGTGGAGACAGTTGTGCACAGGTACTTTTTTTTTTTAATAGAATTATAAATGGAAATATAGGATACTTAAATGTAATGAAGTACTAACTGTATCGATTGTATTAGATTTCATAATTGCTTGTCCTCTTTGGAACACGCAATTTGACTAACTAGACAATATTTTCTTTATAAAAATCCAATTTGTATGGATTCGATTTAAACATGTTCACTTCACGATCTTTATTATACCTCTTGCATCCAGCGTCTGGTGACGGGTTAAAGATACAATGTGTCGATTGTATTGCCATACCTTAACTCTCCATGCTCCACACCAAGCCTCTCTATTAGAGTGGCCTACAAAGGGCGACATGATCCAAACTGATAATTTCACAATTAAAGTATATTCAGATTGCTATTCAGAGGTAGTTAGGAGTTTTGAGGCTCTATACTTTATGGGAATGTTATTGCATGAAAATGACTACTGTAAAGTTGATGATATCCTTATGGGGTGTTTGAAATATTTACGGTTACGGATTACGGTACTGCCTACAGACCTTTTTCCACATTACTGCCATCTTTTCCTAAATGCAGGGTGTAGTCTTTTAAAAAAGAATTGTATCCATAGCTGAATGGTGGGGTCTTATCCATTAGCATTGCTGTTCTGGGCCCTCAACAAGCTGAATCCGCCACTGAAATTAGAAAAAGAAATTACTATTGTATTGTATAATCATTTGTAACATGATATCCTATATGTTGTCTTTGATTTAAAATGTAACTGCTTGATCAAAAGGCTTAATTTGTAATTTAATCAGATTATTCCAATGTTAGGATTGCATGCACCAGATGGATCTACAACTCAAGGGGTATGGAGACTTTAGATCCAGGCGGCACAGAACCATGTTATGTGGCATTCTGGAGGCTTATGACGAGCAGTAGATCTCATGACTTATGACGAGCAGTAGATTGACAATGGTGATGATTCCAATGGTGTATTCTTGTGCATTGACTTCACTATTGGTATGAATCAAAGGCCAATAAAAGTTAAGGCCCTTGTTACCAGGTCATAAGAACCCAAAAAAAAAAACCTAATAAAAGTCGCCCCTTTCAAATTTATCAACCATCCGTCTGCCTAGTAACCACTGTTGGACATAGGCCTTATGACAAACAGAGATAATGCCATTTAAGTAATAACTGGTGTAGTGATAAGTCTCATCTTTTAATTAAAAGCAATTGCTTTACATGTCAAATTAAAAAAATAAAAAGCTATCAGCTGGCTTCATATATATATTTTTTATTTTAATATCTATGGGTATGTCAACACAGCATATTCTACTACAGATCAAATACAAATTATTATCCATGTGTCTAGTTCATTGTATTATTATTGGAATTTTTAAAGGTAGATCTGAATTTTGGATGAGGTAGGGTTCTTTTAAAAAATCTGTCTGCCGATTTATTGATTCACATAAATGTTTAATTTTGTAGTAATTTAACAAAACTATTTTTAATACCGTGTGGCGACGGGATAGAATACATGTGTCGCCACCCCTTGCTTGCCCGTGGGAGTCGTAAAAATCGACTAAGGGTTCACCAGGAGAGCGGGCAGCAACTCTCTCCTGGGAAACGTATTACACCACACTGCGATCGCCAACCCGCCTGCCAAGCGTGGCGATTACGGCTTTAACCCCTTATGAGCAATACAAATAGAGAAACGGCCCCCAGTCACGGCAGCTCCGCTATTCTACAGGCTCATCGTGGTAGCGGGCCTGGTAGCGATGGAGTAGGGGGTGCGAAGAATCTCCGGCAGCGATCCGGCTACCAATCAAAACGACCTTTGGCCCTGGTAACACACAACATTCGGACACTCAGGACCGATGAGAAGGTCATCGAGCTGGAAGAGGAATTGAGCAAAATCCGCTGGGACATTGTAGGATTATCAGAAGTGCGAAGAGAGGGCGAGGGCACGATAATCCTACGTTCTGGAAACTTGCTCTTCTACCGGGAGGGAGATCACCCGTCCCAAGGTGGTATAGGGTTTATCGTTCGCAGGTCTCTCGTAGGCAACGTGGAGAGGATCGAGAGTGTGTCGGCAAGGGTAGCATACCTTATACTCAGAATTACCAAACGGTATTCGTTGAAGGTCATACAGGTATACGCACCGACCTCGGCATACTCCGACGACGAGGTGGAGGTCTTTTACGAGGATATCTCGAAAGCCATACACGCGTCCAAAACCCACTTCACGGTGGTTATGGGAGACTTTAACGCGAAACTAGGCAAAGGGAGTGATGATGAGTTGAGAGTGGGGAAACATGGATATGGACAGAGAAACCAGAGGGGCCAGAAACTGGCTGAATTTCTGGAGAAGGAAAGCCTCTTTATGATGAATTCCTTCTTCAGAAAGCAGCCACAAAGGAAATGGACCTGGATTAGCCCCGATGGTTCAACAAAAAACGAGGTAGACTTCATCTTGTCGGACAAACGACATATATTTAATGATGTCTCAGTGATCAGCCGGATTAAAACTGGGAGCGATCACCGAATAGTACGAGGCACATTAAATATCCACACAAAAGTCGAACGGTCACGCTTGATGAAGTCTACCCTCCGACCTACACCTGTCCAATACCAGAACCTCGAAAACTTTCAACTCGAACTACACAATCGCTTCGAATGTCTAGACGAATGCGAATCTCCGAACGATATAAACAACAGGTTCGTGGAAACTGTCCACGCGGTTGGGTCGAAATTTTTCAAGGCTCACTGCGCTAATAGACCTAAAAAACTTTCTGACCAGACTCTCAAGCTCATGGAGCGGAGAAAAGAAATGACAGTACAGTCTTCAGCCGATTGGTCCGAACACAGGCAGCTAAATAGGCAGATCTCCAGGTCTGTGCGTCGCGATATTCGCCAATTTAATACGCTCCGTATTAAAGAAGCGATAGAGCGGAATCGTGGCTCAAAAGTGTTCGCACAAGATCTGTCTATCGGGCAAAGCCAAATGACTAAGCTGAAGACCGATGACGGCACTGTCATTTCATCCCAAAGTGAGATCTTGGAAGAGGTCGAAAGGTTCTATAGACAGTTATATAAAACATCCCGAAATCCTGTTGTCGGCTTGGTCCAAGATCCCAGATCCAAGCTAACTCGGCACTATACCGAAGAAATCCCGGACATTAGCTTGTGCGAGATCAGAATGGCTCTCGAACAACTAAGAAACGGTAAGGCACCGGGAGATGACGGAATTACGGCAGAGCTCCTGAAGGCAGGCGGCAAGCCGGTCTTAAAAGCCCTTCAGAAGCTATTTAATTCCGTTATCCTCGGGGGCGACGTTCCAGAGTCGTGGACCAGGAGTGTGGTGGTGCTGTTCTTCAAGAAGGGCGACAAAGCTCTTCTAAAGAACTACAGACCCATCTCACTCTTGAGCCACGTCTACAAGTTGTTATCGAGAGTCATTACCAATCGACTCACGTGCAAGCTTGATGACTTCCAGCCGCCCGAACAAGCTGGCTTCCGAAAAGGCTATAGCACCATAGACCATATCCTCACGCTTCGGCAGATTATCCAGAAGACCGAGGAGTACAATCGGCCTCTGTGTATAGCGTTTGTGGACTATGAGAAAGCCTTTGATTCAGTCGAAACTTGGGCGGTGCTGCAGTCCCTTCAGCGGTGCCAAATCGACCATCGTTATATCGTAGTGCTGAAGTGTTTGTATAGGAACGCCACAATGTCAGTCCGTATTCGGGATAAGAGTACGAAACCGATCCAGCTGCAGAAAGGCGTGAGACAGGGAGACGTCATCTCTCCGAAACTGTTCACCACTGCACTGGAAGATGCCTTCAAGCTTTTAGACTGGACCGGACTCGGCATCAACATCAATGGCGAATACATCACTCACCTTCGATTCGCAGACGATATTGTCGTCATGGCAGAATCCATGAAGGACCTGGGCACCATGTTCAACGATCTCAGCAGGGTATCCCAACTAGTGGGTTTACGAATGAACATGGACAAGACGAAAGTCATGTCAAATGCCCATGTCATTCCTGTACCGGTCCTAGTTGGCAATGCGATTCTCGAAATTGTCGATCATTATGTCTACCTTGGACAAACAGTCCAGTTAGGTAGATCCAATTTCGAGAAAGAGGTCAGCCGACGAATCCAACTCGGTTGGGCAGCGTTCGGGAAACTTAAGAAGATCTTCTCATCCAACATACCTCAGTGTTTGAAAACACAGGTCTATGACCAGCGTGTGTTACCAGTGATGACTTACGGCATGGAAACGTGGTCCCTAAATATAGGCCTCATAACCAGGCTCACAGTCGCTCAGCGTGCTATGGAGCGGGCTATGCTCGGGATTTCTCTGCGAGATCGAATCCGAAATACGGAAATCCGCAGACGAACGGGTGTAACCGACATAGCACGAAGAATTAGCACGCTGAAGTGGCAATGGGCAGGCCACATCGCTCGAAGAACCGACAACCGCTGGGGAAGAAAGGTTCTAGAGTGGCGACCACGTACCGGACGACGCAGTGTGGGACGCCCCTCCACTAGGTGGACAGACGACCTAGTGAAGGTTGCTGGGCGTCGTTGGATACAGGCGGCACAGGACCGCACTCTGTGACGTAAAATGAGGGAGGCCTACGTTCAGCAGTGGACGGCAATAGGCTGAAATGATGATGATGAATGATGATGACCTTAACTCTCTCGTTAGAATCGTTAAATACGGTTGAGGAATTAGCAGTCAAACAGGCAACAGCGCACTGGGAAATTTAAAAGCGTGGTGATTCTAGTTTTTCTCTCCCTCGAAGAAGATTATGTACAAAAGTGAACATCTATAGTCTGATGGATGCCTAACTCAAAAGAAAGTAATCAAATACCAATACTAAATTGATTATTATTAATCACCATCATCGACATTCTGCCTTTATTCCAGTTATTTGTTATTGACGCAATATGTACGCTTCTTTCATCGTACATATTGTAAATAGATTTGGTAAATTTTATGTCCTGACTCCTGTCTGACGTGAACACTCCTTGGGAATGTAATTATTGATCAAATGGCATCAGGTAGAGGTGGCCCAGGTCCAACCCCTACCTTCGCCATAAGTGTCGTAAGAGCAAGGCATATATTATACACGTAAAATCTACTAACGAAAGTTCATATAAATAAGAAATTTGAAATAAAACCCTATACCAACCCATCTGACCAGCATAGTATAGTAGGTCATTGTACCTCCTAATAATAGGAGGTCCAATCCATAAGGAGGAGGAGGAATCCATAAGGATGAGGTTCGCTCCCTGTGGGATGTAAGATGATATGATGATGAATTAGCTCTTCATATAACTTTAAATAGCTCTAATAATGTTGACCTCTTATAAGGATATTGTATATACAATTAAATTTACAAATAATGGTAGGAGTTAATTTCTAATATTTATGAATTTTTTACAGTGAATTCGAACTAGAATACTTGCTACTTGAAGGACACGCCTGGGATACCACTCTCGGCACTCCACCGCGTGGTCTCCAACTTGTGCTGGGCACTAGAGACAAGCCAGAGCGTATGGACACTATAGTCATGGCTAACCTTGGCTACTTCCAACTGAAGGCGAATCCTGGAGCATGGATACTGAGACTCAGGCCCGGGCGGTCTGATGATATCTACGAGATTGTTGGGTAATGTATATCTAATCTTATCTTTAAATAGGAAGTGAAACTTCTTTATTTTTAAATCTATTTAAAGGAACAAATTCACCTTTAGGATTTTAAACTTTTCATAATTTCATTTTTATTTTTTAGTGTTTGTTATTGTTTTATCAGGAAAACGCAACGGCTTTTTCGTTTAAAATTTTATATTATGTTTTTGTTATTATAGTGACCGTTATTTATAGTCACGTTCTGCAGGGCTTGTATCAGTTACGTAACTCCAATTGAGCCATCCCTTTTAGTATTACCCACCCACTATTATTTTTATTCGGAAGCAACAGTTTAGAACGCTGTACTGCAATATTCTGAGGGGCGATGACGTCGCTGTCCGATGAAAATGCCTGAGGACATAGAACATCGACATTGTTTTATATTCTTGTTGTACTGCTCTACCGTGTCCACTACGAAAGTTATAATTTCTCCTCTTAGTGTTTATATTATTGGTTGTAAATAATATGTTATATTTTTCCAACAGACACGAGAATACAGACACGCCAGCGGACAGTGAAGATATTCAAGTGTTGATGAGTTCATTCCGTAGTCATGTGATTAAGTTGCGCGTCAGTAAGAAACCAGACAAACTAAACCTCGACCTTCTCGTAGAGAACGACGATAAGAACTCTGGCGGTATATGGAATTCCATAGCCAGGTAAAATAAATACTCCTGATCGCATTATTTAATAAAATGTATGTATACATAGATAAAAATTTAAAAAAAAAACTGTTTTGGTGACAAATGAAATAAATGTAGGATTCCTTTTTACAAGTACGAGTTTGTATTTGAAAATAATTTGAAAAAGTAACTGTTTTTAGTACTTTTCTTGCAATTTTTTTCTATATTTTATCACCTTTTCAAGTACCAGTTCAAGTAAGGTTTTCCTTGAACCTCTACGAATATTTTAAAAACAAAATTAGGCTAATCTGTTCAGCCATTCTCAAATTTTAGTACAACAAACCTCAATTTATTTTTCCTCCTAATTATCTTACCCCGAAGCAATTAGCGCAAGCGCGTAAAATCCTTACTTATAGATTTTTATAATATAAAGATAAGCATTAAAAATATAAAGTTGCATATGCTAATTGTAACGTTTCTTAACAGCTCGTTCGGTGGTGGGGAGGAACAAGAGGCACAAGACGAAACTATAAACGTATTTTCAGTGGCCTCTGGACATCTGTACGAGAGATTCTTACGTATCATGATGATGTCAGTCCTTAAACACACCAAATCACCTGTAAAATTCTGGTTCCTGAAGAACTATCTCAGTCCTTCACTTAAAGTAAGCATAAGATTTATTTCAACTCGTAAGTCCTACTACTAGACTTCAAACCTTCTCCACAATAGGAATAATATTGACCTACTTTACCATGCTGGTGGGGCAAGTATAGGGTTTTATTTTGAGCTTTTCTTCTCTTGTATAAATGTTATATGTATATTATCCCTTATTCATCTTTTACGACACCCATGTACGAGATGGTGAATTGTATTTTCATTTTGTCACCACACGGTTGGGTTTTATCTGTCCCGTGTGATGATGGGCTAAGAATACAGTTGTTATCATTCCTTGTAGTAGTAGTAGAAGAATAGTACTATACTACAAGGTATATAGAGTTTTATACTATTGGAAATATTAGATTTTATAGTCTGGGAATTCTATTCCTCAGTCAAATACAACATGCTTTATTTTTATTGCATTAGTTTCAAAAAGTGACGAATTTGTAAACGCAGTGTAGTTATATGCCACTTCAAGCTAACCTTGCCGTGATAAAGAGACCATTTAATATAAAATAAATTGTTATACAGGACATCTTACCATACATGGCGCAAGAGTACGGCTTCGAATACGAGTTGGTGCAGTACCAGTGGCCAAGATGGCTGCAGCGTCAGCGGGATCGACAGCGCACCATCTGGGGTTACAAAATTCTATTCCTCGATGTACTCTTCCCACTGCACGTTAAGAAGATTATCTTCGTTGATGCGGACCAGGTATTAACAATTTAAATTTTTATTATATAGGTACTTAACATCTTTGAATACGGATAGAAATAAAGAAATCTTATTTTGTAAATTTTTGTTTAAACAAAACTATGTCCTCTAACAGATTGTTCGCGCTGATTTGAAAGAGCTAGTAGATTTGGATCTCGGTGGTGCACCATACGGCTATACACCATTCTGTGATAGCAGGAAAGAAATGGAAGGCTTCAGGTTTGTTATGATTTTTTTTTTATTTAAATATTTTTGTTACAAAAATTGTTAATCATAGTTGGACAGAAAACTGTTCATATAGAAATATTGCATGCATCCCGATGGACCTGCCATTTGCGGCCAGACCATAATTTGGCTGCAAAAAAGATGCTATTGCTAATAAATAATATTATCACAAATCTAGAAGCGAGAGTTGGGTATGCAGAAAAGAGTATGATAGTAAAATTAATGCGGTCGAAATGCGATCTCTGCGGAAAATCTGTGGAGTTAGGCTGACCGACCGCATTCGTAACGACGACGTAAGAGAGCGAGTAGGTATGAAAGAGAGTATTGGTGTAAAGATGCGAAAGGGCATGCTCCGATGGTTCGGACATGTGGAAAGAATGCCGAACGAACGTCTGGTTAAGAAGATATACAATGCGAAAGTGGAAGGATGTAGGTACCGAGGGAGACCGAGACTAACCTACCTAGACCAGATCGGTCATGTACTGAAGGAAGGTGGAGTCAAGAGTCTCCGAAACCGGCGAGCGTGTATGAAGAGAATTATGAATGTTGAGGAAGCGAGTGAAGTATGCAGAGATAGAGTTCTCTGGCACTCTGTTCTCTCTGCCTACCCTGCAAGGGATATGGCGTGATGATATGTTTGTTTGTTTGTTTGTTTATCACAAATCTATTTCCATAGTTTCGTAGATAGTGAGACAATTTAGTTCTTTACAATGATGGTTTGGATTATTCAGGTTCTGGAAGCAAGGATACTGGCGCAACCACTTGCAAGGTCGCAACTATCACATCAGCGCTCTGTACGTGGTGGATCTGAAGCGTTTCCGTCGCATCGCCGCCGGCGACCGACTTCGTGGCCAATACCAGGCGCTCAGTCAGGATCCTAACAGTTTATCTAATTTAGGTATGTTCTGTCATTATGATCGTGACCATGAACGCTGTAAATCAAATACAAATACACAGATGGCACAATGGTTACAATAAAGACCTTCCGTGCCAGTGCAGTGAGTTCGATTCCTACGCAGGACAATAATTTGTGCGATTCACAAGTTTTAAGTCTGGGTGTAATTTGTCTGTATTAATTATATGTTTGTAAAGTGCTTAAAGGATTATTTCCTTAGTGCAGAGTGGTGTCATTAAAAAAAAATCCGTGAAAATAATTTTATTTCAAATAATGAGTTCGTCGAGGAAGACAATTAATATGGCTCATCATAATTCTTTTTATTTGTTCATTTGTATTTTTTTTATATATACATATTGATATAATGAAAGTAATAGATAGTACAAGTATAATTATTTTTTAGAATTAATTTGATGATGCCTTGGTGTTTAATAGTTTGTTATATGGTTTCAGATCAAGATTTACCGAACAATATGATACACCAAGTGGCGATAAAATCGTTACCTCAAGAGTGGCTGTGGTGTGAGACATGGTGTGATGACGACTCCAAGACGTACGCCAAAACTATTGACTTGGTTAGTATGTTAGCTTCCATCAGCACTCAATGTAACTTTAGCATCGGTGACTAACTTCTTTTTTTTTTTGAAGTAAAAAATCTTTAGCAATGTCTATAGAGTAACTAAATGCTTCGGAACGGTAACGCATTACGACTGAAGTGTTTAGTAACAACAGCTAAGTGTATACTGTTGTGAGACGCTCGTATCGATTTATTAAAATATGTTTCAATTTATCACTTTGGATGAGTGGATTGATAGGTGATGCACATGTAGATGAATTGGATCGATTGGTTTTTCATTGGACTGACTGAGGGAATTTTTCATTTATCCTCTGTTTTTGAAACTATTACATGAAAGCACTTCAGTATTCTCAAATATCCTTATATCATTATTTTTCATGTTGCGAAATTCTAACGGCAATCGCTTCGTGGAAAATTAGTTAGGCTTCAAGCCTCAACGTCAACAATACTATTAAGAGTAATAAAGGCTTCGAGAATATTTCGTTTATTGTTGTGTATTATTTGACAGTGTAATAACCCGATGACGAAAGAGGCGAAGCTGTCTGCTGCGATGCGCATCGTGCCTGAATGGCGGGAGTACGACGAGGAGATCAAGGCGTTACAGGCGCGTGTTAGACGCGGACTGTACCAAGCCTCTGATCATGAACAGGTAAACTATAATTTGTATTTTCTCTATCCAATTTCATAGTATGTATTTGGAATTACCCAGATTACATATTTTTAGTTTGTTCAATCATTTCGAAAGAGAACCAGAGACCCATACATCTCTACTTTCCTTCGTCTCTTTCCAGTGCCTCACACCTTTTCCTATTGTGTTAGAGATTTGATCGTGCTTTTAACCTGCCAATTAAAAAAAATATACCAGTAAAGAATAAATGAAAAAAAAATTTATATAATATATTTGTTGTTACAGGAGATTGTGAGCCCAGATCACGAAGAGGACACACCAGATAGCTTATCAAGTGAGTTTCTGTAAATATTTACTTGTAGACTAGTTTGATGTATGGACTAGAAGTCTTAGTCTCAGTCAAATTATATGTAACTAGCAAACTCAAACCCTTGGTTTGTTTATAGAAGTCGATAATATTGCGCCGCCACCTGGTGGCGAGTTACATTGATGGAACCTTCTCTCTTGGGCTCGGACCTCCTCCGTAATGGGAGGGAAATTAACCTACTATAACGCGCTGGTCAGACGTGTTGGTATAGGGCTTTGTTTTGAGTTTTACTTCTCTTGTATGTAGATGCTATATGCATTTTATATCCCTTAGTTGTCTCGTACGATCACCCACGGGTAAGATATGGGGTGGTGAATAGTATTCTTACTCCGTCACCACACTGATAACGGACTTTTATAGATGCAGATAGCTAATATAGTAATTTATGGTTAACAGAAAACAAATAGATTTGACTTGTACCCAAAAATCCTTTAACCAAATTTGTTTTCTATTATTTTATACATTTTAATGTCAATTTAATTGTGTTTATTTTTTTTTTCAGAACACGACGAGCACACGGAGTTATGATGAATTACAGTGATGATATTATTACTTTATTCCAATATTTGTTAAATGAATGCGTTATGAATGAAAGAAGGTGTGAACTGTTGATTGCGGCTGAATAGATTAATCCATAATTACCTAAATAATTAATCAAAGCACATAAATACAAATACATACACACATTATTTTGCAATAGTATTTAGTAAATCTTTGTAAATACAATAATACAGTGATTACTTACGCTATTTTTCTATGACTTATAAATTAAGTAAAACTAGTGAGGTGATATTGTTATTTAATTTAGAAATTAAAGTTCAATATCAATTGATATTGAAGTTATTCACTATGCCATAATTCAAATAATAAACATCTTAATACAAATTTGTTTGTTATAAACTTTTTGCTATATAGTAGTGCCTACCTATTCAATTATTATATCTATGCAGACTTAAACTTATTGCGAAAAAAAGAAAAGAATGTACATATACAGGGTGGAAGTGGACCGCTCCCGAAAACAAAGACCGGGGATTCTACTAGTCCTACTTGTGATGATAGGCTAGAAAAAAAATCGATTCGAATGAAAAAATATTTTTTTTTTTCACTACGCGAGGTCATTCATCTGTGGAACATATGATCGTAAGTTTTGAATAGATTGCGTCTTTTCTCATCTGAGTAAAGTTACGTATTTTTTATGGAATTATCGTTACATGGCTGTTCTAATACTAAAACTGTTCTAATACGATGGAGTGTGAAAAAAACTTAAAATTCGTTGTTAAAAAAAATATATTTTCATCTGAACCGATTTTTTTTCTAGCCTATCATTACAAGTAGGACTACTAGGGTCACCTGTCTTTGTTTTCGGGAGCGGTCCACTACCACCCTGTATATGTACGTATTGCAAATTCTGGCTTTAAAAGACTAGACAGAATTTACCACTTACGATCAGGTGTGCTTACTTGTTTGCCACTAAGGGCAAAAATGTAGTGCCGCAACTTTCTTATAAGTGGTTAGATGTGATTTTTAGTTAATAAGCGAATCGAATTAATTTTGTAAATGATATTTTCTATACAAGACTTATCTTTTTATTTTGCAAGTTCGCTAGATATTTTTTTTTTAATTCGGACGCCAATTTCCTTTGACTTGATTGTATGTAAAATTTGAACAAATAAGGAAAGCAGTTTTGGTATTTTCTTACAGAGGGAAAAGGAATTTTCCTTCCCATTTTCATACTTGCAACTGAATAACGTTAACATACAAAATACACGACTCTCGAAGCTTTTTAACAAAACAATAGGGACCCCTTTTTACTTACAAGAGTTGCGTTACTTGGAAAATAATAGTAATAGTTCTATTAGCTAGTACCGATTCTCAAAGTTGCTGCCTAATATTAGCTCTTCAAAGATAATTAACAATATATTAGCTTCGTTAATGAAAGTTATCAAATTATTTGTAAATGTATCCAATTAAGGATGGGATATTTGTAACCTTTCACTAGTCTGTCTATGCTCGAAATGAGTATTCCCATTTGAAAAATAAATGAAATTAATTAATTCAGCGTATTTATAGTTACAATATTTTCAATCTAAATAAACATACATTAGGTAGGAATCAATAATGAAAATTAAATTATTGAGACCCACTTTGGATGTTGTTTTGGGTTTATTTCCTTAAATATCCCTTCTCTGCCGTCGAATAACATTGGAGTAACAATAATGCATTATTTATATCAGAAAAAATATTTTTGATATATTATTGAGGTTTATCATATTAGAAATTTTCTACCGTTCTCAATATTAACATATTGAGAACGGTAGAAAATTTCATTCATAAGGTAAACTACACTGTGTAGATACTAACTGCTGTTCCTTATTTGTAATTGACGAGTTAATCTGTGGATCTCGTGATACGTTAGTGATTATTAAGTTGGTTAATGTGTAGGTACATACATATGTACAATTTATTTGTATATTACAATATTGCTCACTATACCAAATTGCTAAAATACAAAAGTACTTGTAAATAAATAATTTACGTCACTATATTATGATTTTTATTTTATACTATACCCTGGAAATCTTGATAAAGAACTTTCCTCTTATTTTTTCGTATTGGCAATCGGCTACTTTAAGTGCTATTTTTGCCAGTGTCGAGTAATAATTTTCTTTACGTCTTTAATATCTTCATGTTAGTCTTTGTCCGTCAGTAAGTCAAATGGTCGCTATCAAGAGTGCTATGGCCACACTGTTATGGTATGGTAAAATTTTGGGAATTTTGATGAAAAACAAAATCGTTGTAAAGCACTTTTATATCATATTCACCATATCCCAGCAGTTCCTTCACATCACATTACATAAAATGCTATCGAAATTATCTAACACGATTAAAACACTAAGATATCGAATATAATACAAAAGCACTACATGACGTTTTAGATTCCCGCCAAAAGTCCATATAGAACTTTATTTAAGCTTTGGAGAAAATTACTGGGAGAAGTAGTTCTTTTTTTAAATAAGTCCCCGCATTAAGAAATAACTTTTTGGGTCGCGTGGGAGTTTGCAAACGTGGAATTAACGGATACAAATTACATCAATATGCAATATAACGGATACAAACATATGCACAGATACACATACACGAGTATACACCCACACACGCACGCTCATACTCATAGGTACATATAAAAATGCGGAAACATGTACATGATTACATATGCATACATGCACGAATATACTCAAGAACGCACTATATAATTTAAATACACACTATATAATTAATTGGGAAAGGACTGGCCTCGTCGACACAGGGTTTCCTAGTGTGGAGTCCAGAGCTAAACCTAATCTAGCAAATAGGTATAATTGTATAAGTTTGATTGAATTAATTTGATGTTCCTATTTAAATAAATAAATAAATATTCAGAACACGGGGATTGAACCCACGTTATTATATGACAAGTCGGTACATAGAGCACACCGTCTGTGGAGTAAGCGCTCCTGCACACGATGCCGCCACCGCGCCGTCGCCGTGCCGACACCGCGCTTTTATACTGTAGATACGGGCTGCGTAAAGCCCGCTGCCGCGCCGCCCCTGCGTCGCTCTCGCGCCCCCGTCCGTCCTGTCTTTTCGGAGATCTTCGTAAAGTGTATGAAATTCACCATATTCTTCCCTTACTGACAGCATAGGATGCACCCACAGCTTTCTAGCGGACTTACGACGTTAATTTTGCCATTTTCTATACATATAGTAAGCAAGCACCAACTTCTTTTCTTTAAATTAGACATGTTTTTGCGAGTGTGTTACATGTGGTCTTCGTACACACACTTCCACAAGTATAGTGGACCGGTATTATGCTTTGACGGCGCGGGAGCGGCGCGGTGGCGGGCTTTACGCGGCTTTTTTTTTTTTTTTGTGTGTCTTAGTTGTTAGCCTCAGATGGCTATGACAACTTTACCCGGACTGTGGGTGAGCGCTGAGGGCTCTCAACCCGTAAAAGTTAAACGACCGTTCCCGAGGGCACCCCCTGTAGGGTACGGACCTCGGCTCGGGGGGTCGCTGGCAAAGTGGGTTCTCCCACGTTTATGATTTGAACGCGACACGACTTCCGACCTCGACGGCGAGGGCGGAATCGTGGATAATTCTTTGTCAGGGCCGCGCGGGCTGTGTATGCCTCCGTTTGGGCGAGCGTAATAAGGTCGTCGGGTTCGTCGAGTATTAATCGCGGTTGACGGATCGCGGATATTTTAGATGGGGTATAACTAGACGCCCTAACCACTATGGGATTAGGGTGAGTGACGGCAGAGTCGAAGTAGCGGCGAGAGCACTGCTTCATGTACTGCCGGATGGTCGGCAGGCCGAGATCTATGTGAAGATCCACATTGCGCATATACCACGGTGCTCCCGTCGCACGGCGCATGAACCTATTCTGTAATGTTTGCAAACGGTATAACCGGAAGGGTTTCGCTTGTGTAAACACAACGCTAGCGTACGTCATGATGGGACGTACGCAAGCGGTGTATAATCTAACTTTACTACTAAGTGATAGCTTGACTTTGGCATGCAGCAAGCTGTGAAGGCGTCCTAACACTAAAGCTGCGCGCGCGCGGACTCCCTTTATGTGAGGACCGAAGGACAGGCGATTGTCAAGGGTGACGCCGAGATATTTAACCTGTTTAGTCCATGGGATGGACTGGTCGGACATTGTTATTGGAGGGAAGGAAGCCATTGGATCTAGGCGATCCGTCCACCGGTGGAACATGATCGCTTGGCTTTTTGTGGGGTTGATAGTAATTCTCCACTTCCTAGACCATCTATCTAGGGCGGTAGCCGCTCGTTGGAGATTACTGATCACTGTCTCTATAGAACGACCTGCATAGAAGATGGCTGTGTCGTCGGCGAATAGTGCAGTTTGCACATTCTTGAGCTGTGGGATATCGCTGGTGTACAGCGTGAACAAGATTGGCGAGAGCACCGATCCCTGGGGGACGCCGGCTTTTAATGAATGCGGTGCGGAGAGAGTACCTTCTACCCTGTAGCGGAAGCTACGATCGGTTAGAAAGTCCCTAACTATTATAACTAAGTAACGGGGTATACCTAACTTGATTAACTTGAATATAAGGCCATTATGCCAGACTTTGTCAAACGCTTTTTCTACATCGAATAGTAGCATACCCGTGAAATAGCTATGTTGTAGCTTTACACTGGCATACTCGACTATTCGATGTACTTGCTGTACGCAAGAGTGTTGCGTGCGAAAGCCGAATTGAATCGGCGGGATAAGGGCGTTAGCCTCTGCGTATGTTCTTAGGCGGCTAAGAATTACGCGTTCGTATATTTTTGCAAAACTGTTAAGTAAGCTAATAGGGCGGTACGAGGAAGGTTCGGTATGCTTCTTGCCGGGTTTGTGGATACCAATTACCACGGCTTGTTTCCATTGAGATGGAAAGATACAGTTAGTTATTGCGGCGTTAATTATAGATGTTAATATAATGAGTAATGAGAGGGGCTTTACGCGGCGCGTATCTCCAGTGTAAAGGTGCGGCGGTGGCACGGTGACGGCGCCGTGGCGGCATCGTGTGCAGGAGCGCTTAGTTCTTTAGGACAAAATGTTTTTCTTTCAAATTAATCTTAATGTTATAGACTTTTGAATAATATGAAGACTAAAGAGCAATATATCATACTATTTAGATTGTTTGCATTTCCCTTCATATAGTAGGTTATAAGTTGTTAAATAGAAGCTATCAAATCATACATTTCACTGATTAAAATCCTAACTAAGCTCATTATATATTTAGAGGTATATTTTTTTTAAAGACCACCACACTACACTATGGACATAATCCTTCCATTGCGGTCATTTTACAAACATATAATTAACACAGACAAATTACACCCAAACACAGTACTACAATTTGTGGATCGCGCAAAGTATTGTCCTGCGTGGAAACCGAACCCACGGCATTAGCACGGTAGGTCTGTATCTTAACCACTACGCCTGTCTGAGCACTCAATAAAAATTATATTAGTAGTAATATTTGTTAGGGTAATTGTACTATTTGTTTCATCGGATCTTCGCTACAGGCCATTTTAATCAGCCCGTTTCAGTCTACCACAGGATAGTAAACAAAATAATAGTCAGTCTAGTAGACATCTGTTCTCCACAGCTAGAACCTAAAAACGACAAGGATGAATCAATTAAAACACCGTTTACGTTTCTAAGTACTGCTTTTATTTACATTAATTTTATTTATTAAAGATTTAAAATAACTTTAGATAAATATCAAAATGCACATTGGTACTATTGACAGAGAAAAAGTATCTATATCTACGTTATAGTCGACTATGAGTAATTTCAAAAATATGTACAACAATATACGATAAGTATAACCAGTAGTAAAAATGAGCACTAATTTATAAATAATAAATAAATGTCTGAATATATTTTGGGTATTATATGGTAACATTTTGTGAAGACGCTACCCAAAACTTATTTTTTTGGGTTACCCACCTATTATATTTATTATCAAAATGAACTTCATAACAAATTTTCACATTATTACAAAATGTTCACAATTCATAAAGCTGTATCTACAGCGTTTTGATAATACTACGTTAGTTATAAATATGAAATTTTATTGTCGAAAATTATATATTACTCTCTAAATATTAAAATTATACGATATGTCGTAAAATAACAGTCTTAAATAAACAGAACACCGTAGCATAATTATCTACTTATTTTTGTCAAATAAAAGTACATTTTCCAAGGAAGCAGACTTAATCATAATAAAATGCATTTTTTTTTAAATCAAGCAACGGAATTTTTGTTTTATTAATCTTAATGAATCCAAGTGTAACATTTTAAAGATAAGTATAACTTACTTTATGTTGCATATCAGGATATTTTCTAAAGAAAAGTCTTCTTAATATTATTTTGGCCATTCCATATAATATGGGGCTTTTTAAATATCTACATTCTAAGTACGTATTATGCTTTTGGAATATATTTTAATACTATAGATTCTACTTTAACGTTATTTCTACTTTATAGTGAAAATATTTTACAATCCTTACATGACTGCATAATGACTAGTCATCATATAAAATTAATCTTTGGTGAAAAATGAGGTTTTGTCTTAGAATAATAACGCATAGAAAATTTAATACTTTAGGTGATTACAAACGTGAAGCAAAAAACACTTATGTTTTATAGTTATTTATTTGGACAAGGGGTGTTAGCCTCAGATGGCTGTTCTTCTTTTTTTTTTGTATTGGCAATCAGCTAATTGCCGCCGCCGTTAACGAGCCGTTATTGCCAGTATCGAATTACAATTTTCTTCAGGTATTTAGTCTCTTCATAGTAGTCACTGTCCGTCAGTAAGTCAAACCGGCACTTTCAGTGCAGTGCACAATAGTGCTACGGCCACCCTGTTAAATGATATCTTCTGGGCATTTTGGTGGAAAACCAACGTTATCGTTTCGTAAAACACTTTTATATTATATTCACTACACCTTAGTTGTTTCTTTGTATCACACTACATAAAATGCCATCAAAATTATTAAATATATCATGTTAAAACACTAATAATATTGAATATAATACATGACCATCATTAAATCATGACACTTTCATATTCCCGCCAAAAGTGCAGATGGCTGTTACACCCTTACACGAAGTAGTGGCACATGAGTAAATAAACGTACAGAGACAAACATTCAAACAACCGCGCCACGGTAGGTACATCACTACAAGTATGATGCGCGTGTGTGCGTGAGCACTGGCTGCTCGTCACGTACGGAACGAAACCTGTTTAGGCTGGTTCGGCCAGTGCTCAAACAAAGGGTTCACTCACCGCTCGCTGTGCATCGCGTCCTGCGTGTTTGTTTAAATTTGAAATTTAAATTAATTAGAAAGACTGTAAATATGGTTTATTGTACTGTGTGCATGAACAACAATCGAAAAAATAAAAACATATCTTTTTTTGAAAATGACATTGTATGTTAATAGATCTGAACAACCTATAAATATGGGGAAAGACTCTTTTTACAGCCATTACAAAGACTTTAACGAAAGCAGTATACAATTGGGTTTTTTAATAATACCTCCTGACAACTTCATCGCATTTGTTGAATTGCTTGAGAAGAAATTTCGAGAATATTTCGATCTAGAAATAATTATTGTTAATATTGGTAGTGATATACTAAAATGTATACAAGATTGTAAATTTGATATGTCATGCAAATGCTTTCCCATTGATTATTTAAAAAAACTTTATATTAGATTTAGAATTTATCATTTGATTAAGAGATATAACAAATTATTAAAAATCAAAAATTACAAAAAAAGCTATTTAGAGTAAGCAATTTGTAAAAAAATATCCGTACATAAAAAAGCTGACAAACGTTTTGTGTATTTATTTTCATCCTCATGTGCCAACCCTATCAGAATAGGTAACAATTTTGTTCGCTCCTTAAGCTGATATCAGACGGTTCACTCGAGTGATTGTTCACTCGAGTGATGGTTCATTTTTCTTTCATTTTATGTTCACACGGCTAAGAGGGAATGATTTAAAAATGAACATTCACTATTTATTTCTTTCAATGTATCATCGAATGAAGTCGTGCTTCTTGGAATTACTTTAATTTATGATCATTTAATCAATTTTTACTGATATTTTTTTTAGTGGTTGGACCACGCTGTTGACAGTTTTATGTCTAAAGCCGTGGGCCGGTTCATCCGGGGTATTACCACACTCTCGCAGAAAATCGTCGCTTGAGCAGTGGCATTATGCTGCTGTGCTTCGTTCCGTGAGCGAGAGAGCCGGAAGCCCATCTTTCTGGGTGGGTTTGGGATTATTGGCAGGCAGCGGCCTAGTAATACCTCTAGTGTGGTAAAGATCCATGGACGGCAGTAACACTTAACAACAGGTGTGCTGCTTACTCGTTTGCCACCAGAGCACTAAAAAAAATCAAATAGTTGACAAAAATGAAGTAAAGAAAACGTCGACGGTGATGGGTGCTACCATGGATTGAAAGAAAAAAATATTAGCAGCATCAAATATATTGTTGAGAGAATTAGCAGTTGAAGATCCTGATTCATATTGTAATAATCTTTTTAAAGTTCTCCAAAAAATGTAATGTATTTTGAACGATCGAGTGGATCGATCTAAATACATTACATTTTGTCAACACACACACATACACACACATTTGCTGCGTGCGACCAGTGCAAAACAGCGCAGAAAATTATCAACACGGGACGTCCTTCGGCTACAGAACTTGAAACAAAATGACCGGACCCGAATGAAAGTTCTCTCAGTGTTCAGACTGTTCATTTATCGTTCACTCGGAGTGCGAGTGAAAGATGCCGAATGCCAATATCCAACACTGTTGGATCGTTTCACTAATGAATTCATTCGGCACTAATGTTTCATTTTGTGTTCAGATGCGTCACTTCGAGTGAAAGATGCAAAATGAAAGACAAAAATGAACAAAAAATGAACCGTCTGATATCAGCTTTAGAAGCTTGGTCTCTGTACGTTTATTTACTCATGTGCTAGTGGTAAGTGCAGGCTCTCAACCCAAACCATTTATACGGCACGGACCTGCGTAAGCAGCCATTTATTACTCCAATTCAGCTGCTTCAAATTTTGCGCGTGGATTTGGTTTCTGTGCATTATTATTCTAAACGTTTTCTAGACACTTAAACTATAGAAAATGGGTATTTTTTAAATGCGATTTTGATATAATTTTATTATGACTTGTGATCAAGGTATTGATTTCGTATTTATTATTAAGTTTTTTTGATATTAAACTACTTTAAAACAGCGTTACCTCAATTAGATATCTTAATTAAAAAGTGTCCGTAGGCAAAGTATCTTAAGTAAAAGTAGCCATATGCAACCTCCTTAGCAAAATTTTAATTTAAATAGAGACGGAATTACTGATATCAGTTAAAGCAACATTCAGCAATTAGTAAGAACTTTATAGAACATGGAGGATTAAAATAAACCATTCCTAACAGCAATTGTTAGAATTTCATTGAAATGTTCTGATATAAAACTTGGATACTTCTAGCCAACGAGTTTGCAAGATGCATTGTGCTTAAAAATGTTACGAATTTAGACAAATTTTAAAATATAATATAATGCGACAATTTTCATTAAGTGTATGAATGATTACGGACCGTAAATAATTTGGCGGTATTCTTCAGTTAGAGATTGACTTAATGCGATCAGATTAGTTCAATTGCAATAATGTTCTTCAGTAGTGAGGCGGCAGAGCTGACAGTCGACGCGGCAACACCAATGGTATCTACAATGGCAACGCTCTAGACGACTGGAGCGAATAGCCCGCCGTCCGCGACCGCAGCACAAGCGCCCGCAACCTCCGGCTGCATTACCTAAACTCGCGTTGCACCTTCTAAACAAAAAAAAAATATTGATTATTATTTTTTTTATTGCCTTTGACGACCGATATACTCATCAGCCCAGCTGAATTTCAGACGCTAACTATTATTATAGGAAAATCATTGGAGAGAACATAACGAGGACATAGAAAAGCACGCCAAACGAAGCGTCGTAGAAAATTGCTACTACTCAGGCTGGCTGTCAATAGAAATCTGTCAGTGGCGTGCGTACGGCGTCTATAATCAAATATATAACAATTTGTTAATAGACGATACCATGGTCTCTCCAAATAGAACCTCATCCCGACAATTGAGGCACAGTGTAATTTGAATCCACTTTGTACGTTTGTGAAGAGTTCTTCTTTTTTTATAGTCAATCAACTACTAATGCACACGAGCCCATTGTTGAAAGGGTCGAGTAACAATTTTCTACACAAATTAATCAGATTCTTCAACAATTAGTTATTGTCCGTCAGTAAGTCCAACAGTTACCTTCAATGGTGATATGGCCGCATTGTTAATAGTATCTTCTCGGTGGAAAACATTGTAAAGCACTTTTATTTTATATTCAATACACCACAGCAGTTTCTCTGCTTTACATTAGGTATATAAAACGCCATCAAAATTATTTAATATAACACGTTAAAACACCAAGATATTGATTTTAATACAAGCTCACCAAATGACGCTTTCGCTTTCCAGCCAAAAGTAGCTCTGTGAAAAGTATGAACCTACAATGGAAAATTTCACTACGAAAAATTTCTTGAAAGCCAATTTCAAAAATCTGAAAAAATTATCTAGTTTGCAATTCTAATGAATTAATACGTAAATTTATGTTTATCGAATGTCATACCTGCCGTGTGTGCCTCGCGATCCAGCAGCAGGATCAGGTTCGCAGTAGTCGGGGCTAGGCGTAACGTAACGTAGACGAGGTCGGGCGCGTACAGCTCGACGACGGGGATGTAATGGCGAGGCGCGTGCTGGTTCTGAGGCTAGTGCAGCTGCCACACGCGAGAGGGGTGCGAGCGCGCGCCAACACGTTCGTACGGAACACGAGCCGGAGACACCATGACACGTGCACTTGGTACGCATACCCGTTGATACTGCCTACAAATCACACATCATCAGTCCATTGAGTTGTAGAGAACAACTCTATACTACAACGGCCACACAAAATTTAAACATAATGCTATACTTGGAAAGCTATTATTATATATATTTCTCTTATGCTAGGACCGCACCTGCGTGTATCGTCCCGAAGTAATGGGTGGCGAAGCTTCGTACGTTTTGTACACTAGAAAGTTATCGCGATAAGACTGTGGTCACATTAGCGACTCCGGTATTTTACACAAAGTATCGTGCAATAATTAAAGATGGCCGAAATCATTTTCATGCGTTTAACTATGGATGACAAATTGCTTTACTATTACAGCTATATTATGCTAATAATTATATAATGATTTTTTTTGGATCCCTTCATGGATTCCGCTTCATAATGGTGTAAAATTTCTAACACCATTTCATCACTCCACTCCATATTTATTGATTAACTGGAGATCCTCGAACGCGTCTAAACACATTGAAAATTTCCGCCGAAATGAAAAACGCTAGTGTGACCACAGAGCGCGATATATTAGCGCGCTAAAACCCTTTGACTTATCGCTAACCAAGCGATAACACACACGAAGCCCGAATGTTCGCGACGTAGGCGATAATGACCGGTCACATCTGCGTGTATCGTCTCATTGTACGAAAGCTTCGTGACGATACACGCAGGTGCGGTCCTAGCATTAGAAAATAACGTTTCGAGGCTGTAGAATGTGAATATTAACACGTCATCAACGATCGTTGATTTTCATCATTAGTGAGCGGCGGAGTTCAGATTAATTTGTCAAATCATCTGCGGAACATTCCGTAATCTATTTAAATATTATTGTTCAGTAACATAACGTTGAAATTATAAGTATACGTTTTATTCGATAGATGAAATCAGATGGGGGGCATAGTCCGGAGCGTGCTGGGGGGCATAGTCCGGAGCGTGCTCGTTCGCGTCCCCTGCCAGTCTAATTAGACTGCTAATCCGGCTCGATATGCGTACCGCAATGCGGGTTAGGGCGTCCCCCGGAGGCGACGCGTACCGACCCGCCCCCGTCGGTAGGAACATCGGCAGCGGCGATGGGGGCCGCCACGCATCACGCCTTGCCCAGTCAGGCGAGTCGAGGAGAGCAGAGTGCCGGGTGGGCACGTGGAATGTAAGAGGTTGTGTGGAAGGTAAGTTGCACGAGCTGATATCCGTCATGGCGGATAAACAGCTAGACGTACTCTGTGTAACAGAGACCAAGCGAAGGGGCAGCGACGCCTGCGATCTTTCTGATGGCGGGATGGCTCTGTGGTCTGGTGTACCACAGAACGATCGAGCCAGCATGGGGGTAGGAGTGCTGTTGTCCTCTCGCTTGGCCTCAGGTGTGAAGGATTACGGAATGTATGATCCCAGACTTCTTTGGGTCCGTATAAAACTAGGTGTCACCAAGGTATTCATGGTTGTAGCATATGCTCCCGTAGGATCCTCGGTGGCATCAGACCTAGAGAAGTTTTGGGACAATGTTAGGGAAGTTCTGGATATGGCAGAAACCAGTGAACGCGTGATTGTATGCGGAGATTTGAACGGATGGGTGGGGAGACCAAGCGTCCCGACTATGAGGACGTACTTGGTCCATTTGGTGATAAGAGAGTGAACGACGCAGGTAGGCTCATAGCGGATGTATGCATGGAGAGAAACCTTATTGTGTCAAACACATTTTTCCAACATAAGGACATCCATATGTATACATGAAGAAGGAATGAACAGAAAAGTATAATAGATTTAATTTTGGTAGATAGTCGCCTCCGAAGCAAAATATTGGACGCAAGAGCCTACAGGTGCCCCACAGTCGATACGGACCACTATCTCGTTATTGCGAGATTTAGTGGTCAGTTCAGAAAGTGGAGGCACTGGCGAGAGCGTGTCCACTTCGGAGGGCTTGAAAGAATAAAAGTTGAAAGGTTGCAAGAAGAGTGTGTAAGAAAAAAGTATGCAGAGGGTGTCCGAGAACGGCTGACGATGGCAAGGCTGCCGCAATCGGACATTGAAGAATGCTGGAGAGTATTGAAAGAGAGTATGGTAGATACAGCGAAAGAAGTATGTGGAAGTTCAAAGAAGCATAGAAAAACAAATGGTGATGCATGGTGGGATGCGGAAGTGGCAGCTTCCGTAGAGCAAAAGAAGAAAGCGTGGCTGGACTATGTCTCTTCCTTGAATCTGAATGACAGTATGACTGCACAGAAGAAAGAAATATATCGGCAATGTAAGAATGACACCAAGGCCTTAGTGAAAGAGAAACGTGATAGAGCAAGTATGAGTGCAGAAGATAGGCTGACTAAAAACTTCGAGGGTAACACCAAACTCTTTTGGAGGGAGGTGAAGAAGTCTCGGGGTGGTTGGTCAGCCTTCAGAATGAATAAAATAAGGTCTAAAGGTGGAGACATTCTTACACAAACACAAGACGTGTTAAGCCGATGGAGTGAATATTTTGGCGATATGTATGCGGATACTACGGTTGGCGCCGGTGTTGCATGTGGTTTAGTAGGTCAACACGCCCTCCGATGGCATCAGTATGGATGAAGTTGAATGGGCGATAAGAAGTTTGAAAAATGGTAAGGCAGCGGGCATTGATATGGTGTCTGCCGAGATGATCAAGCTTGGTGGCTCCTGTGTCTGGGAGGCGTTCCTGTTGCTCCTCAATTTATGTTGGAGCTCGGGAATGGTTCCCGGGGACTGGAATAGCGCAGTCATCGTGCCTTTGTTTAAAAACAAGGGTTCACGTTATGACTGCGCAAATTACAGAGCCATAGGCTTGACCAGTTTGGCAGCAAAAGTGTATGGTAAAATTATTGAAAGGAGAATGAGGATGGTGTCCGAGGGTTTACTGTGTGCGACACAAGGAGGTTTCAGGAGTGGAAGGGGATGCATGGATCAAGTGTTCTCTCTGCGCAACATTGTGGAGAAGCATCTGGCTCTAGGTCAGAGGGTTTTCTGCAGTTTTGTGGATCTGGAGAGAGCATTTGACACGGTTGTACGAAAGCAAATTTGGGACATTTTACCGGAGTATGGTATTAACGGTAAACTGCTACAGGCTGTACAGTCCAGTTACATGGGCTGTAGAGCCTGTGTGCGGCTGGATGATGGAATGTCGCCTTGGTTTGACGTCAATATCGGCGTTAAGCAGGGGTGCGTTCTGTCAGCCAGGCTGTTTATCATATATCTGGATAAATGTCTCCAAAGGTTGAACGATATGAATGTGGGAGTCCAGATGGGCGACTCAGTGGTCACTGCTCTGCTTTATGCAGATGATGCAGTCCTGCTGGCACAGTCAGCGACTGACCTGCAGACCCTAGTCGACACAATGACAGAAGATTGTAAGAAAAGGAGTCTACGCGTGAATGTGAGCAAAACCAAAATAATGGTCTTTGAAAGAGATGAAACCAGAACAGATGTAAGAGTAAGAATAGGTAATGATGTACTAGAGCAAGTGGATGAATTTGTATATCTTGGATGTGGATTTAGCCGAGATGGAAGGTACACCACTGATATAGAGCGAAGAGTGAATGCGGGAAATAGAGTGAACGGAGCGTTGGGGCAACTTCTCGGCAGCCATCACCTCAGCCAGAAGGCACGTGTAGCAATACATAACGCAGTGCTTGTCCCAACATTACTGTATGGAAGCGAGAGTTGGGTATGCAGAAAAGAGTATGAAAGTAAAATTAATGCGGTCGAAATGCGATCTCTGCGGAAAATCCGTGGAGTTAGGCTGACCGACCGCATTCGTAACGACGACGTAAGAGAGCGAGTAGGTATGAAAGAGAGTATTGGTGTAAAGATGCGAAAGGGAATGCTCCGATGGTTCGGTCATGTGGAAAGAATGCCGAACGAACGTCTGGTTAAGAAGATATACAATGCGAAAGTGGAAGGATGTAGGTACCGAGGGAGACCGAGACTAACCTACCTAGACCAGATCGGTCATGTACTGAAGGAAGGTGGAGTCAAGAGTCTCCGAAACCGGCGAGCGTGTATGAAGAGAATTATGAATGTTGAGGAAGCGAGTGAAGTATGCAGAGATAGAGTTCTCTGGCACTCTGTTCTCTCTGCCTACTCTGCAAGGGATATGGCGTGATGATATGTATGTATGTATAATGTATGTATGAAATCAGATTGCACAGTTGACTATTATTTTTTGACAGATCACTCTGAAGTTCATTCATGTTATCACAAATGCAATTTCAGCAATGTGGTATGATAGGTCTCTCACCTATCATACCACATTGCTCAGAGGAGTACCTATATATATTTTATTTCATATCTTGCTTCTCTTGCACAGAAGTTATATGTATATTATATCCCTTAGTCGTCTTTTACAATCACCCACGAGCAAGATAAGGTGGTGAATTCTTACTCTGTCAGGACGTGGATAGTACATACAATACACACAAAATGCATAATTAAATGTATTGAATGAACTAAATTAAATGTAATATGAATGTTATAATGTAAGACCTATGTGAAATAAATGACGCAGTAAAGTATGAACTGTGAGAAAGTAATGATGTAATACATATATGACGTAACATAAGCGATGTTATACAAATAATAGATAAGTAGCAAAATAAAGATAAGTAATCCCTACTCAGGGATCTGAATAACTAATTTCCCTGTAGATAATAAGTTTAGACAGTAAATCTCTGATTATGTTAGAGGCGTTCGCGGGTCGGGTCAAGCACCCGGACATTCAAAAAAAAAAAAAATACACACAACTTCATTACTTTCACAATAAAGATCAGCTTCCTGATTTGCTATAATCAAACCTAAGAATTTTTTTTATGGATATCTGCTCTATGAAATCTATTGTGGCTTGACGCGATTTCTATCGCCGAATATATACATTTATCAAATACGACATACTGGTTTAACGTTTAGATAGCGCATCAAGCCACGTTGGGAGCATTATAGCTCATAGCGAATACGGGCCTTGCTCCAAGACTTTGTTTAAGCTTTATACATATACGCAATTTTCTAACCTTACGTCCAAACCGTCCGTTCATCAAATTAGCAGAGGCGATGAGAGGCCTCAGTCGTTCGAGTCGCGTTTGTAAATCAACTTGTGGGTCAAATCTTGGGTCGTCAGCCGCCATACGGTATTCTATATTGCGATATCTGGAGCCACGGTCTTCATAATCATATCTACAAAAAAACATATATGGTTTAAAGTAATCATCATTATCCTGCTCTTATACCACTTACTTGGGATCGACGCAATATATACGAGAAGTATTGCAATAGTTTTATAACCGCCTGCGTACCTAATGTCAACCCTCCTTGGAAATATAATTGTTGACTAAACGCCATCCAATGGAATTGGCACCGGTCGATATAAAGCTCTTAGTCATTTTGTACGACATCCAGGAGCTATGTAAGTGTAGTAATTTTCACTATTAAGCTATCTCTAAGATATCATCATCATCATCATCTCAGCTCATACACGTCCCACTGCTGGGCTCAAGCCTCCTTCAAAAGAGGAGGGAAATTTGCCTACCACACCAGTTCAGCTGTTCAGCGGTTGCTATATAACATACTTACGCATATTCATCACCAATTTCAAACTTTCCGTTAAGATGTTTAATTTCAATAAAAACTCATTTCAGTTCAACAATTTGTTTAATACACTAGTTATAGCTACATATTTCTAGGTTGAAACGCGATGTTAAGGGAATGCCGGTTGTTTCTTGGTTATAGAAGTATATAAAAGGGCTGGGTGGAGCCGTATGGTCTAATGCCTACCCTAGGTTAGGGGGTCGTGCGAGGGTAAACCGCCGGGCAGGCCACCGAAGACAAAGATCGGGTACCGGTGGCCCGCTCGCACGGCGAAGAGAGGTGTTTGCAGGGTGGGTCTATGGGGTTGCGCGCCACCTCTTCTGTCGCCCCGGACCGATTTGGCGGAGCGCGACCACGTCCATAGCCCACCGCAAAAAAAAAGGTTATTGGGTCGTCGATACAAAATTCTAGACTAGACAATTAATAAACTTACCACAAAAATCATTGTCATCAAATAATTATCTATAGCCGAGAAATCTACATACAAACTTTATTTCTATAACATACTATTAAATGTCTCATGTTTTGAAATTACCTCGTAGATTAAATTTAATTTATATTTCATAACATAATGTTTCATATTTTGACATTACCTCGTATATCAAATATCAAATTATAAAACGAAATCTGCTGATATATCATATAGTCCAAGAGCCAGTAACAGATATGTATGACCAAGTTCCTCTCAAGTGATAATTAGTAAAATGCATCAGAAAATGGAACCATAAAGTCTCGTGAACGTCAGCTAAGGCTCGGTGGAGGGGATGAGCAGTAGAAAAAAAAAACATTCACTCATTTCCTCTCGGCTAAAAATTTATCAAATTATAGCTAACCCAATATCTCAACAAAAAAAAAATCAGCTGGCTATAACATAGTGTATTGTACGTCAGCTGATGTCTCGATCATGGAAAAAAAATCTTCACTTTCAGTGATATCCTCTTAAATAAAAATTTACCTGATGATAGCTTATATGTAACTATTGATAAATATATACGTCAGCTGGCTGTATCTCGGTGGAAAAATCGTCAGCTGATAATTTGAAGGTCGTTACGTAGAAGTTAGCCAGAAGCATTTACTGACTGCTGCATTTACTGACTTCTTATTGTAATTTTTCATAATTTTTTTATAATAAATATTTTTTATCAAGTAACTAGTTAATTTATAATAAGCAAATATATTATTTAAATATTGGAATAGAACTAAAATTATTTGAATATACACGTATAAGTTTAAAAAATATTGATACGGAATATTTGTTTCACCTCAACACTCATATTGGAGTGCTATGCCGAATAATTAAAGAGATGTCATTTCCTCCCACATGAAAATTTGTGAGCTGATTTTAAATATGTTTCTGTGATAAATAAAAAAAATCAGCTAGCAGTAAGTTGAGGGAAACTTAGTCAGCTGATGCATTTAAATAGTCAGTAAATGCTTCTGGCTAACTTCTACGTTACCTTCAAATTATCAGCTGACGATTTTTCCACCGAGATACAGCCAGCTGACGTATATATTTATCAATAGTTACATATAAGCTATCATCAGGTAAATTTATATTTGAGAGGATATCACTGAAAGTGAAGATATTTTTTTTTTCATGATCGAGACATCAGCTGACGTACAATATACTATGTTATAGCCAGCTGATTTTTTTTTGTTGAGATATTGGGTTAGCTATAATTTGATAAATTTTTAGCCGAGAGGAAATGAGTGAATGTATTTTTTTTTCTTCGAGCGTGGGAGGTTACAACTGCTCATCCTCCCCCCACCGTGCTGCAGCTGACGGTCATAAGGCTTCATGATACTATTGTCTGATGCGTATCACCAATTATCTCTCGAGAAGAAATAACCAAATTTTCACCTGGCTCTCGGACCAATAGTTCGAATGCTCTGCGCAATAGCGTAGAATGTAATATTAATAAAATAATCTTATATATGTCAAGGCTTAACACTGCCGGGCGGGTCACCGAAGACAAAGACCGGGTTCCGGTGGCCCGCTCGCTCGGCGTAGAGACGTACATGTAGGGCGGATCTATGGGCGCGCCGTTTCTTCTGTCGCCCCGGACAGATTAGCGGGACGTGACCACTCCATAGCCCGCCGCCAGAAAAAAAAAGAAAGATATGTCAAAGCTTGTGGTACAATTTAATCTACATATTTACCTCGCTCTAGTTCTGAATCGTTTTCTTGTCGGCCTGCCTCGTCGCGGCGATCGTGGTAACCGTTTGCGTCCGCGGCGCCCTTTTCTCCTCATTTTAGGAGCTTCAGTAGCATTAGCTGGTGCTGGTTGATCATCAACTAATATAACCACAGGTGGCATAGTGGTGGGTTCTAATGTTGTAGTGGTCGTCGGTAAATCAGTGGTAGTAGTTTCTGCTTCTATGAAATTATCCACTCGGCCATCTCTAACGTCTATCTCGTGTCCATCCAAAAATTGTTTTGCAAACCTTAAGATGAAAATGATGGATTATTTTTAATAATTCTAACACTTAAAAATTAATTTCTTTTTCACAATATAAATCTATACATATAAATAAAATTGTAGTATCTGTTTGTAATTCCAAATGAACAGCTTTTGAAATAAAACTACTTTTACGGATTCTATCGCGTTTGTATTTGATTTTTAATTTCCCGACGTTTTGAACACTTTATAGTGATCATGGTCCTCCGTGACCGTGATCACAGAATCCGTAAAAGTAGTTTTATTTCAAATGTGTAACACTCGCGTAAACATCAGAAATTATTATGTTAACAGCGTTTCATTAAATGCATATGAAAGTACGGTACTAACATATTAAATTTTTAAAATTTTCTCTGTCTGTTTGTTCCGGGTAATCTCTGAAACGGCTTGACCGATTTTAACGAGACTTTCACTAACAGGTAGCTGATGTCATAAGGAGTAACTTAAGGTTATTTTAGAAAAAAGAAAACAAATAGAATTCAGCAAAAACAAAATTAAAACCATTGAAAGACACTGGGTGCTACTGAAGCATGGGGAAGAACCTTTTTATGAACAAATAATGCAGGCGAAGCCACGGTTGAAAGTTAATAAAACATAAAAATTGGATTACAATAACTGTAATTGATTGTTTGTAGGTATTTGTGTAGTTGATATGTAGGTATTATATTATGACCAACCTCTCAGCCCATTGGAAGTTGTCTCCACAACCGCCCCACTTAAACCTTGTATGTGGTTCAGCTGGACTAACTTGCGCTTGTCTTGGTGGACGAGGTGGAGCGCGAGGCGGTGCAGCACAAGAGCATGCTGGCAATGATCCCGCCGAGCATGCCCGAGCCACAGACCATGTCAGTGCAGCAGCTGACATTGCGTATACATAAGCTTGCTCTCGAGTACCTGTAATCAGTAAGGTTAATAGAAAATTTATCCGTGTGGTGACGGAGTAATAAAAAAGTATTTAGTCTATGTTCCCACTAGTATGAGAATAGACGACTGATGTACGTAATCTAACGACGAAACGTTGGTATAGTAAAAACAAAATTAAAACTAGAGATGAAACGGATATCCGGTAACTATCCAGTATCCGGACTATCCGGCGGCCTTAATACTATCCGGCCGAATACCGGATAACTAACTACTATTCGGTCGGATAGGCATCCCGCTGAATTTAAAAATACCTGGATAAAAAAAAAAAAATTAAGTAATTATTTGCTTTATTTAGTTAGTCTTAGTATCACTTAAGAAATATAATTAGTTTTATAATGACTTCTAATGTTTACGCGAGTATTACACATTTGAAATAAAACTACTTTTACGGATTCTATCGCGTTTGTATTTGATTTATAATAGATTTGACCCACAATAATAGTTAAATTTTAATTTAATTAATTTTAGTAAGATAAAGTAGGCCGCCACTCAAAAATTCAATAATAAAATTAGTATCATGCCTCCTGAGTTTTCTCGCCGGATCTTTCTCAGTGTGGCCGTGTTCCGATCCGGTAGTAGCTGAATACTTTTTGTTAGTTTTGTAAAAATTGTAAAATTGCCACAATAATAATTATCATAAATTAAATACCGTAATAATAACAAGTCATAAACAACATAAATTTTATATATAGAATCACTCTCTTTTTGTACTGGCAATGAATTTGTATTAATTTTGTATAAAAATGTGGGTCAACATTTAATATCTTATAGGGTAGATATAAATAAATTTCTGTAATAACAATGACATATTGGACGTAAGACACCTCAGTCCTCCCGTGACCATGATCATAGATTATAATATTGTACTGGATAACCATGATCACGTGCTGTAAAGTGTTCGAAACGTCGGGCAATTATAAATCAAATACAAACGCAATAGAATCCGTAAAAGTTCTAGTTGTAAATTTTTAATCACACAATAGTAAATGAATGTAATAGAAAGAAAATGAATTAATTAGTACTCATACTGCACTAAGGGCGAAATTATGGTGATTAAATACTAATTTCTCTGTATTGAGAGGTAGCAAGCGGTTTCGCTTCTCTTTATAAATAAGGCTAGCTTCAGAAAAAAGTCTTTCGCTGTACACACTGCTGCAAAGTGCAGTTAGATAAATTTTGGCAAACTTTGTTAAATTTGGGTATTGTTTGGCATTAGCTGCCCATCAAGAATAAGGGTCACGATTGCGATCAATTCGCATTGACTTGAGATAAAAATCCAGCTCACAAGTTATCGCGTTTCTTTCTTCACGTTGAACCTGATCAGTATTGTTTTCATTTGCTACTTCATCAAAGCAATGTCAAAACGTGTCATGAGCTTTGCGAGATACAGCTGACTCTGTCTCCTCTCCTCTACTCTTTTTAGCCAGTGTTGAAGATGAACTGCTACTTGACTCTTCACAAGACATTTTCAAATATTCTAATAAGATCTTCGGGCGTGCTCTTGCAGCATCAATCACCCCCAAATAGTTCGTTTTTAATCTCGGGTCTTGAAGTTCCGGCCGGATTTTCGGCTATTGGGCTACGTAACCACGTAGCCCAATAGCAGGAATGGATAGCAGCCAACCGGCTGCTATCCATTTCATCTCTAATTAAAACGCCACAAAATCCGTAAAAATTGATTTATTTCATTTATTTATTATATTTAATAGAGCCGGCAGCCCAACTGGGTTTGGTATTAGTAGGCAGCGGTCTAGCTATACCCTTGGTTTTGCAAAGCTCTATGGGCGGCAGTGACATTTACCATCAGGTATGCTGTCTGCTCGTTTGCCACCATAAGCAATAAAAAAATGGATTATACTACTTATATTATTTAAATAATTATTGTATAATTAATTCTTCCACCAGAAGTCTTTAACCAGACATATTAATTGCACGATAGCGTAACGGTTAAGACTCACCTACTGTGCCAAGTGTCACGGGTTCTATTCCCACGTAGGACAATACTTTGTGTGATCCACAGGTCTGAGTCTGAGTGTAATTTGTTTATGTTAATTATATATTTGTAAAGACCCCGCAATACACAGACTTTGTTTTAAAAAAAAATTACACAGGGGCACCCAATGAAGTCATTTTGAAGAAATTTTAATTATAATATTTAAATAACAATAGTTTTAATATTTTATTAAAGGGGGTTCCAACCCTATGATAGGCGTGTAACAGTTCTCACGTTTCGTATCTGTCTGTATTAAATTGCAATTTTATAATTATTATTTGTTTAGGGAGAAGAAAAAAAATCGCGGGCAAATTTGTTTGCTTAAAATTTTACGAGAAAAAACTAGCCTTAAGATTTGTGAAATCCGCGCTTTGAAAAGCATCTTAGGCAATAAGCATCTCGCTTTTTAGGCTAGCGCGTGGTTCTACTGAGGATTAGTCTGCCACAATTATGAAGTTAACAGGCACCAGGGTGACGTCTTGGCGCTCCATTCCCGTAAGGTTGATGCGATAGTTACCCGAAAGTGCAACCCGTCTGCCGGGCCACCGAAGTCAAGTAATCGCTTCCGGTGGCGTGTTTAATTGGCGGAGAGGGGCTTCCGATTACCCTTCCATCCCTTCCAACAGTGTGGACGACTTGTAGCTACACCCAAATAAAGACGCTACTTTTTAATGTAATATATATTAATTAATATATAAAAAAAAGAAAAATAACTACACAGATAGTTAATGATGGAGTAGGTGCTGATGTTGGTAAGGTCCCCCGCAATACAAGAATTACTTCCTTAGTCCAATGTTGTCAAGAAAAATTGCCGAGAGTAACTTTTTTCATTATTTTTATGCTTATACACTAATCAGCCTCTAATAGGGCTATAACCATTGAGACGGTACCCGAAAGGGTAACCACCCGGACGAGCCATCAATGAAAAACACAGGGTTCCTAAGCTGTGGCCCGTACGCACGACGCGCGACGTAGCAAGGTACGTGTATTAACAGATTATGGGTCACGCGCGCTGCATAGTCCCGGACGGGTCGCGCAGAGTATGACTTTACCATAACCTGTCCCCAAAAAAAAAAGCGTATTTGCTGACCACAAGCAATCAGATACGTTGCTCGACGGTAGTATTGGCGTTTCGTACCTAAATTTGCTTTAGTACCGAGTAAATACTTACAAACATGCAAGCCTTAATTATGTATAGATAATCGAAAAAAGTTGCTGGCAATTTTGTTTTACTCTGCTTACCATCAACTTAACTTTAAAATAAAGGCGTGATTTTACAACGAAAACAGCCCTCTAAATGTATTATATTGTACTAGAGAAACGTTTTAATTACAAATGATATGATCAGCGATAATGCCCGCACGTCCTTAGCTAAGTTAGACAATGGTATCTGACGACGGGCTTATCACACAGCACATCGGCAGTGCAGAGCGCGCGTCAGTGCACAGCTCACGGTTACGTTGGTTATCGCTGAATGGCGTCCCCTCCCCGAAGCGAGAGCCACCCAGCTCCCTGCACGCTTGATTCATGCGTGTAATTAAATCTTTTGTCCGTACCGCTGTACGACCCTAAACCCTCGCCGCTGATCGTATTGTAAGACGAGTATTCGATGGCCTTTCTAATTTAACAGACCAAAGATAACTTTCATCGTTTTCTAAAGAAAAGCTTCGCCTCATCAATAAGGATTCTTGTGATTGATTTATGTTTTCATTTAGTCCCGTTCAATTTGAAAACTGCCCCTTGGCGATTACTTGCGAATGTTGAATTTTGTAAGTTTATATTTTTCGTGTGTTCCGAGTAAGAATAAAATTCATTTATTTCTTGTACGTGGGAGTGGTAAAAGACGAGTAAGGGATTATAATATGCAGGTAACATGTATGCAAGACTAGGATAATATAAACGAATCCGTTTTATCAGCATGGTGTAATAGCAATCTCTCTCTCGTGCTGTGGAGGAGGCACGAGCCCAGCTGTAAGACGTATGTGAGCTGAGATATCGATGATATTATATTTCCATCATCTGATAATGGCTTAAGAATACTTTCCCATGTGTGTCCTAACAATTCACCCTTGGATCTACAGGAGAATAGACGGCAGATTTTTTGGGAAACTTTGACACCAACTGCGATCCCCACCTGTCTGCGAGTCGATTATAGCATTAATCAATTGTTAAATAATTCATTGATAGGATTACTGATTTATTTGTATTTACAAAATGGACGATTGGGAGTACCATAACTATTGTGAACTTATTAAAAGAAAAATAAATGGTTTGGAAAATCCAACAGTGGACGCCTCATATTTTTTTTATTATTTATCATTTACTATCAGTCAATGTGAAAGAAAATAAAAACTTGAAATTTCGCGCCATTTTCGACGTAGCGCAAATTGGGTGTATGGGCTTTGTTCCCTCTACCTGTCCGAATGGACAAACAGAACCAAAAAAAAATATTGTGCAAAACATAGCTTGCAAGCATTGTAAACAAGACTAAGCAGTTTAGTTTTTTATTAATTGCAATTAAACGACAAATATCACAATCAATTACCCTGCGGTTTTTGCACAAGGCACCAAAATATTGGTCCTTTATATACGCGTGTTTTCAGCATACTATTCATCAAAGTATTCAGATACTTCTTTTCGATAACAATTAACAGAAAAAAAACATGAGTGAATTCGTTTGTGTTCGACGCGATCTTTGTGATCAAATAATAAGAGGGAAGAGTACTTCAGACCTGAGACAATATTTGTTGAACAACTTTCAACTGTCGGAAACTGACGTTATCACTGTAATAGAAAGTATTCAAAAAAATTTAACATTAAGTTGCAACCAGAAATGGACGAAAGCTCAAAAAAAGCCAGACAGGCTCGAGAGTCTATACTCAAATTGGTTAAACGGTGAATTTAAAGTACCATTGAATTCTTGCAGTACCTCAACCTCTGAAATATCTGGCTTGAATACTTCTGGTGATCGTGGTAGACCAACAAAACCATACGACGAGTGTTCGGAAAACACAAAAAAACGAAAAAATATGGAACTGCTCCAGGAGTATGGAATGGGACATGTCCGTAACGCTTATGTGCAAGGTTTACGATCTATGGGTGAAAATGACGAAGCGTCAATTGTGTCTATTATCAGAAACAAGGAAAAAGACGAAAAGAAAGCAATCCTACAAACCATAAACAGTCCAGATAGTGCACTTTCTTTTACAAAAGAAGAGGCATTGAGCATGTGTATTGAAACGGATCTAACGAAAGCCCAATATGGGTACCTAAGAAAAAGGCTCGTTGATAAAAATTTAAGTTCTGTTTTACCTTCGTATCAAATACTAAGTGAAGCAAAAAAGGCTTGCTATCCGCCTGCATCTAGCATAACGGTGACAAATATAAGCGCAAAAATTAATCTGCAAGATCTCTTAGACCATACAGTCTGCCGTATTATAAAGATAAAGTCAGGTTCGACAAACTACAATCGTCTCAAGCTGTTCACTAAATGGGGGTGTGATGGATCTTCCGGGCAAAGTGAGTATAAACAAATTCTACCGGAAGAAAACGAACAAATATCGGATGCTAATTTGTTTATAGTGTCCCTTGTACCACTGCGACTAGTAGACGAAGAAACGTCTACAGTTATATGGCAGAATCCTGCTTGCTCATCTGTTAGATATTGCAGACCAATTTCATTAGAATTTGCAAAAGAAACACCCGAAAAAACTACAGCGGTTGTCAGTGAAATTGAAGCCAAAATTAATCAATTGATTTCAACTCTTGTGTCTATAGACGACAAAGTCATCGAGGTTAAACATGAACTGTTTATGACAATGATTGATGGGAAAGTTGCTCAAGTGTTAACGAACACATCATCCAGTGCTACCTGCACTGTTTGTGGAGCAACTCCCAGACAAATGAACGATCTTTTAAAAGTTACATCAAGAGTTGAAAATGAAGATGCATTTAAATACGGATTGTCGACACTACATGCATGGATAAGATTTATGGAGACGATCCTCCATATTTCTTATAATTTGGGTTTTGAGAAGTGGTCAGCAACAACTCCAGAAAACAAGCAACTTAAAGAAGACAAGAAAAAATATGTCCAAAAACGTTTCCGAGAAGTGCTTGGTTTGCACATTGATAAACTACGTCAAGATTCCGGTAATAGCAATGACGGAAATACAGCAAGGCGATTTTTCCAAAATTACGAATGCTCTGCAGGGATAACTGGAATTGATGGAGAATTAATTAAGAGATTTTATGTAATTCTTCAAACCATGTCATCGGGATTCCCTATAAACGCAGAAAAATTTGGTCAGTATACATTGATAACCGCGCAATTATACGTAAGCAAATATAACTGGTATTACATGCCATCTTCGGTCCATAAAGTACTTATACATGGTGCTAAAATAATAGAGCATTATGCAGTTCTGCCTATAGGACAATTATCCGAAGATACTCAGGAAGCCAGGAATAAAGATTACAAAAAATATAGGTTACATCACGCTAGGAAGTGTTCCAGATCAGCAACAAACGAGGACGTACTGCATATTTTGTTATATACATCTGATCCTTATATATCTAGTTTAAATAAACCCAGTTTTGTAATATCCAAAGAATTGTTTGACGAAGCTAAAGAATTATTGGAAATAGAAGGTTATGAATAGGATCGCAATTTTTTTTATGGTGTCATTTTTTAGCATGTTTGTTTGATAATAATAATAATAATTAAGTCTTAAACTTATTTTAAGTAAAAGTGTTACTTTTATTGTCATTTTATTATAACTGTATAATTTTTTGTATGTAATTTCGTATATCGTTATCTTTGTCATTTTTTTATGAAAATTATATAACTTTTAAAATAATGATGTTTAATTTATTTTATTGCCTATATATTCATTAATACATAAAAAAAATTCAAGGGGAAACATCACAAAACAACAAAGTTATCGATTTTTGAGATGAAATATACCGATCGGTCCCACAGTGCGGCGTCTTGCCAGTGCCTCTGGTATTTTTAAGGCCCACAATTGGTAGTTGACTGATCAACTCAGTTCATCACATCACTTACCATTTTGTGCATTTTCTATCATATAAAATGAAAACATGTTAATTTTTAAATTTGAAAAAAAAAAAAAAAAAAAAAAAATGTTAAGTAGACTTTAGTGAAGTAATTTATTGTATAGAGTTAGTTCAGAATAAGATAATTAAAATTCCATGTACAATATTAGTTCAGAAAAGGATTCAATTTTATTGTATAAAGTTAGTTCAGAATAAGATTTAAATGTATTGTATAAAGTTAGTTCAGAATAAGATTAAAATTTATTGTACAATATTAGTTCAGAATAAGATTGAAATTTATTGTATAAAGTTAGTTCAGAATAAGATTTAAATGTATTGTATAAAGTTAGTTCAGAATAAGTTTCAAATTAATCTAGAGTTAGTTTCAGTTTAGTCAGCTATTATTTAGACTTATACGGTGCCTTATCATTGGTTTAAAGCCGATATAACTCTGTTCATACATTGTCGTAACAGATTGCTTAAAGAAATTCAAAACGTTTTATATCTAGCTATGAGTTAAGATTTTCTTTGAACTTAGGTTTTGTAAGAAAATATAATTAAATCCAAATAACAATTTAATAATAGAGGAATGTTTAAGATTTTTGTTTTTTTTTTTAATAATAATAATTTATTTAGTCAAAACATTACAAATTTACAATAATTTACTTAAGATATTTCCAGTATGTGTAACACTATTATAACTTAGTCTCGTAAACTAGGTCAAGCCTGTATCATACGAGACGGGGTTAATAAATTTATATTTAAAAAGGAAAAAGTAGTATGTGCGTGTGTGTATGTCTGTGCGTGTGTGGGTGCGTGTGTGTGTGTGTGTGTGTATGGGTGTGTATTGTGTGATTAGTGGTTGTATGTTTATGTTACACAGTGTATGTGAGTAATGATTCCGTATTTGAGTAATCCTGTTTTAGAAGCCAATCAGTTAGGTACTTTACTTTTTAGGTTGTGTTTGTTTAAATTAAGTATATGCAGTTCTTTGAGAATTTTTTGGTAGATATGAATTGATATAACGTAATACTGATGTCTGGCAAAACATGTCTTATGTTTAATACCTCGCGGATAAATTTTACGTTTGTTGGGATCGGCAAGAGGCATAGAACCATGTATTCTAAGCACTGAACGGAGTACGTACAACTGTCGAACGGTTAAGACCTTGCAGTCATTGTATAGTTGAGCTGTAGGATATCGGAATGGTTTATGGGTCATAACCTTTAAAACTGCCCTATGAGCTGTAATGAACTAAGGCACCAATGTGCAGTAATTGAAAATTTTTGCGGTGGTTTGTTATACCTAATACTAAAAGGAATATAGCAGGTTTTAGAGAAGTTAAGTGTCAAAAGATTTGCATGAAACCAGGTCATAACTTTTGACAGTGCGAATTCTGCCTTCGACTTAACCACATCCCAAGTCGGACCATATACAAGGATTGCGGTATCGTCAGCATACGTATAGATCTTACAATTTGGAAGTGTCATATTACAGAGGTCATTAATATAGATCTGGAAGAGTGTTGGACCTAATATGCTCCCTTGAGGGACACCGTACGTCACTCGTTCTTCGTCACTAAGTTGAATGTCTATTTTTACTCTTTGAGTACGATTAGTCAAGTAATCTTTAAATAATTCTAGCGCTAGGCCACGCACACCTAATAACTCTAATTTAGAAACTAGCTTAGGAACAGAAACGGTATCAAAGGCTTTGGTTACGTCCATAAATATACCTAGACACTTAGTTCTACAGTCAAGTTTCTTGGCGACGAATTGAGTAAGGTCTATTATAGCATCCTCTGTTGATACCCCAGCCTTAAATCCATATTGATTATCAGCTATAATTTTATTTTTCTCTAAGTAGGACCTAAGACTTTTGCTAAGAATTTTTTCAAGAATTTTGGATAAGGAAGATAGGACTGATATAGGTCTGTAGTCACTTATGTGCCCTCTGTTCCCCCCTTTGAAAATTGGATGAATTATTGCTTTTTTGAATGCAGCTGGGAAAACACCGGATTGGATACAAAGATTGCAGATATAAGTTATCGGAGCTAATAATGTTAGATAACAGTATTTGAGCAGAGATGAAGATATACCATCCCAACCCACAGCACAGTCATTACGTAATTGTAAGATAATCGCTTCTACTTCATGTTCATGAACTTCAAATAGGGCAAAAGAGTCAACAAGATTTCCATTTCTATGCACATAAATTTGGTCATTTTGTAATGAGTTTTGGTGTAATAGAATATCTGCAGCCAGATTCTGACCTACTCTGCTAAAAGTGGTACAAACTTTGTTAATAGAGGACACTGGAACATCACATATTTTTAAAAGTTCAGTTGGACTAGAACACTCTTTACGAGTACCAATAATATTTTGAATTGTCCTCCAGAGAGCTTTAGGGTTATTTTTGTTTTTTTTTCAATTTCATTCATTTCATATGTTCTTTTTAATTTACGAAGTAGCATATTACAGAAATTTCGGTAACACGTATAGGTTAGTTTTAGTATTAAGTTATTAGGAGATTTTCTTGTTTTCAAATGAAGATTGTCACGATTCTTAATGCATCTTAGTAAACCTGGGGTATGGATAACCCCAGGTTTACTAAGGTTTAATATTTCTTTCTTTCCTGGGAGTACTTATAAAGCGAGTTGAATGTTTATCTATTATTTTTTTTATTTTAGTTATAAAAGCGTTTACAGCAATATTAGTGTCTTTTATCATATATATCTCATCAAAAGTTGTGTTTTCTAATTCCAAGTTAATAGCTTCGAGATTTATGCGTGGAATTAAACGATAATAATTACATTTTAGGTTAGTATTCTCTAACACCAATACGGTGGGCTTATGATCAGTGATAGAGGATTCAAGGATAAGTGTAGTGGCGGTTAATTTAGATTTTAAAATGACATGATCGATACATTTATCTAATCTGGTTGGGATAAAATGAGTAGGAAATAATCCATGAGATGCAGTTAATATAAGATAATCAATGCTGTGGCAATCATTGTTACCTCGCTTGATATCTATGTTAAAATCGCCTACAACTGCAATATTAGCAAAATCAGATGTGTTAAGAAAAATATTATTTAAATCATTAAAAAAAGTATCAAAGTGATCAGTAGTGTTATAAGATGGAGAACGATAAATCGTCACAACTGCTAATTTATTGTCAACATGGCAAATAAGGCAGTTTGCATTTGTTATATTTGGTTCATAAATCATGACATTTAGCCCTATTTTTGTATAGATAATCACACCGTCGTTCTGATTTGATATAGTTTTAGTAAAGTGCGACTGGTAACCATTAAGAATTGGTACTGTGTAAACTTTACTTAACCAACATTCTGTCAATGCGATAATGTCAAAATCTGATTTAGCTAAGCATAGTAACGCTAGTAGATCATTGTAGTTCTTATTAATACTTCGAATATTCATATGTAATATTCTAATATTATTCTCAGAGTCATTAATATATTTATTGCATTCCTCTGGGTTGCAAGATAAAGAGTTACCTATATGAAGGGTGTCCAATATATTGTTAAAATAATTTGTTGAAGCCATTTATGTTTAAAGTTAATATACCAAAAATACCAAAAAGAAATAATGCATTAAAGAGTACTGCATCACTGGTTTTTGCTGTGTATATTCTAAAGTCATTTAAAGTACGATTATTAGTTCTAAATTTGATACAAACGAGATAGTAAACTAGTAAAATATAGTAAGATAAAATATAATAATTAATTCGAAGCGTTAATAAATACTGCGTAGGAGTAAGTCTAGATCCATTAAAAATATAATGATCTGCATATAAGAAGTAAAAACTAAGTAGCAGGTTTGAAATAATCATTATTTTACTTGGTATTATGAAGATTAATATAATATATATATATAGGAAGTAACGGATATCGTAAGAGATAATATGCCTATTTATAATTATTTTTATTAAGAATATGTAATTAAGTATTGTATTTAGAGTATTGATCTGTGTATGTGTTAGCATATACAATTGTGAAATAATAGTAATAGAATAAATGAATAGCCTAAATAATATAAATAAAATTATTTGCCTGAGCAGCTTTGAAAGGAAGTGTGGTTGTCACATTTTACTGTTACTAAGATCTTGAAGACAGCTTTCAGATTTTATAAGCACATGCTTATCACCAACGTTCTTTCGCAAAAATATATTTCCATTATTGACCCAACAGAATTTAAAGTGATTATTTTTAGCGAAATTCCTAGATATATAAAAAAGTTTCTTCGTACTGGCAGGTAATTTTTCTACTATGTAGACTGGTTCTCGTGTGCCAGATAAACCTATTATTTCGCTATTAATTTTACATTCCTTAGTTTTATTTTTGTTATATGCTCTTACTGCACTTAATAGTTTTTGTTTGGTTTGTACAGTTGTAAATTCTGATATTATGGGCCGAGAGGAAGACTTCGTAGAAGACTTCCCCGATAGACGATAAAGATCTCTAAATTCGTTTTCGTGTATATGCACGTTAACTAAATCTCCAATACGTTTCACTGTTTTAATTAAATCATTGTTATTTTCGCCTTATGATTGTGGAATATTATGAATTTCGATACTAGCGGGACGCGAGATATTCTGCAAATCTATCACTTTTTTTTCTAAATTAACTATGTAATTTCTCTGTTCCATTCGCTCTTTCTTTAATTGATCAATCTCAGTTTTTATTTCTTCAAACTTGTGATTCATAAAAATCATAGATTTCTCAATCTCAGCATTTATTCTACATATCTCAGCATTTGATTTTTGAATATAAATATTTTGAGATTTTATCTCACTTATATCAGTCATCAACTTGGAGATCATAGTAGTTTGTTCAGCGAAGATCCGAGAGATATTGTTATCCTGTTCTTTTTTCCAAGTAGCAAATGTATCCTGAAGATCTTGCTGATACAGACCAGCAGCATTCTGAGGTGAGTTCACAGGTTTAGGACGCTTATTTTTGCTTGTAATATTATCAATCATTGATATTGTCGTATTTAAATCCTTTTCAGGTTGATTTTGAGTTAGATTACGTTGTTTTTGAAGTTTGGGTGGGGTACGTAGAGCACTCGCCATATTCGTTACAATTCGTGGGAGAAAAAAAAAAGAAAAATATTTTCTGCTTGAATTATGTACTAAATAAATCTTAAATATCTTCTAAAAATATTTTCTGCTTGAATTATGTACTAATGAAATACTTTTAGAATAGATAGTTAGGTCTATAAAAGCTCCACCAAGAGATTTTAAGCCTGACTTAGGATTTGACCGTCTATTATAGATAAAAACGTTATGTTGTTATTTTTAGGTCACAGTCATGGATGCAAATACGAGATAATTAATTCACAGTAACAATTATTCACAATAATAGCAATTAAACATGTTTTTCACGATATTGAAATATATAAATACATTATTATTTTAATTAGAAAATTGATAAAACAATTAAAACAGTAGATTAGATAATTATTGATTTAATAACTTTAAAGGTACAATTATTGTGTAGTTAAGTGAATAAAAATTGTATGGAATTATATTGCGCTCCAATTTTCATCATCATGATCATCTCAGCTCATGTATGTCCCACTACCAGGGCGAGCCTCTTCCACAATAGGGGGGCAATTAATCTAATATAGCACGCTGGTCAGAAGGGCTGGTATAGGGTTTTCTTTCGAGTTTTCCTTCTCTTGCATAAACGTTATATGCATATCATATCTCTCAGTCATCTTTTACGATATTTACACGCAAGGAGGTAGTGAGTTAAAAAAACAATCTGCCACCACACAGAAAGCTGCAATTCGGTGAGTTGAATTTAAAAACTATAAAGTGATTTATAAAAACTTGATTACGAGCGAAAAATGTCAGTAATTACATACATACATATCATCACGCCATGTCCTTTGCAGGGTAGGCAGAGAGAACAGAGTGCCAGAGAACTCTCCTTGCATACTTCACTCGCTTCCTCAACATTCATAATTCTCTTCATACACGCTCGCCGGTTTCGGAGACTCTTGACTCAATCAATTTATAAAAAATTGATTACGAGCGAAAAAAATAAATAAATAATCAAGCATGCCAAGTTTCAGTAATTTAAATAACAGGGTCGTGTCATCAAAGTTAGAGTATTAAGTCTGTATAATGTGTAAACAATGTCGGGTAGATGGCACACGTCGCCTTAAAAAGACGGAAATATAATACGATGCAAAAATTGAAAGACATATAACAGTTCACGTTTGTGTAAGTGGTAGCACAATTGGAACGGAATTTTACAACATAACATAACATTTTTCGCTCGTAATCAAGTTTTTTTTAAATAATATAGCAAGCATATTAAATGCTAAATTATGTTCTATTATTTTTACATTTTAAATTTTCATATTAAATTTCAAGTTAACGCAGTAATAATATTAAATTTGCCCAGAGACACTACCACTATTTCTTCATACATTCCTAAAGCTCAACAACAAAATTTAAGAAAATACTAATAATAATAATACCTACCCTTCTATTGACACCATTATAAGAGTATTATTGTAAAATGTCAAGTATAGACTCCCCAAAACAATGTTTTATACAGTTTCTCAGCTATTATATAAATAAATGGTGCACCACCATGTGGTATGAGCGATGAGTCCTAAATTGAGATTGAGCTTTTGTATTAATTTAATACCGATATAAGACAGCGCCAAAGAAGAATTTTGATTTCAGCAATGTTTGTCATATATTGTCTACGTTATCTACTTGGTGACTAGACGAACCTAAACTTGCATTCGAAATTCAAATTTAGTCATGCAGTAATTTTTTTTTAGTTTTCGGTACCGCATTACCTTACGATCATTATGTACTGACAAAATTGTCAAACACACTAAATATATAAATCTTCTTTCGAATTAGCATAATATAAAATTAGATAGACACTTATTTAAGCAGACACTTCGAGTCTTAATGAAAAGTTATTCTTTGTTCATGACCGCGCCAACCGCAGACTTTATTCGCTCTGTAAAACTTTTAATTAAAATGTATCAAGCCGGGAGCACTCCAAAGATTCCTAACAGTTTTGTTTGTAGCCGACATCGTTCCGTGTCAATTAATTTCCTAAAGTGGACAGACGGACGCCGAAATGGTGACAAAAACAATGTTCCGTATTTCGCAGTAGTGGAATGGCGCGGCGATATCCGGCCGGTACTCGTTGCCAAACACAGAATGTCACCACTAAGCAAGAAATAGAAAATTTTACCTTTGTCTTTTCTCTATTTCAAACTTTCAGATAAGTTTTTTTTTATTGTCTTTGTTTGAACATGTCGTTTATGCTATGGCTTTAGAATAAAGTGAATGTTAAAAATATTCTAAAATACAATTCTATTCAGTTTTAAACTTGGTTTATTATATGATGAATAGGTACTTAGTTAAGTATCAACTACCAAAAGTTTTACGATTTTATTACTGTCTTCTCTCTATTCTACACTTTGTTTAGATATTAATTGTATTAAGTATTATGGCTATAAAATAAAATCAATGTAAAAACATATACGATTTTAAAATCCAATTTCATTTCTTTCCAAAACCTAATTTAATCTATCACAAACCTTTTTTCTTTTCTCAAGTAATACATATTTATCACAAACCTAGTTTAATTTAATCTGGTTTAATGTAGGATAAAGCTAAATATTAACTGCCTCAGGCTGTATTATTCACTATTGAAAACGTTTTTAACAAACGCTAGCCTCATAAACAACTAGTTGAATGTCATAAATTCGGCATTTTAATGCAGCATGTGATAGTTTATAAAACATAATACTGCGACCCATATGAACACAGAAATGTTTAAAAATTTAAGAAATTCCGGTAGAAGAAAAATAACAATCGTGCAAATTTATTTGAAGGACGGATAACGGAAGAAACTTACGAATAACCGTGGACATAACTAGGTTTTATATATTTGATCAATATTTACCCACTTACTATGCAATCACGCACAGCGTGTCTCGAGACACAGCGTGTTGAACCAGTAACTTTAGCCAGTGTAGCTTTAACTAGTTTCGTGTTCGTTTAGAATTATCAAGACATCGCGTGATGTCTTCAGTTATTCAATAAGTTTCCGGGCACAGGATCGGCATCGGAGCGACTGCTCTTTGCCACATAGCAATTATAATGTGATTAACAATGGGAGATTTAAAATTTACATCAATGCGCTTTTAAACAATGGAGTAATTTGAAAATTAATTACCCGAAAAGTGATAAATAAGTTCGTGTGTCATGTAAATAAAAAGAATGGTTGGAGCGGAACGACTCCGTGCGCCAGTCGTCGGAAGAAAGGGCGCTGTCGTCATGGCAGCCGCGTTCGCACAATACATCCACGTTGATTTAAAAGTCTCGACAAACTTGTCTCCCTTATCTTTCATTCGTGATAAAGTAGAAGCCTTTTTCTAGATAGCATAGCACCCATTCTTAACACTGAACATATGAGTACCTACATTATAAAATGCACTATTTCTAAGAGCGTAGATACGTAGGCACTTAAACTAGGGTAAATAACAAGAGGAAATATTTTTCTTAAAGAAGCATTTTCTTATTATAATTTCTGTTAACAATTAACCATTCCACATGAAGAAATTTAAATAAAGCTGTATCGTTTAACTAAATGGTGAAATGTTTTATAATTATAAGTATTTTTTTTGTTTTTAATTATGATAAAGGTGTTTGTTTTCACTATGTTTTAACATTATAAGTTGCTTTGTTGTTTAAGAGTTTTCGTTTTTCATTTAGTGATGTTATCTCTTTGCTTCTATTAGTAATCCTTTACGACATACGTGGGAAAGAAATGGGGTAACATATTCTATTCTTATTGCCTCGAATCACACGGAAAGGTCAACGTGAATTTAGAAGTGTAGTTGATACATTTATAATGCTATAATAACGTTAATGAGAGTAAAATCTAATTGACTGCACACCCTCGTTTCAGTGGCCAAGGGTAGTGGATTTGATTGGCAAGCAAAACAGTCCTTTGTGCGACAAATTGATGATGGTTCTTGATCTGGGTGCAATTTTATGGCTATGTTTTGTGGTTTTAGAGAAAATAGATTTATATAAAGTAATAAAGTGATAAATACTTGTATATTTAGATACATCATTTATTGCGAATATTAAAGCTAAGCAAATTATCTTCGACATCACCTCCATTGACTTACTATACCACGCTATTCAGATGTGTTAATTTAGGTTATGAGTTTTTCTTCTCTTAAAGCAAATTATATGAAAGCCTAGTATACAATGTTAAGTTTTCTTTAATCTGTCATAAGTTGAGAAAAATCTCTAATATTTTATGATTAAAAAAAGCTAATATATTATAATCTAATATTTTATTTTATGATCATACTCACGTACCAGAGAATAAGAGGAATAGATACAATTTGTTAAACACAATATAAAGTAACAAAGAATACGTACCGGTGAGTAAGTCGGGGGTGTATTTCGGTGCAAGTTCTATGGAGGAACAGTTCCATCGCTCCCCGGCGTGGGCTGCGAGGCAAGCGGCCCGGGACAGTCGTGCGGCGTTAGCCACATGCGGCATAGCAGCCGGCTGGCGCCGACACACACGGGCCTGACCACCCCACAGCACACCACTGCGACGCGCCTCCAAGCAATCGCTTTCAGTCCAGTTGCCTTCGCTCTCATGCAACGCTCTATTATCATAATAGCAAAAAATATATCGTTATGTTTTTTGGTAACATTATTTGTATGATAATATACCTTCATAGACCTCAGTAATGTTAGACAATGTCAACATGTTTGGTAGACATGTTGGCGATCACGCTGAATGCTGTTCTCACTGCCCTAATGGTACATCATATAAACTCAACTAATAGTAAGACTAAATCTGATATGTTTCTAACTCTCATCAGGCAAATATGTGATACATCAGACGTTGTAGTCTAAATAGCAATCTCTTGTATTAAGTGCTCACTTCAATTCCTATAAAGGCCTAAAAATATGTTTATGCAATAGTGTTAAGTAAATGTGTGCCTGTAAAGTCCCACTCATTGCAAATTTACTTGTTAAATCCTTGCAGATTTAGAAAAAGGAAAATATAACCGGTACACCTTCATCTTAAAAAGTTACATAGCTATATGTAAATAAATTACATCCCTACCGTCCCTTTCTTTCCCTTCAAAAATAACAAATGTCAAGTAAAATACCGCTACTAGGCCCGGGAATCCCTACTAATATATAAATGTGATTGTAAGTTTGTTTGTTACGCTTTCACGCTAAAACTACTCAACCGATCATCATGAAACATTGTACACATATTCTTGGAGGTATTAAAAGTAACATAGGATACTTTTTATTAAAAAAAAACATTTTTTTTATATCAAAAATAAAAAATTGTTTGTCAAAAAATCTTAAAATCTAGCTTCTTCAACGCCATCTAGCAGTCCAGTAATGAAGTTCCAACCCTGAGTATTGTAATACCGTTGCACTGTATTACCGACGGCCAAAAATAAAAATAGGGGATCAAAAACTTTAGGAAAGTAACCTTTCACGCGGGCGAAGCCGCGGGCAGAAGCTAGTAGTAAATAAAACACTCAAATACTTTAAAAATGTCTAATTCCATTATTTTACCTTTTATAGTCACAACATTAATATAAATATGAAGAACTAATGGCAGTGAAACGTTCACATAAAAACATTTTGTGCAAAAATCACTTGGTATTATTTCGTTCCTTTCTTGTCTTGGTTTACACTACTAGATAGTGAGGGATCGCGTCGTGCAGATTCGGGTCTTTGTCCTTTTTGGAACGCTTCGCACATTTCATACAAATAGTTAGGAAGAAAATCAGTGCTTTCACCCTCCCTTCGCCGTAGTACATGGTACGCTTCACGCAAACTTGGTTTTGGTGCGAGGCGCAATTCTAATTCCACTGCTGTAGGAAAATGCGCGGCCAAAGAGTAAACTATCTCCAAATCAGACGGAGGCGGTGTTAGATGTTGATAATTAGAAACTTTATGCAAAAAATACTCTGACATGCTGATGCGATGACTACTATCATCATATTTTCCCAGTTTCATATCATACAATACGGCCTTTTGTCTGTCGGGACCCCAAAATTCTTGTTCAAAAGCTATATAAAACGTTTCCACATCCTTAAACTCGCTTCTGAAACAGCGAGCCCACATTAGGGGAATGCCTTCCAAGCATGATATTATAAATGGTAACTGTTTCTCTTTCGCTATCCTTAATTCGGATATATAATATTTTATATTTTCTAAGAAATCCATGGGATGTGTGTCTCCGGCGTCATCAAAATGCGGTCGCTTATTAATTGATGCTACAATCCATTCACTTAGATTTTCTGTAGATAGCTGAATTGTTGCTCTATTATCTTTTTCATCATCGATTTCCACAATCCTTGTTCTATCGCCGTGTCGTGATCCGGAAGGTTTATCAAATACATTATCTGCTTTACCCAAATTTGGTAGTGACATGTGACTTCGCAGTCTAGATGATGGCATAAGCAGACTTTGGTAAACATCTTCTTGACTAGAAAAACGAACACCGAAACCCAATGTCGTTGGTTTATAGATCGAACTGCTATACAGAATGTCATCCTTTTTCGGACGTTCTTCAAATTTCTTTTCTTTGGTTACAGATGAAGATATTTTATCAACCATTTCAGATAAATTTGTTACTGAAGATTTAATTTGACGTAAATCTACGAATAAACTCATTTTTTGAATATATATTCTCCATTCCTCAAATTACTGGCAGCATTTTCTGATATTATATTGGCTGGAACAATACAACAGAAAATATTTATCAATTTATGCTTTATTTAACTAATGTACATATATGTTAGATTTCTTTAATTATATCTACAATGTATATGCTGTGTTTTGTTATTTTCAATTTCGCTATTATTATACAGAATTCCTAACTAACCTATTATGCATATAGCATTTAGGAAATGCATATTTACGGCTTCCAGACAATTCATAGGGGTAGTGTGGTCGCTGGGCTGGCCACGGATGGCAAGGGAGCGGCCAGTGCATCAAGCATCAGTGGTCGGCCCAATGGTGATAGGGAGGGAAAACGGTGGGTTATGGGGCCACGCGCTGCCCTTCCGTTGCCCCGGACGGAACGGGCGACGTGTATCCGGGCCATAGACTACCCCAAAAAAAAAAAGTGTATTACAAATGTATCGTGAAATTTAATTCGTTTTCTTTATTTGTAATATAATCAGTCACTATTGTCCAAAGAAAATCAATTTTGCATTCTATAAATCTATTGTTCGCAATAGATTTATATAATAACTAGCTTTTGCCCGCGACTTCGTCCACGCAGAAGTCATCTCTGACAGAGTTAAATAGAAAAACCAATGCAAGGTGTTGGAGGTTTGTCGCTAGGACGATAATCAACAGCGTCAGAAACTGGGATGCGGTCGCCGCCTTCTGCGAGTTAGTTGTCTAACGGAATTAGGCAATAGGGTGGGTCTGAGAGAAAATACTCTAGGTTGACACGCTCTACTCGAGATGATACCCGGTTGCGGTGGCCCGCCCGCACAACGTAGATGTACGTGTACGTCGCGCGTGTGTCTATATACCATAGCCGGTCACTAAAGAAAAAGGTGGTTCAAAGTTCTATTCATTCTACAAATTATATTGCCATTAATATACCTTCTTCTTTTTATGTATTGGCAATCAGCTACTTATACGAGCCATTTTTGCCAGCGTCGAGTTATAATTATCTTCACGTTCTTAATCTCTTCAGGTTAGTCATTGTCTGTCAGTCAGTCGAATTGTCGCCATCAACAGTGCTATGGTGACACTGTTAATGGTATGTTGTAGGAATTTTGATGGAAAACGAAAAACGTTGTAAAGCACTTTTATATGATATTCACTACATCCCAGCTGTTCTGTCACATCATATTACATAAAATACCATAAAAATTATCTAATATAACACGTTAAAACACTAAGATATCGAATATAATACAAGAGCACAACATGACGTTTTAGATTCCCGCCTCACATTAATATACTATTTACGGTATGACCATGGATTAAAAATATAATGATCGCCATCCTTTATTTGATTGTTATGTTTCACCAGCAGAGTTGCGACCTCGTTAGATATGATTTATTATTTGAGTTATAAAGTGAACATTTTTGAAGCTAAACTTAACCTGTATCTTAAACCATTAGGCAAGAACCTATTGCTGTCTACTATGTGTATCGTGTGAGCTCTCACGCCGGCACTGGTGCGGGGTTGATGGAGAGGGAGAGAGAAACACGTGTTTATTTATTTTTACCGAAGAATATTTGTACGTAATTTGAAAAGAATCGATAAAGAAATTTTCGCCCCATACTCACTTTGCCACTTTGTTATACCCCCTTAGGGATGCAATTCATAAAATCCTATCATATTGAATCTCTATGTCATAAAAAGAAACGTGCGTCAAAATTTAATGTTTCTGGCTTTAATAGTTTCGGTATGGCGGTAATGAGTCGTTCAACCCGCTTCACAGGCCTAATTTACACAACCACAGGGTGAAAATTGACAAATGCTGGATATTACCATAGAATATTTGATTCGACTCGTAATTTAAAAAGAATCAATAAAGATTTTTCTCCCCATACAAACTTTGCCACTCTGTTCCACCCCTTAGGGGTGTAATTTCGTAATATCCTTTCTTAGTAAATTTCTACGTCATAGAAAGAAACCACTGTCAAAATTTCAAGTTTCCAGCTTCAATAATATCGGCTTGGCGCTAATGACTTATTGAGTCGTCTAACCCACTTCGCAAGCCTAATTTACACCCCCAGAGGGTGAAAATTAACAAATGCTGAAACACGTGTTTATTTATTTTTACTAAAGATAATTTGTACGTAATTTGAAAAGAATCGATAAAGATTTTTTTCTCCGAACAATTTTTAAATTGCCATAACTTTTTCATTTACAAACTAATTGACATGAAATAAAGCCTAAATGTTAAGTGAAGCTTACCACAATATACTAGCGAAAACCGCGTCTAAATCGGATAAGCCGTTTCTGAGATTAGCGTGCACAAACACACAGAAAAACAGATAAACAGACAAAAATTTTAAAAATCATTGTTTTGGGTTCTATTAGTGTTGATAAAGGCCCCAGTAAGATTTTTTCTCATATATCTTCCATGTACAGACAGCGATCCGTTACATTTTTATTATACGTGACATTATTTGCACACTATATCAGCTATATTTCTTTATGAAACGATTAATTTAGTTAATACCAATTATCCGTATCGTGACAGAGTAAGAATACAATTCGCAACCCCCTATCTTACCCGTGGCTGTTCGTAAGAGACAACTAAGGGATGTAAAACGCATGTAAGATTTATGTAAGAAAAGGGATACTCGAAACAAAACCCTATACCAACACGTCTGACCAGCGTGGTATAGTAGGTCAATTTCACTCCCCTTACGGAGGAGACTCGAGCCCAGCAGTGGGACGTAAAAGAGCTGAGATGATGATGATGAATTAGTTCGATATACTCGCCTCAATGTTCTTGAGAATGTATAATCAATGAAAAAAAGGTAGGCTTTGCGTGTCACCAATTAAAATTACATATTTCGCGATCAAGTTAGATTGTAACTAAAAACAATGTCACATAATAATTATTACTATGTTAAGCTTTTAGGAGTAAAATTGCTATAAAAATGTGCTTAAAACATAAAAGAAACAATGCTCAAAATAAATTTTAATGTATTATAAATAGAGTGCTTTATACTATAATAGGTATGTTCAATCTATTTGCTACCATTCGAAGGCGTGCGGGCGACTAATGCGTGCGTAGCAAGTTGTAGCAAAAGAAGCTTACGTGCGACGACGTCGGGCAGGCAAACGGTACTAGTTGTGACGCGGGGGATGCGACGGGCGTACTTGCCACTTTTATATTTATACAGCTTACGTTACGATAACTGGGTTATCGTAAACGGTATATTAAATTTCATTGACTTTCCGTCGTACCTGCCAAGGACACATGTTGTCGATGGTACCGATGCCGATAATATTAGAGGCATTTTTGTTCAAATATCTGGGTTAACTTTGTGTTTTAGTTAAAAAAATGATTTGTTATAAGTATCTATAAGGTAGATAAAGTCACTGGAATACTCGGTGATTATCACTTTGAGATATGAAATAAGTTAAAAATAAAGATTTTGTATTAAGCAAGAGTTAACGTCGTAATATAACAGTGATTAGTACGGAACAACAATCAAGGCCTAGGCCCTTATGGTTACATAAGAAATTAAAGCCCAGTGGCAAAATAAGAAGTTGTTGAATAATATACTCGTAGGCACATCGGACTTTAGTGACGAGGACACGGCGCAACATACGCTTGAGGTATGTTCGGGCTGGGACAGGCAGCGCCGTGACCTCGTCGCTGTCATCGGTGCCGACCTGACGCTGCCGGGTGTCGTGAAAGCGATGTTCGACAGCGTCAGGAATTGGGACGCGGTCGCCGCCTTCTGCGAGGCTGTCATCTCGCAGAAGGAGGCGGCGGAACGAGTCCGGGAGGATTCCCGTGACCCGGGCCGCCGCCAACGGCCGGGGCGGCGCAGGCGCGAATATCTGCACCGCCCTAACCGAGGCTTCGGGTGATCGGACCGGGGAATTGTCCAGTCACCCGACATGAGGCCACCGTGTGAGGGCGACGCCCCGACGGCGAAAGCTGTCGGGGCATCGACGAGAGAGGAACCCGCAAACCCCGGTAAACCGCCGGGCGGGCCACCGAAGACAAAGATCGGGTACCGGTGGCCCGCTCATACGGTGAGGAGAGGTGCTTGCAGGGTGGGTCCATGGGGTTGCGCGCCGCCTCTTTTGTCACCCCGGATCGATTTGTCGGCGCGCAACTAAATCCATAGTCCACCCTGCAAAGAAAGAAAAAAAAAAGGTACATCGGACTTTCGGGGCGCTTGTTAGAGAGGATCCTTTCTTTTTTTTTACGTTGGACTATGGATGCGTCTTGCCCCGCCAAATCGGTCCGGGGTGACGGAAGAGGCGGTGCGTGACCCCATAGACTCACCCTGCAAACACCTCTCTTTGCCGTGCGAGCGGGTCACCGGTACCCGATCTTTGTCTTCGGTGGCCTGTTAGAGGGGACCCTGAGTATATATTCTCGACGATACTAGCAACAATACAAATGTGTTGTTACATTAAGTATTAATTTAAGTACATGCCCTTATTCCAATTACTTGAGGTCTACGCAATATATACTCGCACATATTGCAAAAGTTATTGACAATAGCTTTTTTAACCGGCCGCCGGCCCTGAAATGAACCCTCTCTGGGAATGTAATTTTTGGAGTCATTAGTTGGAGTTGACCCAAGTAGATATAGAACTCTTAGTCGTCTTTTATGACATCCACAACAGAAGAAAGGTTTGGTAGTATTCATAGCCTCCACCACACAGCACACTACACGCATATTCCAATAATTATCCAAATTGAGGTTGTAGTAAGAACAAAATGATTTTAATTGATATAGGCAAATATATTTGGCATATAAATATTACTAACTAGCTTCTGCCCGCGGCTTCGCCCGCGTAAAAGGTTACTTTCCTAAAGTTTTTGATCCCCTATTTTTATTTTTGACCGTCGGTAATACTGTGCAACGGTATTACAATACTCAGGGTTGGAACTTCATTACTGGACTGCTAGATGGCGTTGAAGAAGCTAGATTTTGAGATTTTTTGACAAACAATTTTTTTATTTTTCATATAAAAATTTTGATTTTTTTTTAATAAAAAGTATCCTATGTTACTTTTAATACCTCCAAGAATATGTGTACAATGTTTCATGATAATCTGTTGAGTAGTTTTAGCGTGAAAGCGTAACAAATAAACTTACATTCACATTTATATATTAGTAGGGATTAATAATTGATAAACTATAGTTGGCCGGTGAATTTGATATAAATGTTATGTAATATCGGTGAAAATGATAGCATGGATTTTTATTGAGTATTCGGTATATTAAATAAGGTTTGCATACAAGCTGATTATAGATGCATTGCTTCTACAAGCCGTCGCTCGGTTGCGCATATATTTGCGACCGATCGAACAACAGCCCTTCAGCCTTCCTTTTTAAAACTTCAACATAGATTCCGACCGTAAATTATAATACATAAATATGTTTCTTTTGTCTAAAAACGTAAGTTGGTAAACTAACTATATACATACGACCCACTATTAGGCACAAAATTCGAAACGAGAGGTAAATAGGCCTACTACCTATGTGATATACAGGATGGAAATGGACCGCTCCCAAAAACAAAGACAAGTAACCCTACTATTCCTACTTGTAATGATAGGCTAGAAAAAAATCGATTCGGATGAAAAAATAATATTTTTTTGTCACCACGCGAGGTCGTTGAACCCTTGAACATATGATCGTGAGTTTTGAATAGATTGCGTCTTTTCTCATCTGAGTAAAGTTATGTATTTTTTATGGAATTATCGTTACATGGCACTGTTCTAATACGATGGAATGTGAAAAAAACTTAAAATTCGTTGTGAAAAAAATTATTTCATCCGAATCGATTTTTTTTCTAGCCTATCATTAGGTACAAGTAGGACTAGTAGGGTTACCTGTCTTTGTTTTCGGGAACGGTCCACTTCTACTCTGTATATACTATACATTGATACGGATTGGCATAGAATAATACCTGTAAGTGTTCTTCCCCTTCTAGTAATTATGCGCTTATATTTTGTTACGATACACATGGTTCACAGATACGGAGGAATAATATTTTTATGTTACAAATTTTAAAATGTAATTTAACCTAATTTATAGTTTATACATAAGTTAGTTTCAGCAGAAGATAGGCTAAATAAAATATTATCATAGAAACTAAGATCAAAAACATTTTAAAACGCAATTTTATCAGATTAGAATTACCCGCTCTAAGAGCATGTAGGATATCTGATAATATTCGACACTAAGTGTAATTAGGAGAAAATGTTTTTTTTAAATTAAATAGGCGACCTTGATTTCTGTTTGGTGACGGAGTAAGAATACTATTCACCACCCCATATTTTACCCGTGGGTGATCGTACGAGACGACCAGGGGATATAAAACGCATATAATATCTATGCTAGAGAAGGAAAACTCGAAACAAAACCCTATATCAACACGTCTGACCAGCGTGGTATAGTGGGTTAATTTCCCTCCCATTACGGAGCCCGAACCCAACAGTGGGACATATGCGGGCTGTTATGTTGATGATGAGAAGACCTTGAAATGAATATGGATATTATATTTTTCATTTAATGAACTGATTAAACTTATGAATGAGCTCGTACAATTGTCATTCAGTTTACCATCCTTAGTTCCTTAGTTGTTCGAAACGTCGGACAATTCAAAATCAAATAGGTACAAACACGATAGAAACCGTAAAAATAGTTTTATTTCAAATGTGTATATATATATATATATATACATATATATTCAAAAAAAGAACTGTCATTCGTACTACGTAGTACATATTTATTAAAATAAATAAACTTATACACCTATTACTGTCATATTAACTTTTTTTTTATTGCTTTTGTTGGCAAACGAGCAAGCAGAACACCTGATGGTAAGTGTTACTGCTGCCCATGGACCTATGCTATCCCAGGAGTATAGCTAGGCCGTTGTCTACCAATATAAACCCCAAACCCACCCGGTTGGGCTTATCTACATATTATTATTTTTAATCCCAATAATTTCATAATACGTGCATATCAAACGTACGACGTACGACATATCAAATTAATAAAAATAAATCGCGTGAATGTGAGCAAAACCAAAATAATGGTCTTTGAAAGAGATAAAACCAGAACAGATGTAAGAGTAACAATAGGTAATGATGTACTAGAGCAAGTGGATGAATTTGTATATCTTGGATGTGGATTTAGCCGAGATGGAAGGTACACCACTGATATAGAGCGAAGAGTGAATGCGGGAAATAGAGTGAACGGAGCGTTGGAGCAACTTCTCGGCAGCCACCACCTCAGCCAGAAGGCACGTGTAGCAATACATAACGCAGTGCTTGTCCCAACATTACTGTATGGAAGCGAGAGTTGGGTATGCAGAAAAGAGTATGAAAGTAAAATTAATGCGGTCGAAATGCGATCTCTGCGGAAAATCTGTGGAGTTAGGCTGACCGACCGCATTCGTAACGACGACGTAAGAGAGCGAGTAGGTATGAAAGAGAGTATTGGTGTAAAGATGCGAAAGGGAATGCTCCGATGGTTCGGACATGTGGAAAGAATGCCGAACGAACGCCTGGTTAAGAAGATATACAATGCGAAAGTGGAAGGATGTAGGTACCGAGGGAGACCGAGACTTACCTACCTAGACCAGATCGGTCATGTACTGAAGGAAGGTGGAGTCAAGAGTCTCCGAAACCGGCGAGCGTGTATGAAGAGAATTATGAATGTTGAGGAAGCGAGTGAAGTATGCAGAGATAGAGTTCTCTGGCACTCTGTTCTCTCTGCCTACCCTGCAAGGGATATGGCGTGATGATATGTATGTATGTATGTATGTGTAAAAATAAATCGCAAATCGCATTTGCAAAAGCTACACGATTTAAACTGGTTGGATAAAGGGGCTTAATAATAATTTGTTTTGTAGGTATCCCCTGAAAAACTGATATCCGGGTAATGTCATGGGGGACAGCGCACGCGATGTCACTACTCACGGCATCATGACGAGCGTAGGCCCACGCCACGGCATCGCATGCAACTTATAATCTACGAACATTGAGGAACACTTACCCAGTACATAGTTTTTCAATTAGTAGAATCTAGTACTTGTATATGTACAGTGTACACCACTAAGCAATAGCGCATTTTTATTACAGATCACGACCGGGAGGCCGTCGAGTGTTCCGCCCGTGACGGAGTCGGAAGTGGGGGCAGCCGTGGCGAAGATTCGTTCCACCACCACGGCCCCCGGCCCGGACGGAGTCCCAGTCCGGGTGTTGACGTTGCTGCGCCTGTCTGACGTCTGGACAGTTCCCTGAGTGCTGGAAGGAAGGGAGGTTGGTTTTCCTGCCAAAGCCGGGACGGCCCCCGGATTCGCCGTCGGCCTACAGGCCCATTGTGCTTCTGGACGATGTCGGTAAGCTGCTGGAGCGTGTCCTCGCTGCCCGCATCGTCCAGCACCTGGAGGAGGTGGGGCCCGATCTGTCGGACGCTCAATTTGGGTTTCGGAGGGGGCGTTCGACCATCGGCGCCCTGCTACGCCTGAGGCAGACGGCCGCGGAGGCTGTCACCGGCAAAGGAGTGCTGTTGGCGGTGTCGTTGGACATCACCAACGCCTTCAATAGTCTGCCATTCAGCTGCATCAGGGAGGCGCTCCGGTTCCATGGAGTGCCCCTGTACCTCAGGCGGCTGGTGGCAGACTATTTGGAGGGGCGCAGTGTCCTCTACGCGAGCCCCGCAGGGGACATTGTGCGGACGCCCATGTCGTGCGGTGTTCCGCAGGGGTCGGTTCTGGGGCCGAGTCTGTGGGACATCGGTTACGACTGGGCGTTGAGAGGGAGTCTCCCTCCCGGGCTGAGCGTTATTTGCTATGCTGACGACACGCTCGTCACAGCCCGGGGCAGGACACTCGAAGAGGCGGCGAGCCTGGCCACTCTCGGCACCGAGGAGATGGTCAGGCGAATTGAGGCGCTGGGGCTCAGGGTAGCCCTAAACAAGACGGAGGCCTTACTATTCCATGGGCCCCGTGTGAGGCTGCCCATCAGCGCCTCGTTAGTCGTCAACTCCATCCACATCAGTATCCAGGCCCATATGAGGTACTTGGGTCTGGTGCTCGACGGGCGATGGTGGTTCCGGGAGCATTTTCGTCAAATTGCTCCCCGGCTGGTCGGCGCGGCGTCCACCCTTTCTCGGCTCATGCCGAACGTGGGCGGACCTAGTTTCGAGGGCCGACGGCTGTATGCTGGGGTGATCCGCTCAATGGCCATGTACGGCGCACCCGTGTGGGCGAGGGCTCTGAACGCCCAGCTCAGGGCGGTGCTGTGGAGGCCACAGCGAGCCATGGCGGTCAGAGCCATTCGCGGGTACCGCACGGTGTCTACCGAGGCGGCATGCCTATTGGCCGGGACACCCCCGTGGGACCTAGAGGCGGAGATGCTCTCCGACCTCTACCGGCGGGTTATCTCAATGCGCGAAGAGGGTGGCTCCCCATCGTTCAACGAGATAGCCACCTGGCGCGAGGACGCCCGCCGAGAAGTCATCGTTGGGCTACGCGGCTGGAGAGGCCTAGACACGGTGTTATTACTGTTGAGGCCCTCCGGCCCGTACTGATGGAGTGGATGGAGCGGCGGCACGGAGTTCTCTTTTTCCGGTTGGTGCAGGTCTTGTCGGGGCATGGTTGCTTCGGCAAGTACCTGCACACGGTCGTGCGGAGGGAGTGGACTCCGTCCTGCCACCATTGCAGTAGCGACGAGGACACGGCGCAACATACGCTCGAGGTATGTTCGGGCTGGGACGGGCAGCGCCGTGACCTCGTCGCTGTCATCGGTGCCGACCTGACGCTGCCGGCTGTTGCGCGAGCGATGGTCGACAGCGTCAGGAATTGGGACGCGGTCGCCGCCTTCTGTGAGGCTGTCATCTCGCAGAAGGAGGCGGCGGAACGGGCCCGGGAGGATTCCCGTGACCCGGGCCGCCGCCCGCGGCCGGGGTGGCGCAGGCGCGAGTACCTGCGCCTGATGCCGCCCTAACCGAGGCTTTCGGTGATCGGACCGGGGAATTGTCCGGTCACCCGACGTGAGGCCACCGCGTGAGAACGACGCCTCGACGGCGAAAGCTGTCGGGGCGTCGACAGGAGAGGAGCCCGAGAGGGCATACCGCCGAGCGGGCCACCGAAGACAACGATCGGGTACCGTTGGCCCGCTCGCACGGCGAAGAAGAGGTGCTTGCAGGGTGGGTCAATGGGGTTGCGCGCCGCCTCTTCCGTCACCCCGGACCGATTTGGCGGGGTGCGACGTCCATAGCCCACCGCAAAAAAAAAAATATTATTTAGGATGTGTAAAGCCGACGGAAGGTCATGAGAAGAAAACAAACTAAAAATGTAGTGTGTGCAGAAGTACTATGAAATAACATTAGTTTGTGTTTTTTTAAATATAAGATTATAGGACCCAGTATTTTTACCATAAATGCGCGCTCAGTACTTGATCATTATTTTGCTGCGATGTTATTTTTAAACTGCGATATTTCCTAAGATATTCATTGAAATCAAATAATGCAAAGGGCAATTTTGTTTTAAATTAAATGCTTGTAATGAATAACTTATTTATTTGGATAAGGATTAATATTATGTTTATAAAAACACCTTCGAAAATATCATATTATTTTAAAACAAATTTAATTAGTATAAAAAAGGTTATAGTGAGCCAATCTTAAAAGATAGACATATGCTCTCGCGGACTTTTATTACTTTGAAAGGGGAACAATTATGTAGTACATAATTTTCACGCAACTTTAACCGTTTACGCAACGGAAGCTCTCAAAAGGAAACAAAAACCCGATTTTGAAACATTCTTCACTGTTGCTCTGCTCCTATTAGTCTTAGCGTAATGATATATAGCCTATAGCCTTCCTCGATAAATGATCTATTTAACACTGAAAGAATTTTTCAAATCAGACCGGTAATTCCTGAGATTAGCGCGTTCAAACAAACAAACAAACAAACTCTTCAGCTTTATAATATTAGTATAGATATATTATCTGTATATTCACCGACTAAGATTACAAAACGTCGCCACTCCTTACTCATCCGCTAGATTTGTAGTCTTAGACAGCTCCTTCTACGTTGAGCTGTTAAGATCACTGCCAAGAAAGGAAAATTTCAAATAACTATATGAACATGTTCAGCATACTTGCTAACTTTTTTTGAACAAACTATGGTTGGGTCACACTCTACTGAAACTGTTCTGGACAACAGAAAGTGGCTCTATAACCTGTCCTGTCCTTCTTGTCAATTGAACGGAACTTTTATAATCCAACAGATAATTTTTGGGTATAAATTGAACGTTTATAAGATTGTACAGATTACGTCGTGATTAAGATACCAATTTACCGTGCCAAGCGTCACAGGTTCAATTTGCTCGCAGTACAATAGGTACATTGATGCACAATTTTTTGTTTTGAATCTGGGTATCATTTGTATCTGTTAAATATATGGTTGTAAAGTTGCATTACATGGATTATTTCCTTAGTGCATGGTGTTGAATTAAAAAAAAGACAAAGCAGTCATGAGGACTGCCGACACGCGCGCTGTTTCATCTGTCACCCCCGGACAGATTTAGCGAGGTGTGACCAGACCTATATAAAGCCTAAAGATAGCCTGCCGCAAAATTTAAGAATAACAATTATTACATGTAAATTGTATATAGTAAACAGAGCGATACAGCAGTGAAGAACAGCTGACTGTATCTTTCTCGCTCGGGTACACTCGGTGGATCCGAGTTCACCCGATCGAGCCTTTCACTTCAGAACGTGACGGATCAGCCTCACTTACAGCCTACGAAAAGATCTGTGTGCGGTGCGCCAAAAGTAGTTTTCACTTCAAAACAATCAAAACGTTTATCGACTGAGAATTTATTAATAATATAAGGCAGAATTTTGATAGTCTTGGATTTGTTACTCCGTAGTAAGGGTAGGGTAGGGTATCCGCACAAAATCGCCCTACAGTAATTGACTACGGGCACGTCGTGTCGTCACGGTGCTACGAGCTCAAAGCTTCCTTAATCGTACTATTATGGTTAATTCATGTGAAATGTAATTGTTCCGTTGTTGAAACCGGCACCAGGAACATTATCTCATTCGTCACACTGTGCACGTGTACGTTTGATCTAATAAAATAATTCCCGTATCAAATTTTACGCGCCTATCTCGATCTGGTAGACAAAGAGTCGTATAGAGGGGGGCAGAGGGTTTCGCTTTGTCATAACTGGTAACCAACACAAAAGACCACCCAACATTTTTTGGGTAAATCTCTTTGTGTTGTTTATGTACATGTAATATGACGTCAAAGTTACAATATTATTTTTCTAATACTGAAAAGGGTCACATGTCTACGCAATGGCAGTTTATGTCAAAAGCATGTCTAATGTTACAATTGTGTGAACAATAATCATTGCTTTTTTAATCTTTTTTTTTTAAACAGACAATACCCGGCACTAAGGAAATAATCGTTGTAATGCGGGGGACAAACATTCAATTTGACGGACGCGAATTACACCTAGACTCAGAACAACAATGTATGGATCGCACAAAGTATTGTCGTACGTAGGAATCGAACCTACGGCACTGCCACGGAAGCTCGGTGTAACTATTACGTCATCTGAACAGTTTTGTCAGTGTTTTGAGCTAACGAAAAAAGAAATATTTTTCATTAACTGAAAACTATTGGAATATGAAAGCATATTTGAGCGCTATTATTGAGAATAGTTCTAGCTTCCTTTTTTATTGTTTTCAATTTTTTATTGTTTTTCCTTTTTTAATTTTAATATTTTTTCATTACTTCTTTTAAAATCTAAATATAATTTCAAAAAAGAAATGCTAAAAAGAAAATACCAAGCTAAGTTCGGTCATCTAAATATAGGTATAATTATAGCAACTTTTATTTTTTTGACGTGATAAAAGATAATAAAAATTTTAGAATTGGATTTTTATCCGACTGATTTTGAGGACGTATATATGTTGCCGAAAAAAGATGACATGGGTATAAAATTTGCTTCCTTATTTACTTAGTGCGGTCGAAGTAACACAGAGACAAAGCAGCCAACAGAATCTAGCTATAAACAGTTAGGAACAATTATAACAGTTAGGAATAATTTCTTTAAAAGTTCATAGGTTTTAATTCCACCTGTGCTAATCTTTCTATTTCATAATATAACTTTAGTAATCAAATTCGATATCGTAAAACATATTTTTGTGATAGGTCCTGTAATGTAACATAAAAAATAATTTACTCAACTTTATTTTAAAGAAATATAAAAATACAACCAAGGATAATAACAAAAAAATTGAAATAGTGAATTTACATACTATGAAGAAAAATTTAAAGTATTAAAATACGTTTTAAATCTACAAGTAATGTATAGAAGCAAAAAAACACGTTTGGGGCGAAATACAGCTGACGCGGCTGCAACGCCGCCGCGCCGTAGCGCTGATTCTGCTTTAATGATGATTAAATGCTGTATGATTGTCATGGCGTGTATAGCCACCCCTGTGGCCACCGCCTGCCTGCATCCTCAATACAAGGGAACTTTCAAGGAAAAGTTTCGTTTCATCGAACCTTTATATATGTATATTTACACAAGTTTTACAACTGCTGCAAAACTACTATTCAAACATGTATTAGGTAATATACCTTTAAAAAGATATTTCGCTGATTTAGTTGTCTACCACTACCGGCCCTGAGCTTCCATGGTTTGCTTTACATTGGGCCGAAGCCGAGCTTTGTTTGTTTATCAATATTTTAGATATACATATAGAATATTGAGTATATTACCCAGAAATGCTCAGTAGTAAAAAAAAAATCAATTAACAACAATGTATTCGCTCCTTATTACTTGAAACTAAAAGTCACACTCTCATTCGGGGGTTAAAGATTATAAAAAACAAATAATAGACGTCACAATACACGAGTAGAATTCGTTCTGCTTCTATTATGAATCATAACCGACATTAGTTGCGGCAATACATGCAATTGTAAAAATGACGTATCATTCCCATACCCACATCCTTCTCTAATAAGAAATTCCGAGTGACATTAGACACGCAGAAAATGTAATTTGTAATAATCAATGACAAGGCAGGGCTTTCAGCCCTACCGTTGTTAACTACCTCGCTTCATTACACTCTGTATAATAATACACTAATTATGAACCATTTGACACAGGCATTGAAACAGTTATATTATCTATACGACGTTCTAAATATAATTAATGTAGGCAGTTTCAGCGGGAAAGGGAAATTGTCATGTGGTGTTCTTGTATCAATATGTGTATGTATGTATGTTGTATTATATTCTCAGTGCTTTAACGTGTTATATTAAGTAATTTTGTGTGATCTAATGCGCAGGATTCTTGTACTGAGGTGTAGTGAATATGATATAACAGCGCCTTAAATACGTTTTTGTTTTCCACTAAAATTGCAAAAAGATGCCTTAAATTAGTCTTAAAGGTCTTAGTAACCAAGTCATAAAAACCAAAAAATATATATGAGTATATATTATCAAGACGAACAATTTCATTTGCTAAATGTACCAAACCCTTATAAATAATTTGATAACATTTAAATGAAATTCACGTTTTAGAACCGCGATAGCATATTAATTAATGCAAGGAACATAGAAACCTTCTATAAATTAAAATAATGAATATATTACAATGATATTGTGATTTTCATACGTTTATATATTCGAAGCACGTTTTGAATGCCCCATTAGATTTAAATGTAGGTAAGTGGATAGGTCCATACTTCAGTGTAAGTGGCAGTATCAAGTAGGATGCTGGAATAATTGAAACAAATGTAGGGATTATTCGACAATTTCTTCAACACAAAGGCTATTTATCTAAGTCGGTGCAATCGTCGTTTTGAAAGGGGGCAATCACTACATTTGATTGTTATAAATTTGATATTACGTGGCTATTATAAAAATAACATCATAATAAAGGTTCGTTAAAGCGTTATTGGTGCTCTTGAGTTTTATTATTTTGCTTCTATCGTTTTTTCAAAGTGATACGCAGCAAACTGCTATGGTTATCTTTGAGCTAAATTGCACTGACCAGAGAAGAGTTGAATTCGGGATAGTCAAAACTAGGAATGTTTCGTATATAAAGTTTCGGATCTGGATACGGTTTTTAGATTAACATTATACCAGTTTTAAATAGGGTTGGATATGAAATTATTTCAGATTGTTTCAGTAATGGATATTGGGTTTTATGGAATTGCAAAAGGGAATGCTAAGTGTAGTTAGATTATCGCGTTATTCTCCTTAGGAAAGCCTTACGTTTAGATTGTTAATTTGGCGGTTGAAAGTAAAACCTAATCATAAAGTGACCGAGACCTGTAAGTGGTTTTACTTTTCTTAAAGATAGACCACGACTCTATTCGAAATTATCCTAAACTTTTATATCAGATTCGGTTATGATAGAAAGATTTGTGTTTCTTATATGCAGTAGTTTGTGTTATTTTATTTAACGTACCTAATATTTTATATAATTATCATTCCAATAGTTATAATTGTATAAGCTGTGTGGTAGCGGCTACGAATACTACCAACCCTTACTTTGCTTGTGGTTGTCGTAGAAGACGACTAAGAGCCTTATAACGACCTGGGCCATCTTCATCTGATGCCGTTTGGTCAACAACTACATTCCCAAGGAGGGTTGACGTCTGGCAGGCGGTTGGTCATAAAACTATTGTCAATAACTTTTACAATATGTAGGTACTATGAAAGAAGAGTACATATTGTATCGACCCCAAGTAATTGGGATAAGAGCAGATATGCAGTTGAAAGTAGTTTATGTTACGAGTACACAGCTCCATATATGCGTAGTCAAAATACATTTTATATACTAAGGTGACTAAAAATTAAGACTGAAATGGAAGTGTTTAATTAATAAATAGATTGATTAGAGCAAAAAAAAGTAGGCAATATATAACATGCTAATTTATTTTTGAATATAATTTCTATTAATTGTTATTTATTTTCAGTTTTCCCAGTTTAATTGTTTAATGAAAATATATGTTGACGCTCCGATATAGACCATTATATAAATTAAGAGGTGTTCTGTATCTGTCGGAAACCCGGCATTGGATATTTCGGGACTCATTTCCACACTAATTTAGGAAACTACTATTTTAGATGTTAAAACGTACAGAATATTTAAAATAAAACTCATTCTATTTCTTTTTATTTATTAGCCTATATGCCAATTAATTCTGAGTAGTGACGGATTAAGAATACAATATTTTACTGGATCACCAAGATATCTTCTTGGAATTTTAGAACACCAATTGCGATCGTCAATTCACTTAGCAAGCGTGGTGATAGTAGCACTCTGTAATATTTATAATAATTCATTTTAATAAAATTGAGTAACCGCACCAGTCATACTAATATGTCACCAACTGTAGTTGGATCTCATTACGGGTTGAGAACCCTCAGCGCTCACCCACAGTCCGGCTAAAGTTGTCATAGCTATCTGAGACTAACAACTAAGACACACAAAAAAAAAAATTGGATCTCATTAAAGCTTTACCGTCTGAGTAGTCGGGACGACATTTTTTTATATCTTGCATTGCCTTCAATCTAATTGACATATTTATTAAAGTAATTACAAAGACAGCCACTGTTGCTGCGTTACGATAACTTAGGTACCTACTCAATTTTTCACAGTTTGTCTTTTGGAAGTTAATTAAACTGTAAACCTTGATTAATAGAAAAAAGAAAGAAAAAGTAAGATTTCCATTTTGGTTATCGTTTCTTTAGTTTATTTTCTGTTTTATTTTTCATGTAATAGATGTGAGTAACAAAAAAAAATATCATGGATTCTTGATTCTGAATTTAACATGAAGAAAAAATCTAAATAAAACAATGCTTTTACACAAGCATTGTGTGTGTGTGTGTGTTACCTAACCTAAAAAAATTAAAGTCGACAATATATCATATTAGGAATAATATGAAATGTGCAAATATTCTTTGCCGTGGACTATGGATGCGTCTCGCCCCGCCAAATCGGTCCGCGGTGACAGAAGAGACGGCGCGTGACCCCATAGAGGCATAGACCCACCATGCAAACTCTCTTCGCCGTGCGAGCGGGCCACCGGTACCCGATCTTTGTCTTCGGTGGCCACGAAGAACAAAGCTACATATGATTATGATACCAAATCCTTTCTATTATAAAGCTAAACTGATCTATATATAAGAGTAACTAATATTAGGTAATGGATCAATCCTATACAAAACAATTAACAATAATGATATTGTATAATAATAAATAATAATATAATATAACATTTAATATAATATTTATATACCTATAACCGGCGAGCGTGTATGAAGAGAATTATGAATGTTGAGGAAGCGAGTGAAGTATGCAGAGATAGAGTTCTCTGGCACTCTGTTCTCTCTGCCTACCCTGCAAGGGATATGGCGTGATGATATGTATGTAGGTATGTATGTATATTGCTGATTTTATGTTTGACAAATTTCAAATCGCTCTCGTCTAAAGTAATGATTATGCAGACGTAAGTCTAGGGACAGGTCGACTTTTTGGCGTAATCAAAAGCGCGATTCGAGAGATATTTAAAAAAAATGCAAAGGGTTTGTTTTTCCTTTTATAGAAAGCTTATGAGTCCATATTTTTATATATATGTAGTAGTATGTTATATATGTATGTAGTAATTAAAATATGTATGTAGTAGTAATTAAAAAAATAATCTAAAATAAATTAATTAGTAGATGTGTAGTAATTATGAATTTTGAATGAGCATTTATAATTTACAATGTTTAATTATAAATTTTGAATGATATTTATAGTTTATACACAAATCAATGAAAATATATGTCACGGTAAGTTATGCTCTGTACTGTTTTAAGTGTTTTTTGCAAATTGTGAAACCGTAGTAGGTTCCGAGGACGTGCCTTATCTGTCCACAGTCGGGTCGAACCATTTAGCGCTGCACAAAAAACATGTACAATTTTTTGATTGCCAATTCTGTAGAATTTTAATTAATAATAACAGCTAAGCGAGTCTTTGTATACTTTTTATTTACATATTAATTTGATTGCTACTTTTTTTAGCATTTTCATTAAAAAATAAGTTAAGCTTGTTTTTTCTTTTTGATATAATTTTATTAGACCCTTGCGTGTTAATGTTCATCATCATCTAAGCTCACATATGTCCCATAAAAAAATTCTGGTACCACACTCTCGCAAAACTCGACGCCTGACTAGTGACAGTGTGCTGCTATTTACGTTTGGTGAGCGAGATAGCCGGTAGCCCAACTTTCTGGGTGGATTTGGGATTTTTATTGGTAGGCAGCGGCCTAGTTGTACACCTGCAGTGTTTGATGGGACCAAAAAAAAATTCCCTCTGATATTTATAGCTTTAATCGATCAAGGTATGCTTTTTAAATGCACGAGTAAAACACCCACGTGTCAAATTCAAATAGATACATCTTATTTATAAAAATTATTGAACTTTAACTTTAAAAAACTAAAATTAATTCTGAAAATGTAACTATCCAAGTTGATTATTTTAAATAAATATAGTCTGATAGAATATGCTTAGGCGCATTATTTTCTATTTTTATTTTTGGAAAATCACTTCTGGATATTTAGTTATTAATTGTTTTCAGATTTTCGTAATTATTTTTTTTCTCCTTAAATACTCAAAAGTGGGACTTGTGACTAGCACAAAAGGATAGCTCTTAAAAAGGACTATCAATAATAAAAAACCAAATAACACTTCCGCGGCCTTTGGGAGAAATTGACCATTCTATTCTAAGGTCAAATTATATTGTATAGGGTTGATGCAAAAGGTTATTCAATTTCTTTTTATTATTTGAAATAAAACTATTTTTATGGATTCTTGCGCGTTTGTATTTGATTTCTAATTTTCTGAAGTTTCGAACAGTTTACAGCGTACATGGTCCCGGGAGGTCTAAAGTGTCTCACGCCCAATAAGTCATTATTATTCTTCTTCTTCTTCTTATATATTGGCAATCAGCTACTTATACGAGCTATTGGTGCCAGTGTCAAGTTATAAATATTTTCACGTTTTTAGTCTTTCAAGTCAGTCGTTGTCTAAGTCAAATTGTCACCATTAACAGTGCAATGGCCACACTGTTAATGGTATCTTGTGGGAATTTTGATGGAAAACGAAAACGTTGTAAAGCACTTTTATATGATATTCACTACATCCCAGTAGTTCAGTCGCTTTATATTACATAAAATGCCATCAAAATTATCTAATATAACACGTTAAAACACTAAGATATCGATTATAATACAAGAGCACCACATGACGTTTTCAAATTCCCGTCAAAAGTCTCATTATTATTACAGAGATTTATATCTAGCCGTTACAGCGTCAGTTATTAAATTTTGATCCACATTTTTAATACAAATTCATTGCCAGTACAAAAAAAAACGATTCTATATATAAAAAATTATATTGTTTGTGGTAAATTATTATTAAACATTTCATTTATGATAGGTAATTATTATATTATGGCAATTTACTAGTTTAAAAACTATCAAATCTATTCAGCTACCATGGGATTGGAACGCGGCCACACTGGGAAAGATCCGGCAAGAAAATTCTTTTCAATTCAGACTATATTTATTTAAAACAGTCATCTTGGATAGTTACATTTTCAGAATTAATTTTATTTTTTAAAGTCTTTTTAACTTTAAGTATAGTAGTCACGTAAAGTACAATATTTTTTATAAAAAAAGTATTTGAATTTGACACGTGGGTGTTTTACTCTTACATTTTAAATGCATATCTTGATCGATTAAAGCTATAAACAGCAGAGGGATTTTTTTTTGGTCCTATCAAACACTGTGCCCTGGTATTCCAAAGGTCCATGGTCGGCAGTAACACTTACCATCAGGTGTGCTGCTTGCTCGTTTGCCACCAAGAGCAATAAAAAAAGATGTATAAAAGCGTAGCAGTAGAAAGATGTTGATACATCTCGTCATTGGTATATATATTTTTTATTTATAGGACAACAGCTTAATCTCCTTGTGTCGTGGGAGACAACAAACATACAAGTAACGGACAGAACTAGAATAGAATCATTTGTGGATCGCACAAAGATTCATCCTGCGTGGAATACGAACCATTGACAATCGGCTAGATCCGTCCGTATCTCCTCCTCTCTTAGTCTATAATAGAATGATCCAGAAGGCGGTGTCTCTCAACACGGCAAGTGAGAAATATCCTCTCTTTGGAGTTCTAATCATCGGCGGCAGCTTATTCCCAGTATTCGCGCCGGAGTGCCAACACGCTTTTTATATTTTAAATATATTATTTTTATATTATATTTAGAAATGTATTAAGTAGTTATAAGTTTTAATAATAGTAATAAATAGTCATCTAAATCTTACGCTTTTTTCTCATTTAAAAAAATAAACCAATTAGCCCTTGTTGTATGTATTCTAATTCTAGTCTATCTAATCTAAGAAGTGCATTTTGACAGCTGTCGGAGTAAGTTGTCTAGGTATGTGAACCTAATAATCGCTATCGAAAATATCCGATTTTACTGAGAAATCGATATTGATTCTTTTTAATTAATTATCGGTTATTTTTTTATTTTTCAAAAAGGAGATGAATAAATTAAATGTTAAATTAATTATAAAATCCGATTACGAAATGAAAAATGATGTCGCAAGCGGGATTCGAACCCGCGCCTATTGGGATTCCGGCCCAATCGTGCTGAAATTTGCATGTCCTACAATTAGTCGCGGTAGTGTAGTGGCAGCACGATTGGGCCGGAATCCCAATAGGCGCGGGTTCGAATCCCACTTGCGACATCATTTTTCATTTCGAAATCGGATTTTTATAAATAATTAAGCATATTAAATGCTAAATTTCAGTAATGTTAAATTAATACTAAACAAATTTAATTATTTCAGCATAAAATCTATTCATCATATTTAGTAGGATTAGGTTAAGTAAAAACAAAAACTGGATTTGAAAACAGCTATTTATTCAGAATGATTACTATTACTTGAATTATCATCGTCGCGAACATTAATAATTATTTCCTTATCAATATATTGTCGAAACGTACATTTCTGTCAAAATCTCTAATCGATTAATTATATTATTCTAATATTTTTACCGATTATTTGAATATTCGTTAATTGGAAGTTGTCAAGCACTACGGTATAGAATGTGATGACGTGATATTGTAAGATCGTCAATAACTATTTCTATTTACTATGTTATTTTTATTTTAAATTAGTTTTATAAGTTTCAACATTAGATTATTGTACAAGAAAGTCACCCGCAACGTTAAATATGTAAATAACTTAATAGTTCTTTAAAATTTCCGATTTACTGTTTGCAATCATGTGTATACGCTTAACCAAGGTTATTGTGTATTAAAAAATGCAAAACATCAAAATGCATTTCTTGGATTAGATGAACTATAGGTGAAAAACTTTTATAAATTATAGTGAATTTATCAACAACCTTCTCATTGACGTAGGGTTAGTCACGCTGCTAATTATCACATTTAAGGTTATCTCTCATTTAAATAAAACTTAGACAGGCTAAGGACACACGATTTAATTGAAATTTTTAATACTCTATTTATACATTAACGGTTGAATAGCATAGATTGTGTTTATCATTATATCATATTTATATAAAATTATAAAAATGAGAAGAAGAGGGTGTCTGGCTGTTCTCAATTACGAGAGGAACAGAGCTTTAGTGATTGGATTCATCACGAACTTAAGCGTTTCTTCACACACTTTCACTTTAAAGTGTGTGACGATTATGCTTAAGTAAGTTATGTAGCACATCACACATTAGTGGTAGTACCTACCACAGTGTTGATAGTTGTCTGTCTACAACCGCAATCCGGTCCGTCCGGAGACTCACACTAACGCAGAAAATTGACGTTTGAGTAGTGGAAATCTGCTGTTTGCTTCGCTCGGTGAGCTAGAGAGCTGAAAAATCAATTTTCTGAGTGTATTTTGGTTGGTAGGCAGTCTAGTTGTACGCATTGTATTACATAAGTCCATATTCAGCAGTAACACTAACCACCATGTGTGCTGCTTGCTAGTTTGCCACCATAAGCAAAAAGAAAAAAAATACGAATGAGTTGGAGATCAGAATTTTAAAGCCCTCCCTTAAGAAAATTCACTGCAAAATGCTCGTGAGTAATTATCGCTTAAGCTTAACTAATCTTATATGACCACTACACTTATTGTCACAGAGTTAAAGCATTACGCTAAGGCCAGAAGTAGGAGACGCAGGGCGGGTGGAGTTCCCGCGCGTGACTCAACGTTCGCGGCAGACAGCGCGCCGCCCCGCCGCCCGCGTCCGGTCTTCATGTCTCTGGCACTCCGTTTTAGCTATATTTGTTCACTAATTATCGTTCTGTCAACCGGCTTTTCTTTATAGTTTTCAGTTCGTTTACTGATCCTGGCTAAAATGGCTGAAACTGAAACTAAAAGGAAGAAACGATGACATATTGTATAATAAATATATATAATATTTATTTTTTTAACTTCTAATTTTATTTTCAAGCCAACTAGGTATCATAATATTTTCACAAACTTATTCTTTTATCACGGAATGGATAGACACATCACCCTTACATTAATAATAACTACAAACTCCCGAAATCAAGAATTTACCGCCTTTAAACTCAATTACATATATACTAGTCACAAAAATTAAAGGATATAAAAAAAAATCCAAATTTTTGGGTGATTTTCAACGAGCTGTAACTCCGAAGAACATAGTTGTACAGAAAAAATAAAAAAAGAAAATTGTAGCTCTAAGTGTCTAATTTTCAGATATGACTATAAATTTTTTTTATCATGTCCAGGTCTAGAGAAATTCTAAGAAAACAACCAAAAAAAAATTTTTCAAATTTTTTTTTCGTCTAAAAAAAGGTCCACGGGCTTCAAAAAATTTTTTTTGAGTGTTTCGTTCAAAAGCTCTTTTAGAGAATTTAATACTCTTTAATTTGACGTATTCAAAAAGCCTGTACAATGATTTGCCGCGGAGTTATCGTCCATCAAAGCAAAAAAGATCTTTTTAACTTTGATAATCAATAACTCCGGAAATAACGATTGTATAGAAAATTCAAGGAAGGTTTTGAAAACTGCACAATATTCTCTATAAGAAAATGTAAACATCTTTTAGAAAAAAAAAATTTTGTATTGAAAACTCGGACTGAAAAAAAGACAAAAATTCGCATAATTAAGGATATTTGGATAACTTGGTATAACTTTGGATAAAATGGATGAACGAAAGATATCGTCGGTAATTTTTTAACCTCAAAGTGTCCCCTAAAATCCCTCAAAAATTCAAAGCGCTGCGATTTTTTTTTCATTGTGCCCCGAAGCTTCAAATTCTTTGTTTTTGCAAAAATCACCATTATGAGCAATTTTGTGATTTTTATTAATTTTTTCAATGGAAAAATTTTTTTCTCTCTAAAATCTTTATGTTTTTGATCAAAAAGATTAACTGTTTAAGAAGTTTGAAAAAAAAAAGATCAGTCATTATTTCAAGAGATATTGATTATCAAAGTTAAAAAGATCTTTTTTGCTTTGATTGACGATAACTCCGCGACAAATCGTTGTACAGGCTTTTTGAATACGTCAAATTAAAGAATATTAAATTCTCTAAAAGAGTTTTTGAACGAAACAATCAAAAAAATTTTTTTGAAGCCCGTGGACCTTTTTTTAGACGAGAATAAATTTGAAAAATTTTTTTTTGGTAGTTTTCTTAGGATTTCTCCAGACCTGGATATGACAAAATTTTTTTATAGTCATATCTGAAAACTAGACACTTGGAGCTACAATTTACTTTTTTTATTTTTTCTGTACGACCATTTTCTTCGGAGTTACAGCTCGTTAAAAATAACCCAAAAATTTGGAATTTTTTTTATATCCCTTAATTTTTGTGACTAGTGTATATACCTAGGTATTTGAGATCTCACGGAACATATACATACATTTACTAAGACGTTATTTTTCTAAATGCATATTGAAGCATTTTTTTTTATTTATTGCTTATGGTGGCGAACGAGCAAGCAGCACACCTGATGGTAAGTGTCACTGCCGCCCATGGACCTTTGCAGTACCAAAGGGTATAGCTTAGGCCGCTGCCTACCAATAAAATTCCCAAACTCATCCAGTTGGGCTTCCGGCTCTCTCGCTCGCCGAACGAAGCGTAACATCACATTGCCATTACTCAGGCGTCGATCTTCTGCGAGAGTGTGGTACTACCCCGGACGGACGGGCCCGCGGCTGTAGACAGAAAACTGTCAACAGCGAGGTCCTACTACTATGTGGCATCCACTATGTGGCATAGGCATCCAATACTACTACGAGTTTTACCAAATAATAAAATCGAACACTTAGATGATGAAGCTATCGCTAGGTTGGTAATGGGGAATATGCACGTGACTCAAAAATGAACAAAATATTTTTATTTGTAATCTTTATTGTTTAAAAAACGTACCTATACAATTATTTTTGATATTCATCATTATTTAATAGTGAAATTTAATTATCAAAAAGTGGCTCTTTTGAGATTCGCTCGCAAATTTCTAAAACGCGACGCGATTGGTTATTCAAAACGTGACGTCATCGTGCACTCGAATCTTCTGATATCAAGGAGATCCTAGTGATTATTTTGTATCGTTACCCAGTTATTTCATAAGTTATTAGTTTTCTGTGTTCAAGTATTAATCCTTGTGAATGAGAGACTTAACAAACGTCACTTTTTGTCCCTGTTCTAATGCTATTATTTTGTATTGCATATAATTTTCTGTATCTTTTTCTATCTGACACCCAACAGAAAGATAAATAATAAATAATTTCGAACTTTTCTCTTACTCTAATAAGTTACATGTTTTTCATTCATAAGTATCATAGATAACTAAATATATATTACTTTTATGGATAAAGACCCATGTACCTATTAGATATAAAGAATATATTTTTAAGAATTGTACGTAAACTAGGTAGGCATGTGTACGTCGAAGTTTGTAAACAAAACAATGTGCATGTAATTAAGGAAAAATTATTCTTTTATATACTTCGTCACTTCTCTAATGTGTTTACTTACGTTAAAATGATCTTCACTACAGTATAAACTGCTCAAACACGACATATTGTCTCTTCTCACTTATTTATTACATTTCTCGACATAAGGAAATATACTTTGTTAGGTGCAGTTTTGATAATATTTTGGCACATAGAAACGACACAATATTTATAATACGGTTTTTTGTTCTTTTACATGGTAATAAGTTGACTTTTCACTCACTTTTTTAATTTTCAATAACTTCGTGAACCAAACATTTCGTTATTGACATCCAACTTGTGTGTGTATTCTGACGTCACAAAAGCGCGCCATAATAGCCGCGTTTAATTCGCCCAAAACTGATAGTGATTTTAATATTTTTTTTTAGCTTAATGGTTTATATTTTAGATGTGTTATATTTATTTTTGGTAATGTAATAACTAGTAGAAACGTTTAAAAAAATAAAAAATATCATGCATATTCCCCATTATGCTAAAACAAAACCCATCTGTATAATTTGCCTTCGATAATACAAGCACTTAGGTGACCTACGCTAAATCAGCTAGCTATATTTTTACATCATCATCATCATCATCACAGCCCATATATGTCCTACTGTTGGGCTCGGGCCTCCTCCGTAATGAGAGGGAAATGAACCTACTATACCGCGCTGATGAGACGTGTTGGTATATGGTTTTGTTTTAAGTTTTCCTTCTCTTGCAGAGATGCTATGCGTTTGCATATCCCTTAGTCGTCTCGTACGATCACCCACGGGTAAGATAGGGGGTGGTGAATTGTATTCTTACTCCGTCACCACACGGACAATGGACAGAACTAGTTACTTATTAGGACTGAGTATTTTTACATACTCAGTCCTATCTATCTGGGATGGCATCCGGACCCCATCACTTACCGTAACAGCTCCCAATCGGTATTGGCGACACCGTTTTCTATTCCTTTATATACAGTGGCTTATTTATTACACTACATTTAGGTATATGACGCTTAACTATGTGGTAGCGGCTACGAATACTACCAACCCTTACTTTGTTCGTGGATGTCGTAAAAGACGACTAAGAGCCTTATAACGACCTGGGCCAACCTTATCTGATGCCATTTGGTCAACAATTACATTCCCAAGGAGGGTTGACGTCTGGCAGGCGGCCGGTTGTAAAACTATTGCCAAGAACTTTTACAATATGTACTATGAAAGAAGAGTACATATTGTATCGACCCCAAGCAATTGGGATAAGAGTAGGAGAATGATGATGATTTAGATATATGGCGTTTATAGTTAACGAGCTATATATCTGTGTAACTTATAAACATGAATAAGGAATATTTTTTTTAATTACATTAATGACGCAGTCCATCTCAGTTTTACAACTTTCAACTTGGTATGATTCTATGGTAAATGACAAATGTATTGATTTAATTATTATATTTTATTTTAAGAAATCACCCTGCACTAAGTAATTATCCTTGTATTGCGGGGGACTTTACAAACATACAATTAACGCAGACAAATGACATCCAGACTGAGAACAACAAATTGTGGATCGCACAAAGCATTGTCACGCGTGGGAATCGATCCCACTGCACTGGCACGGAAGGTCAATACCTTAACCACTACGGCATCTGTACAGTCATTATTACAATAAAGGAAATAAATATACGTAAAGTAATGAAGTGAGAATACAATTGATCTTTTCTTCCCCATGGGTATTGTAAAAAATCGACTAAGTATGCATTCTAGTAGTATCACTAATACAGAAGAAGAACTAATAAAATCGTATTCCAACTTCGTCTGGATAGTGCGTCATAGTTAACTCTTTTCCGTTCTATTTTGTAGAACAATCGTGCCCAATAATGACACAATAAAACTTAATAAAAAGCACGAATACTTCAGATTGTGACGACGTTGCTGCCGCTTCTGTAGAGACCCTCAAGCGGTGAAAGCACATTGTTGGTAATTATATTTTCGAGCCGATTGGGGTCGAAACGTTCAGCCTTCAATCCAGGATTTCGTCTTCTATCTTCGAGCTCTGTCATCAGAGTAGCTCAGTGGTACCATCATATCGTGTTTTAAATATTTAATCACATATCAAAAGTAAATAAGACCCATTATGCGTCTAAGATCCTTACGGCAGCTAACAAAGATACCTAATAACTGCAACATTGGATCAGATATTTATAAATTGTAGGTGAGTAAGGACCACTCAAAATAAAAGTCTATGAAACATCGTCTATTATTGTAGGCCAATTTTCTGCCTATAGTGACAAATGCCTCAGATACACAAACAAATTCAGATACCTAAAACTTATAACCTCATTTTGCGTCGTAGCTTAAAAAAGACCACTCAAAATAAAAGTCTATGAAACATTACTAAGTATTATTGTTCGCCACTTTTATTTTTATGGTGAGAGATGCCACAGATACACAAATTTAGATACCTAAAACTTATAACCTCATTTTGGGTCGTGGCTTAAAAAGGACCACTCAAAATAAAAGTCTATGAAACATTATCTATTATTGTAGGCCAATTTTCTTTCTATAGTGAGAGATGCCACAGATACCTACACAAATTCAGATACCTAAAACTTATAACCTCATTTTGCGTCGTGGCTTAAAAAGAACCACTCCAAATAAATGTTTATGCGACATCATCTATTATTGTAGGCCAATTTTCTATCTATAGTGAGACATATATGAGCTGAGAGAAGGAAACATAACTTATATGTGATAGAACGTATACAATTTGATCAATGAAGCATACATCAAAAAGGTTACCGTCGATACGCCCGAACAAGATGTGTGATAAAAATAAAATAGGAACGAATCGTCGAACGAAACTACGCGGGCGAGGATGTCGGTAATTTATGAATTTGTCAGGACAAAGTGAACATCGTCGTCGGCGTAAATAAAGAGCATCACAGCGTGTATAAATTTGTGTCAGATCAAATGGATCGTGCACACAGCGATTTGTTGCACTTATTGCCTAAAGTCCGCCCTTTGCGAACAATAAAATAAAAAGAAATATATATTGCAAGATGTTCAGGAATTAAGTCGTTTGTTCTTCGTTAAGATAAATTGGTAGCATCAGTGTATAACTCCAGTGAATTCATGAATAAAATTTATATTTATAGCATTGGAGTTGGCATATTAGACATATTGACATGTAAAGTGAAAAGTGTGGAAGGATGTAGTTACCGGGGGAGACCGAGACCTCACCATCACCTACCTAGACCAGATTGGTCACGTACTGAAGGAAGTTGGAGTCAAGACTCTCCGAAACCGGCGAGCGTGTATGAAGAGAATTATGAATGTTGAGGAAGCGAATGAAGTATGCAAGGATAGAGTTATCTGGCACTCTGTTCTCTCTGCCTACCCTGCAAGGGATATGGCGTGATAGTATGTATGTATGTAAAGTGAAAAGTTATGCATCAACTTTTAGAACGTAGATATATTAAAATCAATATTCATGATCATCATCATTATCTCAGTTCTTATATATTCCACTGTTGGGCTCGAGCCTCCTCCATAATGGGATAGAAATTAACCTACTATACCACGCAGGTCAGACGTGTTGGTATAGGGTTTTGTTTCAAGTTTTCTTCCCTTGCATAGATGTTATATGCGTTTTATATCCCTTAGTCGTCTTTTACGATCACCCACTTGAAAGATAGTGGGTAGTAAATTGTATTCTTACGATGTCATCACACGGACTTAAATAATACATATTAATAAAATAACTAATTTGCTGTGTAATAGCGGCTACGAGTACTATTAACTCTTCCTTATCTCGTGGATCTCGTAAAAGTCGACTAAGAGGTGCATAACGACCGAGGTCAACTCCTAATGCCGCTTGGTCAAAAATTACATTCCCAAGGAGGTTTGACGTCAGGCAGGCGGCCCGTGATAAAACTGTTGCCAATAACTTTTGCAATATTTACGAAAGAAGCAAAGTACATATTCCGTCGACCCCAAGTAATTGGGATAAAGGCAGGAGAATGATGATAATAAAATAATTACTAAATATGAAAATATTCAAATTGAAGGTATTTTTTAAACAACAACCCGTACTTAAATAACTACAGAGTTTTCACAAACATACCGCCTATCGATGCCCCCTGCTGGATTTAGGCATCCCCAAGGCTAAAAAAATGGAATCCTTTGAAATTCACAGCAGTGTCAATTATAATGTGAAAAATAATAAACGTGAATGTGAACAAAACCAAAATAATGGTCTTTGAAAGAGATGAAACCAGAACTGATGTAAGAGTAACAATAGGTAATGATGTACTAGAGCAAGTGGACGAATTTGTATATCTTGGATGTGGATTTAGCCGAGATGGAAGATACACCACTGATATAGAGCGAAGAGTGAATGCGGGAAATAGAGTGAACGGAGCGTTGGGGCAACTTCTCGGCAGCCACCACCTCAGCCAGAAGGCACGTGTAGCAATACATAACGCAGTGCTTGTCCCAACATTACTGTATGGAAGCGAGAGTTGGGTATGCAGAAAAGAGTATTAAAGTAAAATTAATGCGGTCGAAATGCGATCTCTGCGGAAAATCTGTGGAGTTAGGCTGACCGATCGCATTCGTAACGACGACGTAAGAGAGCGAGTAGATATGAAAGAGAGTATTGGTGTAAAGATGCGAAAGGGAATGCTCCGATGGTTCGGACATGTGGAAAGAATGCCGAACGAACGTCTGGTTAAGAAGACATACAATGCGAAAGTGGAAGGATATAGGTACCGGGGGAGACAGAGACTAACCTACCTAGACCAGTTTGGTCACGTACTGAAGGAAAGTGGAGTCAAGAGTCGCCGAAACCGGCGAGCGTGTATGAAGAGAATTATGAATGTTGAGGAAGCGAGTGAAGTATGCAAGGATAGAGTTCTCTGGCACTCTGTTCTCTCTGCCTACCCTGCAAGGGATATGGCGTGATAATATGTATGTATGTATGTGTATGTCAATTATAAGATTCAATTGTTTATATAATCCATATTTGAATCAACCTGATACATGAAAAGGTCCATCAATATCGTTTCAGCCGCTCAAGAAGAGAGTTCGGAGGAATTATTAATTATTGCTGGTGTATTTTAAAATCTAAGACCGTATCGATGCGATACTTAGGTAATATTCGATATGGGGTACGATGCCAGAAACCTCCGCGTGGTGTACCCTGGGTGCGGGCGACAGTCCCCCAGATCCTTCTGTCGAATTGTCGCCCGTAGCGAATCTCTGGCGCGAGGGGGGGTTCCCCAGCGATGGGTTGAGCCCCAATTCGCTCCTGACCCTCTAGTTGTAGAGGGTTCAGGAGGCGAAATTTCGGACGGGCCCGGTCACTCATTCTTTTGAGGGCTGGGCAGGCTTATGCCACCGCCGACATATCGTAAACCTGATATCTTGCTTCAAGACAAGTTGTCGTGAGGCGTAGTATCAGGAACGAGGGTCTTGGCTTAACCGCCCGGATCGCGAGGAAGAAAACCTCTATAAAGAGTTCGAATCAACATTCGAATTCGGAAATCACCCAGAATCTTAAGTTCTGGCGTGCGGCGAGAAGATGCATGGCAGATGGGTTGTTCTGTCGTTAGCACGCTCCAGCCAGGGTACCGGCCGACCCCCTGGTTGGTAAATGTAGGCTTGCCCGGGTACAGGGATCTCTGCCCGGGTCGACCGTTAGTTCTCCCATACTCGTGGGAATCAAATGGATTTACCTAATAATATTTTACCAGACGGGAATCCAGCGGATTCCCACATCACGGCCTCGTCAAGCCAATGCAAAACTGACCAAAACGACGCCTCGTCCTTAGGACTAGAGGCGTCTGCCGAGGGCCCGGCACCGACCAAGGAGGCCCCCCCCCTCTTGAAGACGAAGAAGCGTCGACAGGCGCGGTTCACATGGGGGAAAGCCGCGAAAGCGAACGCTCGCGAGAAGAAGCGGAATGCTGAAAACCGCGAGCGTTATGCGCGCGAGCGGGATAAGGACGGCGGCAGATCCACTGCAGAGCCGTCAACGGACGAGGGCGACAATTCTGTCGCAGAGCCGTCCAGAGACGAGGGCAGTGGATCTGCCGATGTGATGGACGAGGGCGGTAGTTCCGCAGAGCCGTCCAAGGAGTTCAGCGGATCGGCTGAGGAAGCCGCCGCCGCCAGGTCGTCACCGCGCCCTGCGGCGGCGGCCTTGACCGCGGCCCTGACGGTAAGGGAGGAGGCCCTCCCCTCGAAGGTGCGGAAGCGCCCCCTAAATAAGGAGGGCAGCTCAGGCGCAGATTCAGAGGGGAGCGTGGTCATCATGCCTCCTCCCAAAGTTCCGGCCTCTCGCAGAGGGCGAGGGGCCGCGGCGTCGGGAAGGACGATCCACTCCCCGGCCGGCGGAGTGCGTGAAGGGGTGGAGGCTGGCAGGCGGGCCGATAATGAGGCGGCCGCCGCGAGGGTGCTGGGGGTGTTGTCCGGCATCCCTCCCACCGAAGTGGCGGCCGCTGGTGCCCGCGCGAGCGCCCCAGCCACGAATATAGAGGCCCTGCAGGCCGAAAACGCCCGCCTTGGTGGCGAGGTGTCAGGCCTGCGGGCCCAGAACCGCCGGCTGGAGTCGGAGCTGGCCGCGGTACGGAGGGCCAACCGCCTCCTAACCAAGGACGTGACTGACCTGAAGGCCCAAATGGCGCGGCTCATGCAGCCTGCGCCAACCGCGCCACCGACCAGCGCTAGCCGCGATGGAGTCGAGGTCGCCGCCCTCAAGAAGAAGACGCCACCGACTGCAGGGCGTGCGCCGCCAGCCACCGATAGCCGGGCCGCCGCGGCAAGGAAGCCGTCAAACGTCGCGGAGCGGGCCCTGGTAGAGGTCCAGCCGGCGACACCAACCCCGCTGCCCGCGGTGGAGGGCGTGCCGGACGAGGCCTTGCGCGCCATTATTGACACCATCGGCAATCTGGTCGATGCGCGCTTGGCCGTTCTGGAGGCAAGGCTGCCTCCAGAACCACGTGTTCGGCCGCCTCTTGCCGCGGACAAACGGCCATATGCGGCACCAGCCCCCGCCCCGCTACCCTGTCAGGGTGGCCGCGTGGGGGGGAGCTACGCCGCAGCCGCGGCAGGGCCCAAGCCCAAGGGGCCCGCTCCGAAGAAGAAGACGGCACCGGCTTCTGCCGGACCGCAGTTATCGCCCGCACCGACACCGCCGGCGACGACTAGCGCACCCGTGACTGCGCCTGCCGCGCCTGGCACGCCCGCTGCGCGCGAACAGGGTTGGCAGGTGGCCGAGCGCGGCAGGAAGAGTCGTGGCCAGAGAAGGAGAGCGGCGGCGAAGCGCGCCGCTGAGGTCGCCGCTCCCCAGGCAGGAGCCGGAGGCGAGAAGAAAAGGAAGAGGCCGCGCAAGGGGCTCCGGCCGCCGAAGACAGCTGCAGTGGTGATCACTGTGCTGCCTGAGGCGGCAGAAAGGGGCCTCAGCTATGAGGCCGTTCTGAGGAAAGCCCGGCGGGAGCTCGACGTCTCCGACATAGGAGGCGTCGAAGCCAGGACCCGCAAGGCCCGGACAGGGGCTCGGATCTTAGAGTTCCCTGGGGCCGAGGGCACCAGGACGGCCGATAGCGTGGCGTCGAAGCTGCGAGGTCTGTTCGCCGAGGAGGGTGGCGTCAAAATCGCCAGACCCGTAAAGTGCGCCGAAATGCGCATCGCGGGTTTGGACGACTCTGTGACGGTGGAAGACATCCGGGAGGCCATTGCCTCGAAAACCGGGTGTCCCATAGACACCGTCCGGGTTGGCGCCATCCGGCCCGGTCCGGGCGGCGTAGGTGCCGCCTGGGTGCAGTGCCCAGTGGAGTCGGTCAGGCAACTGGCCGGCTCAGGCAGGCTCCTCGTGGGCTGGAGCTCAGCGCGAGTCACCGTGCTGGAGCACCGGCCTGCGAGGTGTTTCAAGTGCATGGCGGTCGGGCACACCCGGCCAACATGCACTAATTGCTTTGACTGCGGCGGACTCTGTTTCCGCTGCGGTCAGACTGGGCATATGGCGGCATCTTGCGCCGCCCCGCCCCACTGCCCCGCGTGTGCGGCGGGCAATAAGCCTGCCAAGCACCGCATGGGCTCTGGGGCGTGCAGACCTCCGGCTTCGGCTCCAAAGGGGCGGGGCGGCCCTTCGACCCCGGCCGCTCCCGCTCCTAGCGCGGCCCGATCGCCCGCCGCAAGCCAGGAGGTGACGATGGACACAGCCCATTAATGGCTGCCCAGTCCACTCACCTCCTGCAGGCCAACACCAACCACTCCGCCGGTGCGCAGGACCTCCTCCTGCAATCCATGGCGGAGTGGTCGATCGGTGCAGCCGTAGTCGCGGAACCGTACGTCGTGCCTGATCGCCCCAATTGGGTGGTCAGCCGGAACGGAACCGCGGCAATCGTCACCTCCACGCAGCGGCACTTCCCGTCCTTATCCCTCTTGGATAGGGGCGAGGAATTTGTCGCGGCGGACTGGGGAGGGGTCACGCTCTACAGTGTATACCTCTCCCCTAATAGGAGGATGGACGATTTCGGGGCCTCCCTCACCACCTTGGAGGCTTCGATACGGCGACTGGCACCGGGCCTCGTCCTGGTCCTGGGGGACTTCAACGCCAAATCCACGGCGTGGGGGTCCCCGATGACGGACGATCGCGGGCGGGCGATCGTGGAGTGGGCGGCGTCACTGGGCCTCTGTGTCCTAAACAGAGGCTCAGTGAACACGTGTGTGCGACAGCAGGGTGGGTCGATAGTGGACTTGTCATTCGCTAGCCCCGCTGTCGCACCACGAGTGAGGAACTGGCGTGTCCTGGAGGAGGCGGAGACCCTGTCGGATCACCGTTACATCCGGATGGAGGTCTCCCCTCTCCGGGACCCCAGCAGGGGTCACAGGGCGGACCGAGCTCCTGCATTTCCGCGGTGGGCTGTGGGGCGGCTGGATAGGGACCTACTGGCGGAGGCGGCCATCGTGAACACGTGGCTGTCCTCACCACCCCCAGCGGACGGAGTGGACGTTGAGGCTGTCCGCATCCGCAGTGCGTTAACGCAGGTCTGCGATGCGGCCATGCCCAGGGTGCGGCGTCTACCTCCGAGGCAGGGGGTCTACTGGTGGTCCCCAAGACTGGCGGACCTTCGTGCGGCGTGCATTAGTGCCCGAAGGTCCTACACCCGCAGTCGGCGGCGTCGCCGCGATGTTGAGCGGGAGGGCCAGCTGTACGAGGCGTACCGCAGTGCGCGTACCGCCTTTCGGCTGGCCATCCGGTCCGCCAAGGACGCGAGTTGGCAGGAGATGCTGGACGGTCTTGACCGTGACCCCTGGGGTCGCCCGTATCGCGCGTCGCTGAATAAGCTTCGCGCGCAGGGCCCCCCCCTCACCGAGACCCTCCAGCCCGACCTCCTTCGTAGAGTGGTCGAGGAGCTGTTCCCGCGGCAGTCGGAGCACACGCCCCCGGTCATGGCTTCGCCAGATCACGACCGGGAGGCCGTCGAGAGTGTTCCGCCCGTGACGGAGTCGGAAGTGGGGGCAGCCGTGGCGAAGATTCGTTCCGCCACCACGGCCCCCGGCCCGGACGGAATCCCAGTCCGGGTGTTGACGTTGCTCCTCGAGCATCTCGAACCTCGCCTCAGGCGACTGTTCAACGCCTGTCTGACGTCTGGACAGTTCCCTGAGTGCTGGAAGGAAGGGAGGTTGGTTCTCCTGCCAAAGCCGGGACGGCCCCCGGATTCGCCGTCGGCCTACAGGCCCATTGTGCTTCTGGACGATGTGGGTAAGCTGCTGGAGCGTGTCCTCGCTGCCCGCATCGTCCAGCACCTGGAAGAGGTGGGGCCCGATCTGTCGGACGCTCAATTTGGGTTTCGAAGGGGGCGTTCGACCATCGGGGCCCTGCTACGCCTGAGGCAGACGGCCGCGGAGGCTGTCGCCGGCAAAGGAGTGCTGTTGGCGGTGTCGTTGGACATCGCCAACGCCTTCAATAGTCTGCCATTCAGCTGCATCAGGGAGGCGCTCCGGTTCCACGGAGTGCCCCTGTACCTCAGGCGGCTGGTGGCAGACTATTTGGAGGGGCGCAGTGTTCTCTACGCGAGCCCCGCAGGGGACATTGTGCGGACGCCCATGTCGTGCGGTGTTCCGCAGGGGTCGGTTCTGGGGCCGACTCTGTGGGACATCGGTTACGACTGGGCGTTGAGAGGGAGTCTCCCCCCCGGGCTGAGCGTTATTTGCTATGCTGACGACACGCTCGTCACAGCCCGGGGCAGGACATTCGAAGAGGCGGCGAGCCTGGCCACTCTCGGCACCGAGGAGATGGTCAGGCGGATCGAGGCGCTGGGGCTCAGGGTGGCCCTAAACAAGACGGAGACTCTACTATTCCATGGGCCCCGTGTGAGGCTGCCCATCGGCGCCTCGTTAGTCGTCAACTCCATCCACATCAGTATCCAGGCCCATATGAGGTACTTGGGTCTGGTGCTCGACGGGCGATGGTGGTTCCGGGAGCATTTTCGTCAAATTGCTCCCCGGCTGGTCGGCGCGGCGTCCGCCCTTTCTCGGCTCATGCCGAACGTGGGCGGACCCAGTTTTCAGGGCCGACGGCTGTATGCGGGGGTGATCCGCTCAATGGCCATGTACGGCGCACCCGTGTGGGCGAGGGCTCTGAACGCCCAACTCAGGGCGGTTCTGTGGAGGCCACAGAGAGTCATGGCGGTCAGAGCCATTCGCGGGTACCGCACGGTGTCGACAGAGGCGGCGTGCCTATTGGCCGGGACACCCCCTTGGGACCTAGAGGCGGAGATGCTCTCCGACCTCTACCGGCGGGTTACCTCAATGCGCGAAGAGGGTGGCTCCCCATCGTTCAACGAGATAGTCACCTGGCGCGAGGACGCCCGCCGAGAAGTCATCGCCCGTTGGGCTACGCGGCTGGAGAGGCCTAGATACGGTGTTATTACCGTTGAGGCCCTCCGGCCCGTACTGATGGAGTGGATGGAGCGGCGGCACGGAGTTCTCTCTTTCCGGTTGGTGCAGGTCTTGTCGGGGCATGGTTGTTTCGGCAAGTACCTGCACACGGTCGTGCGGAGGGAGTGGACTCCGTCCTGCCACCATTGCAGTAGCGACGAGGACACGGCGCAACATACGCTCGAGGTATGTTCGGGCTGGGACGGGCAGCGCCGTGACCTCGTCGCTGTCATCGGTGCCGACCTGACGCTGCCGGCTGTTGCGCGAGCGATGGTCGACAGCGTCAGGAATTGGGACGCGGTCGCCGCCTTCTGCGAGGCTGTCATCTCGCAGAAGGAGGCGGCGGAACGGGCCCGGGAGGATTCCCGTGACCCGGGCCGCCGCCCGCGGCCGGGGCGGCGCAGGCGCGAGTACCTGCGCCTGATGCCGCCCTAACCGAGGCTTCGGGTGATCGGACCGGGGAATTGTCCGGTCACCCGACGTGAGGCCACCGCGTGAGGACGACGCCTCGACGGCGAAAGCTGTCGGGGCGTCGACAAGAGAGGAGCCCAAGAGGGCATACCGCCGAGCGGGCCACCGAAGACAAAGATCGGGTACCGGTGGCCCGCTCGTACGGCGAAGAAGAGGTGCTTGCAGGGTGGGTCAATGGGGTTGCGCGCCGCCTCTTCCGTCACCCCGGACCGATTTGGCGGGGTGCGACGTCCATAGCCCACCGCAAAAAAAAAAAAAAAAAAAAAAAAAAAAAAAGGTAATATTCGATATGTTAAGATATATATAGTGAAATTTATTGTCTAGTACTGAAAAAAAAAAATAGAATATTTAATGAAAAGAGTATTTGCCGGCATTATTATAATGTTTGTTCTTAGTGAATTTTGAAATCCTACCCACTCACGTTGCCAGTTGCAAACTAATGTACGGTGTAACAGTACAAACTTCGGTCCCTGTGAAGCCTTTCCAAATTCAGCTTGTTACTTTTCTGACGTGGTATTTGTAGGCTTTCAACGGAGTTCTCAGATTTAGTTAGTAATGAGTTTATGTTAAAGTAAATTTCGAAATAGAATTTTATTAAAACTACTAGCTTTTGCCTGCGACTTCGTCCACACAGAAGTCATCTCTGACAGAGTTAAATAGAAAAAGCAATGCAAGGTGTTGAAGGTTTGTCGCTAGGACGATAATCAACAGCGTCAGAAACTGCGATGCGGTCGCCGTCTTCTGCGAGTTAGTTGTCTAGCGGAATTAGGCAATAGGGTGGGTCCGAGAGAAAATACTCTAGGTTGACACGCTCTACCGTCGGTGCTTTGGGCGGCGTAAGCGTGAGTACCTGTATTGAGGTTCACTGCATGAGGGCTTCGACTCGAGATGATACCCGGTTGCGGTGGCCCGCCCGCACAACGTAGATGTACGTACGTGTACGGCGCGCGTGTGTCTATATACCATAGCCGATCACTAAAGAAAAAGGTGGTACAAAGTCCTATTCATTCTACAAATTATATTGCCATTAATATACTATTTACGGTATGACCATGGGATAAAAATATAATTATCGCCACCCTTTATTTGACTGTTTTGTTTCACCAGCAGAGTTGCAACCTCGTTAGATATGATTTATTATTTGAGTTATAGAGTGAAGATTTTTTAAGCTAAACTTAACCTGTATCTTAAACCATTAGGCAAGAACCTATTGCTGTCTTCTATGTGCATCGTGTGAGCTCTCACGCCGGCACTGGTCGCCACAACGGCACTGGTGCGGGGTTATGGAGAGGGAGAAAGTACACGTGTTTATTTATTTTACCGAAGTATATTTGTACGTAATGTGAAAAGAATCAATAAAGAATTTTTCTCCCCATACACACTTTGGCGTTTTTTTACACCCCTTAGGGACGGAATTCATAAAATCCTGTCATATTGAATCTCTATGTCATAAATAGAAACGTGCTTCAAAATTTAATGTTTCTAGCTTTAATAGTTTCGGCTTGTCGGTAATGAGTCGTTCAACCCGCTTCACAGGCCTAATTTACACAACCAGAGGTTGAAAATTGATAAATGCTGGATGGCTGATGGAGAATATTTGATTCGACTCGTAATTTGAAAAGAATCAATAAAGATTTTTTCTCCCCATACAAACTTTGCCACTCTGTTCCACCCCTTTAGGGGTATAATTTCGTAAAATCCTTTCTTAGTAAATCTCTACATCATAGAAAGAAATCACTGTCAACATTTCAAGTTGCCAGCTTCAATAATATCGGCTTGGCGCTAATGATTTAATGAGTCGTCCAACCCACTTTGCAGGCCTAATTTACACCCCCAGAGGGTGAAAATCAATAAATGCTGAAACACGTATTTATTTATTTTTACTGAAGATAATTTGTACGTAATTTGAAAAGAATCGATAAAGATTTTTTTCTCCGAACATTTTTAAATTAACATAACTTTTATTTATAAACCAATTGACATAAAATAAAGCCTAAATGTTAAGTAAGCCATTTCTGAGATTAGCGTGCACAAACGCACAGACAAACAGATAAACAGACAAAAATTTTAAAAATCATTGTTTTGGGTTCTATTTGTGTTGATAAAGGTCCCAGTAATATTTTTTCTCATATATCTTCCATGTACAGACAGCGATCCGTTACATTTTCATTATATGTATAGATATAGATATTATTATTAGAATACATCTCCTGAATTGTTTCATACTGTCAATTAGGTTAAAATCATAAAAATCTATACCCAGAGCTTATGAAATAAAAACTATTATTATTAACTAGATTTTCTTAAAGGTTTTCTCACAAGACCTACGTTATGTTCATAGCTTTGTAGAGTGTATAAACTCATTTTTGCGATTCAAGATTTAAACATATTACCTCACCAGTAGCAACCATATACTAATGTCCACAACAAAGCATAACTTGTATTTAATAAAGAAAAAAAAATCAATAATTCTGAACAGAAATAAAATCCTCTAGAAACGTCATATGCCGAGTAGGTAAGTATTTAACCAACTGTGCCCACCCATAAAAAGCAGTCAACATTCATAATGTTTTTTTTCCTATCAACTTTCCTTTTATGAAATCAATATCTGATATATAGTTTCACGTCTGAACATAAAATGGCTGTAAACGTGTGTCCAACATACCGCAATAAAATAAATCTTGTAGTAAGTGGATCATATATTAACTTCGTCCACACTCGGCAGGCATACTTCGGGCACCTACATACGTAACTCTAAAGGAGAATTCAATAAAAATCACAATCGTAAAAACTAAGACGGCAGCCATATAAAAATACCTAAGAAAGCATTAAGAGCCGTCCCCTAATAATAGGTCCCGCCAGATGCACGGGACGGCTGCCTGGAAAAGTCACAGTGGGAACTCGAGCGAGGGAAATTATTTTTTTCGGTCTGCCACACACGGCCCTTGCTAACTAAGCGAAAACTGAAATCGCTCCTCTCGTAAGGATCACTTACAAAACGACATTTTACTGTAACACTTTATGGATATGAAAGTTATATATCGCATTATAAAATAATAAAATAAGCAAGCATTATAGTCTCAGGTATAATAGATACAATAATTTACTATTTCATATTAGCCGATGTTTGTAAGTTATAGTTATCCACGCAGAATCTCTTGGGTCTTAGGTTATTTTTTTATTAGCTTTGAAGTTTTTGACATGATTAAATAAATCATGATTTCTATACAGAGTTTACAGAGCTGTTTTAGCCCATACTAGGACCCTTGGACACCCAAGAATTTCACATACTTACAATACTTACATTTCACGCCTAGTGAATAAATAAAAAGTTAAATAATACTAAAAATATAATTCTGATTTATAGTTATTGAAGTTGCTTAGCATAAATAAAAAAAATATATAGTATCAAATCTGTATGATATGCATACAGATTTGATGTTACAAGAGTCCTAGTAAGGTGTGACAAGCTTTTTTTAGAGCAATGAGCTGATTGACAAAATGCTTTTTTTATTTGAAAATAATTATTAATTTATTATATTGAGACTGTTTCAGTACCGAGAAAATTTACCTTTTAAGTGTCCATCCGTCTATACAAGTCTACTGATGCACATAGACCTCCCGAAAATACCATAATCGCTTTGGTTGTCAGCCGAATTTACAGCTCCCACGGGAAAGTAAACGATGATGACGCATCGTATTCCTAACACGTTCCCACACGGGATTTGATGTAGGTTTATTTTGTTATATAACTGATATTGCTTTATAGCAGACGCCTATAATTCTGCCTGCTAACTATTAATATGACTTCTGTTAACGTTTCAAATTGGGCTTATTGCGACAATACAGAAGTCATTTGGCTTGTTACCCAGGCAAAATCTCAACTTAAAGAAATTAACGATGATTAAAATCGACTGATATGTCCGAGTAATCTGAATATAATAATCCTCGTCATATTTGTATATACTACATTGATATTTTATGATGCCCCATTACTTTTACCATCAGCTACTTATCAAATTGCCCATAAAATTATTGTAGCAGCCAACGGTAGTAGCTATAAGTATTATTAAAAAACTCTAACATTATTATATCAAATTTTACGAGCCGAGAAAGGATGTTAACTGAGCTATTTTCATAAATATCAACAACTTTAACATTGAAATAATTAGGTACTTATAGCAACTGCCGAATATCGTGTTCAGCAAAGCTCACATTTCCCAGGATATTACAGCGTGTAATCTGGGGGCGAATGATTGTGGGTTGCAACAGAACAACGGCGCTCATTAGTGCAATGTTCAATTAGGGAGCGTCGATGGACGGGACTGAATCGAGCCGTTACTACCCGCTTTAAATCCTGTGGATGTTTCAAATGGTACAATAACATTGTTATTTCGAGCGTTTTGTGCTTGTTTTGATGTTGTATTTATACAATCGTTCTCTTTTGAGCGCTCGTCAATTGTATTCGTAAAAGATTTGTGATATGTGATGATGGATTTTATATTCTATTGAAATAGATTTTGTAAAATTATTTTTACGGATTCTATCGATTTACAGCGTCCATGGTCACGGGAGGACTGAACACTGTAAAGTGTCGAACACTTTGTTGTCGAACAATTCGGGAAACTAAAAATCAAATACAGACACGATAGAATCCGTAAAAATTGTTTTATTTTAAATGTGCAATACTCGCGTAAACATCAGAAATCATTAAATAGCTTTTGTGTTAGAAAGAATGTCCTATATAAAAATTAAAGTTGAAATTTTCAGGGATGCTACCCCGAACTGTCACCTCTTGAGTTAGGTAGTCAAGCATTCTCTTTATTGGAGTCCTTGTTATTTGACCGGTTAGTTTTTACAGCGGTACAGTTTTACAAAGTAGGATCGAGAAATACTAAACACTAGTTGACTATTCATAGGTAAGCGTGGGTTTAGAACGGAGAACATAGAACTAGGTCATGTTCAAGTATAGATTTTCTTCAATAGATTATTTGTTATCTACTACTGGCGCATACATAAAATGAAATAGGAGAAACCAAGGCTAGAAACCGTTACATAACTTTACCAATAATAATACATTAATAGTAATATGTAGTAATAGTAATATGTAATATTTCCAACATAAGGACATCCATATGTATACATGGAGAAGGAATGAACAGAAAAGTATAATAGATTTAATTTTGGTACACAGTCGCCTCCGAAGCAAAATATTGGACGCAAGAGCCTACAGGGGCCCCACAGTCGATACGGACCACTATCTCGTTATTGCGAGATTTAGTGGTCTGTTCAGAAAGTGGAGGCACTGGCGAGAGCGTATCCACTTCGGAGGGCTTGAAAGAATAAAGGTTGAAAGGTTGCAAGAAGAGTGTGTAAGAGAAAAGTATGCAGAGGGTGTCCGAGAACGGCTGACGATGGCAAGCCAGCTGCAATCGGACATTGAAGAATGCTGGAGAGTATTGAAAGAGAGTATGGTAGATACAGCGAAAGAAGTATGTGGAAGTACAAAGAAGCATAGAAAAACAAATGGTGATGCATGGTGGGATGCGGAAGTGGCAGCTTCCGTAGAGCAAAAGAAGAAAGCGTGGCTGGACTATGTCTCTTCTTTGAATCTGAATGACAGTATGACTGAACAGAAGAAAGAAATATATCGGCAATGTAAGAATGACACCAAGGCCTTAGTGAAAGAGAAACGTGATAGAGCAAGTATGAGTGCAGAAGATAGGCTGACTAAAAACTTCGAGGGTAACACCAAACTCATTTGGAGGGAGGTGAAGAAGTCTCGGGGTGGTTGGTCAGCCTTCAGAATGAATAAAATAAGGTCTAAAGGTGGAGACATTCTTACACAAACACAAGACGTGTTAAGCCGATGGAGTGAATATTTTGGCGATATGTATGCGGATGTTACGGTTGGCGCCGATGTCGCATGTGGTCTAGTAGATCAACATTCGGCGACGGCGTCCTCCGATGGCATCAGTATGGATGAAGTTGAATGGGCGATAAGAAGTTTAAAAAATGGTAAGGCAGCGGGCATTGATATGGTGTCTGCCGAGATGATCAAGCTTGGTGGCTCCTGTGTCTGGGAGGCGTTCCTGTTGCTCCTCAATTTATGTTGGAGCTCAGGAATGGTTCCCGGGGACTGGAATAGCGCAGTCATCGTGCCTTTGTTTAAAAACAAAGGTTCACGTTATGACTGCGCAAATTACCGAGCCATAAGCTTGACCAGTTTGGCAGCAAAAGTGTATGGTAAAATGATTGAAAGGAGAATGAGGATGGTGTCCGATGGTTTACTGTGTGAGACACAAGGAGGTTTCAGGAGTGGAAGGAGATGCATGGATCAAGTGTTCTCTCTGCGCAACATTGTGGAGAAGCATCTGGCTCTAGGTCAGAGGGTTTTCTGCAGTTTTGTGGATCTGGAGAAAGCATTTGACACGGTTGTACGAAAGGAACTTTGGGACATTTTACCGGAGTATGGTATTAACGGTAAACTGCTACAGGCTGTGCAGTCCAGTTACATGGGCTGTAGAGCCTGTGTGCGGCTGGATGATGGAATGTCGCCTTGGTTTGACGTCAGTATCGGCGTTAAGCAGGGGTGCGTTCTGTCAGCCAGGCTTTTATCATATATCTGGATAAATGTCTCCAAAGGTTGAACGATATGAATGTGGGAGTCCAGATAGGCGACTCAGTGGTCACTGCTCTGCTTTATGCAGATGATGCAGTCCTGCTGGCACAGTCAGCGACTGACCTGCAGACCCTAGTCGACACAATGACAGAAGATTGTAAGAAAAGGGGTCTACGCGTGAATGTGAGCAAAATCAAAATAATGGTCTTTGAAAGAGATGAAGCCAGAACAGATCTAAGAGTAACAATAGGTAATGATGTACTAGAGCAAGTGGATGAATTTGTATATCTTGGATGTTGATTTAGCCGAGATGGAAGGTACACCACTGATATAGAGCGAAGAGTGAATGCGGGAAATAGAGTGAACGGAGCGTTGGGGCAACTTCTCGGCAACCACCACCTGAGCCAGAAGGCACGTGTAGCAATACATAACGCAGTGCTTGTCCCAACATTACTGTATGGAAGCGAGAGTTGGATATGCAGAAAAAAGTATGAAAGTAAAATTAATGCGGTCGAAATGCGATCTCTGCGGAAAATCTGTGGAGTTAGGCTGACCGACCGCATTCGTAACGACGACGTAAGAGAGCGAGTAGGTATGAAAGAGAGTATTGGTGTAAAGATGCGAAAGGGAATGCTCCTATAGTTCGGACATGTGGAAAGAATGCCGAACGAACGTCTGGTTAAGAAGATATACAGTGCGAAAGTGGAAGGATGTAGGTACCGAGGGAGACCGAGACTAACCTACCTAGACCAGATCGGTCATGTACTGAAGGAAGGTGGAGTCAAGAGTCTCCGAAACCGGCGAGCGTGTATGAAGGGAATTATGAATGTTGAGGAAGCGAGTGAAGTATGCAGAGATAGAGTTCTCTGGCACTCTGTTCTCTCTGCCTACCCTGCAAGGGACATGGCGTGATGATATGTATGTATGTAATAGTAATATGATACTTTTGCACTATGTAATCAATCAATAATAAATAATGTATGATGAGGCTGTCTAATCACCATCAGTTCTTCATATTTTCAACAAAAGCAATGGTGATTACAAGAATTTGGTGAAATGAATGGATTTTTTAGATTTTAATGCGGAAGTTAAATCACTAAGCTCAGTAGACGAATGGCCTCTCAGGTTCAGTTAAACGCTTATTATATTTAACATATTTTCAGTTAAACGCTAATTATATTTAGATTGACTCTTCACGCACGAGATATCTCGTCTAGTTATGGATATATCTTGGCAGTCCGCAAAATCGCATTCTTCTGTAACTGTAGACTCCAATGATCGCGGTTAATTTGTTAAACACACTTTAATTTTGGAATATTGATAAAGACATCAGTCTTATATTTGAGATATTTAGTGTAGTTTTACCGTTTTACGAGCCTATGGACCCAAAAAGTATTGCGACTATTACCTTGGCGAACGAGAAAAAAATTAAAAAATATGAACAGGAAAATGACAGCTCGTATCTGCTGTTTTGATTCTCACAGAAGCACTCCTGATATCCAGCTGCTGGATTTTTTGAATCTTGCTTCCTATTCAATGCAACGCATCTCTCGTGGTTTTAGATAGCTGTGATTTTATTTTATATTATTTTTAATCGCTGGGCTTTTGGGACGAAAAAAGCGGCGCGAATTCGGTAAGCGAGGTTGTAACAAGATTATATATTTTAAATTCTATATAGTAACTTATATGAAGGCAGATAGAATAAAATTAAAAAAAGAATGAATGATTAGTAAAAAGAAGCTACGTTACGGATCAGTCACCAATTCTAATTGCAGACTACAAGTAATAATGGAATAATTAATAATGAAATAAATATATAAAAACCATTTTCAGCGTAAACATGTATTCTAATTACGTTTCTGCAAATTGGGTACAATACAATACAATACTATGAATTTTAATATTTCATGTACATACCTAATTGTTATTAGGATTTTCAACTCCCTTTATATACTTATGTAATATCAGGGTCGATTTTATTAGTAGTGATCAAATTCATTGGTGGCGAGCTATCGGCACACGTTTCTACGAATCAGCTCCACCATAATAAATTATTGCAAGTTTAATTTCAAAGGAAGCATTCTTAATAGAAATTGCCACTAATTAACAGTTTTGATATATTGCTTCTATAATTTACGATGCCTATTATACAAAATATTCAGTTTCTTGGAGACGAATATACGTAAGCATGTTAAGATAAGATACAAATGCCGCCAAATTTAGCGGAATATAAAAAAAAAAAAAAATAGCTAAAAGTAGATTTAAATCTTTTTACTTGCCATTATACTGGCTGGTTTTTCTTTAATTTAGTTTATAAAAAAAAAAAGTTCTAAATAAGAAAATATTGATCTCTCTGACTTTTGGCGGGAATCTAAAACGTCATGTGGTGCTCTTGTATTATATTCGATATCTTAGTGTTTTAACGTGTTATAAATATTAGATAATTTTAATGGCATTTTATGTAATGTGAGGTAACAGAACTACTGAGATGTAGTAAATATCATATAAAAGTGCTTTACAACGTTTTCGTTTTCCATCAAAATTGCCACAAGATACCATTAACAATGTGGCCATAGCACTGTGATGGCGACAATTTGACTTACTGACAGACAATGACTAACCCGAAGAGACAAAGAACGTGAAGATTATTAATAATTATCTTCACGTTTCCATTATTAATTATAACTCGACACTGGCAACAATGGCTCGTATAAGTAGCTGATTGCCAATACATAAAAAGAAGAAGAAGAAGAATATTGATCTCTGTTTTGTTTAAAGTTACACAATATTGCACGCCTCATAAGCGAAGCGTTGAGGTCTTGCTCTACTCTCGATAATAATATATGAAAGTCAAGCACTTTTCAAACCTAAAAATGATTGTATTTTTCTCACATTGCACTTATAGGATAATATTATTAAACACATGTCAAGAAAAAACATTCGTCTAAACGTATTTGATATTTTTAAAAAGCAATTATTTTGTTTAAAGTAAGAAAAAAGTTGATAAAAAAAATATTCGAGGACGTCCGGATGTTACCGTAAGTATCTGGCATTATCACGACCGTAAACAAAGAGTATGTAACACTACGTATTAAGAGTCCGAACTCCATACATCGCTTTCAGCTACACGCGGCAGCAAAGTATTACCAACCATACAAATCACTTTTTTTGTTATATGTTGGCTAGTCTGTAAATTGTCTGTTGCCTAGCAACGTCATACTAACGTCATTATATACTTTAGTGCTGCGCACATATCGACAAACATTCACGATATAGTAGTGTTGGGATTCTAATTTATTATCGATACTTTTTCCCAGGGTCCATTTATTATGGTCTTTCATAATATTTAAGACCTCGGATTGGAATACACACAAGGGAATTTCGAATCAATAAATAAAACCATTTCATCATTGCTTAATTTTATTAATTTGTCATGTAATATTGTTACTATTTATTTTTCTGACAGAGAAATTTTTACATATTATAGGATTATATATCATTTTCACATTCGAAATTAAATTCTACTAGACATCAAATTAAAATCTGCATCAATAATTTTATGCACTATATAAAACAAAAATGTAAATCTAACATAATAGATTTAATTCTATCAGATCACAATTCACAATTAATAGAAAGCCCTGTAACTAAACAAAACTATTCGAACTGGCGATACTGGCGCGTAAACCATCATGATTTTAATAAAGCAAACATGTCAAACTTTTAATACTCCCTTAATAACTTGTCATTTACAAAAAATATTTTGCTGAGGACCCAAACCGGGCATATATTTTTTGATAATTTTAAGCTATTTTACGACTTCTTTCCATTCAAGATGACAGTTTATAAAATACAAAGAGGTCTAAATGGGTTTCTACAGGTATAAAAATATGCACTTAAAAGACTGAACCCTTTTAACTGAACAAATTTGACTGCACAGATAGCGTAGTGGTTAAGATACCGACCTTCCGTACTAGTGTCGTGAGTTTGATTCCCATGCAGGACAATATTTTGTGCGATCCACAAAGTGCTGTTCTGAGTCTGGGTGTAATAGGTCTGCGTTAATTGCACGTTTGTTAAGTCCCTCACAATACAAGGATTATTTCCTTAGTGCAGAGTATTCAGGGTAGTATAAAAACAAATAGTATAAAAAAAAAGAAAGAAATTTAAAAAAAATATAAAAATATAATAATGATAGTAGATATATCAATAAAGCAATAATTATAATAATTAGCAATCCAGTCCAAATATTTTCAATAATTATTTTGTTGACAAAGTCATACCAGTGTCAACTAGTAGCAAAATAATGACTATCATTTTCACAGTCAGAGAACCAATGTTTATGAGACCTGACCTGAGTACATCATTCAATATTAAAATAATTACAATTCAATTAGCAAATAGTAAGTGTAGGTTATGACGGCATAACAACAAAAATAATTAAACTCAAATAAAACATTCAAACCACTAGTCATATTATTAATCCAAGCCATGCTGTCTTGTGAGTACATTGCCCATGTAGGATAATTCTTTGTATAATCCATAAATGATTGTTGTGAATCTGGGTATCCTTTGTGTCTGTTAATGGTATGTTTGTGAAGTCTAGAACTCCCCCGCAATACAAAGACATATTTTAACTCTTTTTTTCAAAATAGCTTTACAAATATACCATTAAGCAAAGTTTAAGTAGAATTTTTTTTTATTGCTTATGTGTGACAAACAACCAAGCAGCACATCTGATGGTGTGTCACTGCCGCCCATGGACCTTTGCAATATCAAGGGTATAGCTAGGCCGCTGCCAACCGAAGTAAACCCCAAATCCACCCAGTTGGACTTCCGGCTCTGTCGCTCACGGAACGAAGCGCAATAGCACATTGCCATTACTCAGATGTCGATCTTCTGCGAGAGTGGTACTACCCCGAATGGGCCGTCCCTGCCTGTAGACAGAGAACTATCAACAGCATGGTCCTACCTTTCTAGAAAGAATTTGAAGAAAATAAAGAATTTGAAACAGAAATGATAAATGCAAGTTATCCTTAAAAGAAAATTTAAGCCTAAAAAAGAGTTGTTCCTAAATTTTGTGGTACCATAATCATTGAAGCGAAGCATGCCAAAGAAGTTCTCAAGATTTTCTCTTTTAGTAATATTTTACAGTCAATTCATGAGAAAGTTGAGGACACCATTGTGTTCTTACTTCATCACCCTATGAGTAAATTATGCAATTTCTAATAAACCACCTAAATTATTCATCATCATCATCACAGCCCATAAATGTCCCACTGTTGGGCTCGGGCCTTCTCCGTAATGGGAGGGAAATTAACCTACTATACCGCGCTGGTCAGACGTGTCGGTATAGTTTTGTTTCGAGTTTTCCTTCTCTCGCATAGATGTTATATGCGTTTTATATCCCTTAGTCGTCTTGTACGATCACCCACGGGTAAGATATGGGGTGGGGAATATTATATTCTTACTCCGTCACCACACGGCAAATTATTACTATTATAAAACATGTGAAATGATGAAATATCTAAACTACACATCATCATCATCATCACAGCCCATAAATGTCCCACTGTTGGGCTCGGGCCTCCTCCGTAATGGGAGGGAAAAAAATCTACTATACCGCGCTGGTCAGACATGTTGATATAGGGTTTTGTTTCGAGTTTTCCTTCTCTCTATCTAAGCTACACAAAGCCTGTTAATAGGATATTTACACCACACGACTCATTAGATAACGGCCATAAAAGTGTAGTAACTATTTTCTTTTTCATGCACTATGTTATTGCCATACTGTTGAGTATGAACTCACAACTCATGCTCTATTTCTATTATGTGAATATTATGTACAGAACGGTGGGAGTATACATCTTTACTTAATCCTTTGGAATAATAAAGTGTAATAAATATAGTTATATACTAGCAATCTACCAATTCTCATTTTATAACAATGCTCATCTTCTTATTGAACTTTTATTAATACTATAATGGCGGCAATTAATCATACTTACTATGTCTTAGATATTAGCCAATATGTAGTGGCAAATCCACAAGAGTCTTCTAATGGCTTTAATGGTAAATTTAAAGCTTGGTTTATGTACTTGTTTAGTAAACTGTTATAATCTTCTTTAAAATATAAATTACACACATACTTAATTTCATTTAGTTTTTCTATGATTAAATACATATGACCTTTCTGGCTTATCGCTTTTACAAACCACGATATCTAAAACAAAACGTGCCATTAGAATTATTTATATCTTTTCAAAATATAAAAGCTACTCACATATATGAAGATAAGTAAGACATACATATCTGATCCAGTGGTGTTCTTGTTAAATATACATTTGATGCCGGTACCGGTATATATCTTTTTTCAGTTTGTAATTCCTCCCAAATAGCAGGTTTATCCATTTTAACGAGATCACTTATTATAACTTTCAAAAACAACAATTTCATCCAATACCAATGTTTTATGTAAGAAAATAGGCGTTAAAAAGTTTCATGCCCTTTATCACAGGAAGGTAATAACTGCACATCCACTTAGAATGTTTCACATAAATCTAAACGCTATATTATTAAAACTATTCAAAATCAAATACTATTAAATGTAATATTACTCTTATTGTTATTATAAAAACTTGGAAATAAATTCTCAATACCCTGTGGCGCCAAATATGCAGAAAAGAATCTGCAGCCAACACACAAAAGTAAAAAAAACTGTTGTCATGTTGGCTGCACACGCGGTGCTAACATTTTTTTTTGCAATGAAACCTACTGCATCGGAATAAGGTTTAAAATTGCCTGAATAACTGTCATAAAATAATAATATGTTCTAGAGTGACGACGCACTGACCGTAAAAATGAATGTATCGATGTTTTTCTTTTATTAAAAGCTTCATAATCGCAACGCGCTGTTTCCTTTCAAAAATGGCTTGGTAATTATTATGGGCCTTATTTTTTTTTTTTTACACACCACCCTGCACTAAGGAAATAAACCTTGTATTGCGGGGGACTTTACAAACATGCAATTAACGCAGACAAATTACACCCAGACTCAGAACAACACTTTGTGGATCACACAAAGTAATGTCCTGCGTGGGAATCGAACCCACGGCACTGGCACGGAAGGTCGGTATCTTAACCACTACGCCATCTGTGCAGTCAAATTCTTTGTCGTTTAATTGCAATTAATAAAAAAATAAACTGCTCAGTCATTAGTGTATGTATACTTTTTGAAAATTGGGTTGGTTTACATTTTTTGTTCGTCCATTCAGACAGGCAAAGGAAATAAATCCCATTCAGCCTATACAGCTATATTGAGCTCTACGTCGAGAATGGCACAAAATTTCAAAAGTAGTTTCTTTTCTTTCATTACAAGTATGTACAAGCTTTTATTTAGTTTCACCTGTCCCGTTGTCTGTAATCAAATCTTGCAAGTTAAATTTGATCCCTTTCCCGGTTTCCGATTGAGCTGAAATTTTGCATGCATGTATAAATTAGATGACAATGCAATATTATTGTGACATAGAGCTGACCTGATGATGGACCTGGAAGCTGGCCATAGGAATTCCGTAATTAAACGACGTAACCCCATTGAAATTGGGCTTATTTGAGTCGTCTTTATGAGTACTTTGATACTATATGGAAACCAGGGTCTGATCATTGACCTGGAAGTTGTCCATAGGAACTCCGTAATTAAGCGACGCAACCCCATCGAGTTTGGGCTCGTTTGATTCGTCTTGACGAGTACTTTGAGACTATATGGTAACCACGGTCTGACGATAGACTTGGAATCGGGCCATAGGAACTCCTTAATTAAACAACGAAACCCCATCGAGTTTGGGCTCGCTTGATTCGTCTTGAGGAGTACTTTGATACTATATGGTAACTAGGTTCTGATGATGGACCTGGAAGCTGGCTATAGGAACTCCGTAATTAAAAGACGCAACCCCACCGAGTTTGGGCTCGTTTGATTCGTCTTGACGAGTATCTTGGTTGGCGTGAATATGCAACTCCAACAAATTGGGGAAAAAGTTCGTGCCGCTTATTATGAATGTGGATTATGTCTGATTGATTAGATGGATGACCCAATGCCAAAGTAAGCACGTGCCGAGGGCTGAATGGTATGAGGGTGTATAAACATTTCATATCGCTTACGTTGCGCCTCAGAGTACCAGGGCGAGCCTTGTTATACTGAAGCCCTTCTCCCTCCACAATGGACCTCTGGGGTGATGAACTGTTTTTGTCCTATATTTGTGGGAACAACCCGAATAATAAAAATACTAAATAAATAGTTAAAAAATAATTTTTTTTTTTTTTTTTTTGAAAACCAGCTTTTATAGCTAATAAAATAAACTAAAATTTAAAAATAAATTCACTCTAATCAGACATATAACACTTGTAACGTTATAAGTTCATTGTAACCTTTAACGATAATTAAGCTTCTTCATCTACAACAAAATAATGCCATATCGTACATAATTATATACTTCTAACACCATAATTATTAAATCTTCCCATTTTTATCACAGTCCCAATTTTATAAATAAAAGTGTGTTGCATTTTTTAGCAATTAATAAACGTCTTGCTTTTAAAAAAAGGATTTTTTTCTTTAATTTTATTTTCATTTCTGGCATTGACTAATAGTAAATGATAAATAATATAAAAATTATGAGGCGTGCACATTTGGATTTTCCAAATTATTGAACAATTCCCTCGCAAGTCATTTCCAGTTATTTCTAATTTTAATTTAAAATTTGGTGTTATTTTAAATTTGAATTGTTTTTTTTTTATATTATTTAAACAATTTATGGTAATTAAAGACTTCATTATACCTGATTAGGTTTAACTGATATAGCCAGTACACTTGAGATACACAGAAATGGAAAAACCTACGAAGAGATTACTAGAATTCTTCATAGAGCTGTTTTCACAATTTATCGCAGTATCCAGCTGTATGTATGCGGAGACAAATGTTTTGTAAGAAGACCCCAGAAAACTACGAGCTGAGATGATCGTTTAGTTCAGCTTTGCGTCCACAGGTACCCTCGTTATAATATAGTATATATAGTAGTATCCTGTCCAAACTAGAAATGACATTGATGAAGTTCGAGGTATGGCGGTGCGTAAGCGTAAAGTACGAAAAAGATTTCAAGAATCTGGTTGCAAATATTGGTGCTTTTACGGAGATGAATGAACTTATCAATTCACGCATCTAGAACTCCAAAATTTGAGGTACATTATCCGAGAAGCAGGTTAGTTTTCGTCCGGGACCATCTACTTTAAAACGCTGATCACTGTAAAAATGTTTTGTTTAGTAACAATACAAATTATTTAAAATAAATTTGATGGAGGATGATATAAAGACGCAGAAAAGAAATATTTATAAAAAAATTAAAATAAAAAATATCAAAACTACAATGTCATATTATGGGCGATCCATAACGGTATGGGGAGGAATATTTTTGGGAGCTCTTATGGATTTAGTGGTGATCGATGAAGGAAACCTGACTACAGATCGTTACATAACAAACATTTTGGAAGAAAATGTGGTACCGTTTACTCTCTTTATCGGTGATGTCTTAGTAATATAAGCCAAGCCAAGAAGAGCATTATGCGGCTGAGCGTTATCTTGCATCAATATGCAAGGTTAGGCCACATCTGCACACTGCTCACGTTGCTCTTTCAACTCAAGCACAGGCTTACACTGCTCTTTCAACTCGAGCTTACTTTAATGAAGTGAATGAACCCTTTAATGAAGAGATCCCCCGATATTAATCCTATAGAGCCTAATTGGGACTTGTTAGAAAGCAGGGTCAAATTAAGTATCCCGTCTTCAATCTCTGAGCATGAACTGAGAACCTCCACCATTCTCCTGCTCTTATCCCAATTACCTGGGGTCGACGCAATATGTACTCCTCTTCCTACATATTGCTAAAGTTATTGGCAACAGTTTTATGACCGGCCGCCTGCCTTTTTTTTTTTTTTTTTTTTTTTTTTTTTTTTTTTTTTTTTTTTGCGGTGGGTTATGGACGTCGCACCCCGCCAAATCGGTCCGGGGTGACGGAAGAGGCGGCGCACGACCCCATTGACCCACCCTGCAAGCACCTCTTCTTCGCCGTGCGAGCGGGCCACCGGTACCCGATCTTTGTCTTCGGTGGCCCGCTCGGCGGTATGCCCTCTCGGGCTCCTCTCTTGTCGACGCCCCGACAGCTTTCGCCGTCGAGGCGTCGTCCTAACGCGGTGGCCTCACGTCGGGTGATCGGACAATTCCCCGGTCCGATCACCCGAAGCCTCGGTTAGGGCGGCATCAGGCGCAGGTACTCGCGCCTGCGCCGCCCCGGCCGCGGGCGGCGGCCCGGGTCACGGGAATCCTCCCGGGCCCGTTCCGCCGCCTCCTTCTGCGAGATAACAGCCTCGCAGAAGGCGGCGACCGCGTCCCAATTCCTGACGCTGTCGACCATTGCTCGCGCAACAGTCGGCAGCGTCAGGTCGGCACCGATGACAGCGACGAGGTCACGGCGCTGCCCGTCCCAGCCCGAACATACCTCGAGCGTATGTTGCGCCGTGTCCTCGTCGCTACTGCAATGGTGGCAGGACGGAGTCCACTCCCTCCGCACGACCGTGTGCAGGTACTTGCCGAAGCAACCATGCCCCGACAAGACCTGCACCAACCGGAAAGAGAGGACTTCGTGCCGCCGCTCCATCCACTCCATCAGTACGGGCCGGAGGGCCTCAACGGTAAAAACACCGTGTCTAGGCCTCTCCAGCCGCGTAGCCCAACGGGCGATGACTTCTCGGCGGGCGTCCTCGCGCCAGGTGGCTATCTCGTTGAACGATGGGGAGCCACCCTCTTCGCGCATTGAGGTAACCCGCCGGTAGAGGTCGGAGAGCATCTCCGCCTCTAGGTCCCACGGGGGTGTCCCGGCCAATAGGCATGCCGCCTCGGTAGACACCGTGCGGTACCCGCGAATGGCTCTGACCGCCATGGCTCGCTGTGGCCTCCACAGCACCGCCCTGAGCTGGGCGTTCAGAGCCCTCGCCCACACGGGTGCGCCGTACATGGCCATTGAGCGGATCACCCCCGCATACAGCCGTCGGCCCTCGAAACTGGGTCCGCCCACGTTCGGCATGAGCCGAGAAAGGGCGGACGCCGCGCCGACCAGCCGGGGAGCAATTTGACGGAAATGCTCCCGGAACCACCATCGCCCGTCGAGCACCAGGCCCAAGTACCTCATATGGGCCTGGATACTGATGTGGATGGAGTTGACGACTAACGAGGCGCCGATGGGCAGCCTCACACGGGGCCCATGGAATATTAGGGCCTCCGTCTTGTTTAGGGCCACCCTGAGCCCCAGCGCCTCAATTCGCCTGACCATCTCCTCGGTGCCGAGAGTGGCCAGGCTCGCCGCCTCTTCGAGTGTCCTGCCCCGGGCTGTGACGAGCGTGTCGTCAGCATAGCAAATAACGCTCAGCCCGGGGGGGAGACTCCCTCTTAATGCCCAGTCGTAACCGATGTCCCACAGAGTCGGCCCCAGAACTGACCCCTGCGGAACACCGCACGACATGGGCGTCCGCACAATGTCCCCTGCGGGGCTCGCGTAGAGGACACTGCGCCCCTCCAAATAGTCTGCCACCAGCCGCCTGAGGTACAGGGGCACTCCATGGAACCGGAGTGCCTCCCTGATGCAGCTGAATGGCAGACTATTGAAGGCGTTGGCGATGTCCAACGACACCGCCAACAGCACTCCTTTGCCGGCGACAGCCTCCGCGGCCGTCTGCCTCAGGCGTAGCAGGGCCCCGATGGTCGAACGCCCCCTCCGAAACCCAAACTGAGCGTCCGACAGATCGGGCCCCACCTCCTCCAGGTGCTGGACGATGCGGGCAGCGAGGACACGCTCCAGCAGCTTACCCACATCGTCCAGAAGCACAATGGGCCTGTAGGCCGACGGCGAATCCGGGGGACCGGCCGCCTGCCTGACATCAACCCTTCTTGGGAATGTAATTGTTGAACAGATAACATCAGATGGTGTTGGCCTAGGTCGATATAATTCTCTTAGTCGTCTCTTACGACATCTACGAGCAAAGTAAGGGTTGGTAGTATTCGTAGCCGCTACCACACAGCAAGAACTGAGAACCACTGTAGTTAAAAATTGTACTTTACCTCTAGTAATGATCATTAAACCATTTTCTGTATGCCTAGGCGATTAGAAACTTAAGTTACAATACGAGACGGGAATACGCGGTAATAATTCGTAATTCTTTTTTCAACATGACGCTTTATCTAATTTATCAAATTTCCTTTCAATTTCAAAGAGGTACATTTGTCACCAGTGACAGATTTGCAGTCTCGGCCGCCCTAAGCCCCAAACCATCAGCCGCCCCTTTCTCGGTATCTACCATATAGACTACGTAATGAAATCACTTTATTGCCAACTTTTAACTTATATTTCTTTTTATTGCTTTAGGTGGCAAACGACCAAGCAGCACACCTGATGTTAAGTGTCACTGCTGCCCATGGACCTTTGCTATACCAAAGCTGTAGCTAGGCCGCTGTCTACAATTACAATCCTCAAAGCCACCCAGTTCTCTCGCTCACCGAACGAAGTGCAATAGCACATTGCCATTACTCAGGCGTCGATCTTCTGCGAGAGTGTGGTACTACCACATGAGTAAATAAACGTACAGCGACAAACCTTCAAACAACCGCGCCACGGTAGGTACATCACTACAAGTATGATGCGCGTGTGTGCGTGAGCACTGGCGGCTCGTCACGTACGGAACGAAACCTGTTTAGGCTGGTTCGGCCAGTGCTCAAACAAAGGGCTCACTCACCGCTCGCTGTGCATCGCGTCATGCGTGTTTGTTTAAATTTGAAATTTGAATTAATTAGAAAGTGTGTAAATATGGTTTATTGTACTGTGTGCATGAACAACAATCGAAAAAATAAAAACGTATCTTTTCTTGATGATGACATTGTATGTATTAACATATAAGATCTGAACAACCTATAAATATGGGAAAAGACTCTTTTTTCAGCCATTACAAAGACTTTAACAAAAGCAGTATACAATTGGGTTTTTTAATAATACCTCCTGACAACTTCATCGCATTTCTTGAATTGCTTGAGAAGAAATTTCGAGAATATTTCGATCTAGTAATAAATATTGTTAATATTGGTAGTGATATACTAAAACGTATACAAGATTGTAAATTTGATATGTCATGCAAGTGCTTTCCCATTGATTATTATAAAAACTTTATATTAGATTTAGAATTTATCATTCGATTAAGAGATATAACAAATTATTAAAAATCAAAAATTACAAAAAAGAACTATCTAAATAGTTCTTTTTTGTAATCAATTTGTAAAAAAATATCCATACATAAAAAAAGCTGACAAACGTTTTGTGTATTTATTTTCATCCTCATGTGCCAACCCTATAGGAACACTTTTGCTCGGTCCTTAGAAGCTTGGTCTCTGTATGTTTATTTACTCATGTGGTACTACCCCGGACGGACTGGCCCGCGGATGTAGACAGAGAACTGTCAGCAGCGTGCTCCTACCACTTTGAAATCTAAATAGATATAGAAATTTAGACAAAACAATAGTTATATTTCGCAAGAATATGCTACGTAAGTTGTTACAACTAGTTATTTGCTCTAACATATTTTGCCAACTTGGCATACTTGGTTATGATAACTTTTACACGAGCGTTATCAACTTTTAACACTTAATTGCAAGAGACACGTTCAATGCGGTCATACATCGCTTACGACTAAGGGGCCGTCCATTAATCACGGTCGCCCGCACGCGGTCAGTCCCTCTGCTGGTATTATTCGGTCTATTCCCCGGTCCAGTCACCTACGGCCTCAGCTAGGGCGGCATCAGGCGCAGGTACTCGCGCCTGCGCCGCTCCAGGCGTCGTCGGCGTAACGTGTTACCGAAGACGACTTCCTCTTGGACTCGCCCCGCCGCCTCCTTCTCGAAACGCGATTGCCTTGCAGCAGGCTGTAACCGAGTACCAGTTCCTGACTTCCTCCTGTCGAGCATTGCCTTAGCGATGGTAGGCGGCGTCAGGTCGAACACATACCACGCATGGCAAATAATTTAGTATAAAATTTTATTTTGAGTTTTCCTACTGTTGTAATGATATTATCTCTCTGAGTTCTTTAATAATTTTTTACTATCGTCCTAGGTAAAGGAAGGTGTCTTCACTACACAGATGATAATAATCTTCTATCAAAATATATATTTCGTACTTGCTCGCAACAATATATTCAAAGACAACTCGATTACTATTTCCTCGAGCCATGGCTCGAACTCGACATTTTTTTTTGCAAGATGGACCATGAATGTGGTCGCGCCCCAACAAATCGATCCGGGGCGACAGAAGAGACGGCGCGCAACCCCATGGACCCACCCTGTAAACACCTCTCTTCGCCGTGAGAGCGGGCCACCGGTACCCGATCTTTGTCCTCGGTGGCCAACCTGACATCCCTCCATAGGAAGTAAGTTAACATTATCTATATGTATCTACCTATAATACACAAAAAATAGTTTCTACCTATGTTGGTTGGTTTTGAAACCACATCGAGCCTTAAATTTGTTCCATTAGAAAAGCAATAATGATAAGATGATTTTATATCACTAAAACATGCATTAGACATACTCAATTCCTTCGTGAAGTCGCTTTTCGTTTACTTTTTTTACCAACAAATAAACAAAACGTATTTCTTTTTTTAGCGTAGTGGCACACGCCGCGTATCTGTTAGTATTCATTAAAGGAACAAGTGATTTATATTTATTAACTCTTATTAATCTCTTGAGTAGTCAATTATATTAAAAACCTATTATTGATACCCGTTCTATTTATAACCATCATAAGTATCACTTAATTGATACTTATGACTTAATGCCCGTTCTGTAAATTATAAAGGCGTAGTTATTTAGAAGTATTTATTTATACTATATACGTCATCAGCTGTAGCAAAAAATTGACTTAGTCAGACTTATTTCATATCAATATCAATGTCTCTAAGTGGCAGACGAACAAGCAGTCTACATGATGGAATGTAGTAACTGTGACTCATGCAGTTTAACAGTATCAAGAGCACAACTATAAACTTTTCTTAAACTAGATACTAAAGAACTGCGTAATGCAATTTTCGTAGCAAACCTTTCGGCAATTACAAGTAACAAATACCACTTTGTAAAGTGTAGTGACGGAGTGGGAATACAATTCACCACCCCACCCCTATTTTACCAGTGGGTGATCGTAAAAGACGACCAAGGGACATAAAAAGCATAACACATATGCAAGAAAAGGAAAACTTAAAGAAAAACCTTTACCAACACGTTTGACCAGCGTGGTATAGGTTGTAGGTCAATTTCCTTCTCGTTATGGAGAAGGCCCGAGCCCAACAGTGGGATATATATAAGCTGAGATGATAATGATGAGATGACACATAAGTTTATAGATTAAGGAAGTTAAATCGTACTTTCATCTATAAGTAAATAGTATCCTTGTTACTCCAGACCATCCATACCTAAACTCCTAGTATTATAAGTAAATAAATTTTTCATAGAACGAGAAATATGTTTTTTATCTAAATCAAGACTATAAGCTTTATTTAAAATGTAGAGCCAAACGTATCTGTAGTTGCAATTTCTGTTGACAATTATTATTAGAAATCAATATCAATTTAAGTTTTTTATAGTATTAATAAAATTCGAAAAATCGCTGTGTGGTAGCGGCTACGAATACTATCAACCCTTACATCGCTCGTGGATGTCGTAAAAGACGACTAAGAGCTCTTAATCGACCTGGGCCAACTCCATCTGGTGCCGTCTGGTCTACGATTGCATTTCCAAGGAGGGTTGACGTCAGGCAGGCGGCCAGTCATAAAACCATAGCCAAAACAAATTGCAATATGTCTGGGAATAAATTAGATGACGCTAGGGCTAGGGCGTACCCTGCAAGCGACGCGCAGGGGCAGCACCCGGTCTCTCCGAAAAATGGATGGTGGTATGAAAGGGATAAGAATGAGGTATGCAAGTTGGAATGTTGGAACGATGACTGGAAGAGGAAGGGAATTGGCAGATTTCTTAAAAAGGAGAAGAGTAAATATTGCATGTCTGCAACAAACAAAATGGAACGAGAGCTCGAGAAATTGGTGAAGGATACAAGTTTTATTATAGTGGTAGCGATGGAAAAAGGAATGGTGTAGGAATAGTGTTAGATAAGAATTTGAAAGAATGTGTGACGAATGTAATAGAATGAATGATAGATTAATAGTTGTGAAAATAGTGTGGGAAAACGTCATCCTGAATGTCATTAGCGCGTATGTACCCTAAGCCGGATGTAAAGATGAAGTGAAAGAAAAGTTTTGCCAGATTTTGATGAAATTATGATAGGTATACCAGAAAGTGAAGATATATGTATAGAAGGTGACTTTAATGGACACGTAGGAGCGGGAAATGAAAGTTATGAAACAGTGCATGGAGGATGGGGGTACGGCATGCGAAACGCTGGTGGGGAGACGCTACTTCAAGCGGCTTCGTCGTTTCACCTGGCCATCGGTAATACGTGGTTCCAAAAAAGAGATGAGCACCTTATTACCTATAACAGTAGCAAACACTGTGCGCAGATCGACTACTTTCTTATTAAGAGAAGTAAGTTGGTCTGCGTAAAGGATTGTAAGGTGCTACCAGGTGAAGCACTGTCCGTTAATACTAGTGATGGAGTAAAGAACACCCTCTATTAAGACCAGAAACCGATCCCCTCCTAAGGTAAAATGGAGCATGCTTGAAAGGAAAGAGTATACAAGTAGATTTAAAGAAAATGTGATAGATAAAATGATTGAAATGAAAGATATGAATGATAAATCTGTGAATGAATGTTGGAATGAAATGGCTAGTTGTATTAGAAATACAGCTAAAGAAATACTAGGAGAAACGAAAGGAAAAGGTATAATTGATAGGGATACGTGGTGGTGGAATGAAGATGTGCAAAAGATCGTGAAAGAAAAGAAGAATGTATTTAAGGAATGGCAGAATGAACATAATGAAAGATTGAAGGAAGCAAAAAAGCTTGAATATAAGGAATGCAAGAAAAAAGCTAGACGGGTAATAGCTATTGCGAGAGCACAGGCCGAAGACATCATTTTTAAATCGATCGATTGACCTCGAGGTCAAAAGATGCTATACCGCATAACTAAAGCCCGAGAAGAAAAAGCAAAAGATATTAGGTATGTCAGGTGTATAAAAGATGAAGCAGGTAAAGTGTTGATAAAAGAAGAGGAAATAAAAGAGCGTTGGAAGCAGTACTTTGAAAGGTTAATGAATGCAGAGAATTCATGGAGTGGAGTGTTAAAAGATGTATCAGAGAACGTCGGCCTAGTAAGGGAAATTAAAATAGATGAGGTAAGAGAAGCAGTGAGAAGTATGAAAAATGGAAAGGCTGTAGGGCCCGATGGTATACCAGTTGAAGTATGGAAGATTTTGGAAGAGGATGGGTATATGTGATTAACTTTATTCTTCGATAAGCTGCTGCGCGACGAAGTAATCCCCAATGAATGGTGCAATAGTACGCTAGTGCCCATTTTTAAAAATAAAGGGGATGTTCAGGACTGCGGTAGTTATCGAGGAATAAAGCTTATGTCACACAGTATGAAATTGTAAAAAAAAATTGATTGAGAAACGATTGCGAGAAGAAAGTGAGATCACCCAAAACCAGTTCGGATTTATGTTGGGCCGCGGGGCAACGGATGCCATGTTTGCACTGCGCCAACTGTGCGAAAAATATCGTGGTGCACATAAAAACTTGCACATGGTATTCGTTGACCTCGAGAAGGCCTATGACAGAATACCGAGAACAGTTTTGTGGTGGGTACTGAAAGAGAAAGGTGTGCCTGTGAAGTATGTTAGGTTAATCTGTGCCATGTATCGACAATCTAGGTCGTACGTGAAATCAGCGGCTGGAGACTCCGACGAGTTCAGTGTCGAAGTAGGTCTGCACCAAGGGTCGGCGTTAAGTCCTTACCTCTTCCTGTTGATAATGGATGCATTAACATCGGAGATACAGGCAGAGGCACCCTGGTGCATGCTATTCGCTGATGACATTGTTCTCGTCTGGAAAGAGGGCCTTGAGGTACAGAGCATGCTGGAAAAGTGGCGCTGTAAATTGGAGAAGGTAGGCTTGAAAATCAGCAGACCAAAAACAGAATACATGTTCTGTGATTTCGGCGGTCTCTCCAATTTTACACCCATAACTCTAGATGGAGTACCTATCCCAGTATGCTCGAACTTTCGATACCTCGGTTCTCTTATCCAAAGCGATGGCGACCTGGATCGTGCGGTGAAGCACAGAATTGATGTGGGATGGATGAAATGGCGGCAGGTCACGGGTACAACATGCGACCCCAAAGTATCCCATACATTAAAAGGCCAAATATATAAAAGCCTAATAAGACCTGCTGTACTGTATGGATCAGCATGTTGGGCGACAAAAGCGACGGATGAGAGACGACTGCATGTAGCGGAGATGCGAATGTTGAGATGGATGTGTGGTGTGACAAGTATGGATGAAATAAGGAATGAACATATAAGAGGAAGTTTGAAAGTTGCGCCAGTGACGGAAAAATTAATGAGTGAAAGATTGACATGGTATGGACATGTGATGAGACGGGATGAAAGTAATGTTGTGAGGAAAGCTTTAAGCATGAATGTTGAAGGCTTAAGGGGTAAGGGAAGACCGAAGAAAAGATGGATGAACTGCGTGAAACATGACATGGATAGACAAGGAGTGACCACAGAGATGACGTCTGATAGAGTTGTATGGAAGGAGAAGACATATTGCGTCGACCCCAAATAAATTGGGATAAGAGCAGGTTGATGATGATGATGATAGTATTAATAAAATGTTAAAATCATTCATCATCATCCTTCTCCTGCCCTTATCCCGATTATTTGAGGTCGACGCAATACTATAGGTATACTACTCGTATATATTGCAAAAGTTTACAATAGTATCGACAATAGTTTTATGACCGGCCGCCTAACTGACGTCAACTTCCTTAGGAATGTAATTGTTGACCAAATCAGTCCAGGTCCGATATAAAGCTCTTAATCATCTTTTACGACATTTACGAGCTAAGTAAGGGTTGCTATTAGGTATTCGTAGCGGCTATCACACATCAGTAAAAATATCATTAAAATCATTAATAACAAAATAATAATATTTTAAACATACCTTTGTAACTTGAAGCCTCCATCAGCAATGGTTAGTAACTTTATCAACTTTTTCACATTTCGATATGTATAAATAACTTTTAGATTCATATAATAAAGTGAAGCTACTAACGTTTAAAGAGCATTGTTAGTTTTAGACTATTTATTGGGACCAACACGGTGGCAAATTTTAATAACGATCCCAGAATCGAATCTGGTATATCACGATCGGCAAAATTAGACATCACGCAAATGAACCTTTGTTATAACAAATACCTTTATTAACAATTAATACACTTTTCTTTGACTGGTAACCAAAAAATATTTAATTTTAATAGAATAACTTGTTGGGTAGAATCCTCTATTGTTTTTATGTTGACGGAGTAAAAATATAACTCAATTTCTGCGGATATCGGAGATATTGACTAAGGTATATAAGTAAAGAAGATCAATTCAAGACAAGCAAAACTCTAAATAAAATTCTATACCAACCCGTCTCATTAGCGATATTATAATTGATTAATTTCCTTCTCTGAGGGGAAGCACATGTTCAGATGCATATCATGCCTACGGATTGAGAAGACGAAAATCCTGAGTCTCATTTCAAATCATACTACGTATCCATGTAAAATTAATAGTTGTGTAAAATTATAAAAACTCCTAGTCGTGTAAAATTCTGAGTATGATTAAAACTATATTAATAAAAAGGTAAATAGCTAAATAAATATAATTTAATACTTACAGCCATCGAATCGCCTCCGTCGATTTTGGTAAAAACACAAAAAACAAAATAAACATAATAATATATGAACGCATCACAAAATAAAATAAAAGGTGTTTTACATTAAAACAAGGAAGATCTTTGTTCAAAAAATAAAAACATAATACATCGCGAGATTTTGGCGGGAAAACAACAAGATCGTAGCGAGGCCGTTGAGGGCAGATACGTCAAGAGATGAGCGCACCCCAACTGCGACTGCGACAGCGTCAGAAGCAAAATGCACGGCTACGAGCCTACGACCACCTCCAGTACTCTCGGCCAGTGGTCAGGCAGACAAAACGCGCCGCCGCCCGCCGCCGCAACCGGCAGCCACCTTCAAAGATTAAATCTATTCACAGATGTGGCACACAAATAAACATGAAATCAAACCAGATAGCGCATTATAAAGTACTGAACTCAATCTGGTATTAAACAAGACTTTTGAAACAATGATAGTTATTTTTATAAAAATTAAATCACCCATCTTATCGACCTTATCTGAGCCCGCTTTAAGATCACAGGCCTCTCCACGAATACTATAGTCATCTCGCTTAGCAGTTCAGTTACGATAGGTTGATTGTGGTTGCCCAGTTGTATTCCATTATCGTTTTAATCTTGCGTTCTTGTTGTCTTATAGTAAAAAGGAAAATAGGAATGGAATATTGCTTTCTGTTCTGTATCTATAGTTACGTTTTGAGAATATAATGACCACAACACCTTAGTCACCTTCCTATATAATGGTATCGTAAAAATTGATTAAGGTTGTGTTATTTGACGTAGCTTTATGTTTTATAGCATTAATTAGTATATCGATAAACACGCTATCTGATACATTGATTTTTTGAATCAAACAGTACTTCCTAAGTTTTTTTATTGCTTATGGTTGCAAACAAGCAAGCAGCACACGTAATGGTAAGTGTTACTACTGCTCATGGACCTTTGCAGTACCAGGGGTACAGTTAGCCCGCTGCTCGTTAATGAAAACGCCAAATCCACCCAAAAAGTAGGCGTCCAGGCTGTACAGGCGTCGATTTTCTGTAAAAGTGTCGTACTATCCTGGACGGACCAGCCTGTGGCTGTATACAGAAAATTGTCAACCGTGTGGCTCTACTACTAATAAGTTTAGCTCATTCTAATAAACATACATTCTTTATCTATATAACAATATTATAGATTTCTACAAATAAATTACTTATATGAGGGCAACCTCTTATAGGCATTAACTTAACGCCACGTACTATCTACGAACAATGCGCGATAGATCGGGCGGGCGGGCGTACACACGCTCCACACGCAAGCGGTACAACCCACTTATCAATTCAGTCGAGTGGGCATTCATTCATTGTGAAGCATTGTGCCTATTATGTGCGTATTCGGTGTTTACCCGTTCACATGCCACTAGAGAAGCCACAAGCATGTCTTGTGACTGATAAATCCTAACTATATTAACTTATTGACCGTGTAACTTAGCTTATACCCATTTTTACACAACGAAATGAAATTCAAAAATGATACACTAATCCACTTATGACTAAAAAAACGAAAATAATCTTATACGGACTTCATAATTTTATTAATCACTGTCATCTTAGCTCATGTATGTCCCACTGGGACTTCATAATTTTGTTAATCACTGTCATCTTAGCTCATGTATGTCCCACTGTTGGGCTCGAGCCTCCTCCATAATGGGAGGGAAAGAGACCTACTATATCACGCTGATCAGACGTATTGATTATAAGGTTTTGTTTCGAGTTTTCCTTCTCTTGCATAGATATTGTATGCATTTTATATCCCTTAGTCGTCTCTTACGATCACCCACGGGCAAGATAGGGAGTGGTGAATTGTATTCTTACTCCGTCCATCATCCTCCACACGGATAAAAGTAAATCTACCGTAATTACAATGTCGTAGATAAATCTTCCAATCGCCTGCATATCCACAATGTGACCTACTATGCTGCACTGGTCTGACGATTTGACATAATATTTTATTACGTAACTTCCTTCACTTGTTATTTAAGATATTTTCTGCTCACGTTAATTAGCCTTGTCTTAAAACAGCCCCTAGACATGAACCGTTGGTGATATATTGTCTTAGTTCGTCGCTAGAAGTACAAATGATTATGTTGAGCGTTGTCAATTGAGAGCAAATTAGAAAAGTTCTATAGGAGTTTTGTGTGGAAGGTGAAAATATAATCTCGGTGTACTAAAATAGCTATAAGTAAATATTTGTGTTTCGGCATTTCATATTATACAGGGTGGAAGTGGACCGCTCCCGAAAACAAAGACAGGTGACCCTACTAGTCCTACTTGTAATGATAGGCTAGAAAAAAAATAAATCAGGATGAAAAAAAAATTTTTTTTCACAAATATTTTTAGTTTTTTTCACATTCCATCGTATTAGGACAGTGCCATGTAACGATAACTCGATAAAAAATGCGTAACTATTCAAATTACTGATTTTTTTTGCATTTAATATGCTTAATTATTTATAAATACCCCGTTACTAAACGAAAAATGATGTCACAAGCGGGGTTCGAACCCGCACCTATTGGGAATCCGGCCCAACCGTTCTGCCACTTACACCATCGTGAACTATTTTAGGACATGCAAATTTCGCTTCATATTACATCTTACGTCTTCAAGGTGACGTATGCCATCTATCGGACAATGTTTACACATTGTATAGGCTTAATATTCAAACTTTACAGTTAGAATTGTATTAAACAATGACACAACCTTGTTATTCAAATTACTGAATGTTTTTGCATTTAATATGCTTAATTATTTATAAATACCCGATTACGAAACGAAAAATGATGTCACAAGCGGGGTTCGAACCCGCGCCTATTGGGAATCCGGCCCAACCGTGCTGCCACTTACACCATCGTGAACTATTTTAGGACATGCAAATTTCGCTTCATATTATATCTTACGTCTTCAAGGTGACGTATGCCATCTATCGGCCAATGTTTACACTTTGTATAGGCTTAATACTTCAAACTTTACAGTTAGAATTGTATTAAACGATGACACAACCTTGTTATTCAAATTACTGATTTTTTTTGCATTTAATGTGCTTAATTATTTATAAATACCCGATTACGAAACGAAAAATGATGTCACAAGCGGGGTTCGAACCCGCACCTATTGGGAATCCGGCCCAACCGTGCTGCCACTTACACCATCGTGAACTATTTTAGGACATGCAAATTTCGCTTCATATTATATCTTACGTCTTCAAGGTGACGTATGCCATCTATCGGACAATAGCCTGTCCGGTCCGGTAAAAAAAATATTTTTTTTCATCCGAATCGATTTTTTTCTAGCCTATCATTACAAGTAGGACTAGTAGGGTTACCTGTCTTTCTTTTCGGGAGCGGTCCCCTTACACTCTGTATAAGTTTTATAGCATTATATGCAACACAATGTATAATAATATGCATAATAGACACTGGCAGATTAAGGCTCAAGGCAGCAATGCTAATTGGTGCCAGCACTCCACGTCGTGGCAACACAAAGTTTAAGAAAAGATGGGTTGTGAACGTCATAATAACGACGAATGATTTTGATATCATCGTAAGAACATCTCATATTTATAGGAATGCAATAATACCATTACAAAATATAGGACCTCCAGAACTCTGAACTAACTCTGCATATATTTTAATTATATTGGATCTTAAGTATTACCAAATCTCGAAGTGCGTCTCAAGATTTAAGGCACCCCTAGAATCGGTGTGAGGCGGGCTGCCCCTACCAATAATCCGCCACCGTGCATAGAAAATAATGAAGGATTGTGAATAGGAAGCAATAGGGCGTGTGTTTATTTATATTATGTGAAAATTTGTAGACGTGAATTTTAATAACCCTAGCCATCGTTCTACTAAACTGACTTTTCGGCAGGCAATGATGTTATACAATAGTTTCTGATGTTTACGCGAGTATTACACATTTGAAATAAAACTACTTTTACGGATTTTATCGCGTTTGTATGTGATGTTTATTTTCCCGACGTTTCGAAACACCTCCCGTGACCATGATCACTATAAAGTGTTTCGAAACGTCGGTAAATTAAAAATCAAATACAAACGCGATAGAATCCGTAAAAGTAGTTTTATTTCAAATGATGTTATAGGTACTCGTATATAAGGAATACCTGCTAGAACAGCAAATAGACTTCACAGTAGAAACGTTGGCTAGTATTAGTAAGCGGTTACTCGGCCTGTCAAGTGTTATTTCCACAATAAGATCATCCACATCTATTGGACACCTCCCATGCAGGATGAAAATGTCAAAATATTCACACTCGGCAGGTACAATGACAATCACAGTTACTGTTATAATTTTACCAGGAAAGAGCTGTTGTCCATTCTTGTTAAACCTCAGTTAAATTTTACAACTCCAACAGGAAACTGTGGTGAATACATATTCTCAAAATGGTTATAAAAAAAACTCAATTGCATAAGACTTATGAAACTGAATTTTTATATTTAAATTTTATTTTATTTTTAATATTTAAATTTTTCGACATTTAGAACAGAATTAATTTATTGTTATTTATTAATAATTAATATTTGCGTGATCATGGATTAAGAATAACGTTTCAATAACACAAGACCTTTAGCATACCAGTTTATTATTCTGTCATTCAATTTTAGTTACTAAATAGGTACTTTTTATATTAAGGTAAATAAATAAAAAGATTAGTATTGATGACATTGGAAACATTAAGACTTTACTAAGAGATGACGATGATGATGATAAAATAAAAAGATATTTAATTTTCAATATTTTATTTTGATTTTACATACGAAATAAAATTATACTATTAATAAAATCTAATAAACAGCGCATTATTTCTAAATTATACAACGTACAATACTTTAATGACATCCTTGTCGAGATGGTATTCCACAATCTACAATTCAATATTAGTCGAAATTTATAAACTACTAACAAATTTATATTAGAAACTTAATTTTAATTATACTATTTCCATTTCTTTATTTTCTCGATGACAGTTCTAATTTGATAGTTGTAGTGTTGTGACCAAATAAGTACTTACGCATATATGTTTTGAAAAAAGACAAATTCAACAAAAACATTCAAATATATTTTTTCAAGCTGGGAACACTCAATGACCCACCGCCATTTTGTATTTGTTTTAATCTGTCACTCGTAACAAGACGGTCGTGCTATATGGTAACTACATTTCTGTTCGCTGAGTTTTTTCACATTATCTATACGTTACGTTGTGTATTTTGTGTTCCTCCGTGTTGATTGCTGCCCAGCTGTCAAATATCAAAATGCCTAAAGGATCTGTTCTGAAAAGTCAGGCGAGAGAACTGGTGATCAAGGTTCGTAATTACTTTGAAGCAGAATATCAAAATGGTGGCCCGCTATTACCACTGTCGCAAGTGCGAGAGCGTGTTGCGGCCGCATTAGGAATTAGTGGACCTACTGTTTCAAAAATTACTACCGAAGCTTACGGTACAAGCGGCATGCAAGCAAATAAGCTTCGTACGCCGAAGAAGAAACGCCAACGCCAACCACGTCGTGTGACATCGGTTGACAACTTCGACGCTGACGCTATTCGTCGTCATATATATGATTATTACTTGCGCAAAGAAATTCCAACACTTAAAAAACTTGTTGTTTCTTTACGTGAACGTGGTTTGTTCCATGGCCAAAAATCGTCATTAAGTTTAGTTTTGAAAGAAATTAGATTTTTTATAAAAAATCGGACAAACGTAAAATATTGATGGAGCGTCACGACGTTGCTATGGCCCGCTGCGAATTTTTGAGCGAAGCCAAAAAGAAATCAGATTGTTCAAATGTTATTTTCACTGACGAGACTTGGTTAAATGCAAACCACACAGTATCGCAGAACTGGACTGACGACACCGCTGCTTCCACTAGTTCAGTGTCAATGGGAAAAGGTGAACGCCTTATCATATGCCATGCAGGGTCTACGAAAAGATTCGTGTCAGATGCTTTACTGGCCTTTAAATCCAAGAAAACAGTGGACTACCACGAAGAAATTAACGCGGAAATTTACGAAGGAAGTTCATAGAAATGGTGCAATCTCTGGAAGAACCGTCGATAATTATTATGGACAACGCTACATATCACTCTAGACAAATTGATAAAATGCCGACGCAGGCCAATAAAAAACAAGAGATAATTGACTGGCTCAAACGTCATGGCGAAAATGTGGATGATACTTTATTAAAAGTACAATTAGTGAATATTTTAAAATCTAAAAAAAGCCTCCCTAAAAGATATATTACCGACGAAATAGCTGCCGAAAGTGGTCATTGGGTTCTTCGACTTCCGCCGTATCATTGCCAGTACAATGCTATAGAACTAATACGGGCACAAATCAAAGGACACGCCGCTCGAAACAATACCCATCCCCCTTTTACGGCAAACAAGATGTTAGATTTATTAACAAAATGCATGTGCGGAAGTAACCGCCGAACACTGGGAAAAAATTGTGAGAAGAACCCAAAACATTATAGCGTCGGATTGGGAAATTCATGTGGCATTAGATAATATAGAAATACAGGAACTTATAATAAATGTTGAGGAGAGCTCATCGAGTGATAGTGGCGATTCATCAGATTTTGATTAAAATAAATGAACAATTGTTAATTGTTCATTTATTTATTATATAATTACATCTTGTAATGAAATGTAATATTAGTTAATAAATTTGTATAAAATTATCCGGCAATAGTTTAGTTTCTTACACTTTGTAAAAAATATGGGGTCTCTTTTCGTGTTACGTTTATCAATAGCTCCATCCCTATCAGTTTCTCCGACTCTGCTATGACATTGTACGCGCGTAAGCGTCATATTTTTATTAAATAATGTATACATAATGTAAAAAAGACGCTCGTTCAAGTTTCCACAGGAGCTGTCATCGAGAAAATAAAGAAATGGAAATAATATAGTCAAATTATTAATACATAGTTGTTCCGACCATTTTAACATAATTACAATTCACAAAAGGCATCTGATAATTCTTGTGACATGGAGAATAAACGAAGCATGTCAATTAGGCTTTTATTTGTTGGTAAGGCATATATTTTTTACCGCACGCGGCTGAACTGGGCTGTTGACAGGAGGGCAGCGTGTGGACACTTTCTCATGCGTGTAAATGCTTTTCGCATTTAAATAGCTTTTCAACCCCAATAGCAATTTATTGATGATGATGCGGAACTTTGGGTTCTTAGTCATTTAAACAAATTAATCATCTCTTCTTCAAAAACAGACTCACTAAAATCTCACAATGAACACTAATTCAAGGTAGATAACGCGCTGAACCGCGTTAAGTGTGTCTTCTTCTTTTTATGTATTGGCAATCAGCTACTTATACGAGCCATCTTTGCCAGTGTCGAGTTATAATTATCTTCACGTTCTTAATCTCTTCAGGTTAGTCATTGTCTGTCAGTCAGTCGAATTGTCGCCATCAACAGTGCTATGGTGACACTGTTAATGGTATGTTGTAGGAATTTTGATGGAAAACGAAAACGTTGTAAAGCACTTTTATATGATATTCACTACATCCCAGCTGTTCTGTCACATCATATTACATAAAATACCATAAAAATTATCTAATATAACACGTTAAAACACTAAGATATCGAATATAATACAAGAGCACCACATGACGTTTTAAATTCCCCAAGTGTGTCTGTATTTGGTTATACCGTATGCGGACCCAGGGCTGTTACTAAATGGAATATATCATATATGTACATATAAGCATTTTTTTGGCAACAAATTTTTAGTGGAATACCATACCATAGACAAAATATATGTTTTTATCTCTATTGACTAAATTAATTAGACTACGATTAGCGAACGGAATAATAAAGGAAAGGACATAGCGTAATCGTTAAAAAATAATTTGGTGATTTATATCATCAAAAAAAAAAACTAGTTCAAAGTTATGGAATTAGAAGTAAGAAGAATTTTGAAATAATTACTTTTTTTTTTCAGAAATCGTATTATATCATAATAACACTATAATATGTCACTCAACTAATCTCTCTCACTCAGTAAATTTGCTGTGATGACATTTAGTCACTCTTGAACTAAACATTGAAAATTTTATGAAGTTATTTTGCGTCAATGCATTGTATACACATATACAATATTTATTTCACATTACAAAACATTGTACAAACATATGCCTTTTTGCATCTTCAAAATTCCATTTTCACTATAGGCAAATTTTATATTCGGAACTACTATTTTTTTTCGGCGGGCTATGGACTGTTTACACCCCGCTTAATTTGTCCGGGGCGACAGATGAAGCGGCGCGCGACCCCATAGACCCGCACCGCAATGTAACTCTCCACGCCGTGCGAGTGGGTCACCGGAAACCGATCTTTGTCGTCGGTAACATAATCGTTAAAATTCAATCTGGCTATATGATATTACTTATGTATTAATCGTATTCACAAATACACTCGCGTGGATTTCATACTTAAAACTGTGCCATAAAAAACATCAAAGTTTTTGCTTAATAATACACTCATTTGCAAAAAAAACGGGCGGTTTTGATTTTCATTCATATTTAAAAAGATACAATACCAAAAAGGTTTCAATCGTTTGTACACGTTACTGGCCGGTTTTAAAAATGCTGTGGTATTTAAAAAAGTACGTTCTAAATTCAATTTTTCATTTGATGTTCATTTCTACAGAAAACCCCTTTTTATCCTACATTTTTGGCGCGAAGTTCCAGAAGTTAACATCGACTTTCATAACTTTTATTCAATTTTTATCGATTAATTTCATATCTTTGACTGTCAAAGCTTTATTTAATGCTGTTTGGCTGTATCAAAAATGGTAGATAAAGTGGTAAAAGCTACCAAAATTATCGCGCTGCTTGAAGAGGGTTGCAGCCAATGTTTCGTGGCTAGGAGGCTAAATGTTAGTCGCTCGACAGTCCAAAGGACCTGGCAGCGATATCAGGAGACTGGTTCCGTCGAGAGAAGGCCTGGTTCTGAAAGAAAACCATGTACCCAACCACGGGATGATCGTTTTCTTGTGAGTCGCGCATTGAGAAATCGCAAATCTTCGTATGTGGATCTTAAGAACAACCTCCAAGAAGTAAGAAATGTGCATATTAGTCTATGGACGGTCAGGAGGAGGCTTCTCGCTGCCAATATACGCAGTCACCGCCCGGCCCGCGGCCCCAAATTACTCCGTGAGCACAGAGTTCACAGGTTTAGGTTCGCTAGAAATTGTGAATCATGGACTCAAGACGATTGGAATAGGGTTTTGTTCTCTGATGAAGCCAGAATATCTCTGTTCGGTGAAGATCGACGTCGGCGAGTGCTAAGAAGACAAGGAGAACGCTTTGCAGAGGCATGTTTCAAAGAAATCACACCTTATGGTGGGGGCTCTGTTATGTTTTGGGCAGGAATAAATTCAATGGATCGTACAGAGTTAGTCTTCATTGAAAACGGCTCACTGACTGGGCATCGATACATAACGGAAGTTCTAATTTCTCATGCACAACCCGCATTGGCCGCTCTAGGTGAAGACTCGATTTTTATGGACGACAATGCTCGCGCCCACCGATCCCGCGATGTTAATGCGTATGTGCAAGAGGTCGGCATTCGTCGTTTGGATTGGCCAGCTCGAAGTCCCGACCTCAATCCCATAGAGCATGTCTGGGACGTTCTGAAACGGCGTGTGAGATCAGTACACCCGGCTCCGCAGACCATCAGAGAGCTGAAGAATGTGATTACTGCGGAGTGGGAACGTATTCCGCAAGCAAGTATCCGGGATATACTCGCTAGCATGCCCAGACGAATTCAAGCTGTGATTTTAGCTAGAGGGGGTCACACTCGATACTAAACATTTATCTGCTTTTACTTTATTAAAGAAAAACAAACAAAAAAACTTTTTTATTTTTACTTCATGAGCATATGCACTACTAGCGAATATACACTACTAGCGAGGTTTAGCATTATTTCCCATAAATTGTATCTAAATTTTATGAAATACTGATGAAAACGATTATTTTCTTATTAATTTACCAAATTGTGTGGATAAAACTACCTATAATTATCAAACAAAGAAATATTAACATTTGAAATGGTTCATTGCTTAGGTGCCCGTTTTTTTTGCAAATGAGTGTAGCTTATGTAATACATATACCCAGAATATTCATTCATAATTTCTCAAACTCAAACCGTCGAGGGTTCACGCTCTAAACATTCTTAGACCCGAACTCAACAGTTTATTAGAAGGAAAATTTTACAGAACTTTTAGCTAAAATTTTGGCACACAAAAAAATTGCTGAGACCCTATTAGGCGATCTTTAGAAATGCCAATCTGAGAATTATTCTAGTATTCTAATTTTCATAGTAATTAATTTCTCTTTAACATATTGTCCCTACGAAAGTAATTTTAACAGAGTTTTGTCTGCCCAGTAAAGATAATGCGACTAGACATACGTCTTTGCCGTTCATCAATTAATAAAAAAAGAACTTCGTTTATGCGGGGTCAAACGTATTTAATGGATTTACATTTGTCTATCATATGAAGTCAATCAAAACTAGAACGCTATAAAATCTGTAATAAATGACCTAACATCAAACTCACTTTTTATGTGGTATCATTGAACAATGAAAACTGTATGTCTAATTACATTATAAATTCACGTCCAACATCTTGGATCTTGAAATACATATGAAACATAATTAAGAATAGAAATTAACGAAGATATAATTACATTATAAATTCACGTCCACCAACTTGGATTTTGAAATACATATGAAACATAATTAAGAAAATTCAAAAAGGTCTAATTACATTATAAATTCACGTCCGCCATCTTGGATCTTGAAATACATATGAAACATAATTAAGAACAAAAATGTAAAAATGTCTAATTACATTATAAATTCACGTCCACCATCTTGGATCTTGAAATACATAGGAACATAATTAAGAACATACATTATAAATTCACGTCCGCCATCTTGGATTTTGAAATACACATGAATAAAGAAGGTCTCAGTTGCTTTTATTCAGAACGAAGTTCGAATTGAAATGAGAATGTCTTACCTACCGATTTTAATGCTCCTCATAATGGAGTCAACACGTTATGTGGACCAGTTAGTCTATACATAAAACTAATGTACATAAAAATACTTAACAAAGAGTCGATTTGTTCTTACTTCCAAGTCCATCACTACAACATAATAAGGTTCTAAGTGCACTAGATTTTCCTCTTAATATATTGCTTGATTATGATAGTGCGTGGCTGTCAGGCGAGATGCGACAAGTCGTCCAATTCAGGCGGTTGCTGCGGCGCGTTACCCCCGCGAGCAAACACGGGTTTTGCTACCACCGACACAGGAGCCTGCGTTTCAAATAAACATTAAAATATTTTTTTATTATAGATGAGTCATCTGCCACCAATGGTAATTGGTAATCACCATCTATGGAGTTTAACAATATCAGGATTAAAGTAACCCTCGTTGAAATCCTTCACCTCATGCAAGATGTTTTAAGATGTTTGCGATAATCATATACTACCCAAACCACCCATAGCGACGGAAGGGCTGCGTATAGCTTCATATTCTGCCGTACTACCCCCAACCGATGAATAAGCTGGCCACTGGAACTAATGTTTTGACTGTAACAGTTCGCCCAGGGAGTTACTATTTCTAGTCTAGTCAATAAATTCAAAACCGTGTTAACTAGAAATAAAGCTCCTAAAAATATGTGGAAGTTGACTTTATTATTGGAAATTTCCTCCTCTTTTAGGATCTTTTTTCAAAATTCCTCTAGTATCATTATTTTAGATATTATTAACGAAAAACTAAATACCTTTATTTTTTATCTTATTTTGTTAATAAGAATCGCAATTTTTTATGTATAAAACCCTTTTTTCACTTCGTAATCGGGTTTTGTAAATAATTAAGCATATTAAATGCTAAATTTCAGTAATTTAAATTTTTTATGTGCTAATAAACCATTAAAAAACATTTTTCTAGACGTCATTCCGAATCGAATGAGGTATCGCACATATTTTTAGGAGCTAAATTTCTATTTAACACGTTTTTGAACTTGTTGACTAGACTATTATTTCAGTACTTGACATCGTCGCGATAAGGAAGCATTTGGACGACGACTTTGTTGACCTTGTGAAAGCCTATATAACCTACCTGGTAGAAGATATCACTCGCGAATTTATTACTGCGAACTTAGCAAGTTTGTCACCAAATGTCGTACATCAAAGGAACAATCAAATGAAGTTTGATTAGCCGGTCGTGCTACGAACGTCAAAGATTCGTTACCAGTAGTCAGCCCAATGATGATGGGGAGTGGATGCGTTGGGTTATGGGGCCGCGCGCCGCTTTCACGTCATCTCGGAACGAACGGTGTGTCCAGAGCGTAGCCTACTAAAAAAAGGATGTCTAATTGAAAGAGAATGCAATTGACATATATAACTATAAACTAATACTATACAGTCCTAAGTAAATAAAAAAAAAATACAAAAAAAAATCATATTAGATGATTATTAATAAAATTTTGTTTCCGAAAGAAAATTAGGTGAGTAACGGACGGGGAGTGTTCAGATCATAGATTGCCAAAAAATTAATTCAAAAATATTGGACCAGGGCATCGAAAACAAAGTTTCGGTACTAGTGATCAGCCCAAATGGTAATAGAAAGGGATAACACGGCAGATTATGGGGTAACGTCATCGATGAGAAGGACTAAGTACCGGTGGCTCGCCCAAATGACGATAAAAAGATACCTTTACGATAAGTTATGGGATTGCACGCCGTCCTTTCCCCGGACAGATCAGGCGAGGTGTGACATACCATAGTCAGCAAAACATGTTTAGGGAGCTATGGTATTCCATTCTGTGTGGTGACGGAGTAAGAATACAATTCACCACCTATCTTACCCGTGGTTACGACTAAGGGTTAAAATTGCACAGAGCAAGAAAAGGAAAATTCAAAATAAAACCCTATACCAACACGTCTGAGACCAGCGTGGTGTAGTTGGTCAATTTCCCTCCCAATGTGGATGAGGCTCGAGCTCAACAGTGGGACATGTATTAACTGAAATGATAATGATGATGAATGACGTCATCTCTTCCATTGCCCGGGCAGTTTGAGCGAGATGTGCTCAGACTATAATAGAAGAAAAAAAAGAAACCTATAGAAACCGTGTACTAAACGCGATAAATTGTATTATATGTTACCTGGCTGACCTGTCCCTGAGATGAGACGGCGGCATGTTGATGTGCCGGCTGTACACCCACGACCACCAGCTTCTGTGGTGGAGCCGTGTTGCCCGCCGGGCCCGATGTCACCACCACCGACTACGACACATGCACAATCTACTTAACTAACTTACTACATAAAATGTATTCAATACACCATATACCCAATTTAAATATGCTTGTCCCAAAATTTGAGGTATAATAAATTAAAACTCATAATCCCTTGAAAGAAGATATTTGCATGCTTATGCTGATAGACAACCTGGCAATCTTTTCCTATATATATTTATATTAGCTTCACTTGCAACTAAGGGAGTGTACCAGGGTACGTACCTTAGTTACCTTAGGGGACGTCCATTAATCACGTGATCTTTTTATTAGCATTTTTAACCCCCCTCCCCTTTGGTGATACGTGGTGAGGTTTAAGACTATGATCCCCCCGTCCCCCACCAACATCACGTGATTTTTTAGTACCTACAACTAATAATACAAATAGCCCATTATATTCTCATTCCCCTTATATTCTCGGTTTGTGAAATGTTCTCTTCTCTCTCTTCTAATATTGATTGGTACTGTATTAAATCTATAATCATTTACAATATATATACCAGACAAACCTCTAATTATACAATTATTTTATATATTATAAATCTAATGGGGGACTACCAAAAATTTATATTGAAGATATTTGATTTTATTTATTCTACATGCAGTTATTTAATTTTTCATGCGTCAAAATGCAATTTAAAATCCTAATACAATCTACATGATTGTACTTTTGTTCAACTTTTATTATTTTAATAAGTTTTATTTATAAACTTATGTCTCTAAGTAAATTGTATAAAAAAGTACCTGTACATTCTGACTGCGTACGATTGTTGGTTGCGAGCTGTGAACCACTATGTGTCCTGCCCCACTGACAGGCTGCGTCTGTATTAAAAAAAAATATAAAATTCTACAACCACCTAATTCTATACTAATATAATATTATAGTAAGCGGCATAACTCACAATGTTTTCCATCAAACACAATCATTATTTAATTGTTTTAATATAGAAACCACAAAGTCGACATCTGGTCAAATATATATGTTAGATAGTGGAAAATGTGTTATAAATTCATTATTAGCAATAAATTAATTATTATTTTTAATATTTAAATATCGAATAATATAGAAACTCAAGACATGTGCTATGTTTACTGCTTTATATATCTACTATAGTCACCTCTATTATAAGATAATAATAATTCAAAGTGTACCTTTGTATATCTATAATATAAATACAAGGCTAACACAATGAATAAATACCATAATTATTCAACCATTCACCGGCTAATTGGGCATGTCATTCTTTGTTCTGGGTTTGAGCCTCCTCCACACTAGAAGAGAAATTGACCTACTACACTACGCTGCTCAGACGGCTCGGTATAGGGTTTTATTTCGAGTTTTCCTTTTCTTGCATAGATGTTATATGCATATTTAATTCCTTAGTCGTTTTTTACGATCACCCACGGGTAAGGTGGTGAATTGTATTCTTACTCTGTCACCACATGCGTAGTCTTTAATATAGAATAATCTTTAATATATAAAACACAAAATATTATTCTGTGTCCATTATAGATTTTGAAATCATTTAACCAATGTGCCTCAAGCCGGTTTTAACAGAAAATCAATAATGCGAAGATAGTTTTAGATTATTAAAATAATACTTTAGGACCTAGTAGGTGGGATAGCGACCAATTTCAAGAAATTCAACTCTGCTTTATTTTTTAATATTTACAGACCAACGACTCTCTCGAGTTCAGTTAAATAATAATTTATAAAATTCCTTATGCACACATGAGTTTTATTTCGTCTTAGTCTTTAAAAAATGCCAATAATTCATACTTGCACTTGTGGAGGTTTCTGTTGTGAAACAATGACAAACTTTTGAGGCGGCGGCGTAGAGGGCGCTGGAGACTGAGGCGCCGGCGACGCACTAATCACCACGTTACGGCTGCTGGTTATCGTTTCTAAGAAAAATAAATATCATTACCATCATCATTATCTCGGCTCATATACATCCCACAGCAGGGAACGAGCCTCTTCCCTAACAATTGATCTAGTAGGTAAGCCACGCTGATCAGACGTATTGGTTTTTTTTTTTTTTTTTTTTTTTTTTTTTGGCGTCGGGCTATGGAGTGGTCACGCCCCGATCCGTCCGAGGCGGCAGAAGAAGCGGCGCGCGACCCCATTGCCTCGTCCTACATGTACCTCTCTACGCCGGGCGAGCGGGCCACCGTAACCCGGTCTTTGTCTTCGGTGGCCCGCCCAGCGATTTACCCTCTCGGCCCGTCTAGCGTTTGTGTTTGATTTCTAATTTCTCAACGTTTTGAATACTTAACAGTATTCATAGGCATGGGAAGTCACTGACTGATAAACTTCGCACACTTCGAACGCTGTAAAGATATAGTCCGCGTAAGGATGCAATAGCCATCTGAGGCTAACATGCCTTATCCAACAAAAAAAAAATAAACAGCAAAGATAAATTAAAAATCAAATACAAACGTCATAGAATCCGTAAAAATAGTTTTAATTCAAATGTGCTCGCTCAAAAATCAGAAGTCATTCTTCGATACTCGCGCAAAAATCAGAAGTCATTCTTCGATACTCGCGCAAAAATCAGAAGTCATTCTTCGATACTCGCGCAAAAATCAGAAGTCATTCTTCGATACTCGCGCAAAAATCAGAAGTCATTCTTCGATACTCGCGCAAAAATCAGAAGTCATTCTTCGATACTCGCGCAAAAATCAGAAGTCATTCTTCGATACTCGCGCAAAAATCAGAAGTCATTATAATTCCACTTACTTTTTTTTTATGTGGCTATCAAAATTAATTTATCTTTCTTTCTATTTGCAATCACAATATCATTGATCTATCGCTGCATGGTGGCGATTTCAAGTACCTACCTTTACATTGCTCGTGGGTGTCGTAAAATACAATTAAGAGTTATGCATAAACCTGGAACAATTCCATCCGTCTGGTCAACAATTATATTCCTAAAAAGAGTTGTCGTCAGGCAGGTGGCCATAAAACTGTTGCCAAAACTTTTGCAATATGTACGATGGAAGAAGTGTGTAGTGTATATTGCATCGACCTCAGGTGATCAAGATAAGAGCAAGATGATGATGTCATAATTATGACAGTTATAATTTGTTATCACCCAATTTTATTAGCCAGCCTTTAGGCCCCTTTTTTTGCGGTGGGCTATGGACGTGGTCGCGCTAAATCGCCCGCTAAATCGGTCAGCGACGACAGAGGAGGCGGCGCGCAACCCCATAGACCCACCCTGCAAACACCTCTCTTCGCCGTGCGAGCGGGCCACCGGTACCCGATCTTTGTCTTCCGTGGCCCGCCCGGCGGTTTACCCTCGCGAGTTCCTCTCGCCCTTACGTGGAGGCCTCACGTCGGGTGACCGGACTATTCCCCGGTCCGATCACCCGAAGCCTCGGTTAGGGCGGCATCAGGCGCAGATAGTCGCGCCTGCGCGGACCCGCTCCACCGCCTACTTCTGCGAGATGACAGTCTCGCAGAAGGCGGCGACAGCGTCCCAGTTCCTGACGCTGTCGACCATCGCTTTCACGACAGCGGGCAGCGTCAGGTCGGCACCGATGACAGCGACGAGATCACGACGCTGCCGGTCCCAGCTCGTGCATACCTCGAGCGTATGTTGCGAAGTGTCCTCGTCACTACCGCACTGGTGGCAGAACGGAGTCGACTCCCTCCTCACGACCGTGTGCAGGTACTTGCCGAAGCAACCGTGCCCCGACAAGACCTGCACCACCCGAAAGGAGAGGACTCCGTACCGCCGCTCTATCCATTCCATCAGTACGGGCCGGAGGGCCTCAACAGTGAGAACACCGCGTCTAGGCCTCTCCAGCCGCGTAACCCAACAGGCGATTACGTCCCGGCGGGCGTCCTCGCACCAGGTGGCTATCTCGCTAAGTGATAGGGAGCCACCTTCGTCGCGTGCTAAATTAACCCGCCGGTAGAGGTCGGAGAGCATTTCCGCCTCTAGGTCCCATAGGGGTGTTCCGGCCTATGCGCATGCCGCCTCGGTCGACACCGTGCGGTATCCGCGGATGGCTCTGACCGCCATGGCTCTCTGTGGGCGCCACAGAAAAGCCCTGAGCTAGGCGTACAGAGCCCTCACCCACATGGGTGCGCCGTACATGGCCATTGAGCGGATCACCCTCGCATACAGCTGTAGGCCCTCGAAGCTGGGTCCGCCCACGTTCAGCATGAGCCGCGATAGGGCGGACGCCGCGCCGACCAGCCGCGGAGTAATCCGCAGGATTATGCTCTAATGCTCCCGGAACCACCAACGCCCGTCGAGCACCAGGCCCAAATACTTCATATGGGCCTGAATAGTGATGTGGATGGACTTGACGACTAACGAGGCGCCCATAGGCAGCCTTACGCGGGGCCCATGGAATAGAAGAGCCTCCATCTTATTTAGGGCCACCCTGAGCCACAGCGCCTCGATTCACCTGATCATCTCCTCGGTGCCGAGAGTGGCCAGGCTCGCCGCCTCTTCGAGTGTCCTGCCCCGGGCTGTGACGAGCGTGTCGTCAGCGTAGCATATCACGCTCAGCTCGGGGGAAGACTCCCTCTCAACACCCAGTCGTAACCGATATCCCACAGAGTCGGCCCCAACACCGACCCCTGTGGAACACCGCGCGACATGGGCATCCACACAATGTCCCCTGCGGGACTCGCGCAGAGGACACTGCGCCCCTCCAAATAGTCTGCCACCAGCCACCTCAGGTACAAGGGCACTCCATGGAATCGGAGCACCTCCCTGATGTAGCTGAATGGCAGACTATTGAATGCGTTGGCAACGACACCGCCAACAGTACTCCTTTGCCGGCGACGGCCTCCACGGCCGACTCCCTGAGGCGTAGCAGGGCCCCGATGGTCGAACGCCCCCTTCGAAAGCCGAATTGAGCGTCCGACAGATCGGGCCCACCTCTTCCAGGTAGCCTTTAGGCCCTAAGGCTCTCCAAATCATACTGTCATTTTATTTATATTTTATTGCTTATGGTGGTAAACGAGCAAGCAACACACCTGATGGTAAGTTTTACTGCCGCCTATGGACCTTTGCAATACCAAGGGTATAGCTAGGCCGCTGCCCACCAACACAAACCCTAAACTCACCCAGTTGGCCTTTGGCTCTCTCGCTCACCGAACGAAACGCAATAGCACATTGCCATTACTCAGACGTCGATCTTCTGCAAGAGTGTGGTACCACACCGGATGGACCGAACCGCGGCTATAGACAGAAAATTATCAACAGCGTGATCCTACCACTTTTTATTTAAAATTAACCTTTATTTAAAATTAACCTTTATTTAAAATTAACTTTACCTTGTGTGGTGGGTGTATGGGCCACGTGTGAATGATGAGGCGTGGTAGTGGGGGCAGAGGGCACAAGAGGTGGTGTGCAAGTAACTACCGCTACTGCACCGCCGCTCCCAGTACCTCCCGCCGGCGACGCGCGACTCTTACTCACTGCATGCTGCAGGCTCGGGCCCAAGTATCCATACTCGCGTCTATAGTCAATAAAATTCTTATTAGAAAATTTATAAGACTCAGTTATTGAATGTGCAAAAAAATTACTGCCAGACCCGTGAAAGTATTCTCAGGCAACCAGTTTCAGTTCTGTAAATGCTACCCTTTGCAGAAGAAAGTCATTAAAATTAATCTATATAAAACAATATTCTCATTACAAATCCACTTAACAACATCTAGTTGAAGTGAAACTTCTAATGCGACTTCCAATAAGGTTGCGTTAAATGCTTAACGCAATGGCACTCGAACGCATGCGCGTAGTATACCTGTTACAGGCTAGCGCGGGCGTTAGCAACGAGTAGCGTCCAATATTCCAACGCAAGAGGGAGAGAGAAAGATACACAAAGGTAGAAAGTAGGAGAGAGAAAGAGAGTGAGTCGTTAGATCCCAAGTACTTGCGCGTGGTATTCTTACTATGCAGCGAAGTAAACAATGTGAGCGTCGTGAAATTAGCTGAAATACGTACTTGTTGTTCTATTTTAATTTATAATATTCATTATTTTCATAGGTTTTTCACTTCTGTCGGCAGTCCTCATGCTTTGTGTTTTTTTATGTAAATTTATTATTATTATTATTACTATTATTTAGATGTATATTTATATAGCCGCTAAAACACGTCAGATATGGATACTCTTACATTTTTTGCCGGCCACTGCTCGCATGTATTTAGTCAGCACAGCAACTTCAATTAACCTCGAAGAAGGTTGTCAAAATAATGCCCAAATTTACAAGCATGTTTGAGAAAATACTAAAACATATAGCATACTTGTAATCGTCAGGCAAGTCAGGTGGTTGCCGTAGCTGTCGTACGACCGGCGCTAGTACTTTGAGTAGTTGTTGCTTGAGATTGCCAGCGGCGAGGCGATCAGCACCGCCCAGACCGCTCAGCGCTCCCTCCACACGCTCACCCAACCATCGCACACGTGGCAAGATGAACACCTGGATATGTAGTCTTTTAAGTCACATCATTACATAATAGTTTATTGATCTAACTAGCATTCTGCTATGAAGAGATATTTGAAAACAAATATTTATGTAAGTTACAAACATCTGTTTTCAAATATCTCTTCATAGGAGATTGTTCCGAGTCCGAGTTATAGCGGCAATGACAGTAAAAATTAAAAAAAGAAGAATGGTTTACTTATTACGGTACATTAGATCATGCGTCAGTATAGCCCACTGATAGACAGACGGACGAATCATGGAGGTTCAATAACTAAGTTTCCACTGCATCCCTTGGGGTACGAAATCTTAAAGTTTTTTAGAATACAGCTAGTAAAAACCAATAAATTGTTAATAATTGTCCAAAGATGGTAATGTATACTCACTTTAACAACTTCTGGTCCCAACTCTGCAAGTCCTTGCACAGCACCATATAATGATGCAAGTGGAGTTTTCTCAGATTCTTTCATAGTAGTAACCATGGATGGACCTACGCCAGTCTCGTTGTTAGTCTGTGACGGGCACTGTAGGGCTTTTGCAAATAACCTACAAACAAATATTATATTAGTCAATGATAATTCATGAGGAATAGGACAGCAGCATTTTTGGATGGATATACAGTGTGCTGATTTTATTACTAGAATAACAGTCATGGGGGTTGGGTCTGTGAGACCCGACACATTTTATTTCGCTTCTAGTTCGGTTACTAAGTGTGCAAATTTGCCTTTCTTCTTAATAGCTGGAGCTGTTCTATGTGTCGCAGTTAACCACCAAGCCACGGTGGGAACTACACGAGCACGAAATTGAATTGGGTATGTGAGACCCATCCCCGCAGTTGGTGTCACAATTTCACGCCATTTTGTATAAATATTATTTTAATTATTATCCGTGAATTTATCTTTTTCATTTGTTTTTTATTTTTATTTACTATTAAAATTGCTATACATACTTCAATGCATTTTATTTATGGTTTTTGAAAAATTTATTTGTGAATCTGAAAGGGAACCTCTGACAAAAAAGGCTATTGTTCGCAAAAGGCACCAAGAGTGTCCAGCCAAAAAAAGACCATAAAATAAACTATAGCTGCGAGAATTGCAATAAATATATTTGTTTAGAACATATTGTACCTTTTTGTGCTGACTGTACCAAAGATAATGATTCGGAGTAATCAATTGTTATTTTCTTCTAAAGATAATTAAGTTTCCTATAAAAAAGTGGCGTCAAAACATAAAGAATGATTGTTAATTAATAATAGACCTATATTTAAGGTGAAAAAAAAAATGTTAATATTTGTCGTTCTTTTTTAAAGCTCTAATAAATATGATTAAAAGATAATATAATATGATATTTATGTTTTATTCATTTACGTAAATATCTAGAAAACTAAACATAAATAAATATTATATTAAATTTATAAAATATTAGAATAATTTTGATATCTAATGAACGGTCTGTGAGACTAACCCCAACGTCCGTGTAACACTTCTCGTCCCCCAAGACCGCGGGTTAAACTAGGTGAAGGAATGACGTCATATTAGACATTAAATATAGTTGCAAACTCCTAGCTCTGCCCAATTCCGAGATAAAATGATCTGTTTCTTATCAAAACAGTAATTTGTCAGCGTACTTTGACCTGTGGGTACATTTCGACCCAGCTGTGCGGCAGTGAGCGCAGCCAGAGCGGGACTATTTGCCTACTAGTTCAATGTCACACGTATGAGTATATGTCTACATCGAACTTTTATAGTAAAAGTGTATTGACCGCTTATCAGTAGGGCAATTTAATCAAAAGTTAGGTACTATTTTTTTACTGATTTGGGTAGTGTATCACGGTCTGATACACCCCTTCAAGGATTCTGCTAATTAAATCGGCAACCTGTATTATTATCATCACGTTATATATGTATGTAGCTGTGTGGTAGCGTCTTCGAATACTACCAACCCTTACTTTGCTCATGGGTGTCATAAAAGACAACTAAGAGCCTTGTAACGACCTGGGCCAACTCCATCTGATTACAATTACATTTCCCAAGGAGGGTTGACGTCTGGCAGGCCGCCGGTCATAAAACTATTGTCAATAAATTTTACAATATGTACTACAAAAGAAGAGTACATATTGTATCGCCCCCAAATAATTGAGATAAGGGCAGGAAAGTGATGATGAATAATGATCGTATCATATAACATAGGAGCTTCGCTAGTTATACCACCACGCCATTTTCAATCAAATGATATGCTCTTCTTTAAATTGTTTCATTAGAAAAATAATTATTCTTTTTATCTCCATATATCCCACTATTGGGCACTGGCTTTCAGAATGGGTGACAAATTGTCATATCGTACTATTTTCTTTTTGGCGGCGGGCTACTGTAGTACCCGCCCCGCTAATTCTTCCGGGGCGACGGGAGAAGCAGCGCACCATGCTGGTGAGACGGTTTGTATTTCGAATTTTACTTGTTTTGCAGTTTGTCCTTTTGTATGCCGGTTAGGAACACAACATTATTTTATTATTTTTAGATAAAGATAACAAAGTACATTAAGTTTTTACATCGTGAAAGATTTCACAAACATACAAATTAACGGACAACTTAAACCCAGACTCAAAATAATATTTCATGGACCATATAAAAAAATTGTCATACGAATCGGTTATCGAATCCAACAAACTCGACCTTAAGGTCGGTATTAGTGAGACCACTCCGCCATCTGTCTAGTCATAATTTCTAATATGTATCATTTACCTTGTGACCCTCGTTTGGAGGTTATTAGTGGATGTGTTGAATGTTTTGCATATTTGTGCCATTAGCCGTGCGGCAAAGTCTCTTAATGCCCAGTGGTTATCCATCTCTGGACGTAGACATAGCTGTCTTGATACTATACAGGTTGACACAGACGGGATCAACTCGTGCAACTGTACAAAAATAATTATTTAGAGATAACTTATAACTGGTTTCTTAGTATAGTCTAGATACGAACTTTTTTTTTATTGTTTATGGTGGCCAATTAGCAAGTAGAACACCTGATGGTAAGTGTCACTGCCACCCATGGAGTTTTTCAATACCAAGGTTATAGCTAGGCCGAAGCACAATAGCACATTGCCATTATTCAGACGTCAACTTGTGTGAGAGAGTGTGATACTACCCTGGACGGATCTGTAGACAGAGAATTGTCAACAGCGTGGTCCTACCATTAACTTAGAAGCAGTTTGCCTCTAATGATCAAATTCTTTTCTCTCCGTGTGATGATAGTGGTATACGAATATAATTATCACATCTTTTCTTACCCGTGGATGTTGTAAAAGAAGACTAAGTGCAATAAAATGCAAAAAACATCTGCGCAAGCAAAGAAAAACTCAATACCAAAATCTTACAAGCATGACCATTGAGCTAATAATTCCTATTCCTATTGTTTATTAGTTTTGGGCCTAGCAGTGGAATGTATATGAGCTGATATGAGAAGAAATTCTTTTCCTGCCATTGCATTTAAAAACCTATCTTTATGGTTATATTTTGATCTTGTTACTTGGCTGAATGAATCTTCAGTGATAACACTAACAAAGAAATAAATTAGGAAATAGTAATAATCCATTCACCCATCAGCTTATCCACATAGGCTTACCCAAGGTGGAATAATACCACGATAATCGCCACAATTAATTGCCGGTTTGGCAATTACAATTGGGGTAATGAGTTTCTCAGTAGAGTGTTGCTACCCATTCTCCTTTATTTTTTTTTTGGTGGCGGGCTACGGAACGGTCACGCCCCGTTAATCCGTCCGGGGCGACGGGAGAAGCGGCGCACGACCCCGTAGACTCGCCCTACAATATACCTCTCGACGCCTTGCGGGTGGGCCACTGGTACGCATTCTTTTCTTCAGTGGCCCATCTGTCGGTCTACCCTCACGGGTATCCTCTCGGGTCGACGCCCTGTCATCTCGACTAATATGTCTCTATGTTAGGGCGTCGTCTTCAAGCGGTGCCCTTTCTCCAAGGAGCTACCCATTCTCCTGGCATGCCTTTAGCTGATCTTTACGACTTCCACATAACAGTAAAGAGAGTACTGACACATATTATTCTTAACCTACCAACACAAGTATGATATAATGTTACTTACATATTTCTCCAAATACAATGATTGATTGTCAAGCAAAGCTTTCACCATTCGCATTAAGTATATTAGAAGTGCAAGATTGTTTTGTACAACATTTACTTTGACACCTTCTGATATGAATGTGCACATTCTCGGCAGCATCTCATGCAAACCTGGATCGCAGGCTAGCGACTGTAGAGCTTCCTAAAAATATATTTAATATTTGCACAGGTTAAAACAAAATTTCCAGATTCAGACGAATAATCAGTCTTATGATTATAACTACCTCATAATAAATTTACTTGAATCTGAGAAGACTGCACCTGAAGACCTAGTGGTTCAGATATCGACAACTGATTGTGCTAAATGTATGTACATAGGTAAATAAATGCATAGGTTCCATTCCCAGACAGGACAATACTCTGTGTGTTCACAAAGTGTTGTCCTTTGCTTGAGTGTAATTTGTGGGCATTAATTGCATGTTTGTAAAGTCCCCTGCAATTTCGTTAGTGAAAGATTGTTAGGACATAGGCGGCAATCTTAATGAAGTCTAATGACACCCATGATCAATGTTAGTATTGGTAGTACACATAGCCAACACTACATAGTGATATCTAATCTGCTAGTTTATATATAAAATAAAAACTTACAGCACGTCGCCCTTCATCACTCCCTACACAAGCTTCTGTAATTTCTTTATAATACAATTGTTGTTCAACACTCAATTCATGAGTTGCAAGTTGCTTCACATGAACAGATTCTGAGGCCTTTAGTCTTGCTGCCTTACCACACATCGGCTTGCCTGAAATATTACAAGTTTTATGAATATTTTTCATAATATAATCATTTCTGATGTTGGCACCATAAATTTATGTTTACAATTAATAAATATCAAGACATAACTATGGTAATTTTAATAGATATTATTATTGTAAACGCCAAAATAGCTTAAGATTCTGACAGCAAAAATAATGTAAAACATAAATAATTATTATTTTTGATTTTTTTTTAGTTATACAGGCTAGAAGTGGACCGCTCCCGAAAACAAAGACAGGTAACCCAACTAAAAAAAATCGATTCGGTTGAAAAAATTTTTTCGTTTTTCATCCTAATCGATTTTCTTTCTAGCCTATCATTACAAGTACGATTAGTAGGGTCATCTGTCTTTGTTATCGGGAGCGATTCACTTCCACCCTGTATATGTCTAAAAATCATTAATGTATATGAAAATTGAACTTACTAGAACATTTTTGTTTAAAAATATACATACATACATACATAGCCTCACGCCTGTTTCCCAGAGGGGTAGGCAGAGACTATGGATTGCCACAAACCACGATCCTGACATACCTCCATCGCTTCATTCACGCTCATCACAGTCTTCATGCATACTCTACGATTACGCGTACTCTTAATCTGACCTTTCACTAACACATCTTCAATTTTATCCAGGAAAGTACGACGTGATCTTCCCTTTGTAATCGTCCCACTCACACTCGCTTTGTATACTTGTTTCGTCAACCTTTCTTCACTCATTCTTTCCACGTGTCCAAACCACCTCAGCATACCCTTTTTTATCTATGTCACTACTTCTTCATTCATACCACAGCGCTCTCTTATAACACTATTCCTAATTTTATCTTTCAAACTTACACCATACATACTATGAAGAGCTCTCATCTCTACAGCATTTATTCTTCTTTCATGTCTTCCCTGCCAAATCCAACTTTCACTGCCATACATGAGAGTGGGAACTAACACTCCCTTATGTACAGCTAGGCGTGCCTTTTTAGATACATTCCTACTCTTCATAAAAGCGTACAATGCCCCATTCACTTTATTACCAGCATATACTCGTCTTTCAACATCTTCATCATTTTTACCATCACTAGTAAATAGTACACCCAAGTATACAAATTCTTTCACCTGTTCCAATCTCTCACCATTTATAAAAATATTACATTCCGTCATACATTTATCCTTTTCAAAAGACTATTACTTTCGTCTTACTTACATTTACTTTCATACCTTTTCTTTCAAAAGCATCATGCATAGTAGTTACCATCGCCTGTAAGTCTTCAGCCGACGATGCAAGTAAAACCTGATCATCGGCATAAAGAAGACATTTGATGAGTAACTCATTCATTCTTAAACCACATTCATTATTTTTCAAATCTTGCAAACAGCTATCCATAAATAGGTTAAACAGCCACGGTGACGCTACACATCCCTGGCTGACACCTTTATCAATGTTAAACCATTCAATGTAGGACCCGTTTATCGTTACGCAGGCTCTGGAATCCTTATAAATGGATTTCAGCGCCTGAATAAGATGGCCATTTACCCCATATATAGATAGTATCGACCATAGTTCATTCCTCCTCACTTTGTCATAAGCCTTCTCCAAATCAATGAAAGCGCAAAAGACTTTCTGACCTTTAGCCAAAAATTTTTGCGCCATGCATCGTAAATAGAAAACTTGATCTGTGCAACCCATACCTTTTTCGAAAACCCGCTTGTGCATCCCATATTTTCTTTTCGGTCACTGTCACTACTCTTTCAATCAACGCTTTCGCATACAGTTTGCCGACAATGCTAAGGAGGCTTATGCCCCTGTAGTTTCTACAATCTTGCCGTGAACCTTTCCCTTTGTAAAGAGGTACGATTACTGCCTGACACCAGTCTATAGGTACTCGGCCATTAGTCCAGCAAAGATTGAAGAACTGGTATAGGATGTTAGTTGTAATATCTTCGCCAGCCGTCAGCATTTCAACTGTAATCCTGTCGTATCCTGCAGACTTACCCGCTTTCATACCTTTTAATGTATTTGTGATTTCTATCATAATTATGCATTCTCCTTCCTCGAGATCTCTTTCATTCACAAATGATAATTTTTGTGGCTCTTCTCTTTCAAATAAGCTTCAAAGTATTCCTTCCATCTCTCTAGTATACATTCTTCTCCATACACTGTCCTTCCATATTTATCGCTGATCGAGACTAGCTCTGTATTTTGCGCTTTGCCTCGAGCCGATCTTATGGACTTCCAGAAAATCTTTTGGAAATACTTCGACAATCTTCTATCGTACTCGTCTTTTTGATCTTCTTTCTTTTTTCTAACAATTTATTTCACATCTCTTTTTTTTATCTTATATTCTTCTTTGGCTATATATATGTCATCATTCGTTGCTTTCTTCATTCTCTCATTGGCTCTGACAGCAAGCCAATCTACCCAGGCTTTCTTCTTCTCACGAACTGCACTCTGCACATCTTTATCCCACTATATATTCTTCACCTTGTTTACCTTCATTCTTCTAGTCACGCCACATATTTCTGTAGCAACATTTACCACCTGTTCTTTAAGTCTTCCATAATTCTTCCATACTACAAATATCAGCCGCATGAACAAACTTTTCCTTTAGTTTACTTTTGTATTTATCTCTAATATACTCATCTTGCAAATTTTCTACTTTTATTCTTTCTAGCACACTTTTCGGGTTATGTATCCGGTTTCGCCACGTTTTCATAAGACCACTTATTCTAGTCATTACTAGAAAGTGGTCTGTATCAATACCGCGATATACCCTAGTGTCTAGTACTTTCTTTCTGAGCCTTTCATCTACTATTACAAAATCAATTATACTCTTTCTTACATTCTTTGCTTCACGTGTATACATATGGATCTTTTTGTGTTCAAACATAGTGTTTGTAACACAAAGATTCCATTCCAAGCACACCTCTAGTAGACTTCGACCATTTTCATTCACGTTTTCATCCTTCTAATTTCATTTCATCTTTCAACCTTCCTAAAACCTTTTCAAATCCTTCTCTGCTTGCTTTAATGGATGGGTAGGACCCATCCATTAAAATCCCCTAGCAAAATCAACCTCTCATTCAAATTACATAATCTCAAAACATCCCACAGTTCCTCCCAAAATTTCTCTTGCATCCTGTTTACATTTATTGTTATGTAATTAAATTTAAAAATATTATGGAAAAAAATCTTCCTGTAAAATTTATTTTTTATCGGTTGTGCTAAAAGGCTCGATATTTGTGCTTTACAAAATGTATAAAATATTAGAAAATGGTTACAGCATTTAAATTATATTCTAATGGTGATTAAAAGTTATGAATTCATAATTATGATTTTCTATTGGCGCATCATCTACAGGAGTAATATACTACAATGTTAGAAGAAAGTCATCTTAAGAAATTTATGATAAAAAAAGGTTCATATATTTATAAAAAAAAGACTAATGGGAATATTCCACCTGGTGGTAATTAAAAATGCAACAATAAATGATGAAGCACTTGATTTCTCCTAGAATCAAGTTGGAATATACCAGAGTCTGCGTTTTGAATACGTCTGAATGAATTATATGCATGTTTAGTAAAACACAACCATCAGGCAAAGCATAAATATATGTCAGATTATTGAGATTCTTCTTGGAGATGAGAGTTTGGTAAAATTATATATTTAGCTTGATACCATGTGGATAAATAGTTTTTACGAATTCTTGTTCTCACCTGCAGCATCCTTGTTTGTAGGTTTGCTAAGTTTACTAATTGGATCAACAGATTCCAGTTTCTGAGCTTCCTTGGATAATGGTGGAGGGTTCTCCGGTACAGTAGGTTGCACACCATCAACACTTAACCAATGTGCTCTTACAGCCACATCTAAAGGTATCTTTGGTGATGGAGCAGATAGAATTTCACTCAGATCTATCTCTTTATCTTCTATAAAATGGAGTTCTCTGCCACCACCAGAGGCAAATCTGAATGGCAGCGAGTCCGGTTGTATAAAACCATATTGACACTAAAAAAATAATATCATTTGATCACTGGTAAAAGAGCAATATATAAAAATAATGATACAATATAAACGTTTTTTTTTTTTGGGTAGGCTATGGTCTGGACAGACACCACCCGTTCCGTCCGGGGCGACGGAAGGGCAGACGTAGCCCCATAACCCGTATTCCCTCCCCATCGCCATTGGGCCGACAACTGGTACCGCTTTCTTGCCATCTGTGGCCAGCCTGGACAATATTAAGATTATAATATTAAAATAATTTATAATATAAAGATATTAAGATTTTATGGACTGTAGGACTGCACAGATGGCATAGTGGTTATGGGACCGACCCACAGTGAAAGTGTCATGGGTTTAATTCCCATGCACGACAATGCTTTGTGCGATCTACAAATTGTAGTAGTAAGTCTAAGTCAGGATATTGTATGTGTCCATTTAGTTATATGTTTGTAGAGTCTCTTGCAACACAAGGATTATTTCCTAAGGCAAAGTGCTGTCTTGAAAAAAAAATATAATTGTAATTCTTACTACTTTCATGCAAAGTAAAATTAAACCTGTTATATTTTATAAAATATAGATTATCAACAAATCTGGAGCTGTGTGGTAGCGGCTACGAATACTACCAACTCTTACTTTGCTTGTGGATGTTGTAAAAGACAACTAAGAGCCTTATAATGACCTGGGCCAACTCCATCTGATGTCGTTTAGTCAACAGTTACGTTCCCAAGGAGGGCTGACATGTGGCAGGCGGCACATCATAAAACTATTGCCAATAACTTTTACAATATGTACTATGAAAGAAGAGTATATATTGTATCAACCCCAAGTAATTGGGTTAAGAGTAGGAGAATGATGATAGATTCTCAACAAATCTATTTATTTTCAAACATTAGAATGTTAGAATGTTTATCAACTTTATTAAAAATAAAAAGTTTCCCTTCTATATGGGATATTTCTAAAATCCAAATATTTCTCATGCCAATAGAATGTAAATACTGACTATAGCAATAAATACATTCCAATAGGAACAGCATGAAAATTAAATTTTCTATACTTAGGGTATAGAAAATTCAGCAACTCAGGTTCAGATTTGAGATGTTTTATAGTTAGTATTTAAAGGTTTTTAGATGGAATTTTGCATATGCTTCGATTTCTACAGATTGTAAATATTTTAATTAAACATGAAGAGTAAAAATTTTATTTTATTATTCATTTCAATTTAACTGTTTTTGTTAAAAATTATATATTTTTTGATGAAGTACTACTTGTGTTTTTGTTTCTTAGGAGATAAAGAAGAAGCACTGTTAGACTGCTCACTAGAACTAAAATTACTGTAAGATCTCGTACTGTTGAAAATTATCTTTATATATTTAATTTAAATAAATTCAAGTCTTAAACAGTATTGAAATGTCACTATACAAGTAAATGTTTAGTTGGTAACAATAAACTCAAATGGCATCATATGATATTTACTTAATAGATACCATACCTCAAAATGATCTGCCTTGTCAATTCACTTTTACCATATAACCTCTGCAGAAAACTATTATTGTTACATTTGATGTGATTTACAATCTATTAGAGTTGACAGCACTTCCGTTTATCATATGTGCTATGCGGAAGTACTATCAGAGTTAAAACCGTATATTCATAGCAACAAATATTTATACAAAAACTAGTGTGCGACTACTTAAAATGAAATACCATTATAGAATGAAAAAACCAATTTACTTAAATACTAGTTTAAATGTCCTATACTGGTGTTAATATTTTATGCTTAAATAATTAATAATATGTGTTAAGACCTTTCCGTGTGGTGACGGAGTAAGAATACTATTCAACACTCCTTATCTTACCCGTGGGTGATCGTATGAGACAACTAAGGGATTTAAAACATATATAATATCTGTGCGAAAGGTGGTAAACTCGAAACAAAACCCTATAACAAACACGTCTGACCAGAGCGGTATAGTAGGTTAATTTCCCTCCCTCCATAATGGGAGTGGAGGAGGCCCGAGCCCAACAGTGGGACATTTATGGGCTGTGATGATGATGTGTTAAGAAAAATACATGAAGTATTTTATGACAAAAACATAAAACAAAAACGCATACCTCAATATTCTTGATCTTCAAAGCATGATCTATGTCAGTAATTGAAAGTTTTTGCCTCTTTGAATGATGCATGAACTTCAAGCTGTCCTGCACGATAACTTTTAAACGGAAAGTAACATCATCTGCCAGTTCTTTAGCAGCATCATCACCTAAGCTAGCTATTCCAATGCTTTCTGCAATAACTTTCATGGAATCCACAGTAAGAGATGATCCGTAAGCAAAATCTGAATCACCCATTTTCTTTGTAGCAAATTTAACACTTGAACCGAATTTATGTAAGAAGAAATTTATTCATATATTCAAAGGCTTTTTAGGTCCAAATTCACTAAATCAAACCATGTCACTATGTTTCAATAACAATAGTAATTTGCTGAAACAGCAAATAAATAAAACACACATAGCTTATAAAAGCGACTAAATTACTGTTTTCATTGCCATTACACAAAAATTACAAATTGATGAGATTACAGCTATTATTTAGATAGTTATTTAGGAATACAACATTTGAATACGAAATTAATTAATAATTTAGAAAATAAATCGACAATTCTACATTTCAATACAGCGTGTAATTCAGTGTTGCCATTTTTGACATTCCCTAATTCCCTCATCTCCCCATTACCTACCTATTATACTAATGCTAGGGCCGCACCTGCGTGTATCGTCCCGGAGTCATATGTGGCGAAGCTTCGTACGTTTTGTACACTAAAAAGTTATCGTGATAATACTGTGGTCACATTAGCGACTTCGGTATTTTACACGAAGTATCGTGCAATAATTAAAGATGGCCGAAATCATTTTCATGCGATTAACTATGGATGACGAATTGCTTTACTTTTATAGCTATATTATGCTAATAATTACATAATGACCTTTTTGAATCTCTTCATGGGTTCAGCTTCATAATGGTGTAAAAATTTTAACACCATTTCATCGCTGCACTCCATATTTATTGATTAACTAGAGATCCTCGAACGCGTCCAAACACATTGAAAATTTCCGCCGAAATGAAAAACGCTAGTCTGACCACGCTGGCGCGCTAAAACTCTTTGACTTATCGCTTACCAAGCGATAACGCACACGAAGCCCAAATGTTCGTGACGATAGCCGATAATGTTATCCCAATTACTTAGGGTCGACGCAATATGTCCTTTTCCTCCAATCAATCCTATCCGATGTCATCTCTGCGTTCACTCCCTTTCTATTCATATCATGCTTCACGCAATCCATCCATCTTTTCTTCGGTCTTCCCTTACCCCTAAAGCCTTCAACATTCATACTTAAAACTCTTCTCCCATGTTGGGAGAAGAGTTTACATTCATCCCGTCTCATCACATGTCCATACCAAGTTAGGCGTTCACTTTTCAACTTTTCCGTCACTGGCGCCACTTTCAAACTTCCTCTTATATACTCATTTCTTATCCATTCTCGTCAGGCCACACATCCATCTTAACATTACGTCGAAAAGTATTACGTCGTATTCATTTCATTATTAAAATATCGTTGTTTGTAAGTAACAAATTATTTAAATGTATATTTTAATAATATTAGTGATAGCATTTTCCTTTCAAAATTATTACAACAACGTGTAAGTTTATAAAAGAAAATTAATTATTAAAGAAATATAATAATTATTGTCACAAGTGGAACTGAACCCGCACCTATTGGAAATCCGTTCCAATCGTGCTGCGACACCACCATGAACTATTGTAGGACAGTTCAATTCTCGCATCGTATTATATTTTCGTCTTTAAGGACACGTGTGACAAATTCGTTTAAGCTCTTACCAGGTTGATTGCCCGCAGCGCTTACCCATAGTCCGGGCTAAGCTGTAAAAGCCATCTGCGGCTAACAGCTAAATCACACAAAACAAGATAATTATTAAATGGAATTATTTGAGAAACATCATTCTATCTCAGTTCATATACTTCTCATAGGAGAAAATCAATAAAAGAGAAGCTGATCCACGCTGGTCAGACATAGGGTTTCTTTTCGAAGTTTCATTCTCTTACATTGATATTACATGTATAATAATTATTAATTATATCCCTCTCTCGTCTTTCACGATTGTCACAGACAAGATAGGGGGTGGTGCAGGAGCGTATTTAGCACATGTAGCGCCCGGGTGCAATCAATAACCTAGCGCCCTCTTGTATCAAAATAGAATATGATGATAGTTACAACCTGGGGGGGCACACTTAAAACATTACTTATTTTTACTGACCGTCGCGCCGCCTACAGATTGTTTGCACAAACTTAACTGCTGCCATTTTGTCCTGTATGTCAAACGTTTGACAACTGAGAATTGTTATTTTTTTTTCCTAGCGTAGGTACTTATTGTCATCAATCTATTTACGATTATTGATGTACTTTCTGAAAATTATCTCAATTTTCATTGTTAAGTTGATATTATTATTGCTTCGTTATCAGCTGATATGTTTTTTTTATATTTCAGGGTAGCTTTCATAGTAAAAGAAAATTCTATATAATTACACATACACATGTAGATATGTATATATATATCACTTCAACTTTAGTTCACCGCGTAAACTCTGGGTAGCAGCACCTTCCATACATGCATATTTTATCATGGAGTTGCCACTCTTTTTCAGTTTAATAACTTTACTCTTTGGTTACAACACGTTCGAATAGACTCTGAACCTCGCTGGAATGCGTTGTCGCATGCTTAGTCTCGTTGTTTTGACACGAAACCAGGTAAATGCGATCGGATTATGAAGTTACATGGCGACATGGTGACAAAGCAACCTACCCAAACCTGTCAAATAACGCACCCACTACGTTTATAGATGGTTAGGCACTCGCTACGTTCGGTATGCCCGCTTCGTGCGGAGCGTTACAGTAGAGGCTCTATGTGTCCCGAGTGGCTCTTGGCGCCCCTAACATCCGGCACCCGGGTGCACCGCACCCTCTGCACTATAGGTAAAGCCGCCCCTGGGATGGTGCACTGTATGTTTACTCCGTCACCACACTAAAATAGGGAATAATAGAATACGTAATTAAAGGTAAAAAACCACTGTTTAAAACTTTTTAACAAAAAAAATTAACCGCTAAAAAAACTGAAAAAGAAAAAATAATAAACATTGTTTTTATTGACCTTAATAAATAAGTTTTAAACTAATTCAAGTACACCTAAGTAATTTTGCGTCGGCGTCGGAGATAATTTAGTGATCATTGTTCATAGATTGTTTGGCGCCGACTCAAAATAATTAAAAATAAAATATACGGGTCGACTTGAGAACCTCCTTCGTTTTTTTTTCGTCGGTTAAAAATAGGTAACATAGGAATAAAATCTTAATGTACTGAAGTAACTATTACATTTTAAAAAGGCTTTTTAATTTTTTACTACTTTGAAATAATAATACCTCTGTACCACTCTACACACACAATTGATCGTTGCTTTTAAAAGTATACCAGTAATATTCATTGTAGCCAACATTATACAAATTAATAACCTTGCCAGAAAATGAATGGTCGTACCATTTGAGGTAATTTTGTCAATCTAATGAAAAATGCAGTCTAAGACCTTAGTCCAAACCATAACACTGCATTTATTTATCTCCCACAGCACTTAGATTAGTGTTTAGTTTGGTAGTATTTGTTTATGTCTATGTATATGACCACGCAATATTGATAAATATAAATTTTCTATAATTACGATTATATCTTATTATTATATTTAAGATAATTTCTTATTTAATTTTGTAACAATACAGATTTAATTTAATTTAAATAAAAATAAATACTGGTGTAAAACTATTAATGAAGATAATGATTTTTTAGACAGAACGTAATTTATAGAAAAAAAAAATTACATACCAACAATAATTCTGAATTGATCCTAAAATACATAAAAATAAATTATTTAAGATAATTTAAAAAATGTGTAAGAACTGTGAAATATTGTGCTCAAATGGACAAGACATATTTTAATTTTAATATAGAATAGCTAATAAATCTTTTTTATAACACGGGTGTTGGTACTTTATGGTTAAAAGTATAGTAGGGAGGGAGTAATTTTAGTTACGATGCTGTTATCCCACAACTCAAAAATGACGAACTGCGAACGCCGATCCATTTCCATTTGCCCCACGCGATAATTTCTTGTCTGCGGAGATTAGAGGATTTCCATTGTAAGAAGAACTGGATTGATTATTGACAATGTATAAAACAAAGAAAGATGTAGATAAGCTTGTGGAAAATATGTTATCGAAATTATCTCCAAAAGAGGTAAGTTAACAAACACCATTACATTATTCAAAGATTACGCTTTATATATCATATTTATATCTAAATACTCCTTTACAGTTTCAATCAAGAGCATATTCTATTGCCTACAAATACTTTGAAGTTGGGGATTACGCGAATTGCCAAAAATATGTCGAACAATACCTTGCGCATAAAGACAGCAACGCAGCGGCTTACAAACTTCTCGGTCAAGCTTTGCATAAAATGGGCCAAAAGGAAAAGGCTCTTGAGCAATATAAAACATCGCTAGATATCGACCCTTCTCAAACTACTTCTATTTTGGACAGTACGTAACTTTATATGGATTTATGTTTGTTTAGCAATAGCTTTCAGGTTTAAAGTGTGTATGCCGTCTTGTATATTAATATTTATTACCTATACCTAAAAACAAATAAATTAGAAGAAAAAGTGTACTAATTAGTATGTTTTGTCAACAATTATATAGTTGCAGAAGTGGAAAGCTTGTTTGGAGGTTATGTAGTAAAAATACAGTCAAAACCTACTTAATGTATATAGGGCAATTGTTTAAGGCTTTTTAATTTCTTTTTATGTCAGTGGAAAATTTAATATGCTTTTAGCAATTTTTGTTATATGTATAACAACTATAGAGCAATATTATAATTTATATTGGTAAATGTTGACATTTTACTGTATAGAAAAGTCCAAGGTTTCAATAATAAACTTACTATTTATTTTTCACATAGAAGTCTAGTCATTATATATCTAGCTAAATCTTATATTAATAGTTCTAGGTAATAGAATAGCCAATAGAAAAGTTTAGTAGGTGTTTTATTCTTTCTGTAAATGTTTAATTGTAAAGAACTCAATGTTACCCACTTAAATACTGAGACTAAAGTTGAATTTATTATTTTAGTTTGTGAGCTACTGGCCGATGATGAAGTAATAATAGATCCTGGACGAGCAAAATATTGGTGTGAAAAGGCAGAGGCTACTTTTCCAAGGCATCCAGTGACATTTAGACTACGTGAGAGAATAATGAGTGCATCTAATTCAAATCCAGAAGCACTTGTTAAACTATTAACCTCTGAATTAGCCGTAAGGCCAAAAGATGCTTTACTACATGCCCGACTTTTAAAACACTTTATAAACAACAATAATATCAAGGAAGCTTTTGATCATGCTTGTAATGTGGAGTTTCGAGATAAAACTTTCATCAATAACTATTCTTGGTATGATATTCTTAATGAGCTTGTCAACCATAGTGCTCATGACACCAGAGATTGGTTATACCAATTATTATTTCTTACTGTAAAGGAGCGTATATGTTTATTGAGTATAACGGAAACGCCAAGCGGTTCATCCAAAAGCTTAAGTGAATCCACTGAACTACTCTATGCCTATGATCAAGCTATTAAAACTGTTGCTAAGATAGGAGCACTTCCTGGATATGCAGAGTTCCATGCTGGATTATTACAACATCACAGGGGTCAAATTGCATTTCATGCAGCAACACTTCTTTTAAAAAGGGCCAAAAAAGATCAGTTAAGCTGGAGAGATGCAACTAAATTTGCTGCTCCATTAATGCTGGTTGCGTGGCAAACTGTACCTTTAGATTCAAAAGTAAATTGGTTAAGAAGTGCTCCTGAAAAGCAGACATTTGCAGTTAATCGCTGGTACTCTGAAGGTACATATAGATGTTCTCAATCAGGTCATTACCTACTTTCCGTTATTAAAGATAAAAATCAATATTTTTTGGATCAAGTTTCCCAATGTTATTCTGGTACTCACTGGAGAGACAAATTTTACAAAATAATATTTCCTATTAAATGCACTGGTGATAAAATGAAAACATCTTATTTTGCATCGGATGCATTTAGTCAACCTACATTCAGAATTCCAAGGAAGATTGAAATTGAAGCTTATGACAGTGACGCTCAAAAAGAATACAGTAATTCATTACACCACTTTATCTGGATACTGCTTAATTACAAGAATTATGCACATTTCAAATGTACTGTTTTCGATATGCTCAATTTTACAGCTACAACTTGTGCTCCAGAAACTTTAAATCAATTAGACATTCAGGCATTCCTTTATTGTGCTACTTTAACGGCCAAACAACAGAAGGTAAAAGATTCTTCTTATTTCTCCAGTGATAAGCCAGCTGTTCTTCCTGCAAGTATTACTGAATTATTGTGTCCCTCTATTCAGATGAAGTGGTGGGACTGTGCTTATAAATTTAGTCAAAATGAATTGGGTACCGAATTAACAGATATTCGTGCAACATTAAGTCGGGGCATAGAAATTATAAGATGTATTGACAAACATGGTCTTGATCCTGAACTTTTATGCATTCTTGGGCGAATATTTAGTGAGAGAGCTAAAATGTCTACTGATGTTGATGAAAAATGTCTATTAGAGGAAAGAGCTAATCTATACTATGTCTCTGCTATTCCCTTGCTTGAAAAATTTAAAAGTAAAATAGTTGAAAAACTGTATGGTAAAAGAATGTTTACTTACTCTCATAAAGAACTTAGCACTAAAGAACTAAATGTGTTGCTTGAAGAATGCAAATTATATGTAGCAGTAAATCACATCAATAATGGTGAATATGAAAAGGTTATTGAAGTAATTTCGAACTTGAAATCACCCCAGGCTTATTACTATCTTGGACAAACACACAAAAAGATGGCTTTTGAACAAAATAATTTGTCAAGAGATTCTGAAACAAAATCTAAATTTTTAGTTTTATTGTCAAAAGCAAAGTCTTATGCTTTCAAAGCTTTAGATAAACTGAGAGAAAATGACTCTAATAAAAATAATATACTATATTCTGATATTCAAGAAATGATTGAAGAAATAGAAACTCATCTTAGTAAAATAGAACCAGATTTGCTTGCTTTTATGAATGATGGAGATAGTAAATATTCATCAGATGAAAATATATCAGGAGGAGGTGAACATTTACAAGTCAGAATGAATAGCCATCTTCTCCGTAACATTAGCTCTACACCAAAAGCTTCTATTAATACTAACCCCAATATGACTAATTATCGAACAGCCTTAGATTCTCAATTACTGTCAAATACTACATCTGATCAAATTTATTTGGAAAAAATTGAGAATGAAGTCAAAAAATTACAAAGGAGAGATACAAATATCAATGATTTCATGGATCAAACAAAGTGTTGGTTTGAGGAAAATCAAAAATTAGGTAATCAAATAATAAATACTATTAATTCAAACATGCAAAATACTACAGATCAATTTAAACTACTGAAGATATCAGTGGATCAGGTTAAAGACCAAATAGATGAGTGTAGGAATGAGTGCAAAGATGTTGGTGAAATCAAAAAAGAAATAGCGGAGCTCAAGAAAGAAGTAAATAAGTTGAAGAAGTCTTCATCAGAACAGACCATTGACGAGACTGACTTATACAATTTGCAAGATGAATATAGAACTAATGATAGTGCAGCTTTTGCAGGCCGTTTACCATTTCCTCCTTCACAAGTATTACCACAGTTTAATCAAAGACTAGTGCCACCATTCCCTGTTCCACCTAATCCTTATCAACTGTACAATCAAAGTTTATATAATTTATATAATCAATATTCTCAGTTTGCACAGCCATCTTCTATACCAAGTGCACAATCTATGTTTGACCCAACAAGATCCCAGGTTAACTATCCTGGTGTATATCCTACTCCAGATCAAATGTATTTGGATGTTGCACACCTTGTGCCCCCTGTTGTGCCTACGATACCCACAGTACCACCAGTACCAGTGGTACCAACATTACCAACGATGCCAACAGTGAGTGTACCACCATTAGTTACATCTGGAACTAGCTCTAAAACTTCTATGGCATCGAAAGACACTTCAAAACCATTGCCTGTAAATGTGGTGATTACCTCTTCAGATCCTTTACCAACATGCACAACAACACCAACACCAGTTCTTAGCGTTACTATTCCACCAAAGCATATAAAAGGAACTCCACACAATTATCAAATAGCAATGCCTTCAATCAATGAGTCCAATGTGACATCGCCTCCAGTGTTTGTATTTCCACAGAATAACAAAGGCACAACCACAACTGCTATATCTGCATCTAACTGGAATCAATTTAATGTATTTAAAACTGCAACACCTACTTCCTCAACAACAATGCAAGCACTTCTTCAAAATCCAACAATATCAGTATCTAAAATTTCTACAGATACACTAGATGTCTCAAGAACAGTTGTTGATGGAATGTTTGGTATAACAAGATCACCAAATACAAGCTTCAATAAATCAAGGACATTATCTGAAAAGAGTAATACTTCTGTGGAGAATTATGACCCATGCCCAGATTTTAAACCAATTGTACCCTTACCAGCAGAAGTTAAAGTAACAACTGGTGAAGAAGATGAGATTGTGATATTTAGTGCTCGTGCTAAATTATTCCGTTTCACTGATAAACAATGGAAAGAGCGGGGTATTGGTGAAATGAAACTGTTGAAACATAAAACTTCAGGCAAGGTGAGAGTGCTGATGAGAAGAGAACAAGTTCATAAAATTTGTGCTAATCATATAATTACATCAGACACCGAAATTAAACCAATGAAAAATGAAACAAAAGCGTATTTCTGGGTTGCCAACGATTTTGCGGATGAATCAGTAGTTTTAGAAAAGTTTTGTATTAGGTTCAAAACAGCTGACATTGCATTAGATTTCTATAATGCCTTTGAAAAAGCTAGACAGGAAGCTATGGCTGATAAAACTTCTAACCCAAAGTCAGATAATGTGAAGTTAGAAACACCGAAATTTGGATTTGGACACCAAAGTACATTTGTTAAAGATAGTACTGCATCTATTGAAACATCACCCGGAAAAGCTGTGATTGGTGGCTTCACATTTAGCAGTACACCTACATTTAAGACTGTTTCAGATGACGTAGAGTCTGAAATTAAGAAGCCACAAGAAATAACAAACAAAATGAATGTTTTCAGTGGATTAAGCTTTAAGACAAATGCTAATTCTCCTTTTAGCAATATATTTAACACAAGCCCTGCCAATAGTGTTAGTAATCTTAACAATACAACTAAAAATGTGGATTCGAATACATCAGTATCTGATAAACTAAATTCTTCTGATACAGTTGAGGAATTTGAACCTAATGTCAATTTTAAACCTGTTGTACCACTACCAGCACTAATAGATCAAAAAACTGGTGAAGAAGATGAAAATGTTCTTTTTGAACATCGTGCAAAACTTTTAAGATATGATGCTCCTTCAAAAGAATGGAAGGAACGAGGCTTGGGCAATATTAAACTCCTTGTACACAATGACAACATTCAAAAAGTAAGATTGCTAATGAGACGTGAGCAAATTATGAAAGTTTGTTGCAATCATGCAGTCACTAAAGATATGGCATTCCAGAAAATGCCTAATGTTGATAAAGCTGTGACATGGTGTGCAAAAGATTTTTCAGAGGGCGAATTAGTATCTGAAACTTTCTGTCTACGATTTAAAACAGCTCAAATATGTGATGAATTTATGACAGCTGTTAAATCTGCGCAAAATAATATGAAAGCTGAATCAAAAACTTTAAAGGAAGAACAGAATGCTGCAATACAAATTAATCAATCTGGATTTGGAGACAAATTTAAACCAAAAGCTGGATCATGGCTTTGTGATACATGCTATACTAACAATTTAGAAAATTTCAGCAAATGTGCTTGTTGCGAAACTCCCAAGTCTTATAGTTCAGCTCAAGCTAAGCCAGTCAGCACTACACCGTCAAATGTTACAATAACAGTAGGCTGGGGTGATAAATTTAAACCTAAAGCAGATAGTTGGGAATGCCAGGCATGTTTTATACGTAATGAAGGAACACTTGAAAATTGTATTGCCTGCAATAGCCCTAAAGATCCTACTAAAGTGAAGCCAACTGTCATTAAGGCAACTGATAATGCACCAAAATTCAATTTTGGTATACCTAAAACTGCAATAGCAACATCAACAGTTGCAATTACGACGGAAACTGTAGCTATTAACACTCCTGGAGAAATTTTCAAATCAAATTCAACAAATTCGGAAACAACAAAAAATCCGATTTTTAATACAACTGGTGCCACACAATTTCGTTTTGGCATCCCTCCAACAACTAATGATCAGAGGCAAAGTAATGAAACTTCTATATTTGATGGTACTGGTTCACATAAATTTAGTTTTGGTGTACCATCCAATACAACTTTTGGAGATAAGATTTCGTTTGACAGTCCAAAAGCTGCCTTCAATGAACCAGTTGACTTCACTGTGAAAGAGTTAGAAGAACCAATTATTTCAAAACCAGCTCTGCTTCCAACACCACAGACTGATAACTCCTCATCATTTGGATCTTTGAATAAAGAGGGTAGTACATTTGGATTTGTATTTAAACCTAAAACACCAAACAAGGCAAAAAGTCCTATGAAGTCACCACAAAAGGAAGAGGATGGAAGTGATGGAAATGAAGATGAAGTTGAAGATGAATGTCACCACTCTTTTACTCCAATTATACCCTTGCCTGATAAGGTAATCACTGTTTCTTTTAATATAACAAATTTTTAATTGTAAATTAATAATTAATCTTATAATTCTTAACTTAACAGATTGATGTTATAACTGGTGAGGAAAATGAAGATGAACTTTATGGGCATGTAGCAAAATTATATAGATTTACTTCAGGTGAATGGAAGGAACGAGGAAAAGGAATAGTAAAGATATTGAAACACAAGGATACAGGCAAATTAAGGTAAAGTATGATCATTTATACTCCAACCTAGTTGTGCCTGCAGCTTCACATATCTTGGCCTTGTACATAAATTAATTTAATACATGCAATCTCACCATAGATTCATTTTGTGGGCATATTTTACTCTACTTCCAGCTCTTCGGTTAAGAAAGAAAAGACTTACATGACTATAAAGTTAAGATTCATTATTGAAATATTCAATGTCTTGTGCACAGGTGGCACTATGCTTAAGATACCTACCATGCTAGTTCCATGGGTTTGATTCCCACTCGGAACAAAACCTTGTGCACACCACAAATTGTTGTTCTAAGTAATATGTTTAATTATGTTTGCAAATTCCTCTGCAATACAAGGATTACTTCATATAGTCTTTAAAATATAGCTTGATCTCTGTGATAGATAGCGACAAAACCGATGAAGTAATTATGAATATGCGTCATGTTTACAATTTTATTTTATATCGCCTATATTTTCATTCATTACGTGCCAGTTATATCTCAACTAAATTATGAATATAAAAATATGAATATTTACACCAAAACTTATACCTCATATGTTTTAAAATACTTAGTAAGTATTTTATAAAAATATGATGCCTACGCAAGTACAAGGTCATACTGGACTGAGAATAAGATAGAGATGGGGCAATCGATAAACGTAAATCGATAACATTCTTATTAATTATTTATAAAACAAGAATAATCAATACATTACCTATATAAACCACATGGTTACTCTATAAAATAAGTAAATTGCGTTAATTTAATATTCAGACATCAGTTATAATATTAATAAGACCATTTATTTTATAAAATAAACATGATTATTCATGAAATATTCTGTGATCAAGAACTCATCATTAACTTACAGGAATGCGCCAGTCCTTTCGAATAATCAAAAGAATTAATTAACAGCTTTAGTTTAAATTAAATAAAATCCATTAATTTAAATTCAATAAGGTTTTCATAGATTGTTTTAAATTTATAATCAATTCATTCATCCATTTGATTGAAATTCAATAAAATTTTCATACATTGTTTTTCAATTGCAGTAGCAAATAACTTTAAAAAATAAGGAATTATATCGACAAAAATACAGACTAAATCGTACGCGTGCGACACTAGTGAGAACTGTCACAGAGATCATGCTATATTTTATAGACTATAAGTGCAGGGGGTCTTAAAAAAAATACACGTCTTAATAATTTGTGTTTATTGTTTTAACAGGGTGATTATGAGAAGAGATCAAGTATTAAAGATATGTTTGAATCACTCACTGACACCAGATGTTAACTATAATCAAAAAGATGACAAGACTTGGTTATTTGCTGTCAATGACTTTAGTGAAGGGGAATTGAGTTTGGAACATTTCTGCCTTAGGTTCAAAAATAAGGAAATAGCCTTAGGATTTAAAGAAGCCATAAATAGTACACTTAAGTGCATATCTGATAGTACTACTAATAAAGATGTTAAGACTGCTAAACTAGAGAAAGACGAAAGTGATGAAGTTATTTTTGTGAATGAAATACAAGCAACTAAGGAAGAAAAACAAATAGCTACAGATCTGATGTTGCCAGAAAACTTTTTCACTTACAAAAATAAGGAACCTTGCCAGGGGTGTCGTGGATGCGAAGATGACAACAAATCCACAACTTCTAACTCTGATTCAGTATCAACAAATACTACAACAGCAACAGTAATTTTAAAAGTCCCTTCTGTAACGGGGGCTAATGTTAGTACGCCATTGAAAAGCACTACGCCTTTATTCCAAAGTCCTGCAACTTCTATTTATGGTACTCCTACAAATTCAGAGAAAACTGTTGATACATCATTATTCCGCACTCCGTTAGGTTCACTTGGTTCCAATTCGAAAACTCCCCTTGCAACTACTATCCAAAGTGCTTTTGGCACTAATGCCACAAATAAAGGGAATAGCTTTACTCAGAAGAATCTGTTTACTGGTTTGAGAGATGAGAATACTGAAAATGAATCGTCACAAAGTAATGCTCTTTCTAATTTCAACAGTAGTGAGACAAAGACAAATAAGGGCTTTATTTTGGCACCTCCTAAGTTCAGCGCACATGATACAGTTAATGAAAACAAGACAGAAACCACTGCAAAGGCTTTTAGTTTTGGAGCTATTCCACCTAAAACCATATTCGGTGATTCTAAACTGTCTGGTGCAGGAGACATAGGTGTATCTAATAATAAATCTATATTTGAGTTTTCAAAAAGTAATACTAGTAGTGATGTCCCAGAAGTCAAGTCTATATTTGCTGGAGATAATAAATCTGATAACTTATTTACAAGTGTCAATCAAGGGAGTATATTCGGTCCTGGTGCTTTAATTAATAATCAGCCAAAGCTTGGTAGCAGTATCTTCGGATCATCGGTCGGTGCCGGTACATTTGCTGCTATTGAATCACAAAATCAAGTGTTTGGAGGTGGAAAGTCACTATTCTTTGGAACGAATAACCAGGTACCTAGTTTCGGTGCTTTAGCGAAATCAGAGCAAGCTAAAGTAGAAGTAGTAACTTCTTCAACAGCTAATAATGAGATAAAACCAGAGAGAAAAGAAGTCGAAAAGGAAACTGAAAAGAAAAATATACCATTTAGTGTTGATAACAATTTGTCCTTCGCTGCGTTATCATCTAATACTGCGGGAAGCTTCAATACACAGAGTAAGTTATCAATAATGGCCACTATGCTTTCTCTTGCTTATAATCCTAAATATCCTGTGAGAACCCCAACTCTTCTTTTTGCTTTTGTAACCCCATTTTTTATATTAGTAACTGACGTAGACCTTGTGCCTGTAATATACAGGGTGGAAGTGGACCGCTCCCGAAGACAAAGGACAGGGGACCCAACTAGTCCTACTTGTAATGATAGGCTAGAAAAAAAATCGATTCATGAGAAAATAATTTTTTTTTTCACCACGCGAGGTCGTTGAACTCTTGTACATATGATCGTGAGTTTTGAATAGATTGCGTCTTTTCTAATCTGAGTAACGTGACGTATTTTTTAAGGAATTATCGTTACATGGCATTGTCCTAATACGATGGGATGTGAAAAAAACTTAAAATTTGTTGTGAAAATATTTTTTTTCATCTGAATCGATTTTTTCCTAGCCTATCATTACAAGTAGGACTAGTAGGGTCACCTGTCTTTGTTTTCGGGTGCGGTCCACTTCCACCCTGTATATGTCACTGTATGAAACGGCGTAGAGAACAATTGCCTTTATAAAGAACATTGTTATTGCTTTTTCAATTCTTTAAAAAGTAGAAACACTTGTGCAATTGTATTTATATTCCAATCATTAGCTAAAGTCCTTAAAATATAGCTTGATCTCTGTGACAGATAGCGATAAAACCGATGAAGTAATTATGAATAAGCGTTATTATTACAGTTTTAATTTGTATTTTTTTTTATTGCTTATGGTGGCAAACGAGCAAGCAGCACACCTGATGGTAAGTGTCACTACTGCCCATGAACCTTTGTAATACCAAGGGTATAGTTTGGGCCGCTGCCTACCAATAAAATCCCCAAGCCCACCCAGTTGGGCTTCCGGCTGTCTCGTTCACCGAACGAAGTGCAATAGCACATTGCCACTACTCAGACATCGATCTTCTGCGAGAGTGTGGTACTACCACGGACGGACCGGCTCGCGGCTGTAGACAGAAAACTGTCAACAGCGTGGTCCTACCACAATTGATTATATCGCCTATATTTTCATTCTTTAGGTGCCAGTTTTATCTCAACTGAATATAAAAATGAGAATATTTACACCAAAACTAGTAACTCATATGTTTTAAAATACTTAGTAACCATTTTATAAAAATATGATGCTTACGCAAGTACAAGATCATACTGAACTGAGAATAAGATAGAGAGGGGGCAATCGATAACATTCTTATTAATTATTTATAAAACAAGAATAATCAATACATTACCTATATAAACCACATGGTTACTCTATAAAAATAAGTAAATTGCGTTAATTTAATATTCAGACATCAGTTATAATATTGATAAGACCATTTATTTTATAAAATAAAAATGATTATTCATGAAATATTCTGTGATCAAGAACACATCATTAACCTACAGGAATGCGCCAGCGATGATGATAATAGTGATGATGAACTTGGATGTATTCCTTTCGAATAATCAAAAGAATGAATTAACAGCTTTAGTTTAAATTAAATAAAATCCATTAATTTAAATTCAATAAGATTTTCATAAATTGTTTTAAATTTATAATCGATTCATCCATCCATTTGATTGAAGTTCAATAAGATTTTCATGTAGGTATCATTTTTCAATTGCAGTTGCAAATAACTTTAAAAAATAAGGAATTATATCGACAAAAATACGGACTGCATCGTAAGCGTGCGGGACTAGTGAGAACTGTCACAGAGATCAAGCTATATTTTATAGACTATAGATAATTAACCTTAAATATTTTTGTTTCTTGGTAATTTGAAGCATTTTAATTTAGTTGCTTTTCGAATGCTCAATGCCACGATCAAGAAAAGCCTTTACTCCATTTCACAAAACCATCCATAAATGCCAATGCTTTATTTAGACAAGTCATAATATATCATCATCCTCATCCTGTGTGCTGAGTGTGAGTTTTGTCGTTAACATTACGCGCTCTACGACGTGCGCGTAAGCATGCCATTTGTATGAAGAAATATACAGTGCCACTAGTGGCGCGTTTTTGAAACTACATTTTTTCATACAAATGGCATGCTTACGCGCACGTCGTAGAGCGCGTAATGTTAACGACAAAACTCACACTCAGCACACTGTTCTTATCCCAATTAGTTATTACGTGGTTAATACAATATGTCCTTTTTGTTCTATACAACTCCATTATATTATCTTTGCGTTCTCCTCTCCCTTTGTATATATGTCATGCTTCGCAATCCATTCATTTTTCTTTTGCCAATATTTACAAAATATGTAATTTGTCTGCATTCATTGCATGTTTGTAAAGTCCCCCACAATATAAGGATTAGTTCCTTAGTGCAGGGTGATGGCTTTAAAAAAATAATATACATTTACGAAATAGGAAATATATTTTGATTTTAATTTATAGAATCTAATAACTTCCAATGGGAAGGTGCTGGGCAACAGCTATTTGTTGCTAAGAAGGGAGGTGGTGCGGACGGTGACAAGTCACATAATGACAGTGCTGGAGATGAGGCTGCCGCCACTGGAGCCGATGAGGAGTACGACCCGCATTACGAGCCAATTGTACCCCTGCCTGACAAGATTATAGTTACTACGGGAGAGGAAGATGAGGTATTTTCATTTTATTTATGAGGTAAAGCGTACACATATTTTTCCATGGAGTGATAGAGTAACTATATAATTCACAAGCTGTTCTTTCCCATGAGTTACCTATCAGTTTGATAAATGGCCCTCCTATTATGAAGAAGGCTTGTGTCAATAGAGTGTCGAGTATCCGAACGTCGATCAACCGTTTATCCGGACTGTAGTAGTTCGGATAAACGGTCGTTTGGTCCTACCCGCGCTTGCCTCAACAAAAAAATGGTAAAAGAGAGAAAACATTATTTATTGCTGTTTGATAACGCTCCAATGTGAAAAGTCATGTTTCTTCCACCTAACATGATTTCATTATTAAAGGCCATGGATTAATGCGTTATTGAGACTATTGAACGGTATTATAAGAAAGAATTGTTACGTAAATTGCTTTTGAAAAAGAAGAGTTTTATTTTTATTTGTCAGTGAAGATATAAATATGGTTTTTACTCACTTGTACGTAAATATGTATGACTGAATCAATACAGTTCGATTATTCGAAAATATCAGTTTTAATACCGAATACCCATGTCCCCCAATTAGTTCGGATAATCGACACTACTGTAATATAAAAAGTATTTTAAAGCGTAAACAAAATAATAGTAATAAACCAATTCATATAAAAAGAATTTCAAATTTTGCTAATGTTAGTAGTTTTAGAGAAACAAACACACTTGCACTTCATAGCGATAACATAAGCAGCATTACTGATATACATACATAATTACATAGAACATGACTACAATTCTCAGAACGGGATACGTGCAGAAATTGATAAAAATAACAAATTATATTAATATTTATTAAAAAAAAAACAAGGACATATGAAAATTGTATTAATAATATTAATAGAGAACATGCATGTATGTTGTTTATTTTTTAAACGTTTCTTCAAGTTATTACATTACAAAAAAATAAATATAACACATACAAAATAAAAACCAGTAATTAAAAAAAGTTGCATTTTGTAAATTTGCGAGGGAATTTAAAAAGCCACTTTTAATGATTTAAAAAAAAACCATATCCAGCGCTAAGGAAATAATCCTTGTATTGCAGGGACTTTACAAATATATAATTTAACTGACAAAAATTACACCCAGACTTAGAACAGCAATTCATACATACATACATACCATCACGCCATGTCCCTTGCAGGGTAGGCAGAGAGAACAGAGTGCCAGAGAACTCTATCCTTGCATACTTCACTCGCTTCCTCAACATTCATAATTCTCTTCATACACGCTCGCCGGTTTCGGAGACTCTTGACTCCACCTTCCTTCAGTAAAAACCACATCCAAGATATACAAATTCATCCACTTGCTCTAGCACATCATTACCTATTTTTACTCTTACATCTGTTCTGGATTCATCGCTTTCAAAAATCATTATTTAACAGCAATTTATGGATTACACAAAGTGTTGTCCCGGGCAAGATTCTAACCCACGACAATGGCACCTTAACCACTACGCCATCTGTGCAGTCAATTTCACTATTAATTTATGATTTAAAAAAAGAATCGTGTTTATATGTTTTTTAGCAACAAACATTACAAATTAAAATATTTTGTTTATTTTGGAGTCAAGTGAATATTCCCTATTATATAATTTGAATGAATCAATATTATACTACAATGTCTCATAGTCATTTGTTATTGTTTTGCATATCAGTTTTAAAATATCCCGTCTAGTTTACAAGTGGAACTGGTCTTAATACAAGTAGGAAATATCACAAGATTTGTTGATAATATCACAAGAAATGTGTGAATACTACCCATTCTCTATTCTCATACGTCGTCAAAGAGATAGAGCTCTTTTATGTGATGCAGACGCAGTTGCACGGGTGAGGTAGTTTGTAATATAGGGCGATGGGTCGCAGAACGACAAATCCCTTTTGGAACAAATTTATTCGCATAGGGAGATTGTTGTTCAATATTTTTACTTCGCATAGTATTTTGCAATATTAAGAATATACTCGAAAGTTTTGTTGGCGTAAACTGCGTGGTTGACTGTCCTATCACTTGGCTGGCAGCTCGCCATCTGCGTAGCGTTTCCGTCTCCACTGAAATATCCAATTAATTTTTAAGTTACATTGATTTTCTATGCGACTTTTCTTTTATTGCTTGTGGTGGCAAACGAGCAAGCAGCACACCTTATGGTAAGTGTCACTGCTGCCCATGGATCTTTGCTATACCAAGGATATAGCTAGGCCGCTGCCTACCATTACAGTCCCCAAACCCAACCAATTCGGCTGCCGGCTCTCGCTCACCGAACGAAGCACAATAGCACATTGCCATTACTCAGACGTCGATCTTCTGCGAGAGTGTGGTTCTACCCCGGACGGAACGGCCCGCGACTGTAGATAGAAAACTGTCAACAGCGTTGTCCTACCACTATTTTCGCGCGGTTTTACACAATTTATTATCATAATTATTTGAGTAGGTCTATTATATGTGCTTTTTGTAATCCATATACACTAGAGATGGGCGTTTTCAGATTTTTACGCAAACCGATACAAATTCGATTTCTGATATTTAAATCGATTTTAAAAACCGATTTCAGAAATCGATTTCCAGAGCGGTTGACGGAGCGGGTTTACTTTAGTTTCGATCGATATTCGATGTTTTTAGTTATTTTAGCGTAGCAAACAAAAAACGCAATCGAACGAACGCATTCAAATAATTTTTCTATAATTTCTTTGTTGATTGGATTTAGGTGTACGATTTTCCTTCATGCTTTATCTAGGCTTAACTAGAGTACTAGACTAGCAAAAATGTTTTGTTTTGGATATGATACAAAACTTTCTTGCGTATTTAAAAATCGTCATATTTACAATGATTTCATGATTATATTATATAATGTACATTTTTTTTGTATGGTTTTTTTTTATTAATCCCGATTACGAAGCGAAAATTTTACCTTTTTACATTAAATAGTTATTTCTTATTTATCATCAAATCGTATGTATGATACTAACATACGTTAGTATAGTACTGAATCGTAAAATACCTATCTAATTATATAGTTCACGAGATCACAAAAATAACATTACGCGCACACCGCACGTATTACCAAGGTCAAGTGTGCAAAAACTCTCCCATAATTCAAAAATCTATTTAACACAAAACTTAAACTACTATCATTAAGTATTGTGTAATATTATCATGGAAGTAGTTGCATTCTAATATAGATCTTATTCCCTGACTCTTGTAATTCTGTTTCGTTTCCATCTGCCATTCTGAGTTTCTTAGAAACCGCCAAATTCCAAAACAGATGACAATTCGCTTCATCTCTTTCAATGCACTAAACGATCGCTTAGTTAGAATGAAAGGAGGCGAATTTTAATGAAATTCGCTTTCTCTCATTCTGACTAAGCGATTGCTTAGCGGAGTGAAAGAGATAGTTAGTAAGTTTTCAAATATTGGTTTAGTTTGCAAAACTAGCAATAGAAAACGATTGCGCGATGATTAGATTTATTATTAGTTTGCGTTTTCGTCGTTTTGTTTTGATATGTGTTGATTTAGTTTCTGCTGAAATACGTTTTCTAAAATCAGTTTGTATAGTGTTGAATATCGATACGATACGATTTCTGACTGAAATCCGATTTCAGATTCGTTTTGATATATCGGACGCATACCTAATATACACCTCATTGTTGGGTACGGACCTCGGCTGTAGTGGGAGGGAAATTGTATAGTAAATACCACACTGGTCAGACATATTGTCATAGAGATTTATTTAAAGATTTTCTTCTCTTGCACTGAAGTTATCATCATCTCATTTCTTACGCACTCTACTGCTGGATGAAACCCTTCTCTATAATAGGAGAGAAATCGATTTACTATGTGATGGTATACAAATTTATTTTTAGTTTCCTCCTCTTGAATACATACGTGTTATTGCCATATTATATCCCTTAGTCTTCTTTTGCGACACCATCATCAAGGAAGGATGTAGTGAATTGTTTTCTAACTCTATCACCACATGGTAAAATATATAATAATTAGGTATGCGTCCGATATATCAAAATGAATCTGAAATCGGATTTCAGTCAGGAATCGTATCGTATCGATATTCAACACTATACAAACTGATTTTAGAAAACGTATTTCGGCAGAAACTAAATCAACACATATCAAAACAAAACGACGAAAACGCAAACTAATAATAAATCTAATCATCGCGCAATCGTTTTCTATTGCTAGTTTTGCAAACCAAACCAATATTTGAAAACTTACTAACTATCTCTTTCACTCCGCTCAGCGATCGCTTAGTCAGAATGAGAGAAAGCGAATTTCATTAAAATTCGCCTCCTTTCATTCTAACTAAGCGATCGTTTAGTGCAGTGAAAGAGATGGAGAGAATTGCGGTTTCTAAGAAACTAAGAATGGCAGATTGATACGAAACAGAATTATACGGGACAGGGAATAAGATCTATATCAGAATGCAACTACTTCCATGATAATATTACGCAATACGTTTAAGTTTTGCGTTTGTTAAATAGATTTTTTGAATTATTGGAGAGTTTTGATCCACACTTGACCTTGGTGATACGTGCAGTGTGCGCGTAATGTTATTTTTGTGTTCTCGTGAACTATATAATTGTATAGGTATTTTATGATTCAATACTATACTAACGTATGTTAGTATCGTACATACGATTTGATGATAAATAAGAAATAACTATTAAATGTAAAATGGTAAGAAAAAAACCATACTAAAAATGTACATTATATAATATAATCATGAAATCATTGTAAATATGACGATTTTTAAATACGCCAGAAAGTTTTGTATCACACTCAAAACAAAACATTTTTGCTAGTCTAGTACTCTAGTTAAGCCTAGATAAAGCATGAAGGAAAATCATACACCTAAATCCAATCAACAAAGAAACTAAAGAAAAATATTTTGAATGCGTTTGTTCGTTTGCGTTTTTCGTTTGCTACGCTAAAATAACTAAAACCATCGAATATCGATCGAGACTAAGGTAAATCCGCTCCGACAATCGCTCTGGAAATCGATTTCTGAAATCGGTTTTTTAAATCGATTTCAATATCAGAAATCGAATTTGTATCGGTTTGCGTAAAAATCTGAAAACGCCCATCTCTAATAATAATAATTTATTGAAAAAAAAAAATTCTAAGTACAGACACTTTTAAAGCGAAGTAGGTATTATAATTATACTTATATATATACATAGTAATTAGTTGAAGTTCAGATACCCTTGATAGATTAAGTAGTAACCTCTAGTAAGGAATAACAGTCCTCTTTGTAATAAATGTAGTATTCCATTAGTTGCCTTGAATAAAGTGTTGATATTTTGTTTACTTTTAAAATGCGATTGTAGTATATACTTATTTACAAAGCGGTTACACACATCTAACAAGTACTAGTATGTACTTGTTATATGTGTAAGTGCGTATGGTTGTTAGATGTATAATTGTATGTATAAACATAGTTAATAAATATATATTGCTTGCAGGAGAAACTGTTCGGTGAACGTTGTAAACTTTACCGTTATGATGAAAAGTTACGAGAATGGAAGGAGCGCGGTATCGGTGAAATGAAGATATTGTACCACCCGGACAGGAAGACTTATCGATTCCTGCTGCGACGAGAACAGGTATGATTAAATCATTTTTTTTTTAGGACAACAACCAGGCTCTAAGGTAATAATTCTTGAATTGCGGGGGACTTTACAAACATATAATTTGACGGAACGCCAATTATACACTCAAAACAACATTTTCTGGTTCATAAAAAAGATTGTCTTGCGTAGGACTCGAATCCACTGGCTCGGTAAGTCGGTATTAAGATACCAACTTACCACTATGCCATTTGCACATCAGGTAATACAATAACTTTTACTTGGGGTCGACGCAATATGTACTATTCTTCTATCGTGACATCAGACTCGGAACAACAAATTATGGATCACACAAAGTATTGTCCTGCGTGGAAATCGAACCCACGACACTAGCACGGTAGGCCGGTATCTTAACCACTACGCCATCTGTGCAGTCGTGATGGCAAACGAGCAAGCAGTCCACCAGGGGCACACCTTACGGCAGTAAGATGGCCTTTGCGCTTGAGATTCTCGCTCGCCAAATGAGGTATATTAGCAAATTTCTAACAAGAAACTTATTGTAATCATTAATGAATGTGAGTGGCATATTGTAGGTACACAAAGCAGTGTTGAACATGCTGATACATATGGATTTAGAACTATTACAAATGAAGAACTCTGACCGTGCCTGGACCTGGGCGGGACGGAATTTCGCGGAGAATGTCGCCGGCGAGCAGGAGACACTAGCGGTGCGCTTCAAGTCCGTCGCATTGGCCACTACATTCAAGGAGAAGGTTATAGAGTGTGTCAGAGTAAGTTATCTAAGTTACTATTCATCATCATTTTCTTCTTATACTCGTATGTCACGCTATTTATATGATACGAAATTTCCGCATAATTAAAACATTCTTATAAAATTTTCTTCATATAAAAACGAAGTGCTAAGCTTCAAAAATGTCAGACGTAGTATTTAGTGTTTTAATAGTTACGCCTTCTGAAGGAGAATTACTTAACCATTGGCCTCCTTTCTAGTGGTGATGCCGCTATAATCGCCACGCTTGGTGGGTATGTTGGCTATCGCAGTTGGTGTACCTCAGGAGAATGCTGCTGGCCCATCCTCCTAGCACTAACCTTTTAGATAGTTTTCATGATATTCGCTGTTAAGTGAGTAATGGTGCCACATGTTTTCTTATCTCGTCTCCATACGATCCGAATTTATATAGTATAAGTTAAGAGTGAAGGATCCAAATCTTCCGCACTCTTTTTTCTCAAAAAACGATTATAAAAATATCACGAAATATTAAAGTCCATTGTAGATACAATATTACAGGCTAGTCAGCTATTAATAGTAGTATATTTTAATTTAGAAATTACAAGCAGCAGCGGCATCTGAAATAAGAGAAGAGAAAGAATCAAAGGAAGTGACACGTCCGCTGCGCCTACCCAAACATTTAGAGGAGAGCGCGCGGGTCGACAATCAGATGTCCAAAGAAGTCTTACAACGTGCTTTGTTTGCCACCAAACCGACTACTGCTACCACTGAAACAGGTCAAGCGGATAGTTCAGTGAAAGAAATGTTCAAGCAAGTTGAATATCAAGCGTCTGAGGGCGATAATGATGACCACGACGACGAAGACGATGATGAAGATGAGGACGAGGACTATGATCATGATTATGATGGCTATTATAATGAGGTAAGATTTTTTCAGTAGGGAAACCTTTACATAGTATAAAACAAAATCGCTGCTCGCCGTCTGTACGTCGAGATCTTTCAAATTAACCTCAAAGTAAACTGCTGTCTTGGCATAAAGGCCATTGTAACTATACAATAAAAATGCTTAAAAACAATAACATTCTTTAAATTACTGAAATTTAGCATTTAATATGCTTAATTATTTATGAAACCCGATTACGAAGCGAATACATATTTAATATTAATATGTATTCGCGTTCGCGTTATAATTCGCGTTAATATAACATTCTTGTTTCACAAACAGTAATCATTGTTGGTTAACAATATGTATTCACAAATTGTACTTAGGAATTGTGTACTCTTTACAAATTTATAACTATTGTAATGCGTATCAATAAGGTTATAATGCTATAATACACACAACATAAGGAAGTAACGCACATATTGTTTTTTGTGACTATTTATTCCTTTGGCTCGCGAATGCTCTTTAATTACACATACATATCATCACGTCATATCCCTTGCAGGTTAGGCAGAGAGAACAGAGTGCCAGAGAACTCTATCCTTGCATACTTCACTCGCTTCCTCAACATTCATAATTCTCTTCATACACGCTCGCCGGTTTCGGAGATTCTTGACTCCACCTTCCTTCAGTACGTGACCAAACTGGTCTAGGTAGGTTAGTCTCTGTCTCCCCCGGTACCTATATCCTTCCACTTTCGCATTGTATATCTTCTTAACCAGACGTTCGTTCGGCATACTTTCCACATGTCCGAACCATTGGAGCATTCCCTTTCGCATTTTTACACCAATACTCTCTTTCATACCTACTCGCTCTTTTACGTCGTTGTTACGAATGCGATCGGTCAGCCTAACTCCACAGATTTTCTGTAGAGATCGCATTTCGACCGCATCAATTTTACTTTCATGTTCTTTTCTGCATACCCAACTCTCGCTTCCATATAATAATGTTGGGACAAGCACTGCGTTATGTACTGCTACACGTGCCTTCTGGCTGAGGTGGTGGCTACCGAGAAGTTGTCCCAACGCTCCGTTCACTCTATTTCTCGCATTTACCCTTCGCTCTATATCAGTGGTGTACCTTCCATCTCGGCTAAATCCACATCCAAGATATACAAATTCATCCACTTGTTCTAGTACATGATTACCTATTGTTACTCTTACATCTGTTCTGGCTTTTTCTGTTCTTCTCTTTAATTATAGTTGTTTTTATTCAGCCCTCTGAGCCGATACTTGTCTTGGGTGTAACTAGTTTATCTAGAACTGTGAATTTAGTTTAGTCAATAGACTAAATTAAATTCACAATTCTAGATGAATTATACCCATCAAACCATCTACCTCGTCCTCTTAATTTGCTAGTTCTTTTCTATTATTTTTTTTTGTTTTTTTACACAGACACCACCCTGCACTAAACAAATAATCCTTGTGTCTTTACAAATAAATAAAGAACGCAGAGAAATTACACCCAGACTCAGAACAACACTTTGTGGATCGCACAAAGTATTGTCCTGCGTGGGAATCGAACCCACGGCACGGGCACGTAAGGTCAATCTTAACCACTACGCCATCTGTGCAGTATTTTATTTAAAATGATTCAGTACTTAAAATAGACTAAATCTACAATTATTGGCAGAGTTCACATATGTTCGCAATACAACGGTGAACTAGTCTCTTTTACCGTCCAGGAAAAAATGACGTTTGAGTTGTTGGGCGAGAACAGTAGATCCAAACCTCACTGCTCAGTAGGCAGCAACCAGGCTGCCCTTATAATGCGATAGTTCAGGAGCGGTATTTGCCTCTTACCATCAAGTGGTCTTATTTTTCGGTTACTACCAAATGCAAAAAAAAAATCTACATTTAATTATTGGACACAAGCCTTTTACCACAATGAGAAGGAAAATACTGATGCGCATTCTCCTATTGATTTGTCTTCAACTTCCAATTTTGGGCTGATGACATGACATGTGGTGGTGACAGATTTTATTCTTAACCCTTTTTTTTTTAATTTAGGAAGAAGAGGAAAATGCCGCGTATTATTCATGCGACGGTGAGGCTGTAGTACGGCAATATGACAACGAGACGACGTGCCCTCAGGCGCACATACAAGTGCTATTCGACCAGGAGCTATATTCGCCAAAAATACTGGTCACAGATCCCACTACAGGCGAAATACTTGCTGATATGCTCATTTATACAGATACAGAGTTCCAGGTATGTATATATTAACAAATAATTGGTTCCGGTGACCCGCAATATTGGCGGTCTGGGGGTAGTATTGTAGGTCATACGGCTCCACCCCAACCTTCCGTTACTCTGGACGGGCTGGGCAGAGTGCAGCTACATTCATAACCTATAAAAAAATAAGTATAATTTGTAAGGTGACCCACGCCATAGGGATTCCTTGATTGAGAATGTTTTAAGAAAACTTTAGTAAAAGTTTTATATTATAACATTTAAAAACCACAAAACTTAGGAATTTTAATAACAAGTGAATATCTATGTAGGAATGACCCGTGTTAATGCTTCGAACCATTAGTATTAGGTATATTATAACTGTAACCTTTCCTAGGTTACAGTATGTTATGTTTATAAACCTTGATATGCTCTTAAAGATTTAATTTTTTAAATTAAATTATTATTTTATTGTATAAGACATTACCTTGGATTAAGGAAATAATCCTTGTATTGCGGGGGACTTAACACGCATACAATTAAGGGACACAAATTACCTATACCCAGACTTGGATCAATAATTTATCCTGCGTGGGAATCGAACTGACTACACTGGCGCGGTAGATCGGTCTTTTTACTACTACACCATTTGTGCACTCGCATTAGTAAAATTTATTTTTCATAGAAAATAATCTTCAAAATGTAGTAGCCATTAGGGGACGTCCATTAATCACGTGAGGTTTGAAGGGGGGGGGGGGGACCTTCATAGTTTTAAACCTCACCACGTATCATCAAGGGGGAGAGGGGGTTACAAAATGCTAAAAAAAGATCACGTGATTAATGGACGTCCCCTTATTAAAAATTATAAAATATTTCACAATTACGAAGCTCCAATTATAGTAACAGAATTTGTTTATGAAATTAATTTTATTTCCGCAGTTAATAGGGGACACGTGTACGTGGTCAGGAAAGGATTTCACCGATAGCGAAAAGACAGTAACTATCAATTTCTTCGACAGTGACACCGCTATGCAATTCTATGATAGTTGTGAGGTGAGTTTATTTATTATAACTTGATGAAATAAGCCTCTAAAGTGGCACTATAGACGATCACGAATTAGATAATGTAGTCGAATGATAACCTAACAGGTGGATCGACGATATAATGAAATTTTAGGGAAAAAAAATGATAGAAGTAAGGCACAGTACCGTTCTTCGTTGTATTCTCTGAAAGTCTCAGCTTTAGCCGTTGTTAAGATGATAGATGGATTAATGAATGGTTTAAAATATCCTCAATAGCAGCGTAGAATTCAGCATTTTGCCATATTGTAATGTGTAACGCTTTTATTATGTGAGATTAAAAGTTATATGGATGTAAGGTGAACTTCGTTCATCTTGTACGATACTTTTTTTTTGGGGGGTGGGTTACGATCGGCTCACTCCTCGCACCACTCCGTCCGGGGCGACAGAGGGGCGTAAGCACGCACACCCGTAACCTTCCCGTGAACCTCGCCTTCGTCGTTGGACCGGCCACCGGAGCAGCGTGAACTTGTCGTCAATGGCCGGCCCGACGGAATACCCCCTGAGGGGTACCCTCTCCGTCTTGTACGACACCTAGCGAAAAGATGGTGTGATGAAAATTGTGTTCATATTTTTTATTACTCTTGTACTTTTTTTTATTGTACGGTTGTCAAGTAGCGAGGCAAGAATTAATTTCTTAGTGCGATGGTTATGTTTATAAAAAGAGAAATTTAATACAGCCATTATATTGTTTCAGACGAGCAAAGCGGCCACATACTCGTCAACGGAATCTTAAATTAATTATAATTATAATTCAAACGACTAAATAGATATTTTAACTTTTTATGTAGAGTAAACATTTAATTTTATTTAGTTTATACACGTGTACATTGGTGTTTTCAATTTATATAATATGTCGTATATATTGTAAGGTCGAGGCGACTAAAAATAACACGTTTTTGTTTGTTAAAAGTCCAATTTGTTACCTGTTTTATCAATATTTTAGATCTCATGAAACTATAATCAATTTTGTTATAGTTAAGATCATTATTAACTAATTGTCATAAATCATTATCATTAAATAATTAACGTAAAGAATTTTTAAAAGTACTATCGTCGATTCTGTGTTGTTTAGACAGATTGAAAATATAACAAATGTAATGAATATGTGGTTTTTAATTACCTTAGTCAGGCAAAATGTCAGACTTTAATATAAGTGCTTATTTATTATACGTATTGTAGTTTCTGCAAGGTGATTTTTATTTCGTGTACGTCGTTTAAACCGTTTTGTGCAGCCATTGTGGAACGATTTGAATAATGTCTTTTTTTAAAAAACATGTATGGTGGTCGGCAACATTGACCTTAGATTATTTCAGTATTTATCGCGTACTAAGGCCTGCATGATTTAAAAGTCACCTAGGTCATAAGTCTGCTATGCAAAATTACGGCATAATGGTGCCATTTTGACGAATTAATGAACATTCCGGTTTTTTGACGCGCAGAAAATTTGTATCAAGTAAATTTACAACTAATGACTTTGTTAAATATTGTGTCAAACAAGTAGCAGACTTGTGGCCATTTTGTATGCAAGTATATTTGTAATTTAAAAGAGATCTAACCAACACTTGTTGACATTTTATAAAATGATCACTCTGTTTGATTGAATAATAAATGATGATGATAAGAATAATGTTCCTAAATTGGTTCGATCTTTTTGAACTTAATGCGTGAAGCTACGATTGATAAACCAGACTGTTATTTTAGAAAAATTATATGTCAGTCGTGGCTTCATATCTTGAGCCATACTTGATTCATGTAGACAATCATGTGACTTGATGAATAATTAATATTATTATTATTTGCGTGATTAAACAACGCTAATATTTTGTATAATTCAACTTGTGATGTTTCTTTTTATTAATATAGATAGATATATTCATTGCGTGCGGTCACGAAATAAATAAAGTATTACAACTTAAAAGTTAAAATTTTCGTGTGTCCATTCGTTTCACTGTTTTACACATAATCGTTGTAATACCTCAAACTTAAGCTAATATAGATGAAACTGAGCGATAATACGTTTGAATTTGTGTATGTAGAAATTCAATTATGGATTAAATAAAGACTATATATTTTAAGCGCTGTTCAAAAACAGTATCTGAATTCAAGTAAAACAGAACGGCGTAAGTCGTATTGTATACGACCGCACGAGGTTAAAATGATCATAAATATACATGCTAATTGTATAAATACGATCGCAATCACCGTTATTAGGGCTGAGACAACCGATGCGATCGATGCAGAATTTCAAATATATACTTAATGATTTTGCTGAATTCTCTTAAATATGACACTGTGATTTTTAACATTTATAATTATAAATTTTTTATCATAAATGAGAAAAGGATCGACATTTATGTTAATAGTCTTTTTTTGTTATGTTACATATTTAATAATAGTTGTTTCAGAATTAATAACGAAAAATTTATTTCCTTTTCTCATTTAAATTATGTTCTTATAATAAAACTATCTGATGAATCAAGTTAAAATAAATGTGAAGTCAACCATTTTAGTTATTTTTATTCCAGTCCCAAATAATCCCTTTTGTCATCATATAATTAGTGATTCCAGTAAATATGCTTCTAATAATGTTATCAGGGCTTTTACTGAATAATCCTGACTGCAGAGTTGGCGTAGTGTTTAAGATAGCGCTCTACCGATTCGCACAGTGCAATGTATTGCATGATCTAGAAATTCTAAATTACTAAGATATTGCATGCTAGATTATTTATAAAAAAAAAACCAACCAAAAATGTAAAACATGTTTACATGAAAAGAGAGGAAAAACTAAAGGCAATTCAATCTATTTTTTAGCAGAGAATAGCATAAGAAATATTCTAGAATGTCTATAGATTAATGATTGTCAATCATTTATTTTCTCTATCAATTGCTATTTCCAATGTATTATTTTACTCTATGAATTGCTAGCTACTGTCATAATGCCTAATTTTGATATATCCATAAAGAAAAATCGCAATATGGATGTTTTTATTTTAAATAACAATTTTTATTAATATGGAGAAGAAAAGGTATGTAAAAATTAATAAGTATTAGACGGGTCAAAATTCCGCATTCTGCGTTGCAAATGTAAAATCTACATACATATCATCACGCCATATCCCTTGCAGGGTAGGCAGAGTGCCAGAGAACTCTATCCTTGCATACTTCACTCGCTTCCTCAACATTCATAATTCTCTTCATACACGCTCGCCGGTTTCGGAGACTCTTTCTCTCTCTCTCTCTCTTAGGTAGGTGAGTCTCGGTCTCCCCCGGTACCTACATCCTTCCACTTTCGCATTGTATATCTTCTTAACCAGACGTTCGTTCGGCATTCTTTCCACATGTCCGAACCATCGGAGCATTCCCTTTCGCATCTTTACACCAATACTCTCTTTCATACCTACTCTCTCTCTTACGTCGTCGTTACGAATGCGGTCGGTCAGCCTAACTCCACAGATTTTCCGTAGAGATCGCATTTCGACCGCATTAATTTTACTTTCATACTCTTTTCTGCATACCCAACTCTCGGTTCCATACAGTAGTGTTGGGACAAGCACTGCGTTATGTATTGCTTACACGTGCCTTCTGGCTGAGGTGGTGGCTACCGAGAAGTTGCCCCAACGCTCCGTTCAATCTATTTCCCGCATTCACTCTTCGCTCTATATCAGTGGTGTACCTTCCATCTCGGCTAAATCCACATCCAAGATATACAAATTCATCCACTTGCTCTAGTACATCATTATTCATTACCTATTGTTACTCTTACATCTGTTCTGGCTTCATCTCTTTCAAAGACCATTATTGTGGTTTTGCTCTCATTCACGCGTAGACCCCTTTTCTTATAATCTTCTGTCATTGTGTCGAATAGGGTCTGCAGGTCAGTCGCTGACTGTGCCAGCAGGACTGCATCATCTGTATAGAGCAGAGCAGTGACCACTGAGTCGCCCATCTGGACTCCTACATTCATATCGTTCAACCTTTGGAGACATTTGTCCAGATATATGATAAACAGCCTGGCTGACAGAACGCACCCCTGCTTAACGCCGATATTGACGTCAAACCAAGGCGACATTCCATTATCCAGCCGCACACAGGCTCTACAGCCCATGTAACTGGACTGCACAGCCTGTAACAGTTTACCGTTAATACCATACTCCGGTAAAATGTCCCAAAGTTCCTTTCGTACAACCGTGTCAAATGCTCTCTCCAGATCCACAAATCTGCAGAACCCTCTGACCTAGCGCCAGATGCTTCTCCACAATGTTGCGCAGAGAGAACACTTGATCCATGCATCCCCTTCCACTCCTGAAACCTCCTTGTGTCTCACACAGTAAACCATCGGACACCATCCTCATTCTCCTTTCAATAATTTTACCGTACACTTTTGCTGCCAAACTGGTCAAGCTTATGGCTCTGTAATTTGCGCAGTCATAACGTGAACCCTTATTTTTAAACAAAGACACGATGACTGAGCTATTCCAGTCCCTGGGAATCATTCCCGAGCTCCAACATAAATTGAGGAGCAACAAGAATTTATTAATTTTACGATTTATTAATTAATTAATTATTTTATTAATTCATTTTACGATAACGATTATAAAAAATCGATTATAAAAAAATAATAATCGATTTAAATAAAAATCGATTATTTTTTAACATCCCTACTTGGTACGTGTTTTCAGTCTATATTTTAAGTACTACGCTTATGTTAGCCTACAATCGGTCTCACAGTGGTTGTCAGATTAATTCCCAATCGGAACAAACTCAGCCTTTTATTCTTGTAAACTTTATAGCGGGGCTCATAATCATTATTAGGTATTATATCATTTAGCACTGTTCCCGACTGGGTTCACTCATTTGAGGGGATTTTTGCTCGTAACCAGTTTGGCGGTTGCAGTAGTTGTTATACTTACTGCCCACTCTCCTATTATTGTACCCTTAACAGATTTTTACGACTCCCAGGGGCAAGCAAGGGATGGTGACTATTTTATTTATATATTTGAAGCCGTCGCCCTTCAGGTTACGTGTACCTAACGCTAACACCTAAAATAAACTTGATTCTTCACGACGTATTTCCACTAATTAGTTAAGAAGCTTAAATTAGGTAAGAATCTCGGAATTCGAGATACCCAGTAAGTCTGTAAATACTTGTATATTGACATCCTAAAAGTTGTCTCAAAACCTACAATTGGTAGGGTGTACGCAACTATTAAATTTCAAGGTCAAAGGTCACAAAAGTCGGTTTTTTCACTTTTTTGTAAATTCCTCATTTCCTATGGGTTTTTTGCTATTTGTATTTATTATCAATATTGTAGAATACAAAATTCTCTACAAATTTTGTTTAAAAAAATTTTTCATACGGTGAACCGTTTTCGAGATAGAGGGCGGAGAGCGTGCGGTCACAGGATCACTTCAGGTCAACCTTGAAATTTAATAGTTGCGTACACCCTACCATATGTAGGTTTTGAGACAACTTTTAGGGTGTCAATATACAAGTATTTACAGACTTACAGCTGGGTATCTCGAATTCCGAGGTGAACTTACTATAATGACTGGACTAAATCTAAAATGAATAAATAGCCTCTCGCGTTTTACACAATAAAATGTGACAAAAATCTGCCATTTCGCTTACTAGGTTCCTAGAACTTGCCGCGTGGCATTTTATATTAGGCGCTCGCCTTGTTCTCTAAATTTACTTTCTGTGTAGTAATTGAGCAACAATTCACCATCTTATTTTACCTCATTTGTCATGGATATCGTAATATATCAAATAGGCATAAGCAGATATTATCAGTGCTAGAGAATGAAGTTTCGAAACAAAAATCTGTACCAATCCATCTGACTAATGCGGTATACAAGATTAAGAGTTCCCTTCTGTTGTCTAGGAGACATTAGAACGTACTCGTATGTGGGTTGAGCAAGAAGACTTAGTTTATAAATAAGGTATAATATAAATGCGGTATGAATAAAATAACACAAAGCATTTTTGTTCATAGGTTATATATTTTAAACTTCCTAGTTTTAAGACATATCATTCTCATCCTGGGTAATGAAACAGAAGATAACTTAAAGCTCCAAGGTGGTGACGAAAAGCCCTCCGTGCAAGTGCGAGCTGTATTTTTAAACTGTGATACTAACGTATGTATAAGACTAATGTTAATTAATTATATCTTTAAGTAGATACTTTATTTGGGTTCTTATATTAGCCATCATGTAGGTACATTTCTGCAGTTAGAACGTTCTTACGAATTTGTCATATATTCACGCCTACAAATATTTCCGATTTGCTGATACTACCAATACTTATACTGCATAAAATCATGGTATCTTAGGGCCCCCGCTGATTGCGACTTTTTGTCGACGTGACTTTTTGTCACTCACTCAAGTGCAATGAAAGCTATACTGAGTGCGCTCATTATGGTTACATGATAATATGGTGACAAATAGTTGCAGCGGCAGGCAACATCGGAGTGACGTGACTGTCACTCGCCCTGTACATTACTATGAGAGTCCACTCACTGATGACTTTTTGTCACTCGGCCGGCGCCACGCGTTTGGAGTAGATGTATGTTATTTAAAGTATGGCTGTGTTTTGCTTTTAAAGATGTTGTCTTCTTTGCAAGAGGAAGATATTGACAATGAATTATTAATAGAGGAGGTAGAGAAGAGGCCTGCATTATATGCAAAAAAACTTAAAGCAATATTCCGATGTAATTTTAAAAAGAAGGTTATGGGAGGAAACAGTATTTTACTCTTGTTTCCAACAAGAAGTTACAAAAATGACAACGAATTACAAAAATGAACGCGATTTGTTGCCCAAGAACAGATTAAGTCAGCGCATCGTGGGTGACAGCAGGCGACAATAACAATAAGTCACGTCGACAGAAAGTCGCAATTAGTGGCGACCCTTAAGGAATGTGTATAATATGGCTATATTATTTCTATTTCACCTACCTTGTCTAACCAATTAATATTAGAATACCTAATAGTAACCGTAAAATAGTACAGGTATACCAAATAAATAGGCTCAGGTGGTCTGATAATTATAACGACATCAGAATCACGTAATTGAAATAATCTCACCATTATGTTGAGATACAAAAGTACTTATTTAAAATAATCATGCAATGAATATTCATAGCGGTTTAATGTTCATTTGGCTCCTTGTAATGGTTATTTATTAATAAATTTATACATAGGACCTGTCTAATAACGAGGAGGTAAGGTTCGAAAGAGAGGAGCTTTTCAGACATAATGCCCTAAAAGATTGCACTAAGAAACTGGCTCTTACGGTCAAAATAACTAGCGAAGTGGAAGTAAGTAAAATTATAATTTTTAAACCAATGTACATTTAAGAGAGTGAATACTAACTGTATTACACATATGAAACAACCTATTTTTTCTAATGTTTACATGAGTAGGTATTACACATTTGAACTAAAACTGGTTTTACGGAGGACTGTGGACTTTACAGTGACCATGATCACTGTAAAGTCCACAGTCCTCCTGTGATCCATGATCTACTATAAAGTGTTCGTAACGTAGGGAAATTAAAAATCGAGTACAAAAACGCGATAGAGTCCGTAAAACTAGTTTTATTTCAAACAACCTATTTTTAGACGATTTTAATTGGCTTTGTTGTCTCAACGTTTGGAATACTTTTTAGCCTTCAAATAAAGTATATTTCCAATAAAATATGTACAATAATAAATAGAATAATATATTATTTATATTTTTTTATTGTAAAAGTACACGATTTTGTAAAAAGGTATCACTATATATTTCTTTTATCTACATTGATATAGGTAATATATAAAAAAAGCTTATTTTTTAATTTTCGTTCCCTATAAACAAGTAAAGCTCGAAACTAAAACTTTATTTTCAACACTATATGGCTATCTTAACTAATCACGTTATCATCATTATCCTGTTCATATCGCAGTTACTTACGGTTGGGGGTTGAAGCAATAATTATGTCCTCTTACATCGTACATATAAGTTATTGGTAATAGTTTTATGACTGGCCGCCAAAGTCAACCCTCCTTTTCTTTTTTGGATAGGCTATGGCCCGGACACACGTCGCCCGTTCCGTCCGGGGCGACGGAAGGGCAGTGCGTGGCCCCATAACCCATCGTATTCCCTCCTATTCCCTCCCCATCACCATTGGGCCGGCCACTGGTACCGCTTCCTTCCCATCCGTGGCCAGCCCGGCGGGAAAGTCAACCCTCCTAAGGAATGCAATTGTTGACCAAACGGCGTCAAGTAGGGTTAGTCCAGGTCGATATAAAGCTCTTAGTCTACCATCTACCACATAACTAACTACGTTAGGCATTAAAAAAAATATATTAACCATTTTTTTTCATCACACAGAATTCAGGCGACGAATATGTACCTATTCAGCATGTCTTCGATGGTCCCAACAAGAAGCGCACTCGTTTATTAGACCCATATATATTACGTTTACGGAGGGATATCCCGCTACAAGCTTATAGATTACGTAAACTTGAAGTATGTGGATGTACAGACATACATACATATCATCACGCCATATCCCTTGCAGGGTAGGCAGAGAGAACAGAGTGCCAGAGAACTCTGTCTCTGCATACTTCACTCGCTTCCTCAACATTCATAATTCTCTTCATACACGCTCGCCGGTTTCGGAGAATCTTGACTCCACCTTCCTTCAGTATATGTGGATGTAATTATAGTTATTTGGTTATTTCCAATTATAAATTTCGGCGAGCAAATTTTAGTTAGAGTTTTAGAGAGTAAGTTTTAGGAAGTTGCTATTACAAATGCCAAACATAAAACTATCAACCCCTAAGTTGTGTTGTAAAAGGTCCGTTGGTATCGTAAAAACTGTATGAGAGATTCTACAGTGACTTGTCGGCCCATGCCCAATATTGAGCGTACGTGGGTTGAACACTAAGGGAAGAAGAATAATGATGAACTCGGAAGAATTATTTTTATTTCAAGTGTATACAATTGTTTAATATATACTTACAAAATTGGTTTTACGGTTATTTGCTAACCATTACTTTATTACCCACTTGTACTTACTTTGGGGGGCATAGTCCGGAGCGTGCACGTCGCGGCCCCTGCCAGTCCAGTCAGACTTCAATTCGGCTCAAATGAGTACCGCAGTGCGGGTTAGGGCGTCCCCCGGAGGCGACGCGTACTGACCAGCCTCCGTCGGTACGAAAATCGGCAGATGCGGCGATGGGGGCCGCCACCCATCACGCCTTGCCCAGTCAGGCGAGTCGAGGAGAGCAGAGTGCCGGGTGGGCACGTGGAATGTAAGAGGTTGTGTGGAAGGTAAGTTGCACGAGCTGATAACCGTCATGGCGGACAAACAGCTAGACGTGCTCTGTGTAACAGAGACCCAGCGAAGGGGCAGTGACGCCTGTGATCTTCCTGGTGGCGGGATGGCTCTGTGGTCTGGTGTACCACAAAGCGAAAAACCAAAATAATGGTCTTTGAAAGAGATGAAGCCAGAACAGATGTAAGAGTAACAATAGGTAATGATGTACTAGAACAAGTGGATGAATTTGTATATCTTGAATGTGGGTTTAGCCGAGATGGAAGGTACACCACTGATATAGAGCGAAGGGTAAATGAGGGAAATAGAGTGAACGGAGCGTTGGGACAACTTCTCGGTAGCCACCACCTCAGCCAGAAGGCACGTGTAGCAATACATAACGCAGTGCTTGTCCCAACATTACTATATGGAAGCGAGAGTTGGGTATGCAGAAAAGAGTATGAAAGTAAAATTAATGCGGTCGAAATGCGATCTCTACAGAAAATCTGTGGAGTTAGGCTAACCGACCGCATTCGCAACGACGATGTAAGAGAGTGAGTAGGTATGAAAGAGAGTATTGGCGTAAAGATGCGAAAGGGAATGCTCCGATGGTTCGGACATGTAGAAAGAATGCCAAACGAACGTCTGGTTAAGAAGATATATAATGCGAAAGTGGTAGGATGTAGGTACCGGGGAAGACCAAGACTCACCTACCTAGACCAGATTGGTCACGTACTGAAGGAAGGTGGAGTCAAGAGTCTCCGAAACCGGCGAGCGTGTATGAAGAGAATTATGAATGTTGAGGAAGCGAGTAAAGTATGCAAGGATAGAGTTCTCTGGCACTCTGTTCTCTCTGCCTACCCTGCAAGGGATATGGCGTGATGATATGTATGTATATATTTTCATATAACCATTATATTTTTACTAATTTGTACTGCACTACTCTTTGCAACCTATCTTTTTATTTATTGTGAGAGTGTGCTACTAAACCGTAAAAACTTATCCATATAAGGCTACAGGGAGAAAACTGTCTGGAGCGTGACTCTACAACGTAGTTCGAGCAATACTGCTATATAATAACTTGAAAATTATTATATAAACTTAAAAAAAGCCTTTATTTCTTCTGCTGATGACTCATAACTTATACACAATTACTAAATTACAAATAATTAATCAATTACAGACTGTGAGTGCGATATTAATGCATACGGCTGATCAACAATTTCATGAACAACGTTACGGAGATCCAGGGGTATGTACAAACGACCTACATAATATGTTTAGATAAATGAGTGCTCTTATGTAAATAATATAAGGACTATTCAGATAGCGTAGTGATTAAGATACGGACCTACCGTGCCAAGTTCCGTGGGTTCAATTGCTGTACAGGATAATAAATCATGCGATCCATAAAATGTAATTCTCCGTCTGGGTGTAATTTGTGTCCGTTAATTGTACCTGAGTTTGTAAAATCCCGCGCAATACAATAATATTTCCTTAGTGCTGTTTTCTTTTTAATATACAAAAATATGTATATGCAATATAATAATAAATACTATACACATAATGAAAGTGAAGGTTCATTGAACTCTTAGTATAGTATTATATTTTTATTACACTAAAAGGTTTCAGATGCCCAGCTTTAACCATTTCTCCCTGGAATGTGCTCTTGGCTTGATTTTATACGCTATCATAGGTTCGGCTGTCCTTGGGCATCGACGAGAGAGGAACCCGCAAGGTTATACCGCCGGGCGGGCCACCGAAGACAAAGATCGGGTACGGTGGCCCGCTCGTACGGCGAAGATAGATGCTTGCAGGGTGGGTCCATGGGGTTGCGCGCCGCCTCTTTTGTCGCCCGGATCGATTTGTCTGGGCGCGACCACATCCATGGTCCACCCTGCAAAGGAAAAAAAAAAAAAGGTTCAGCTGTCCTTCCTATTTGCAGAGATGTACAAAATACCCTGTACAAAGTATCTGGAATACAAAATGCAAGATACTTTTAAATTAAGTATTTGAGATACCAGATACAAAATACTTTTGAAAATAGTATCTGAAATACTAGATACAAGATAGTTATCTTGTAAATACTTCTTAAGATGAAAATACTTTTGTAAGAAAACAATATTTTATTTTAATGAATTTAAGTTTATTTTTGATAATTGACATTAATATTATTTACGAATAAATCGTGTTATTTACTGAAATGAAAGATATAGTTTCAAAACCCTCTAAAGTGATTTTTTGATAGGGGAAGGTTGTACAAAATGATCCCTTGAGGTAAAACGATCCCCGGCCGTTTTACCGACTTAGTAGCTCCGTCTAGGATATATTGAATGAATTTCGTGCTCATACGGTCAAACCGTACAATCTCTGTCAGTTTCATGGCGTCGTAGGCAGTAGAAAAGTTTTTATCATAAAATATTCAAAATTGCTGTGCTCAATCTAAGGTAAGCCATTATTTAACATTATGTAATTTTAGTCTACTTACATATTATCTGTTAGGTGTATTGGTCTCAGTTTCTGTTACCAATTAGCAATAGAATGAACCGTTCTTCATTTCAATATTCGAAAAACATTATGCTATTTTTTGATAATTTTCGTAAACTAGGCATTTGGGGCAAAACGATCCTATCATAGGGTGGGTAAAATGATCCCAGGATCATTTTACCCTCTGCCTACCTACTGCCAATCGTTCAGTTAACTTTAGTAAATGTTTTAGGTGCCTTTTTTAAATGAGGTATTTTATGCACAATTATAATTTAAATGTAGGAACATAAATCACGTATTCAATAATATCATAAGTTATCATTTATCAGTCACAAATCACGATATTGATTCTTATGATATTATTTAACGTATCTTTATTTTCTTGTCCAAAATATGGGGTACCTACTCATTTATCCCTTTTTACTTTACTTTTAGAAATCATGCCGCGTAATTACATTCGAAAATCCACTTGCCAAAACGGAAATGAAAACACTATGATTAATGCCATAGATTCCGTAAAACATAGCATGCCATATAAAACCGCTTCCGAACAATTCTCAGTTCCACTTATGGCGCTAAAAAGAAGAGTCAAAGGAAAAAAACATTCACGTTGTGGGAGTCACCAAAGTGTTGGCAATTATAAAAAAAGTATTCACTGATGAGCAAGAAATGGAGCTTGTACAACATACTAGATAATGAAGAGACTATGTACGACTTTATAGTTTTTCAAAATTTGCTTTTGAAATAGCTGAAAGAAACAAAATAAAACATTCTACTACGTCCCGTAAAGCTGGTAAAGACTGGCTAATGGGGTTTGACCAAAGACATCTCTGATATCACTCTACGTGCCCCGGAGTAAACGACAGCGGCACGAGCTCGAGCTTTTAATAAACCGATAGTTGACAAATTTTATAATAATTTACAAAAATTCTATGAGAAGCATTCATTTCCTCCTCATCGCATTTTTAATGTAGATGAGACGAGTTTGAACACCCTTCCGTCCAAAAATATCAAAATTTTTGCTACAAAAGGGGGAAAGCAAGTAGCTAGAATAACATCTGCTGGGAGAGGTGAATCGACTACAGCGGTAATTTGCGGATCAGCTGCAAGCAACTTCATACCACCATATTAATTTTTCGCTGCTTGCGCATGAAAATAGAATTGATTGATATTAAGAAAGCATTGTCTGATTTTTTTTTAAACTGTAAGGTCATTGAGAGCATTGTCTGATTTTTATCTATTAAAACTGTAAGGTCAATGATAGTAGTTAAAAGAATGATGTTTGTTTAGGATTCTCTTTGTAACCAATATTAAAGCAATAGTAAGGTTATAAGTGATCTAGTATCACTATTAAGAAAGCGTTTGCGTTAAATTTTGTTCGTAAATAATTAAGATTGTTAAGCCTCTCTAAAGCTGGCTAGGTACCTATCTAAAGATACTAGATAAAAAGAGAATATTATTCTTAAGATTATGTTCCGTTTTATTGCTATAAAATTGTTATTGCTATAAAAGAGAGTATTATTTCTTGCTTAAATTTTGAATTATGGGGTAAATTGGGGGGCATAGTCCGGAGCGTGCTCGTTCGCGTCCCCTGTCAGTCTAATTAGACTGCTAATCCGGCTCGAAATGCGTACCGCAATGCGGGTTAGGGCGTCCCCCGGAGGCGACGCGTACCGAACCACCCCCGTCGGTACGAACTTCGGCAGTTGCGGCGATGGGGGCCGCCACCCATCACGCCTTGCCCAGTCAGGCGAGTCGAGGAGAGCAGAGTGCCGGGTGGGCACGTGGAATGTAAGAGGTTGTGTGGAAGGTAAGTTGCACGAGCTGATATCCGTCATGGCGGACAAACAGCTAGACGTGCTCTGTGTAACAGAGACCAAGCGAAGGGGCAGCGACGCCTGCGATCTTCCTGGTGGCGGGATGGCTCTGTGGTCTGGTGTACCACAGAGCGATCGAGCCAGCATGGGGGTAGGAGTACTGCTGTCCTCTCGCTTGGCCTCAGGTGTGAAGGATTACGGAATGTATGATCCCAGACTTCTTTGGGTCCGTATAAAACTAGGTGTCACCAAGGTATTCATGGTTGTAGCATATGCTCCCGTAGGATCCTCGGTGGCATCAGACCTAGAGAAGTTTTGGGATAATGTTAGGGAAGTTCTGGATATGGCAGAAACCAGTGAACGCGTGATTGTATGCGGAGATTTGAACGGATGGGTGGGGACCAAGCGTCCAGACTATGAGGACGTACTTGGTCCATTTGGTGATAAGAGAGTCAACGACGCTTATAGCGGATGTATGCATAGAGAGAAACATTATTGTGTCAAACACATTTTTCCAACATAAGGACATCCATATGTATACATGGAGAAGGAATGAACAGAAAAGTATAATAGATTTAATTTTGGTAGACAGTCGCCTCCGAAGCAAAATATTGGACGCAAGAGCCTACAGGGGCCCCACAGTCGATACGGACCACTATCTCGTTATTGCGAGATTTAGTGGTCTGTTCAGAAAGTGGAGGCACTGGCGAGAGCCTGTCCACTTCGGAGGGCTTGAAAGAATAAAGGTTGAAAGGTTGCAAGAAGAGTGTGTAAGAGAAAAGTATGCAGAGGGTGTCCGAGAACGGCTGATGATGGCAAGCCAGCCGCAATCGGACATTGAAGAATGCTGGAGAGTATTGAAAGAGAGTATGGTAGACACAGCGAAAGAAGTATGTGGAAGTTCAAAGAAGCATAGAAACACAAATGGTGATGCATGGTGGGATGCGGAAGTGGCAGCTTCCGTAGAGCAAAAGAAGAAAGCGTGGCTGGACTATGTCTCTTCTTTGAATCTGAATGACAGTATGACTGAACAGAAGAAAGAAATATATCGGCAATGTAAGAATGACACCAAGGCCTTAGTGAAAGAGAAACGTGATAGAGCAAGTATGAGTGCAGAAGATAGGCTGACTAAAAACTTCGAGGGTAACACCAAACTCTTTTGGAGGGAGGTGAAGAAGTCTCGGGGTGGTTGGTCAGCCTTCAGAATGAATAAAATAAGGTCTAAAGGTGGAGACATTCTTACACAAACACAAGACGTGTTAAGCCGATGGAGTGAATATTATGGCGATATGTATGCGGATGCTACGGTTGGCGCCGGTGTCGCATGTGGTCTAGTAGATCAACATTCGGCGACGGCGTCCTCCGATGGTATCAGTATGGATGAAGTTGAATGGGCGATAAGAAGTTTGAAAAATGGTAAGGCAGCGGGCATTGATATGGTGTCTGCCGAGATGATCAAGCTTGGTGGCTCCTGTGTCCGGGAGGCGTTCCTGTTGCTCCTCAATTTATGTTGGAGCTCGGGAATGGTCCCCGGGGACTGGAATAGCGCAGTCATTGTGCCTTTGTTTAAAAACAAGGGTTCACGTTATGACTGCGCAAATTACAGAGCCATAAGCTTGACCAGTTTGGCAGCAAAAGTGTATGGTAAAATTATTGAAAGGAGAATGAGGATGGTGTCCGATGGTTTACTGTGTGAGACACAAGGAGGTTTCAGGAGTAGAAGGGGATGCATGGATCAAGTGTTCTCTCTGCGCAACATTGTGGAGAAGCATCTGGCCCTAGGTCAGAGGGTTTTCTGCAGTTTTGTGGATCTGGAGAGAGCATTTGACACGGTTGTACGAAAGGAACTTTGGGACATTTTACCGGAGTATGGTATTAACGGTAAACTGCTGCAGGCTGTGCAATCCAGTTACATGGACTGTAGAGCCTGTGTGCGGCTAGATGATGGAATGTCGCCTTGGTTTGACGTCAATATCGGCGTTAAGCAGGGCTGCGTTCTATCAGCCAGGCTGTTTATCATATATCTAGATAAATGTCTCCAAAGGTTGAACGATATGAATGTGGGAGTCCAGATGGGTGACTCAGCGGTCTCTGCTCTGCTTTATGCAGATGATGCAGTCCTGCTGGCACAGTCAGCGACTGACCTGCAGGCCCTAGTCGACACAATGACAGAAGATTGTAAGAAAAGGGGTCTACGCGTGAATGTGAGCAAAACCAAAATAATGGTCTTTGAAAGAGATGAAGCCAGAACAGATGTAAGAGTAACAATAGGTAATGATGTACTAGAGCAAGTGGATGAATTTGTATATCTTGGATGTGGATTTAGCCGAGATGGACGGTACACCACTGATATAGAGCGAAGAGTGAATGCGGGCAATAGAGTGAACGGAGCGTTGGGGCAACTTCTCGGCAGCCACCACCTCAGCCAGAAGGCACGTGTAGCAATACATAACGCAGTGCTTGTCCCGACATTAGGTACTGTATGGAAGCGAGAGTTGGGTATGCAAAAAAGAGTATGAAAGTAAAATTAATGCGGTCGAAATGCGATCTCTTCGGAAAATCTGTGGAGTTAGACTGACTGACCGCATTCGTAACGACGACGTAAGAGAGCGAGTAGGTATGAAAGAGAGTATTGGTGTAAAGATGCGAAAGGGAATGCTCCGATGGTTCGGACATGTGGAAAGAATGCCGAACGAACGTCTGGTTAAGAAGATATACAATGCGAAAGTGGAAGGATGTAGGTACCGAGGGAGACCGAGACTAACCTACCTAGACCAGATCGGTCAGGTACTGAAGGAAGGTGGAGTCAAGAGTCTCCGAAACCGGTGAGCGTGTATGAAGAGAATTATGAATGTTGAGGAAGCGAGTGAATTATGCAGAGATAGAGTTCTCTGGCACTGTTCTCTCTGTCTACCCTGCAAGGGATATGGCGTGATGATATGTATGTATGTATGTATTATTTCTTGCTTAAATTTTGAATTAGGGGGTAAATTGATCCCCGGATCATTTTACCCGCACCTTGGGGATCATTTTGGACACAGGGGTGTACAAAATAATCCTTTGGAAGACCTTAACGAAATAATTAGTATAAAAAAAACCTCACAGCTTATACGATTCAATGCTTCCTTAATTTGTAGTTTGATTGCCTAGCTACCCCTTAAGTAATTTACATATATACATATCATCACGCCATATCCCTTGCAGGGTAGGCAGAGAGAACAGAGTGCCAGAGAACTCTATCTTTGCATACTTCACTCGCTTCCTCAACATTCATAATTCTCTTCATACACGCTCGCCGGTTTCGAAGACTCTTGACTTCACCTTCCTTAAGTAATTTAAGTTTTAGAAAATGCTGCATATACAGATTTTACAGCTATTCTCCCTTAAGGGGATCATTTTGTACCACCTTCCCCTACATTTTTACATTTTGTACCAAAAGAAAGATTTTAAATTTTATTTGCTATACGTCAATGCTTATTAATGTAACCACAAATTAAATCTTAAAAATAATGTTAGTTAAATAACGCTAAAATAAGTAAAATTATTTTCAAAGTCCCCTAAAATTGGCCAATAACAACACTGCATTTGAAATACGTGACTCGTAAAACTGTATGGCGATATTATTTGTTTGAGTTGCTCGCGGATTTTAAAAGAAAGACATTAAAAATTATGAAAGACTTAGCACAGTTTGTTAAAAAATGTGACATCAATGAGATTTTAGCCTAATAATTTTATAAATGTCTGATAACATATTACTTAAAGTATTTTGTCAGAAAAAAGTATTTATAAAATACTAAGATACCAAACAAAAGGTATCTAAATACAAGATACAAAATGCATTTTAAGAAGTAGGTATCTTAGATACAAAATGGAAATACGTATTTTGTATCTTGTATCTGTATTTCAGATACTTGTATCTGTATTTCAGATACTTGTATCTTAAATAAGTCACATCTCTGCCTATTTGGCTTTGACTTTAGCACGAGTCAAGTATGAATACACACACACGTTGACTCTTTTAAAAAGTCGTTCCGATATATTGCAGGATTTTTTAAAACTAGCTACGAAAGACGTCCTTAATAATTTCAAGGCTAGCTCAGATAATAGTAAACAGTTTTATTTAATTGATTTTATAATAATAATTATAATAATTTTTATTTCTGGGTACAGAGCTCTATATTTTGTTAGCAACAATAAAAAACTTAGGAACATTGACATAATTAAGTTAACTTATAATCTATAAACAAAACAAAACTAAACAAAAGCTGTTGATCGTCCGATCCTGTGGGTGTCTACTTAACTGCATGCAGTCCTATCCAACACCTCAAGATCGGAGAATCCCACTAATCAGCCAAATCTTTTATTATGTTGTTGGGGCGTATATACGGCGTAATAGCGAAGCTTAGAAGCCAATGCTTGCTTTAGAAGTTGGATTTATTTAATAATAGTTTTATGGATTTCGTTAATTATTTTACTAAAACTGTGAGTGGGCTCGTGGAATCAATCTTAATGCTATTTGCTAACTGTATATTGGAACACGTAATGGAGCTACTGGGGTTCATAGATTAAGTTTTATGTTTATGCAGGTTCAGCAGAGCCGAATTCAGCGAGATACTGCCTATAAATTGTCTGACATAAAAAATGATAATGATGCAAAAAGTTCAGAATTACTCCAACGATCATATCAGCTTCAGCTTCATCCAACACACACAATCCAACATGGCTACCATGAACTAAGAGATTGCGGTAAGTAAGGTATGATAAGTTTAACAAATCATAGAGACCTTAAGCTGGGTCCGCTGCGCCGTGTTTGCAAACAGGATAACATTGTTTGCTAACCGAATAGGGGCGTGGCCTAACAGTTTTGTTAGCAAAAACACAATAACAATTTTGCAGGAGATGATTGGATAACATCCCCCGCGTTCACCTGCGGGGAGGAGAGGTGATGCATTTTGTGTTCGTGGTCACTAGAGGAAGACGCCAAGAAGCTCTTGAAAATCATTTTATGAAGGTCTAATAAAAGTTTTTTATACCGAACCTAAGTATCATCAATTTTCAGTTCTGATATATATTGAATGAACGAGCTTGCAGGTAGGGTCGGTCCCGGAATTTATTTCTGTTTGTTCTTTGGAGAACTAAATCTACTATTGCTATAACAGCTTCTACGTCTTCTTCGTCGGAACTCATTTTTGGAATGAAACAAAAATAATAACAACAATAGGCGCAGCGGACTAGCGCTATTACACTAACATGTTTTTGTAACTTGTTTTGCTAACATGTTTAGTTAGAAGATTGGCGCTGCGGACCCGGCTTTAGACAATGTCGGTGCCTCATCATCATCATCACAGCCCATAAATGTCCCACTGTTGGGCTCGGGCCTCCTCCTTAATGGTAGGGAAATTAACCTACTGTACCGCGCTGGTCAGACGTGTTAATATAGGGTTTTATTTCGAGTTTTCCTTCTCTCGCATAGATATTATATGCGTTTTATATCCCTTAGTCATCTCGTACGATCACCCACGGGTAAGATATGGGGTGGTGAATAGTATTCTTACTCCGTCACCACACGGATATAATATAACTTCCATGACATCATTATGGTTGCTTTCCATTTAGTTAACACAGAGGGACTCTGCGGTACATTGTGAAACACTGCCAAACACTGTGTAAAAGTTTAAATGAAACAGCTAGCTGTTTCTTTTACCCAGTGTTTCACAATGTACCGCAGAGTCCCTCTGTGTTGTAAATGGAAAGCAACCTATGTTAAAGTCTAAAGATTATTTATTTGGACACTGGTAACCAAAGTAAGATTTAACTTGCGGTATGGGTACCAAGCCCTCGCCCTCGCAATCTGTTGGTGTTTGAATGGATGGTGTGTGTTTGTCAATTAAAATCAACCTGTACAAGATGAATTTTAAAAATAAATTTATTATTATTAATCAGGTTTTAATAATGAGTAGGTATGTATACCTACAGTTCTTTCTTTGCAAAGTGGTAGTGAGCGGGGATATACCAATCCTAATATTCTTGAAGAGTATAGTAAAAAGCCGACTAAGAAATTCTCATCTACCTCAATTCCATCCGCTGTGTTCAGCTTAAAAAACTTATCCAGCAGATTTGACCTTCCTTCCACTAATGTTACAAAAAAGGCACATATTATGCCGATTTATATATACAACTTTATTAAAATTTCTTCTCCTATAGTAATATTTTTTATTTAATGATCCTTAGTAATATCTTACAATATCCGAAGATATAGATCTAATTCTTAATTAACCGTCACTCAGGGTTAACTATACGACATGTTCGTGGGGTCTCTTAGATCCCATAGATCCCCTGGCCCTCACAGACAAATAGATATACTACTTAGTTTACCTACACATTATCTATTGTGTTACCCCATTCACACATACATATTTATACGATATATCCTTATTTGTAAACAGAAAAAGTTTTTAGAAAAAAGTATTTATTTCAGAAAAAGGGATATGGCGTGATGATATGTATGTATGTAAAAAGTATTTATAGTAAAAAAGTCTACATATTTTATCTATCTTCGAAGATTTCTGTTTTAATTTTACTTTCATCGATATAATTATGTTGGCTGGTGTCTTCTACTGGAGTATTGTGTACTTGACATGATAAACGTTCTTCTGCATCTATTATCACTGCAAATATCCTTTTCTTCACTTGTGTTTGCATCCATAGGGGCATATCTCTAGTGCTTTTTAAGATACAGTTGAAGAAAGATTCTAAAGCATCTGGCTCCTTATTGTGTCGTAGTGACGTCACTTCTGTGATGTTGGTATTATATTCTGTACACCGACGTTTATTCGAAGACTCCATTTTAGCATCATTAGTTGTTGAGACGTCATGTTCTGAATTTTTAGATCGCATTGCAACTGGTGGGTCCATCTCTATGGTTTCTGTAATGCGATATTTCATATGCGGCTCCAGAAATTGCATAGCTTTAGCATATTTCCATGTTGTGACTTGAGCCGGTAGTAATTTATTTTGTCCAAGTTTTGCTCTCTTTAATGCTTCTCTGTGATTGTCACGAAGTTTTCTCCATTCAGTCCTTGCAACTTTAACTGCAAATAAAAATGAGACGAGTTAGCTAGCTATAGCTATCGATAATAATACTTATACCTATGTTAGTATTAGACTTCGGCATGATATTCGATAGAACCAAACAAATTCACGTTGTGAAATCTGCAAGTAAGTGTGGAGTTGGTATTAGCTATATGCATATAGCGAATGAGTAAACAACACTATTTGGTTATCTAAAAGCACATATATCTTTTGATTAAATAACATTTATTTTCTAAAATCATCAAATTAATGGGTCTTTCTATAGAAATTACACAAGCTCATTTTTTTACAGGATGTATTTGGTAGAGAGAAATACATCCGAAATCCAAAAATCACTACAAATTAGAATTATAATTATAGTGTAATATAATTATATAGCTTTTATTAGAAGTTATATTATTTCCGTGTGGTGACGGAGTAAGAATACAATTCACCACTCCCTATCTTACCCGTGGGTGATCGTAAGAGACGACTACGGGATATAATACACATGTAACATCTATGCGAGAGAAGGAAAACTAGAAACAAAACCCTATATCAACACGACTGACCAGCGTGATATAATAGGTCAATTTCCCTCCCATTATGGAGGAGCCTCGAGCCCAACAGTGGGCCATATATGAGCTGAGATGATGAAGTAGAAGTTATATAGAATTATAGTTATCAATGATTCTGTTCTCTTAGACACAAATGTTCTGCAGTTTTCTATTCTTAACCATCATTCCAAGAGCCAGTATCGCCCACTTTCAGTAAAATAGATCTAGAATATACGTCGTTTTTGTAAATGACGGGAAGCAATTAGAGAAAATATATATTTTTTCCTTATAATTATATAATTTAATCTTATACAGTGCGCGGGAAAAGCATTGTTTATCTTCACGACAGTGTCATATGAAATATAAGCTGCTGTAAAGAAATGGAAAGTCAATAAACATTTTATTTTGTCCGAAACAATACACAAACATGAGACCCCGCGATCTTCAGTTATGTTTGTTCTTCTATACACGCTTACCTGTTTTGTTATTTATGCTTTAATATTAATACTTTCTATAATCTGATTTTAATTATCATTAGCACAATATGCGTGCCAATAACTCTTAATATAAATTAATACAATCCACTTACTGTTTGGTATAGAATCATTGTTTATTTCTTTAACGACACTTTGCCAGGCTTGACCTCTTGCATGCAATTCTGGATAGTCAGGATGCTCTGGATTCCATAGACAAGGATATGTTCTTACAGTTTCTATAAACTTTTCCATTATAATAATATTAAAAAAAAAACTGACCACTGTATTTATCTGTACTAACTAATTTAAACGTGCGATGAATGCGTTTGACTCAGACTAGCTCTGCACGGTCCGCCACGGTCGGCCCGAGCCCTCCCTTTACAATCAAACCGGTTTTTCTACTGAACGCCGACCAGCAGTATTATAAACCGGTTAGAACGCTTTCACACAGACATTACTACACTTTGTTATACGTAGTTATATATATCTTTACTTATACGCGTTTAAAACTCTAATCAGTGCTATCTGTTAATTTGGTGCTTGGACTAGTATTGATAAGACTGTTCGTCATCTTAACACCATACACGTCCCACTGCTGGGCTCAAGACTTCTTCACAATGGGAGATCTAGCTATTGAGCCACCAGCCAGCCATCCCTTGCTAATGAGACGTGTTGGAATAGGGTTTTATTATGAGTAATCCTTCTGTAGGAGTGATATTATCTGTTTTTGTCCATTGTCTTTTATGATCACTAGCACAGAAATCACAGAAAGGTGTATTGTAACATTTTTATTCCGCCATTACACGAATGACAATATTATTAGTTATAATTTATTAGAGTTGGTCCTGTTATTAATTCATAATCTGTACATATTTAGAATAAGTGCCACATGTCTGTAAATAAAATGGAAACAAAACAAAATTAATAGTAATAATTTTTCGCTTACTAGTTAAACTCAAATGATTTATATATAAAGGTTGCGTGGGGACTTAATTATCTTTGAGTTTACAAAACATCTTTAATCTATCTTTATAATCTGTTACCGAATTGGAATACAATTTTCATAGAGCAGTTCTGGTAAGAAACTGAGGCGGCTTATTTATCTTGTATCAGAGTATAAGACGTCCATTTTTGAACGTATGGCTCCTGAAAGGTGACAATGCCATAATTGCCATTCTTGGCAATTAGGTTAGCGAACTCAATCGGAGTTATAAATGACCTTTTTTTTCCTTGGGGTGGACTATGGATGTGATCGCGTCCGCCCAAATCAGTCCGGGGCGAGGGAAGAGGCGGCGCGCAACCCCATAGACCCATCCTGCAAGGACTCCTCTCTTCGCCGTGTGAGCAGGCCACCGGTACCCAATCTTTGTCTTCGGTGGCCCGCCCGGGAGTTATAAATGACCAAGGAGAGTGCCCATTTCCATGGTGATAACTAAGCCGGTTTTACGACTCCTACGGGATAGTTACAATATATTGTATTTTAAGTTGTCATTGTCACCACAGTGGGGTTATCTGAAATTATCTTAATTCAGCTAATTTAAATTCTTGTGTTTAAGTACATAAGTTCTCAAACCATCTTTGCAGAGAAACAGCAGACCTGTCCCGCTCTAAATGATACTATAAACAAACGTTTCAAACGGCATGAACACAATATTAAAGTCGAAACTGTAACTGATGACGATGCTAATTCAATAAATTCGGATGATGTCTTAAATCGAAACTCTAACAAAGATAAAAACAAATACACTATGGACTTTGACAATGAAGCAATTAAGGATAAAAGTCAAGCAATAACCCCTAAATACATTAAGGAAATGCATATAACTAATAAAAATACAGGCAAAAGGGATAAGAGAATAATGAACCATCGTTCTCGTGTAAAATCTAAAAATTCATCAATAAATGCAAGTATTAATTCTAATGTGGATAAAGTTAAAAATGTTGAAACTAAAGTTAAAAAGACTCAAATGAAATTTGATTCTAAAGAACGCAATGCTAGCAATCAAAAATATGTTAAAAAGAAAGAAAAGATATCGGATAATGTTGGCATTATTTCGCCGTCAGGGAAAGATTACGCAGTATACGAGATTGGTTCTCCAGAATTGTGGTATTCCGTGTATGTGCAGTTATTTGAAAAACTTAGCACCCCCGATGGCAAAGCCGTATGGAATGACTTGACTAAAGGCAAAACAGCCGGGTAAATATTTGTTTTTTTTTTAACTATTATATTTGAATAGGCAAAATCTTGATATTCCAAAATGTAGTACAGATATTAGATGATATTCTCTGCTGGTGGAACGGAAAGTATTATCAGACGTATTTATTTGTTCTAAACACGGATCGGACGTCAAAGGTGAGACTTTTTTAAATAATTAAATAGGCAAAACGTATGGGTTAAACATTATTAATAATAATAGTAACAAAAACTTTGGTCAGGACGAAAAAAAAAGACAAAGCGTGAGTAGTTGTCAATTTTAAACTAGCTTTTGACGCTAATGGTATTAAATTTCGCGGGCCTGATGAGTGCTAAAGCGAGAGACTTGAGCGACAAAGGACTGTGTGTTACGTTAAAAAGAATTAAATAATTTCAATTTCTTATCCTAGCCCCGCTGACGATTTATTTAATTTAGTAATTTTCAATATCGTTTATATATTTAGCGTCAGTTCTACATCATCACAATGGACCGACCAAGACTTGGCTGTACGGTATCGTTCAACAAAATGGATCCCCAGAGACGAATACTTCTTACCTTCTATTCAGCTATGTCTACTTGTGCCAAATGAGGCGCATGCTGAGACTTACATAAATGACAATGGCATCAAATTTAAGAGTGAGTACAACATTTAAATCATCATTCCCCTACTCATATTCCAATTACTTGGGGTCGATACAATATGAACTCTTTTTTCATAGTATATATTGTAGAAGTTATTGGCAATAGTTTTATGACCGGCCGCCTGCCAGACGTCAACCCTCCTTGGGAATGTAATTGTTGACCAAACGGCGTCAGATGGAGTTGGCCCAGATCATTATCAGGCTCTTAGTCGTCTTTTACGACATCCACGAGCAAAGTAAGGGTTGGTAGTATTCGCAGCCGCTACCACATAGCATTTAAATAAACTATATTTTATTTTGTATCAAAAATGTCCAGCTTTCAACTTTGCTAGTTTAATGATTAAAATGCGCTATGTAACCAATGAAATTTTTAATATGTAAGTTAATTATATAATACTAGCTTTTGTCCACGACTTCGTCTGCGTAGAAATCATGTATGACGTCTCCGTTAAATATTATTGTTGAGGATGTAAAATATAAAACCCAAATTCATTCCCTATTTTACACCCTCAGAGCGATATTTCCTCTCGTGCACTGATTTTCAAAATACCCTTTTTAATTGAGTTCTTACATCACTAAATTAAGACCCAGTCTAGTGCTGTATGAGTCATCATCATCTCAGCTCATATATGTTCCACCGTTGGGCTCGAGCCTCCTCCATAATAGGAGGAAAATTGACCTATTATACCACGCTGGTCAGACGAAATATAATATTCATTATTATTTCATATAATTTTTATAATATCATCATCATCACAGCCCATAAATATCCCGTTAGGCTCGGGCCTCCTCCGTAATGGGAGGGAAATTAACCTACTATACCGCGCTGGTCAGCCGTGTTGGTATAGAGTTTTGTTTTGAGCTTTCCTTCTCTTGCATAGGTGTTATATGAGTTTTATATCCCTTAGTCGTCTCTTACAATCACCCATGGGTAAGATAGGGGGTAGTGAATTGTATTCTTACTCCGTCACCACACGGAAAACTGTATATAATTTAATAAGAATACAAATAAAAGTATAAAATTAATTCCTTAATGGGTGTAATTTTACCCCCTCAGAGGATGAAAAATAACAAATGAAATATATTGTGTTTATTTTACTAAAGAGCAGTTGTGCTTAACTTGAAAATAACGGGTGAAGGTTTATTCCCTTTCATACAAATTTGAAAATAATGATTCAAAGTACGTTGCAAATAGAAGCTAGTGTCACAATTTCATGTTTATAATTATCTTTCAACATATTCGCTGAGCATTAATAGGTCAGTCATTCAGTTTCTTTATTTATTGTTCGCACCGATTCATCACATCTTCTTCACCTTCTCTTTTAAATTCTAACTCATTCACCAAATTGAAAAAGATTTATTTACTCAACTTACTGGTTGCAGGGTTGCTTACTAGGTACTTACGGTTATAAATTTTAGGCTTACACTAAGAATTTTCTGACCAAAATACTATTTTTTCTTTACTAGAACCAAGAGTTAAATCTCGGACTGTATTAGTCGCAAGCTTATGGACTAATAAACCATATAATTTATGTTTCTAGGTTACAAATACTCAGATTTTGTGGTACTACCCGAGGAGGACATTGTAACTGTGAACGAGGATGTCATTAAACGTAGTGATAATAATTCGAAGTCAGACAAGTTTGATTATTCAAGCGATCAGGTATTTCAATCATAGGCCATCCTTTATTATATTATTATTCATCATAAGAAAAGATGACATGAATAATATTAAATAACTGTATCATAACTCCCTCTTTCAACCATTTTTTATTGAAAAATCTTTCATAAACTAATATTTAGGGCATCTCACGTCAAGCGTACAACCAAAAAAAAGTGAGGTTGTGAATTTTGTTTATACTCTGGTCAGTTATACTTCTAGTAGACATGGATGTGTATCCACAATTTTAACAAATGAGGTATCGTTTGAATCGTCTTAAGGTGCATTTCCGTGCATAGCGTTTAAACGCGGCCGCGCGCGCTTACACGCTTACGTCAGTCGCGCGCGGCCGATGCAACAATAGTCAAAATATGAAAATGTATGGCGCCGTTTCCGAGGTCCGCCACTGTTGTAAGTGACAAATAACGTAAGCTGTGGTTAGCTGCGCTATACATTTTCATACGTTGGCTACTGTTGCATGAGCCGCGCGCTACAATCGACAGCGTTTAAACGCGAACGACCACAATACAAGTCAGGTATATATCAGTACAAGTAGGTCATATATTCAAATGTATAAAAGTTGTGCAAAAACAACAAACGAGAAATCTTCGTCAAAGGGATTTGATCACTGTGTTTTTAAATAAAGCATGATGATAGACATTCTGTACAATATTTGTTTATCTTTTCAATGATTGTCTTGAGGCTTCTTTTACAAATCCCCGATTAATTGTTAGAGAAAATCGTTTCAGGCTTGTGCTTGAAAGATTTTTTTTTTAAATTAATTTCTGAATGTTCTTCACACCCCTTGAGCCAATCTTTGTTTAAATTTTCACATATATTTTGTAAATTTACTGTAATCTTTTCTTTTTCTGAATTGTTTTTCAAGTAATTATTAATCAAAATTGCTGCATTTTTAACTAATATACAGAAACTGGGCTGGATGTATTTCAAAGTGCAATATTTTCTTTCACAACCTTTACGAAGGAAGACTTGAAATTATTGAGCAGCTCATTATTATCATCCAGGCAGCCTCTGTTTCTATTATTATTTATTAAATTTGTTACTATACTAGTTTTTAATGCTGCAATAAATTGTATCGAAGTGGGGGGTTGGATTGCAACCACAATAGCTTCTAATACAGCCAAAACAGTTTTCTAAAGGATCTTTGTTGAGCCTTCGTACAGATAATGAACTAACATTATATATTTTTAATTGTTGAATACTCTCTCTGTTGCATGGAGAGTCCTCAACCACCCTTCTTGTGATGGAGGCTTACTCTTGGCCCTAAAAACTGTAGTTCTGTGAAAAACACCTTAATTTTTTTAAATAAGTCTAAATGAAGGGTGGTTGAGGACATATTTTGTAAAAAAGGTTTCCTTTTTTTTCTATCTGGCGTGTCACCATTCATTGCGTCGAATAAATGATCCAGTTTTGAAACAACTACTGCAGTGGCCACTGCATCTTGTGTTATTTCATCTGAAAGCAAACAAAAAACACGTAATTGTAAACAATATACCATTTGCATAGTATTGCATATGTGTATTGTTGTATATTTAAGCCGTATATACAAAAATGCTCGATATTTGGGTGCCACACGAGCTCACTGAAATGTCGTTAACTTAAAATTTTACAAATTGTTCTAACTTTTCAATTAATTTTAGATATGTATAATTTATCTGACAATAATAACATAAGTGGTATATTATTATTGTAAGTTGAATTTACAAAAGTTACTATCCTTTACTTTCCTTATATTCAAAATGAAAAGTAGAGTGCTTAACAAAGATGAAAGGTATCAATAGTATTATATTCTACTAGACTATTAGTCTAACTATTATGTACGAGTACTGCTTCCTCATAACTATATACTCTTACCCTTCCCTTATTTAGAAAAGTTAGAACAGTATATAGCCTGAAACTTACTTTGGCCTATTTTGGCAAATAATCCTGCTGCAACTGAATGACTTAAAACTTGAGCAGCTAAACGTACTTTCATTTTTTATTTACCATTTAGTTGAAGATGCAGCTGGGTTAACGCCGGAGCAAATACAAAGTTTCGGTTTTTATTGTCAACATTATAAAATTCCTTAATGTGGCTCCATTTAGCTACTCCTGCAATGGACGATTTGAAAATTTATAAAAATGGCCAGTTCTTTCCACAAATAAAATATATACAGAAGTAAAATATAATTATATTAATATAAATCCAAAATAATTTTACTAAATAATTAATTTTTCTGGTTTGAAGTCCTTACGACTGTCGCGGACATCGGAAACGGCGCCATACTTTTGGCCGCGCGCGACAGTTGTAAGCGTTTAAAAGCGCGCGATTGCGTTTAAACGCGATGCACGGAAATGAACCTTTAATTGTTCACTGGTTGTATGATATCATAAAAATCCAAGATGGCGGGTGTCAAATGACAAAATGTTGCTCTTATTATTTTATTATTCTTCTAAATTCTGATGAATTTAAAATTATTAATACATGAGTATTAAAAGAAAGTTATTGATGTTTTTAGAAACTTCGTAAGGTGATGGTACGTACAGCAAGAGCTATTATAAATGGTAAACAGGACTCACTGACCATAGCATCCCAGGGTACTGAAAATTTTCTTACGTTACAACACCGACGGCCTCATCACGCTCAAATTGATTTAGAAGCTCGCGCTGATGGAAATGAACTAATCCGTATCGGGTAAATAAATAATATATTTGTCAAAAAAATATTTATTTGTTTATTTAACAGAGTTCTATCTGCATTGGTATATCTACGCTATGCACGTGGGATTATTCATACAAAAACTTAAATTCCAATGAATTGAAGATGTGAAACTGAGTTTTACTATCATTCAAAATACCTACACCGCATTCAAAATATAACACACTAGATAACTATCCCTCGCCCGTTTCCCTCCTTTCCTGATAACACTGGTCAACAAAATTTAAACATTTTTTTGTCACACAAGTCTTCAACAATAATCTGCTAGCATTCCCGGACTCCATATCCCTCGCTAGCGTTTTTCTATTAAGGAAACGTCCTGATGGAACCTCTCATCTTGTTCGTCACTCACAGCACCCAAATTGGCCGGGAAAAAAACCAAATGAGAGTCCAGCATATGTATTTTTAAGGACATATAACACCCCAAAGCTTTATATGATATTATAAGTTCATTTATTAATTTTTCGCTTTATGGTTTCCAAGAAAATTTTGGACAACATTCACAAAACATTGCCATATGAGTTTTGCCTAATCATTCAGTTTTTCTTTAAAACTCTTATCATTCATTAGTTGCCGTATTTGTGGACCTACAAATATTTCCTCTTTGATTTTTACTTTGCTGAACTTGGGGCATTTCTCTTTCAGATATAAAAATCCACTGCTATATTTTTTGGAAGCTTTGTCACAGGCAGATCGACGCTATGTAGGATTGGTCTGTTGGTCGATGATAAGTTTGGATATTGGATAGTGTATTTGGACTTGGTTGTAATACCTTTTGTTTGAGTTAAACAAAAATAACAATCACTTACATGATCCTTTGGTTCTGTTCAAATCATTGGTATACCAAATGGTAAATGCCTAGGTTCTTGTTTAACCCAATTTAATAGGAGTCTCACACACATTACAACGTTTACGTGGAACCCAGGATTTATCTTGATATCTCACTAGAAATCCAAAATAGTCTAAGTAGAACTATTCAATTAATGATGTGAAATTTTGACGCTGATGTGTAAAAGTTAATTCTCTACATACATTAAAAATTGTTGGGGTTGTTAGAACATTTTCGTGGCATATATACGATGTAACTCGAGTAAATAAAATGTAAGTTACTCGAATGCAATAGTTATGTAGTCGCCTAAATTAAGTTATACAAAGAAACGTAGATGAGGTGAGTATGTAGCTGTCACAAAAAAACTGGACGTGTTGGAAAGAAAATTATTATATATTTTTAATGAGGGTACACTAACATAACCAAAAATCATCATTTCATTATCATCTTCTGAAGAAGCACAGGTATAAGTTTGGCACTTTTTCTACAATACGGTACGAGCAGATATTGCTGAAGGATGAGAGGAGGGGAACAAAATTGGGGACTAAGTCGGACGGTAGAGACAGGTAGAAAAACTATAGAGAGGGGAGAGAGAAACTTCTCTCTACCCTCCATAGTCTGTGGATCCTTTAGATTAAATAATCTTACAATATACATATTTTGTATTATAATATTCATAATATCTCATAATATCATAAGTATTTTAATTATTTTTTATTTTCTTATATTATAAAAAATATATGAAATAATAATAAATATTATATTTTAATGATTAAAATTATAAATACTTTCATATTTTACTCATGCGGAACAGTCGATGAAGCATTACAAGCTGCATAAGAGTAAATATGAGTATTTTCGATGTTTGAAATTGCAAAATCTCTGAAATGATGATTCGCAGAAAAAAAGTATAGAGACAATTTTTGTAGAAAATTTAATAATCTACAAATTTTGTATAAACTATGTATTTTTGCTATAACACCTGCCGTTTGCGAGGCAAAGGCGAAAGATCGAAATTTTCGACCTTTGACTTTGAATAACCTTTTTTAGCAGATGTGGGATCGATGGGGAGTTTGACATTTCATTTGTAATAATGAAATGAAAATCTCCACCAATTTTCAGCTGTATCGTAATTTATGCAAGCTGAAATGCTATTTTGACTGGGCCAATAAGTACCTATTATTCCGATCGGTTCATTAGTTTTCGCACCTATAGCCGAACAAAGAAACCGGGCTCCATTTATATTTATTATATTTACAGCTCCTCAGGCCGCATCTCCATTGCGGTTGCAGACAGTACCCGTAAGACACGTACTGTATTAAATTTCCAAGTTGGAAATACAGGACTAGCTGCTGCGCGTTTCAGGTAAAGAGAGAGAGAACATAAGTCATTTATCGTCATTTTATTTCATGGCAATTAAGGATTACATTTTGAAAAATCACTAAGTATTTATCGGATTCGGTGATATGATATCGAATCGAGTGATGGATGGTGGTTTATTGGCTATCCCGTAGCCAGACATTATAGCTATTCCACGCAACTCCCACGCTTATATAGTTATTAATCTGCATCTTGCCGATTTTAAACCCACCACTGCGCCGCCAAGGCCCATGTTAATAAACTAATCTTAATTTTTAGTACGTATTTAAGTATCATGGAGGTGATTCGAGCTCAACAGTGGGACATATATGAGCTGAGATGATGATGACTTAAATATCATCATTATCCTGCTCTTATCCCAATTACTATGTCACGGTGTATAACAAGATGAATTCGGAATTAGCAACGTTTAAAAAAAAAAAAAAAAATTATAGGATTGAAGCCCGTGATTTTGATCCACTAATGTCCGACTTAAGAAGTAAAGATACTACTGCTGGCCCTATCTTCATTCCGCCGAGACACACTAGAAGTCTTCGTCTTGAGTTGCCGTTTGAAATGCCTGCGGATACGTCGCGCTGTTCTGGTATTTTTTTCTTTCATATCAATATGCCGGCAATTATTCCTTCACAGATGACTTAGTAGTTAAAATATCATCCTACTGTGCTAAGTGTTAATGTGTTCGATACCTACGCAAGATACTACTTTGTTCGAATTGTAAATTATCGTTCTCAGCGTGTAAATTGTACCAATTATTTGCATGTTTGCAAAGACACCAAGGAAACAATGGTAAAGTAGGGTAATTATTAAAAAAAAAAACTTGTTTCCAGTGGCCCTAATTAATGATGACGATCAATCAGTTGCCGTTAGAAACGTAGCAATAAAGAAAGGAGACCGTTGCTTTTGTGTTTGGCACTGTGAATGCGTCTGTTTGGGTAAAACTTCATTAATATTATATGTAGTACATCTATCTTTTATTTACTTATTATTATATTAATTGTATCAATATTACCCTTTTTTTTTGTTGACGCTGTGGAAACGCCTTTACACCCTAACCCCTTCCCGCCGATGTCGGGACGGGAGGGAGTGTGGGACTCGCCGGCCGGCTAGTCCGACCGGAATACCCACTGAAACCACAGCGGCCCCCTTCCGCGCTTTTACGGGGCGCCGGAGAGATCGTCTACTGACATTCGATCCCCGACGCCCCAAATATCAACAACCTACTATCTCACCTCATATACCTACTTTTGTCTCACAGATGGCCTCGAGCCTCTTCCACTACGGGAGGAAAATTAAGTGGTTATACCACGCTGGTCAGATTGGTCGGTTTAGGTTTTTATTTCGAGCTTTTTTTTTCCTTTCAATGATAGTATCTACTTGCCTCTGTTAGTCGTCTTACTGATGGGAAAGGGAGGGGTAATGACATTGTTTTCTTACTCAGTCACCAAATCTGTAGCTCTCAAATACTTATAATTAAGATGCTCATAAAATTACTTGGCTTAATTGACTATTTGTGATTATAAAACAACTGTTTACGACCTTAGACATATTTATAACTATGTTACCAGTACAAGGGCTGTTTAATTTATTGTCTAATTTATTTAGTCGGAAGGTGCTTTGCTTTTATCCATTACATGGGGACGACGTAATATGTACTTCCATCGTACCTATTCTAAATAATTGTCGGCTATAATTTTATGACCAGCCGTCTGCCTAACGTCAACCCTCCTTGGGAATGTAATTGTTGACCAAACTGCATCGGGTGAAGTGGGCCTAGATCATTTTTCAGAAGGATAGATATAAGTATATCTTTTAGGCAGTCGTTGATCATATTGATTCAACTTACTTGGATGAATAAATTGTTGAAATTATCGTGAGTTTGACACATATTAGACAATTGTATTTTTCGGCAATACTCACGCGTTAGAGTCGATTATGTCGACCCGAGTAGTGCGCGTCGATGGCTCGCAGACGCAGCTACGCACTCGCCCTGATGATAAGCATCGAATATGCTCGAAATAAATTGTATCCGTTTAGTGTTGGGCTGAGGTATATAATAAAATCTTTATAGTATTCCAGAAATAAAACAATATCTCGAAATATCCACGAACTCCAGGCAAAACCTAGGTTATTATAAACGAGATCACTATAATAAAAGTCATCTGATTTTGTATACACCCCTTTGGTAGACTTGATCCTCTTCCATAATAGGAGGGACATTGAACGAACATAATGTAGTCACGCAAGTCAGACGGATTGGTATTATATTTCAAGTTTTCCTTTCTTGCATAGATTTTATTTGCATATTATAGCCCTTAGTCGTCCTTTACGTGGCCCACAAGCAAGATGGGGGGGGGGGTAAATGTTATTCGAATTCCGTCAGCACACAGCAAATAAAACGGTATTCCCTCTTATTTATAAACTTCGTATGTTAATAGTAGAAATACATGCATTAAAGCCTCTTAAATTTTATCCATATAAATATCTAGCGAATTTAGTAGATGGTAAGTAAAGTTGCCTGGTAGAATGAGCATTAAGTCCATCTTGTACCTTTATTTTATGCACAAGTTATAGGTACTTAGTCTGGCCATAAATACTATTAAAATTAAAAAAAATAAACAAAATGTTACATTTGAATTTGGGATCTGTTATTTTTATATGATTGTTCATTGTGTTTTCTCATTTTGGCGCCAATACATTGTACAATATTTTGCGATATTAAAATGGAATGGGGTGATAAAGAGAACCGAATCGCTGTGAGATTGCATTACACAAAGTAGGTATGGAGCCAAACTCAACTTTAAAAACTCTCCATACGCTTGGTATTAGTAAAATGTTTGTGAACCGGTTCATTAATAGGTACAATGAGACCTCCTCTGTTTGTGACAGAAAAAGATCTGGCCGTCCACATAGTGTTCGTACGAAAAAGGTGGTCAAAGCAGTAAGGGAAAGAATTCGAAGAAATTAATCCTGTCCGAAAGCAAAAGATTTTATCTCGGGAGATGACTTAGGACGTGCAGCCTAAAAGAGACGTACTGGTCATTTCTTAACTGATAATTTTAAAAAAGAATAGGGTGGTAAAATCGAAACAACTACTGAAGCAAAGGGAGGTCACAGAAAAATTTTGTTCACGGATGAGAAATTTTTTACAATTGAGCAACATTTTAACAAACAAAATGACCAAAGCTCTAAGGAAGCTTTCCAATTTGTCGACAGAGTGCAATGTGAGCATTATCCGCCTTCAGTGAAGGTTTGGTGGCTATGAAATGCTAGGCTAGCTATGAAAGAGTGACTGAGCCATACTTTCGTGAAAAAAGTATAAAAACGTCCGCACAAGTGTATCGGAATACTATTCTTGAAAAGGTAGTGAAGCCCCTTAACAACACCATGTTCAATAAACAAGAATGGTCCTTCCAGCAAGACTCGGCGCCGGTTCATAAAGCTCGGTCTACGCAGTCTTGGTTGGAAACGAACGTTTCGGACTTCATCAGAGCTGAAGACTGACCGTCGCTCGTCTAGTCTCGATCTTAATCCGCTGGATTATGATTTATGGTCTATTTTAGAGAGTACTTGCTTGGCTTGCACTAAACGCCATGACAATTTGGAGTCCCTAAAACAATCTATACGATTGGCAGTGAAGAATTTTCCCATGGAAAGAGTGCGTTCTTCTATTGACAACTGGCCTCAACGTGTAAAAGGACTCTATTGCAGCCACACACATGGAGACCACTTCGAATAAGCTTTTTATGTTCTAAATTGTTTTGTATTATTGTATTAAACTAACACACTGTAAAAGTAATAAATGTTATTTGTAACAGAATTTTTTTTTCTTTGTTACAGTATTTATGGCCTGACTAAGTAAATTATCTGCTGTTAATAAACAATGTGGTAAATTGTAATAGATTGTTGACGTGTGTTTAGGTAATGATCCTAAGCTAATCTGTCGCGACATGGATGAAGCCCATCAGAAGGCGGCGGGGCTGTCCACCCGTGACAAGCCGCGTCCCATACGCTCCGCCTGCTACCCAGATGTCGCTACACTTAACATTTTCGTGATTTTCATTGGCGTGCTGATAACTCTTTTGATTTGCGGTAAGAAGAATTGAAAAAAATATTATGGTATATATATTTTGACCTTGAATGTAGTATGACTGTAAGTTCCCTCCAAGCATCTATATGCTATCAATTGATCAACCAGGGCCAGCGAGGACCCACAAAATACGCCAACTGCTCTGTTGTAACTTTTAATGCTGGGTCCCTTCAGTTTTCTAATACATGGATTGGCTACCTGTGATTTATTCTTTCGTGTTTATTGTCTTTGAAAAAAAAGAAAATTTGGACTTACTGGATGTAAAAGACTCATTTCTTTCGTCTCTTTATATATTTTTTATAGCTTTTGGTGGCAGACTAGCAAGCAGCACACCTGATGGTAAGTGTCACTGCTGCCATGGATCTTTGCTATACCAAGGGCTAATAGCTAGACCGCTGCATACCATTAGATTCCCTAGACCCACCAAGTTGGGCTTCCGGCGCTCTCGCTCACCGAACGAAGCGCAATAGCACGTTGCCATTACTCAGACGTCGATCTTCTGCGAGAGTCTGGTACTACGCCGAACGGACCGGCCCGCGGCTGTAGAAAGAGAACTGTCAATAGCGTGACACTATTAAAAACATTTTGGTTGGTATACCTTATTTTAATTTGTAACGTTTCCTTGTTCATTTTATTGCATATTTCACAGATCTATCTTCATTTACATAATGAGCGTGTTCCTTTCCAACATTCTAACTTTGTCAGTACCTAATCTAGCTAAATTTCGTCATAAAGAATATTTTTCAATTAAAATCTTAAACAGTTTGTTTTGTAATTCTATACATTAGATTCATATATCTATAGATTGTTCGTAAACATCTTTTCTCTTCTTTCGGCAATTAAGCGACGTACCTAAAATAATTTATTTTCTATGACACCGCTATTTAAATTATACATAATATTTTAGGCCTGGTCAAGGCTATTTTAGGCCTTGTATGCCGGTGCATCGGTACCTGGGGCTTACACCAACTGCTACAGACACCTCGCAAACTCGACCGTTACTATGAGAGATCGCTCCGCGGTCGCTGCGTTATATATGATAAAGAAGGATGGCCTATACATCCGGACACTTGCAGGAGAAATGTTCATCTCGTCAGCGTGTAAGTTATCAGTCCATATGTACGTAGTTAGGTATATATTATGAGTTGAGAGTGCAATCGAAGTCAAAGAATGACCACAGATAATCCGCTCAATTAGCTGAAAGACAATAATACAGCACGTTATCGAGCTAAACGCTCCCCTTCTGTTACATAAAGCCCTAACTATATCGCTGCCCGAAGTAGCCAGGCATACGGCACAAATACTGTAGTTACCCAAAAAGTAAAATAGTTTTATTATTATTAGCAAAGGTACTGTCAACGGATGAATTAGGTAGGCAGAACGTAGGTAACCAGATGAAAGCAAAAAAAAATATTACAAATTTAATCTAGTATAAGAACATTCCGCCGGGATGGCCACGGATGGCAAGGAAGTGGTGCCAGTGGCTGGCCCAATGGTGCCCTTTCATTGCCCCGGACGGAACTGGCGGCATGTATCAGGACCATAGCCTACCCAAAAAAAAAGTATGAGAGCGTTAAATTCGGTATTTATTATTAATTTCGGTATTTGTGCACAATTAATTAATACATAAGTATATAGTCCACAGTAATATATATGGTCCTCATAGTCTCCTGAATAATCCTCCCGTGACCATGAACGCTGTAAAGTGTTCGAAACATTGGAAAATTTAAGATCAAATGTGAATCCGTAAAAATAGATTTACCTATTTCAAATATTGCTATAATATTATATTCAGGCATTTCATTTTGTTCCTAGGCCCATGGAGTTTTTTCTCAACACAATTTTCTTCATTAGCGTACCTTGCCTTATTGTATATGAAATTATCAAGCAGATGGTTACTGGATGCGGAAGTAACAAAAGTGAAGCTCAATGTACTTCGCCTTTGCCAAATGCGTATTCAAGGAAATGTTATAGCTCACAGGATATTCAGGTAAAGGTATTTTATAGATATTTCTTTACACAGTGAGGAATTGCACTTGTAAGTATGTTTAAAACGTGTTTTGTATAATTGAGTGGCTGTAATTTAATTTACTTATGTATGTAAATAATGTTTGTGCCGATAGCTTATCAAAGTGCAATTCCTGACTGTTTGTAGGGAGTGTCACGGGGCCGGCGGCGTCGTGAAGGCCTACGTTGTTGGATGTCGCCCCAAGCACAGGATCTATCTACAGAAGTATGGAGAAAATCAACGAACGTATGCACGGCGCTGAAAAATGAATTTGTAAGAGACTGAATATTTTAAAAACTTCTTATTAATAAACATTTTAACAATCAATATTAAAACCATGTGGTAACGATTTAAAAATATAATGTATTTTTTTTTATTATGAGTATGTTATTCCACAGACTTTTTGTCCGTGCTCTTTTTATATTTAATTTAATTGTTATGGTGGTTTGTTTATAAAATTAATGTTCCTGAAGTGGCTTTATTACAATTGGATAAAGCTTGAAGAGCGCAATTAATGTGTCATAGATGTTGAGCGACAACATGTCTTTTAGGGTTTCTTCTTGGCGCTGGTGGTCTTGTTGTTGGTGAAACCCTTCTATTTGTAGATGTTTCTGTCCTCAAATATAATGTATTATCGCTATTTATTTTCCTTTTGGAGTCGTAAAATCCGGCTGAAGAATGACGTTGTTATTTTATTCTCTCGTAAAGAGGTCTATATCTCTAGGCTGATGGATGTTTGGGCTCGGTGAATGAATTCTATGCTTTTCAGATGCAGCCACTTCTACAGGATACTCGAATTCGTGATTCCAATGCGATTCATGATTCATGTCAGGATTCTGAGCAAGATGATACAGATTATGTTCTTATGCAAATGCAGAAGAGTAGAGAATCGCTTGCTGTGAGAAATATATATGTCTATCTATTTAATTAGATACTTTTAAATATTTATTAGCTGTGTAGTAGCGATTACGAATACTACCATCCCTTACTTTGCTTGTGGATATCGTAAAAGACGACTAAGAGCCTTATAACGACCTGGGCCATCTGATGCCGTTTGGTCAGCAATTACATTCCCAAGGAGGGTTGATGTCTGGCAGGCGGCCGGTCATAAAACTATTGCCCATAACTTTTACAATATGTATTATGAAAGCAGAGTACATATTGTAACAACCCCAAGTAATTGGGATAGGAGTAGGAGAATGATGAGTTTTAAATATTTATGTATTACTTTTGTTGGTTTAGCGTTTGACATACCTACTAGCATTTTTTTATATAAAAACTCACTTTGTAAACGGATAAATTAGGTAGACAGTGGTTTGGACAAAGCCCGACAGAAGGATGGCATGTGGCTCCGGTCATACCGGTTTACCGTATGACTTCACCATCCCTATTAATCTGACCACTGTCTGATCTGAGTAGAATCTTAAACACGGTAGCGCATCAGCGTCCTCAACAATGGCAGATTAAATGATCAACTATCCCACGCTGACTAGGCGTTTTGCCAAATGGTTTTCACGCCAGTTTTCACGGTGATATTATCTGCTTACATTGGCTAGAAAGGGAGGAATAGAAAATTGTATTCATAAATCGTCAATAATGCATATAATACTTATCATCATTCTCCTACTATTATCCCAATTACTTGGGGTCGATAGAATATGTACTTTTCTTTCATAGTACATATTGTAAAAGTTATTGGCAATAGTTATATGACCGGCCGTCTGCCAGACGTCAACCCTCCTTGGAAATGTAATTGTTGACCAAACGGCATCAGATGGAGTTGGCCCAGGTCGTTTTAAGGCTCTCTCAGTCGTCTTTTACGACATCCACGAGCAAAGTAAGGATTGGTAGTATTCGTAACCGCTACCACACAGCACACTTGTAATACTTATCTATATATAAATAGTCTTGGACTGATTATTTTTCGTGATTTATCACCAAGTGTAGCGAAGGTCAAAGTATGCAGTGAGGGACGTTCATGCAGGGACGTGGGCTCATGGGGTTAGAACTATCCACCTGGGTCTAAATAAATTCGCATGAATTTATCATTAATTTATCATTATTGATAGGCTGGTTGGATATCATGGATTCCGACTGACTCGAAAGCTAGATCCACCTTTAGGCCATGCTGCAACTGATTCTGAGATGGTAGATAATATGGCATAAAGCAAAATATTCTTTAAAAAACTATATATCTACACATTTCATCTAATTATCTGACATGATTTTAATAAATGAAAGCCGGATCTATAAGTGTTATGCTTCATTATGCTAAGTTATTATTATAGTTATTCCAACATAAAAAATCTCTACCTAGATATTAATAGTATGTTATAAAATAATACTTAATGTAATTGCAGAGGAGTCAAAAAAAGATGGCCGAGCTCGACTCTACGAGGTTAACAGCATCAACTACGGCTCACAAAGAGCAAAATAGTATTAAATGCGAGAATAAATAGATCTAACAAAATGTGAAATGGCTCGAATAATTCTAAGGACTATGTCATAGACATAGACGGTGCGATATGATAAAAAAGTTTTCTTAATTTAAACTAATTGAATAAAATTGGCCATATGGTCAACTTTACCCAATTCTTTGTACTTTAATTTAAACATAATAATAAATATTATCTACCAATTAATTTGTCAGTGATCTTGGGAAGTCCCGGGTAACGCTTTTAATTATCTTGGGTCCCTTAAGAAATTTAATTAGGAAAGAAAAACAGGAGGAGTTGGGAAATTTCACTTCCCTTCCTATGCAAAGCGCGGGAGATGTGAATTAATTGGCTAATAAGCATGATGTAGGTAAATGTGAGGAAGTACAGCTACGTGAAGCGCAGTACCACGGATATGATAGATCTTATAGGACGTTTATGAGATTGATTGTAATATTAGGTATGGCAGAAACACCTAAACATATGTAGGTACTGCAATTTTATCGACTTTCTTCAAAGTCCGTGTAGTAGGTATGTAAACCCTCGACGTGACTTGCAGATTTTCTAATATAAAGTTGCGAGTATTACGCCAGAGACTGCGCCCCTAAAGGATGCTGTGAGCTGATGGTAAGGTATCTGTGAACAGACAGCAACCGATCAGATGTTAAACCTAATACGACTTAATGCAATGCATAGATACCTAAAAATGTCCAGAGATACATTCATTCACACCCTTAGTTATTTGCTGTTTGCTTGTGGCGGCGAGACCTGGGGGGGCACACTTAAAACATTCCTTTTTTTTACTGACCGTCGCGCCGCCTACAGACTGGTTGTACAAACTTAGCTGCTGCCATTTTGTCCTTTCTGTCAAACGTTTGACAACTGAGAATTGTTATGTTTTGTTCATAGTATAGGTAGTTATTGTCATCGATCTATTTTCGATTATTGATGTACTTTCTGAAAATTATATCAATTTTCATTGTTAAACTTATATTATTATTGTTTCGATATCAGCTGATATGGTTTTTTTTTATATTTCAGGGTAGATCTCATAGTAAAAGAATATTCTGTATAATTACACATACACATGTAGATATGTATATATATATATATCACTTTAACTTTAGTTCACCGCTTAAACTGTGGGTAGCAGCACTTTCCATACATGCATATTTTATCATTGAGTTGCCACTCTTTTTCAGTTTAATAACTTTACTCTTTGGGCGAGACTTAGCACATTCTCGTTAAATAGTAACTTCATTTCCTACTAAAGGAAATAAAATGCGTTTCCACGGTATGGGTAAAAGTTCTTAAAACCAAATTAAAACGAAACAAAGATGATTTATATATAAACGATAATACACAGCTGTCATAGGAGTATGTTTAAATTGTGATGATATAAATAATACCGTGAGCAGGAATAATGTGAAAAATTAATTTGTGTAGGTAGAATAGGTCCGCTTATTCATTGCACTTTTTTTTCTTTTTTTTTTTGGTAGACTATGGATGCGTCTCGCCCCGCCAAATCGGTCCGGGGTGACGGAAAGGCGGCGTGTGACCCCATAGACCCACCGTAAAACGCCTCTCTCTTCGCCGTACGAGCGGACCACCGGTACCCGATCTTTGTCTTCGGTGGTCCGCCCGGCGGTTTACCCTCGTGGGTTCCTCTGGTCGACGCCCCGAAGATTGTCGGGGCGTCGCCCTCACGCGGTGGCCTCACGTCGGGTGACCGGACAATTCCCCGGTCCGATCACCCGAAGCCTTGGTTAGGGCGGCATCAGGCGCAGGTATTTGCGCCTGCGCCGCCCCAGGTCGCGGGAATCCTCCCGGACTCGTTCCGCCGCCTCCTTCTGCGAGATGACAGCCTCGCAGAAGGCGGCGACCGCGTCCCAGTTCCTGACGCTGTCGACCATCGCCCTCGCGACAGCCGGCAGCGTCAGGTCGGCACCGATGATAGTGACGAGGTCGCGGCGCTGCCCGTCCCAGCCCGAACATTCCTCGAGCGTATGTTGCGCCGTGCCCTCGTCACTACTGCAATGGTGGCAGGACGGAGTTCACTTCCTCCACACGACCGTGTGCAGGTATTTCCCGAAGCAACCATGCCCCGTCAACACCTGCACCAGTCGGAAAGTGAGGACCCCGTGCCGCCGCTCCATCCATTCCATCAGTACGGGCCGGAGGGCCTCAACGGTAACAACACCGTGTCTAGGCCTCTCCAGCCGTGTAACCCAACGGGCGGTCTCGGTGAGCGTCCTCGGGACAGGTAGCTATCTCGCTCAACGATGGGGAGCCACCTTCGTAGCGCACTGAGGTAACCCGCCGGTAGAGGTCGGAGAGCATCTCTGCCTCTAGGTCCCACGGGGGTGTCCCGGCCAGTAGGCATGCCGCCTCGGTCGATACCGTGCAGTACCCGCGAATGGCTCTGACCGCCATGGCTCTCTGTGGTCTCCACAGAACAGCTCTGAGCTGGGCGTTCAGAGCCCTCGCCCACACGGGTGCGCTGTACATGGCCATCCAACGGATCATCCCCGCATACAGCCGTCGGCCCTCGAAACTTGGTCCGCCCACATTCGGCATGAGCCGCGATAGGGCGGACGCCGCGCCGACCAGCCGGGGAGCAATTCGGCGGAAATGCTTCCGGAACCACCATCGCCCGTCGAGCACCAGACCCAAGTACTTCATATGGGCCTGGATACTGATCTGGATGGAGTTGACGACTATTGAGGCGCCGATTGGCAGCCTTACGCGTGGCCCATGGAATAATAGGGCCTCCGTCTTATTTAAGGCCACCCTGAGCCCCAGCGCCTCGCCCGTCCCGGGCTGTGACGAGCGTACCGTCAGCATAGCATATCAAGCTCAGCCCGGGAGGGAGACTCCCTCTCAACGCCCAGTCGTACCCGATGTCCCACAGAGTCGGCCCCAGAACCGACCCCTGTGGAACACCGCACGACATGGGCGTCCGCACAATGTCCCCTGCGGGACCCGCGCAGAGAACACTTATTCATTGCACCTGCCTTGTCGCCACTTTCTTTATCGTTTTAAGTTGCAGTCAAACATCGGCGAGACTTACATTCATAGTAAGGCTACGTATGTGTGGTATCAAACGTGAGACTATTAAAAGTGGTCTCTTATTTTGCACGATGTGCTTACCTATTGGGACAACTACGACGCTGACAGCATTAGTTTTAATTCCACAGAACAATAAAATCTGCAAAAAAATAAACTTTGCCTTAGTTCGGTTTAATTAACTAATTGCAAAGCCAAATCGGTGCTATCTAGTAAAATTGTTGTTGGTGAGAAAATTAACTCACTTGCGTCACATTTTGGCATCGGCAAAAACAGATACAGAACCACCAGCATCTCGTGACTATTGACTATCTGTATGTTACCTAATTGATAGTATAGGTATCATCTACTGGGGCGGCTTTACCTATAGCGCAGAGGGTGCGGTGCACCCAGGCGCCGGATGTTAGGGGTCGCTGAGAGCCACCGTAACGCTCCGCACGGAGCGGGCACACCGTACGCAGCTAGTGCTTAAACATTTATAAACGTAGTGGGTGTGTTATTGGTCAGGTTTGGGTAGGCTGCTTTGTCGCCATGCTCACTGTAGCTTAGTAATCCGATCACGTTTACCTGGTTTCGTGTCAAAACGACGAGACTAAGCATGCGACAACGCATTCCAGCGAGGTTCGGAGTTTAGTCAAAGGTGCTGTTAACTATTAACCTATTTATTCCATTTTGTTCACGCATTTTAATACAAGAGGGTGCCAGGTGACTGATTGCACCCGGGCGCTACATGGGCTAGAGCTGCCTCTGATCATCTATGATGTGTTTTCTGTATGATGTATTTTGCGACCTGGTGAAGGTTAAAGGGTAGTCGTTGGATGCACACGGCACAAGACCGCAGTTAATGGCGAAATATGAAGGAGGCCTACATCCAGCAATGACAACAGGTTGAAAGATGATGTATTTTCTATATCCTGAGAACAGACAAAGTGCTAAACCGGAGTGATTATGATATAACATAGCTCTATTTAAATATTTTCTTGGTCTCAAAAATGCCGTGAGAAATCTATAAATTAGTAGCCATCGTTTAAATAAAGGTAACGACTTAACTTACTAACAGACAATGACGGTAATCAAGTTGCCTACGCAATAATAAGAAACAAATAAACACTTGGTTGTGTGGATTTTGTTCTCTGTGCCTGTAGAACACACAAACTGAATTAAGAAAAATACTACGGAACAATAATGTCGCTTGCAAGTTTTGGCGGGAATATGGAAATGTCATGTAACGCTCTTGTATTATATTAATTTCCTTAGTGCTTTGTAGTTTTATATTGATTATTTTTGCTGGTATATTATGGAATATCATATAGTTAAAGTGCTGAAGTGTAGTGAATATGGTATAATAGTAGTTTATGTGTTTTCAAAAAAAACATTTGGTTATCAGCGCCCAATTAATGGTAATGACTTGACATATTGACAGACATTGACTATTAAAGCTACGCAATATGAAGAAGAGATAATTGGCGAAGTTGCGGTTAATCGCTAAGGGAAGCCATTCATCAAGAAGAAGAAGCAGAAGAAGAGATAAATAATATATGAAGAAAATACGTAATCAAGGCAGTAAGGTCGACTGACTATAGCCTGCTCACAAGGGCGAATAAATTAAAAAAATTATAATGTCATATCTACCGCTGACATATATGTCAAACAGCTGACGGTCAGCCCAAAACGTTACTGATTATACGATAAAATTATTTAATAAATTTAATCGAGGTCCTATCTTATCAAAGAAAACGAAGTTGCCGAATTGCGCAACGCATTAGGCTATGTAAGTTATGCGTGTATTACTGAGACCGATAATTGTAGTTAGGAAGGCGTTGAAATCTAACAGCATACAGTTGAGACATCCATTCACGACAGGTAGGACGCATGCATGTGTATCGCCGATTTATAAATAAGGAAGGAGTGTTCATAGTCTATTTTGGAAGTGTGCCAGTTATTAGATACGTGAACTTTATATATACAAATTTCGAATTCGTTTTTTAGCACTGGTGTGGAGAGCTATGGAGGATAAGGAGTCTTTGAAAAAGCGACTGACGCCGTTGCAGTATCATGTTACTCAAGAAGCTGGAACTGAAAGACCATTTACAGGTATAATATTCATTATTTAGTATTTTATTTATTTATTAATATTAAACATGATAATTCAATATATTACTGTGTGAGAAATATATAAAATAGTTTTAGGATAAATATTATGATAGTAATAACTAATCAATTTGTTTCAGGATATAACTTCTTAGATATGATGTAAAATTCTTTTTTTGAATGTTTTAATTTTAGGGTCTTACAACAAGTTTTATGAAGAAGGAATGTATGTTTGTGTAGTATGTAGACAAGACCTATTTACCTCTAAAACTAAGTATGACTCTGGGTGTGGCTGGCCTGCTTTCAATGATGTTCTCGCAAAAGAAAAGGTTACCTTACATCAAGACACTAGTGCAGGTATGTTTTAATGTGCTGTATTTGTTTAGCTAATGTACATATTTAATAATTAAAAGCATGAATTTTTTGATATTGCTAATTTCATTCAATAAACAAGTCAATTATTAAACATATCAAATCAAGCATTTACTCATAGCTAGTAATAACATGCATTTAGTAACACCACAGTATATCTATTCTCACTTAACATTCTGTTGTCCAATTCGTTTCAATAGATGGAATCAGAATTTCTATTGTAACTAATTTATCAACAGAAGGTTACGAATTTACAATAACATTAGTAACACAAACTGGTAGAAATCTACATAAAATAACAACCCATATAGTGACTAAATCAGGCCTCATTTCAAGGTTGTTAACTATTGTTCAGATCTTTTAATACATTTCTAATTGTAAGCAGTAGAAAAACATCCAAAAAAACTCTACAACAATTAGGAAAAAGTTATGTAGTTACATTTATTTGTAATCAGTATTGTTTACTTTTTGTGCCTTGAGTTTCAATGCTTAGTATTCACAAAAAAAAAACTAGCAGTTGGCTTTGGTATTACCATTGAGACCAATGTCAATGCTACTATGTTTATTATTAGAATTGATGACTAGTTTTCTCATGAGGGAACTAATGCATTCATCTTTAGATCTTGATACTTTAGTTGTTTATTTTTTATATATTTACTTGCTACTACTTATACTCTATTATACTTGGCCTCTATTATAATTATAAAATATAGTTAGATTTTTAGTTACCTCTATCCCAAAAATAATTAATACTAATATTGAAACAAGATCATACTATACATTCAGTAAAACACTATTGCCAATTGGAATATTCCTCTTTTATATCAATATTTAACTTAAACTAAAGTATAGTTAGCTTTTTTAATACACAAGTTATTTAAAACTAGTTTTTATTATTTATATTAAACCCTATTTTTAAATTTTATTAAATTTATACTATTAGTTTTGAAATTTTACTTGAAAGCACCTTAATTATTTTTTTTAATTACAATAATATTTCTTTTTCATTATTTATTATATCATTTTTAATTTATACTGAATAAAAAAAAACTACATAAATTATTATTAAAAACTTCATCATTATTATATATATTATATCTCAGCACCCATACAGTAATATGGAGGAGGCTCAAACCCTGCTGGGTTCTTGTCTTTCCTTTCTAGTCTTTCCTCCACAATAAGAGTGAGTTTGAATTACTATACAATGTGGGTCTGACAGTCTTGTACAGTGATTTTTATTTCGAGTTTTCCTTCTCTCATATATATTCTTTAGTATTCTTTTACAACAACCACTGGCAAGACAGGGGATGGCCACCGAAGTCAAAAATCGGGTACCGGTGGCCCGCTCGCACGGCGAAGAGAGGAGTTTTACGATGGGCCTATGGGGTCACGCGCCGCCTTTCCGTCACCCCGGACCGATTTGGCGGGGCGAGACGCATCCATAGTCCACCAATAAATTCCATTCTTACTCCATCACCACACAAGAAATGTACTATTTAAACTTAATCATTTATTTTAATTCTTTTAAACCAAATATAGATAGTTTTATATTAATAATATTAAATGACCCTTGCCCGTCACGTAGTAGTAACACAATGATAATGTTATTTGTGATATAAGAAATGTTATCATTTCTAAAATCCTACCATCTATAATAGATATTACACAATAAAAACTAAACATTGATAATGCTTAGATATCAACTTATACCTACATGTTCTTACGTCGATTGTTTTGCTTCTGTCGTGTGCAATGTAGGTCTTCATGCTATTTATTATGTTGCCTTGGTCAATACTCATATAGGCATACAATGTTATTTTAATTTCTCCATATAAGGCCTTAAGGAAGCCATGATACATCTTATCGTACGTAACCTTCAACATACGCGATAGTATTTAATTATATAATATTATGTAATGTAATACATTAAAATAATGGTGATTATGCAAATTTATACGTTTTGGCTCAGACATACAGCTTGAGATAATTCCAAACTCGTGGAACCGTAAAATTTATCGAACAAAATTGTATATTTGTTAGTATTTTTTGTTTAATTAGAGATCTACATCTGCTACCTTAAAATAAATGTTTTTTTTTCGTGTTTAAGATCAGAAATGTGAGCATCTTCAATAAGTTAAGTAATAAAACACGATAGGCATTTACTTAAATGCGATAACGATAGACTCCTGCGATTAGGTTGATGTAGCAACCTTAAGTAGGTTGCAAAACAAAATGTATGTACTTAATTAGTCTGGTAGATAGGGACCAATATTCCAAAGAAGGGGTTGGTTGTATGTAGCCTAAGAGGGTTGGTTGTATTCGCCAAAGCCTATCTAAGTATCTACATAATTATGTTTTGATTTGAAGAGAATGGCCTATTGCGGCTAGCGCCGATCTAGGGATGGAAATTTATAATGGCGCTGCTTTTTGAAAAACACAGGCAGTGTTGCTAGTATAGTTTCCTAAAAATCGTAGGTCGATTAATGATCATTTATTATGATAGTTATAATAAAGCCAAAGTACGAATTAATGTAATGGGCGAGCACTGATTGTGTCATAACTGCGTTGGAATAAGGGTAGGCATTTTATCATGATTAGTTATAAAATAATATCTTTAGTAATTTTTCACGCCAAATTACTAGATCGTTGGATTCTGAAGTATGAACAGAGATACTTATAATGAACACAGAGTATCCAAATCCTGACTAGGGGCCTATCCATAAGGAAGGTCATAGTGGTTATTAGAAACGATAGATGCATGATTGCTGCTCGATTAACCGCGCCAACTAAATTAACCTAATCAATACTGCATAGTTCCCCTTTCAGTGGCTTCGCTTTCTCATATTTTCTACTTGTCATGGTGTTTGTTTTGTAGAAATGTAAAAACATTTTTCTTTATTGTCCTTTCCTTCATGACAACATTTCATCCATATATTACCACCACACGTTGAACTTTTAATTTTAGCATGACTGACAGAATAATAAATGAATTAACACTGCATGAAGTTTGTTTTCATATTTGTGAATCTATTATGTACAAGAATGGTATTATCTACAATTTAACGTATTTTTAATTTATGTAGATTATTTAGCATATTTTAATTGAGATATTCTTATATGTAGTTTATAATGTGTAAAGATATTTAGATATATATTCGAGACACCTTTCCTTTTTTTAAACTGTCTAAAAATCCTATAAATATAAAATGTACAATGTATTTGTTAGACTTTCTCTAAAGAAAGTTTCTAATTGGTGACGGGAAAGTGGATACATGGATACTGGTGCTAATACATTTTATCTTTTTTTCTGTCTTCCCCCGTATCCTTGACCATCCTCGACACAATCCTGACTACACAACAAACGTAAGTTGACCCCCATTGGTGTAACTATAATTTAACGCTTTTAACTATGTTAAACGCACTGTGTGTCGTATTGGTTATTAATTTATTACACAAACTACCCGCCACAAATAATATCATTGTTTTCATTGCTATGTTATAATATTAATCTTTTGGACTGCTCCGGCTGAGCGCTCACAAACAATACATAAATAACCACACAATTGTATTGCGACTGGCGATGTGGCCGTAACATTGGGCTGATGCATCACTTGCTGCCCGAATGTTACACGCCTTCATCGTGACATCACCATAACCGTTCTGGAATGCGCATGATAAAATAATATGCATTTGTCCTTGCAACTTGAACCACTCCGTCTTGTCCCGTCCCGCCTGTGCCCCTCGGATGGCTGCCGGCTGGACGACTCCCGAACGGCCTCGCGACGACGCCTGCCAACAAACACTTCACGACACGAACTGTATTCACCCTCGGATGTATTCATGTCATACATTGGTCAATGTGATATGTAAATAAAATGGCTTTCTGGTGAATGGACATGGTGTATCTATAAAGTTGGAGCGAATATATTACTAGTTTTAACGCGGCCAGGTTTGGTGCGAACTGAGGTGCGATGCTCCAAGTGCTCCGCTCACCTGGGACACGTGTTCGATGACGGGCCTACGCCCACACGCAAACGGTTTTGCATTAATTCTGCATCCTTGGACTTCATACCTGCCGAAGACAGGAAAGATTAGTGTTTCGCCAATGAACAAACATAAACGCATTTGTTACCGTTTGTTTTAAACTCGCGTTTTAATTTATCTCGAAAGTTTTATTATTATCGATAACTAAATCTGGGGTCATATTGTATAAGTTTCCTAGTAATATGTGATGTCATTTAAAGTCATAGAATTATTTCTGTTTTTATTGATTGTAATGAATATGAATTCAGTGATACAATAGTGATATTTCCTTGTAATTGCGGTTGCAAATACTAAATAATTACAAACCTTATTAGTGATTGTCGTAAAAGATAGTTAGGAGCCTTACAGAGACTTGCTCCTCCTCTCAGTGTCGTCAGATTAACGACATTTCCCATGCAGGGTGAAATATGGGGGGTTACCGTGGAAGCGATTAACTTCAGAGTGAACTGTCAATCTACCTGTAAAATTTCATTTAATCAATTAAATTATTATATCTTATATATGCGTAATAAATATGTATTCCACATTTTTATTTAAATAATTATACCATTAGATTAAAGCAATTTCATAGGTTATTGACGGGTCATTCCAAAGTCCATTAGTTATGGGACTGGTCATAAAATTCAGTCAAAATCCTGAGCACTTGTCTGTTCATGTATCAGAGAAGAGTGAGCTATACGCTGACTCAGTTTAAATTGAAATAACGGCAGGTGAATAATTGAGGCTGATAGAACCAGAGTGACAACTGAATTTTTGCAACTTTTAACCTAATTGCAATTTCGTAATCTAAAAATGTTAATCTATAAAACAGCGGCCTAAAATTGTTTAAAAGTTCTTAACAATATTCAATTCAAATTCTTTATTTGCTTAAATTAGGGTGCACATTGGTCTTACAAACATTTCGAAAATAAATTCAATTTTATCGCCTATTTGGCCATTACATAATAGCATAAAAATATATAATAATTCTTATGAACTATGCTTCATTCCATATAATAGATGGCAGTACAGATACATTTTCGACTTATGTTCAAATCGATTAAATTTAATTTAATTTTAATTCCCTCCATATTGTAAAACATGGTTCTTGTAGTTAGGCCGCTCTGGTTCTAGCAGCCTCAATTATATAAAGCATTGTTAGTGATTAATAAAGTCAACACTTTCAAATATGTATGTTTGTCACCATGTTACCGAAATACTACTTTGTGATGTCATTAGGCAATTTTATTATGTCAAGTTTTATTTTGTTATAATTATTTTTACAATTACATAATACATTATTGAGTTGCAGTACAAGTCATTGTTCGTGGTAACTGCTTATTATTTATTTATTGAAATTTGTAGATATTTTTTATAAAAAAAATATTGTAATAAATATTTTTGTAACTGAAGTCATTTATTTTTATTTACAATAACAAAACCTGTGGATTCTTCGGTCTCTCTTCCTCGCTGTGGTATTCTGTTAAAACTATAAACTGAAATACGGTTACCCAAATACAGGACGTATAAAGTGAATTCTGAACACAAGGGTCATTTGGGCGTAAAAATATCTTTCTTTTACAAAAGTATTACTATATTTACAACATTAAATTTTGTACAAGTTGCACTTTTTTATTGCGACCGACAAGCCCGGTCTACGAAATGGCGGCCATTACCCAAAAAGGATAACTACAATTACGAGAGATAGTACACTAGCCATGCTAATAGAATTTCAGAAAATATACATCTGAAGAATGAGAATTTGGTCTAGAGACCGTAATCCCTCATAGCTCTTTAAAATGGATTAGATCGTGCTATGTTCTACAAAATGTAGCATCTCCGTGTATTTAAGTTATCCAATGTCTCACCACCCTTATTAGTGAAGTTGTAGTAGAATGAGCAGCAACAATCTCCTGGGAATTTTATAACATCAATTGCGAACGCAAAATCGCAAACGCATTTGCAAATCAAGGTGATTATGGCATTGACCCTTATTCTGCAGCCCGGATTCCACAACTGGACAGTTGGACACCGATTGTTTTATTTATTTGCACTTTCATTCAGTACAAAAATCCTATATATCTATCTACTAGGTACTACAGAGTTAGAAGGTAAATACAAAATGACTTGTCTTTGTTCCGCTACCGTAGTATGTATAGCGCGACAGGTTGTCAATTTTATGACCGTTTTCACCAATGATATCTAAATTTTAAGATAATAGCCTAGCCTATTTAAAAACCAATATTGCATGATGAATGACATAAGATTGATCAATTATTGATATTAGAGTTAAATAGATCGGTGTATGGCGACGGAATAAGAATTCAATTGTAGCCATTACTTACTTGCCTTTGGGAGTCTTAAGAATCGTCTAAAGGTCTCAACAGTAGAGTGTACAACACCTCACTGTGATCACTCATCTATCTATCAAGCGTGGCAACTACGCCATTATCTCCTCATTCGTGGGGCAGGCCTACATTCAGTAAAGGGCTGAATGATAATAATGATAGAATGCCTTAGAATATCTAATGTAAACTTTAGATGCCTTAGTGAAAACGAATATTATTCTCCCATTTTTATGGTGTGCTATATTAAAACGAGACTGGTGAGTGAGAATCAAGTCGCTCTAATTTTATTTACTAGACCTGCTGATAATAATATTGCTTAGTACTTACCTTACGGATTGATGTCGCGAAGCAAAAGGCAAAGGATGCAGTAGTGACATTCATATCTCAGTTAATTATCCAACGGGATACTTTTCTCTTTGTGGAGATAGCTTCCTTCCATATGTGACAGCAGAGGTATGTATGTAGGGCTTGCTGGCGAGAAACCGAACCCCAAAAATACCCACTGAAAATGAACATCAGCCCCCAGTGCATCTAATGAAACACTACGGGGCCTATTACGAATAGGCCTTTTGTCTCATACGAGTCTAACATCCCCAGTGCGTCTTATATGAGATTAGGGGCCACTATTGCCTATTACTGGTAGGCCTTTTGAATCATACGATTCTAACGTCGACATAATAATCTAAATTTGACAGATATCATTTAATAATGGTAGAATCGCACTGTTAACAGTTCTCTGTCTACAGTCGGTACTATCCCGGGCGGACCAGCCGGTCCGCCCGGGATAGTACCACACTCTCGCAGAAGATCGACGTCTGAGTTATGGTAATGTGCTATTGCACTTCGTTCGGTGAGCGAGAGAGCCGGCAGCTCAACTGGATGGGTTTGGTGTTTGTATTGGTAGACAGCGGCCTTAAAGGTCCATGGGCGGCAGTAACACTTACCATCAGGTGTGTTGCTTGCTCGTTTCCCACCAAAAATAATAAAAAAAATCAAAAGAAAACATCTTCCTTTTATCACAATTATAATTATAGTTGGGTCAACATGTAGGGTACATGAATCCTCGATTGGACATATTAAAAAGTTTTGGCAAGTTTTATGATTGATCGCCTACTTTGAAATTCATATGGAGTTGATCCAGGTGAATATAAAACTCTTAGTCACCTTTACGACTCCACCGAGCAATGTGAGGATTGGAAGTAATACGTTACCACGCATTATCATCACAGCCCATATATGTCCCACTGTTCTTGGGCCTCCTCCGTAATGTGAGGGAAATTAACCTACTATACCACGCTGGTCAGACGTTGGTATAGGGTTTTGTCTTGAGTTTTCCTTCTTTTACATTGATGTTATACGCGTTTTATATCCCTTAGTCGTCTCTTACGATCACCTACGGGTAAGATAGAGGGTGGTGAATTGTATTCTTCTTCTTTCTTTCTTCTTCTTTAAATGAAAATATAAAAAAGTAATTATGGTGAGTCTTTTATTATAGTATGGTAGTATGTAATTTATATGCACAAGTTGCTCATACATGGCACTGGTGTATTTATATAACTGTCGAAAAAAAAACATGAAAAATGTAACTGCATTAATGTTCTCCTTGTTCATTTTTAACTATTAATACATTTTTTTATTAGCTTATATAACTACATACATAATTACAGTTACTTTCTCAACATAAAAGTCATATGCATACTTCAAATTCATATTTATGATCACATTTATGTAGTTCAATACACATTTTTACATTACTGAATAAATTTGTTCAAGCTCACTTGATGTTTTGGCTACAATTTACATTGTCTAAATTATTGCACGATACGGTGTGGTTGGTGCTGTCTGTGTGTTTGTGTATACATATTAACATATTAAACTATTTATAGTTTACTTACAATCTTTCAACTCGAATATCAGTACTCTCAATTAATTGAGCTGAAATTTGGAACATATACTCCCTGGATCTACATCAAACAGAATGTTTACCCACGTAAAATGTTTAAAATAAGCAATATAGGGATGTGTTTTAAAAGAAGGCTGGGTCCGCCCTTGCTTTGGCAACAATGCCCTAACTAGATTCTATGGCAGTGTTCTCATAATGGAGTTGGGCGGTAGCCCTAGAACTTCCTTCATGTACTTAACCCGTCGTGTTTGAACTCTGCAAATATTCTGGTCTTGAACAGAACTAAAGTTATAGATTATCACCAGTCTTTCCAAGAAAACAGGCAAACTTATATAAATACTAAAAACATATATTGCTTACTTTTTAGAATTAAACATATTTTCTTTTAGGCCGCCTGTTTTAGATTAATATGAGGTATATATGTCAACCATGCAATTATTCACGTGACAATGTCCCTGTTCAATAAAAAAAATATTTTAAAGATGTAATTGTTACAGGTAATATTAGGTGCCTGACCTGAACTGTCATTAAATCCCATGTTTTTTTTTAAATAAGATTAATATTCGCTATGACCAAACAAAATAAACACAACTCTATCTGGTGATATCTGCACCAAATTAGTATTCGATATGACATTTTAAGTCATTGCATCTCTTAATGACGTCACGCGTTAGTGGAGTCGACTTTCATAACGAATAGTCCTATTTCCCATCACTAATGCACAATAAAGTCGTGACCGTGAAATAATAAAATAAAGTTTATAATATTTTCAACTAGATCAGGATATTTGAGTCAAAAAATTAATAAAATGAATGCAATATATCATTGCACATTCAATAATTCTTGTTTAAAAATCAAAACTGTATACTATATGGATACGGGAATAATATAAAACCAAATCGTAGATAACTGCACCAACCGGACTACATAGCATAAATTGGTCATGTTCATATTGTCAATAGAGTAACTCTACTTGTTTCTAATTCGTGTCTGTACAATTAACAGCAGGTTCTCTGCAATCGCAGCCTCCCCTCTTTATTTTTATAGCATTACATACAAATCACACATACAATCATCACATGCATACACTTAAAATAGTGAATACATATCAAAATAAAACGAATTTTAACAGCATCTTTCGGCACAACCTAAATAGTAAAAGCAGAGACATCTTGCAAGTCTAACGCGTACATGTATATGAAATACTGGTTAGAACTTAACATAAGGACTCTACAGAGCGTAAAGAAAATCCTGCCAACTTTAAATGAGTGTAAAAGGCATCTTAATGGCATTAAGAAAAAAATATTAATGTTGGTTAATAAAAAAAATAACTTTCGGTGTTGCCAATATTGTTGTTTTTTTTTTATCTTTTGTAAGTATGATTAGCTCTTGGCTGATTTTATTGATAATTAAATTTATAAAACATACAATTTCTGCCCAAACACCTTTAAAGGTTGGAAAGATTTTATTTACACAATATGTACTGTAATCGATATTATCACTTCATTATTTCTATTGTCATAATAAGAAATATTTTTACTTGTATTATGGTAATCTATATTTAATATTAATACTATTCCTTTTAAATTTAAAATTTTATTATTTCTTATTGTTTGTGCCATATTAGAAATGTTCGCTTATATTTTTTCTCTATGATAATATAAATCGGTTGAATAGACTTTATAAACTTAATACTATGTAAATGCTTTTCACACCATGACTAACAATAAAATGATCTTCACAATATCTGTGAAATGAGTTTTGTTTGCATCCAAAGAGAATATTTTTTTGGCTTAATTATTTAACAATATATCGCATTAAAAAAAAAAATCAATAATCATACAAGTATATTGAATAAATTGCTACCGAATAATAATAATATAATCTCAAAACGTAATTCAGAAGCCATAAGCAAATTCAAATAAATTAACAATCATTTTATATACGTTTATCACTAACTAATCACTATCGAAGCAAATAAGCAGCGTAAGCAATCAGCGTCATTAAAAATACACTATACAAACTCAGTTCACATTAAAATTCTAATACATATATCGTCGTTCAATGTTTAATGAAACATTAAAATTATATAAAAACGAATTTATTCTTAATAGGAATATCAGTTATTATTTAAATGATAAAGTTACTCAAACATACATTCACATTCATACGTAATGATCACTGGCCGACGACTATTCCATATTCCTGGATACATATCGTCACTTGCCCTATCGCTGATGAAGCGATCCCATTATATTGATGTGTTTCTAAATGCTCTCGCAACTACAATCACAGTGATTAAGCTGAACCGATATTAAATGTTATCTCTACAGTATCCACTATTTTATACTTTACAAAATCACCTAAAACATCTTCCAGTCTTCATTTCCAGCTATCATACTCGTTATATTTGAAAAATTCGTATCTAAACAGCTATTCTATCTACACCTATTCGATCTCACTTTACAGTCAAAAGAAACACGTCAATAAGAGATCGCATCGCTAATATAACGATTAACAACTACACAATACTATGATGATTTATAGATAGTGGACTGCACTTTATTAATCGATCTCTTGTAAAAATATTACCTCTATTATATTCACTCGGCAGCTGATTTAAAATAGGTATTGCTCTATAAAGGTTTTCGTCACATATTTGCACAAATCGATGCACTCGTCGTCACATGTAACTGGTGCGCGAGTCCACGTAGGCACTGAGAGGCTAGCGGGGCGCGGGCGGGGACGCGGCGGGCGCCGCCGCCCTGCGCTAATGACCCTTGGCCGCCTCCTTCGCGGCCATGATCAGTGGAGTCAGAGACGCTAACGGCCGGGCCATTTTTAAAAATGGATGCTGGAACATATAGACAATTCATAAAATTAACATATTAAAAGGAAATTTGTGGGTAATTTTAGATGTAAATTTCCACCCATGACGACAGATATTCCTAAATTATGGTGTATTTAAATACCATAAATAACTACTATAAAATTGAGGTAATTAAACATTAATTTCGCCTATTATGAAACTTGAAATGAATTGACTTGAACTTGAATTACCAATGAATTCTTTTAGTGGTAGGACCACGCTGTTGACAGTTTTCTGTCTACAGCCGCGAGCCGGTCCGTCCGGTGTAGTACCACACTCTCGCAGAAAATCGACGCCTGAGTAATGGCGATTTGCTATTGGGCTTCGTTCGGTGAGCGAGTGAGCCGGAAGTCCAACTGGGTGGGTTTGGGATTATTGGTAGGCAGCGGCCTACCTATACCTTTGGTATTGCAAAGGTCCATGGGCGGCAATAATTATTAAAATATGGCGGAATCTGTTGACTGGATTCAGTAAGTATTTAATAGATGGCGCTATGTTAAATATACAAACGCTTCATATAAGCTAAAATTTGTTGGAATAAACAAAAAGTGTTACTGAGGCTAACCTAAGCCACAGCAACGCGTGGCCCGGTCTGCTAGTAGTCTATAAAATATAGCATGATCTCTGTGACAGTTCTCACTAGTGCCGCACGCTTACGATGCAGTCCGTATTTTTGTCGATATAATTCCTTATTTTTAAAGTTATTTGCTACTGCAATTGAAAAGCAATGTATGAAAATCTTATTGAATTGATTATAAATTGAAAACAATCTATGAAATCTTGTTGAATTTAAATTAATGGATTTTATTTAATTTAAACTAAAGCTGTTAATTAATTATTTTTATTATTCGAACGGAGTACATCCAAGTTCATCGTCAATATTATAATGAACGCTGGCGCATTCCTGTAGGTTGATGATGTGTTCTTAGTCACAGATTATTTCATGAATAATCATGTTTATTTTTCAAAAGAAATTATCTTTTTAATATAAAAGAAATGGTTATAAATATTATAACTGATGTCTGAATATTAAATGAACACAATTTACTTATTTTGTAGAGTAACCATGTGGTTTATATGGGTAATGTATTAGTTTTACATGTTTTATAAATAATTAATAAGAATGTTATCGATTTACGTTTATCGACTGTCCCATTTCTATCTTATTCTCAGTCCAGTAAGACCTTGTACTTGTGTAACCATCATATTTTTATAAAATGGTTATTAAGTATTTAAAAACATATGAAGTACAAATTTTTGTGTAAATATTCATATTTTTATATTTGTACTTACATACATATCATCACGCCATATCCCTTGCAGGTTAGGCAGAGAGAACAGAGTGTCAGAGAACTCTATCTTTGCATACTTCACTCGCTTCCTCAACATTCATAATTCTCTTCATACACGCTCGCCGGTTTCTGAGACTCTTGACTCCACCTTCCTTCAGTACATGACCGATCTGGTCTAGGTAGGTTAGTCTCGGTCTCCCCCGGTACCTACATCCTTCCACTTTCGCATTGTATATCTTCTTAACCAGACGTTCGTTCGGCATTCTTTCCACATGTTCGAACCATCGGAGCATTCCGTTTCGCATCTTTACACCAATACTCTCTTTCATACCTACTCGCTCTCTTACGTCGTCGTTACGAATGCGGTCGGTCAGCCTTACTCCACAGATTTTCCGCAGAGATCGCATTTCGACCGCATTAATTTTACTTTCATACTCTTTTCTGCATACCCAATTCTCGCTTCCATACAGTAATGTTGGGACAAGCACTGCGTTATGTATTGCTACACGTGCCTTCTGGCTGAGGTGGTGGTTACCGAGAAGTTGCCCCAACGCTCCGGTCATTCTATTTCCCGCATTCACTCTTCGCTCTATATCAGTGGTGTACCTTCCATCTCGGCTAAATCCACATCCAAGATATACAAATTCATCCACTTGCTCTAGTATATCATTACCTATTGTTACTCTTACATCTGTTCTGGCTTCATCTCTTTCAAAGACCATTATTTTGGTTTTGTTCACATTCACGCGTAGACCCCTTTTCTTACAATCTTCTGTCATTGTGTCGACTAGGGTCTGCAGGTCAGTCGCTGACTGTGACAGCAGGACTGCATCATCTGCATAAAGCAGAGCAGTGACCACTGAGTCGCCCATCTTGACTCCCACATTCATATCGTTCAACCTTTGGAGACTTTTATCCAGATATATGATAAACAGCCTGGCTGACAGAACGCACCCCTGCTTAACGCCGATATTGATGTCAAACCAAGGCGACATTCCATCATCCAGCCGCACACAGGCTCTACAGCCCATGTAACTGGACTGCAAAGCCTGTAGCAGTTTACCGTTAATACCATACTCCGGTAAAATGGCCCAATTTTATAGAAATTTTATATTTATCTATATATAGTTGTATCTCAACTGAATTAAGTGGCATGTAAAGAATGAAAATATAGGCAATATACAAAATAAAATTAAATTATACAAAATAAATAATAGATACAAAATAAAATTGTGAACATGTCGCGTATTCATAATTACTTCATCGGTTTTGTCGCTATCTGTCACAGAGATTAAGCTATATTTTAAGGAGTATAGTAATGTTTTGATATTATGATACTAGAGCGATAAAGTATTTTGAAATTCTTTTTTATGGGTGATTAGTTGCTCTCGGGGTATCTCGAAAATACGTGACAGAGTGTTGAATAAAACTTACTTTTATAGACTTAACTGTAAATAGTCTAAATTGTGCGCGTTACTGTTTATGTGGCACTTTTTTTTTCTCTAGTAATAAAAATCTAAATAGAATTCTCTGTATGCTTAAGTGTTTTTGTAGAACATTAATATACAGTAAAAAATAAGTTTTACTATCGATTGTGTGAGTAATTGAAATAAAAAGCGAAGCCCATCGTGGAAAAAATGAGTGATAGATTCGTATGAGTGATAGATTCGTATAAGTGATAGATTCGTATGAGTGATAGATTCGTTTGAGCGATAGATTTAAAGTGAGCGAACTTTGAAAGTGAGCTAGAGGAGTGATTTAATAAAGTGATTGACTACTGTGCAAAGTGAGTTAAATGAGTGATATGTATCTTTACAGTGAAAAGATATATATCACTCTTTTCAGCGCAGTGATACATATTGCGCATGACTTGACCTTGATATTAGCTCATATCCTACAAAATTGTGAACCATGTGGAAATGCTACGTTTTCCTCCTTATCCTTCATTCAAAAACAATAATGTATTTCTGCTATATATTATCTAATTCAATCAATTACTGTAGATTACATTTTTATATGACTAATTAATATCAATTTTCTCATCTATTTGCCTTAATAATAAAATATCTATATTTTGCATTTCATATCTGTTGTAATATTTAATTACAGTATAAACTTTAATATAAGGATATATACAGGGTGGAAGGGGACCACTCTCGAAAACAAAGACAGGTAACCCTACTAATCCTACTTGTAATGATAGGCTAGGAAAAAAACAATTCGGAAGAAAAAAAAATTTTTTTTCTCCACGTGAGGTCGTTGGACTCTTGAACATATGATCGTGAATTTTGAATAGATTGCGTCTTTTCACATCTGAGTAAAATCACGTTATTTTTTTATGATATTATCCTTACACGGCATTGTCCTAATAGGATGGAATGTGAAAAAAACTTAAAATTCGTTGTGAAAAAACATTTTTTTTTCAGCCGATTCGATTTTTTTCTAGCCTATCATTACAAGTAGGACTAGTAGGATCACCTGTCTTTGTTTTCGGGAGCGGTCCACTTCCACCCTCTAAACATACATCATCATCATCTTGCTCTTCTCCCAATTATTTGGGGTCGACGCAATATGTCATCTTCCTCCATACAGTCCTATCAGACGTCATCTCTGCAGTCACTTCCTGTCTATCCATGTCATACCTCACGCAGTCCATCCATCTTTTCTTTGGTCTTCCTTTACCCCTAAAGCCAACAACAATTCACATTCATATTTAAAACTTTCCTCACAACATTACTTTCATCCCGTCTCATCACATGTCCATACCATGTTAACCTTTCACTCCTTAACTTTTCCGTCACTGACGCTACTTTCAAACTTCCTCTTATATGCTCATTTATACATACAGTATAAACTTTAACATAATACAAGGATTTTTAAATTACGGACGTGAAATATGTCATTTATTAAAAATACTTCATCTTACTGAGACAAAGATATGTATTAAAATTTTGGGAAGCTATTTAAACAAACCTTAAGCAAATCGAGTGCTGTGGCGCGCCCTTCGACGTCGACCTCGAGGCATTGGTCGAGAAAGTCTTGGAAGACAGTGCTGAGTTTTTCTTTATCTTTTATATCAGGCTTGCCGTTGGTCGCTATCAGATATAATGCTCGCAAAGGATTTTCATTCAAATATGGCGGTTCACCCTCTATCATTTCGATAGCCATTATACCCAGTGACCAAACATCCACCTGTTGAAGGAATACATTTTAATGCTTTTTTTCAATTCACAGCCTTAGTGTTGATAAGTAATAATCGTGGCTCATATAATAGTCCAAGAGCCAGTAACAGATATATATGACCAAGTTCCTCTCAAGTGATAATTAGTAAAATGCATCAGAAAATGGAACCATAAAGTCTCGTGAACGTCAGCTAAGGCTCGGTGGGGGAGATGAGCAGTAGAAAAAAAAAACATTCACTCATTTCCTCTCGGCTAAAAATTTATCAAATTATAGCTAACCCAAAACCTCAACAAAAAAAAATCAGCTAGCTATAACATAGTGTATTGTACGTCAGTTGATGTCTCGATCATGGAAAAAAAAGTCTTCACTTTCAGTGATATCCTCTCAAATAAAAATTTACCTGATGATAGCTTATATGTAACTATTGATAAATATATACGTCAGCTGGCTGTATCTCGGTGGAAAAATCGTCAGCTGATAATTTGAAGGTCGTTACGTAGTAGTTAGCCAGAAGTATTTACTGACTGCTGCATTTACTGACTTCTTATTGTAATTTTTCATAATTTTTTTATAATAAATATTTTTTATCAAGTAACTAGTTCATTTATACTAAGCAAATAGATTATTTAAATATTGGAATAGAACTAAAATTATTTGAATATACACGTTTAAGTTTAAAAAATATTGATACGGAATATTTGTTTCACCTCAACACTCATATTGGAGTGCTATGCCGAATATTAAAGAGATGTCATTTCCTCCCACATGAAAATTTGTGAGCTGATTTTAAATATGTTTCATGTGTGGTAAATAAAAAAAATCAGCTAGCAGTAAGTCGAGGGAAACTTAGTCTTCTGGCTAAATGCTTCTGGCTAACTTCTACGTTACCTTCAAATTATCAGCTGGCGATTTTTCCACCGAGATACAGCCAGCTGACGTATATATTTATCAATAGTTACATATAAGCTATCATCAGGTAAATTTTTATTTGAAAGGATATCACTGAAAGTGAAGATTTTTTTTTTCCATGATCGAGACATCAACTGACGTACAATACACTATGTTATAGCCAGCTGATTTTTTTTTTGTTGAGATATTGGGTTAGCTATAATTTGATACATTTTTAGCCGAGAGGAAATGAGTGAATGTATTTTTTTTCTTCGAGCGTGGGAGGTTACAACTGCTCATCCCCCCACCGTGCTGCAGCTGACGGTCATAAGGCTTCATGATACTATTGTCTGATGCGTATCACCAATTATCTCTCGAGAAGAAATAATTAACCAAATTTTCACCTGGCTTTCGGACCATAATAAGTACTGTGGGCGCTATACATGCAATCGTCCAACATGAACATCCACCATTATTCTCCACAGCGACATGAGCTACAAGCGATTACCTGTCTGCAGCTAAAGATTATGTCAATTAATTTAATCAATCAATATATAATATTGGAGTTTGCTGACCAGGCTGTTCCCAATCAGCATCATAATATTCGGTCCCTGCCTTCCCTATCTAGTCTATACGCATTGTCTTTTTTAGTTCGTTTGGCCTACTTCGGTTGTCGGTACCTCGAAGTCATCCCTTACGACTGCGGATCGTGCTGCTACCCTCCGGCATTGAATTTCATCAGACGATCGCTTTCCCACCACGAAAAAGCGCGGAAGGCGCCGCTGGTTTAATGGGTATTCCGGTCACACAGTGAGTCCCATACAAATCCTTCCGACTATCACCATGGGGGGATAAATTACATACATAAACCGGATATCACGTACACGCTGTATAATATCAACAACTATAAAAGGAAATCATTATATATGCAAATTATTGTCGAACTTACCTTAGGCCCATACTGTTTCCGCGTCACAACCTCAGGCGCCATCCAATATGGTGTGCCTACCATCGTGGTTCGTTTATTTTGTTCCGGTGATATTTGAGCACAGAATCCGAAATCAGCTGCAAATTTAATATATTATATTACATTCTTATATGAAGCACTGTCTCCACTGGGCGTCAATTAACCCTTTATGGAAATAAATATGATTTGACTGACATTTACATGTACATTTACAGGTTTTTTAAAATATTGTCGCCACTTTTCACCTTACAACATAAATAATGAAAATCAAATTTAGCGAAGATTTGATACATTTAGCGAAGATCTGATAGAAGACATGTTTTCTACGCGGGCGAAATCACGGACATAATCTAGATACTAATATAGATACTATATATATATAATGCCTATACATACATATGTATGACTTATGATGAGAAAAATGAAATTAGACTAATATATAAATGACTATTGTATTACTATTGGTCATTGAATTAAATTTAAATGAAAATTATATGTAATAATAATAATAGCTTATTTAAATAATTGTATAGTTTTATATAAATATTGTAAGTTATAAATTTCAATACAATTGAAATTGTTAAGAAATAAATAAAGTTGAAGAATTTGTTTATTTGAACACATTAATCTCACTGTTTAACCAAAAAGACCATATTATATCAAAGATTGTTTATGGACAAAGATTATAAAGGCATAAATAACACTAAGATAAATAGGAGCGAAATATTGGCCATAAATGTTTGCAAATCAGTTAATGTTTAGTAATAACGGGACATTGCGCATCAAGCATGTTGCGCAATCGCCGTTGCCGTAATACATGTTAAATAGATGAGATAATAAATTTCTATTGAAACAAATTGTCATAAACGTTTTAATGTTTCGTACAATCGATGCTACTGTAAGTATGTGATATAAAACTAACATATAAGACATAAAGATTTCTGATATTTACGCGAGTATATTACACACTGATTCTATCGAAATTAAAAACCATGAAAAGATCAATTGATTTTTATATAGAATGCGTAAAAATATTATAATATTTTTACGCATTCTATTATATATATTGTTTTATTTCAAACAGAAAATACAGTTTAATTAAGAGTTTTTTTAAATTTACAAATCATAGACCGAAATTTGTATGAAATTAAATTTTTATTGTATTACTGACATTTAATCTTTGAAGTAAAAAAAATAATTTGTTAAGACAAAGTGACACGACAACCCTTATATAAATATTCCCCCTAACCTTTATAGCTATACGCACACATATCTTCTAACTTTTTTTAAAGGCAAACCCAAAACTAACGAATAATACTCCTTGTATTGCGAAGGACTTTATCAAAATACTATAAACGGACACAAAATACACCCCGACTCAGAACATTAATTTATGAATCGCATAAAGTATTGTCCTGAGTGAAGATCAAAACTATCACACACGAGTCAATAATACAAGAGGTCGTTACGTATTTAATGACGCTACTTGTTTGAGTCTACGTGTTATTGGACTCCAGTAATTGTACATTTGTTTCCCACGATACAAGGATTTATTTCTTAGTATATGAAATCGTGTATAAAATAAAAAAGGGAAAATAATGTTGATAAGTGAACGAGAGAAATAACAGAGGTCTTAGTTTCAAATTGTTTAATGGTGAAGAAAAAAAAAACTGAATGGTAAAGATATACTTGCCCGTGTTATGACGGAGTAAGAATACAATTCATATCCCCTTTATCTTGCCGGTGGATGTCGCAAAATACGACTAAGCGATATAATATGCAGAAAACATCTATGCAAGAGAAGGAATTATTTGAAATAAAGCTCCTATACCAACCCGTCTAACCAGTGTGGTATAGTTGGTCAATTTCCCTCCTATTGTGATAGAGATTCGTATCCAGCATTAGGACATATACATGAGCTGAGATGATGAGGAAAAAAAAACATGAAGAAACTTGCATGTCTAAGAGTTGTAGAAAAGAAATAATGTTTTCTAGTAGACATGTGTAAGTCATGCGAGTGATGTATACACGTAATATTACCCGACCGCGTACTGTCATATTACACATTACGCGACTAAACATAACATCACATTAAATAACACACACCACATTTAACATGACGCGAACACCCGTGTACTGTTCTGTATTTCTGCAATGTTCGATGTCTGGCAATTCAATATTTATTTTGAGCTTTATTTTCAGAACGTTAAGGCTTATATTTCTTGCCGCCGCCCGCTGTATATATAGAGCGCTATGCATTACGCAACACACATGACATGAAATGTCATGTGTGATGTTTGAAGTAATGATAAAATGTAATATTACTCGGCACAAAATGTAATGCCATATAACATCACTTCGCGAAGTACTGTTTCGCGCATATCTATTTTCTAGTATGTGTGAGAAATTTGCCTCGAAGAGCACATTTAGCCGTAGGTTCCAGCCAACATGATTATCTATTATTCCTAATAAAATATTTTGGCATGAGGTCTAATCCTAGAATATCTAGTTAGGTTAGGTCGTTTCACTAACAACAAGACCACCAGCGCCAAGAAGAAACCCCAAAAGACATGTTGTCGCTCAACATCTATGACACATGAATTGAGCTCTTCAAGCTTTATCAAAATGTAATAAAGGCACTTCAAGAACATAAATTTTATAAAAAAACCACCATAACAATTAAATCAAACATAAAAAGAGCACGGACAAAAAGTCTGTGGAATAACATACTCATAATAAAAAAATAATATCTCGTTAGGTTGAAAAATGCCAGTACTTACTCAGTTTAACTTGTCCATCTAGGCCAAGTAATATATTATCAGACTTGATGTCTCTGTGTATCACATGATTTGTATGCAGGAAGTGTAGTGCTTGTAGTACTTCGCGACACACGGCCGCGATCTGTCCCTCGTCCATACATGTCTCAGTGACAACATCAGTTAACGAACCACCCGCTAGGTACTCCATTACTACCCATAACTCCTACAATAGACAACATTATATTAGTTATATTTTTTATTGCTTGGTTGGTATTAAATTGGTCCAACAATTTTATAAACAACTGGCCCTGTTCGCTTCTCGTGGCATTATGTATAGTATTATGTTGTTCATATGTAGAATACAAAAAAAAATATAGAAAAAGTAAGAATATTTTTAATGATCCAATCACTACCAAATTTCATAAAATGTCTCTATGCTAATCTGAAGATTGCCTACAAATTTCATCAAAACGGTCCAGCAGTTTTGGAGTACAAGGGCAGCATACGCAAACTGATTGTGTGAATATAGAAAATGATACAAAATGCAATATACTGAAATTACGGAGAAAAGTTAAGAATGAAAGACAAATTATAATTATTCTAATGCTAATTCTTAAATAAAAAATATTGATATAAATAAAAAATAAGATATACAATGCGAAAGTGGAAGGATGTAGGTACCGAGGGAGACCGAGACTAACCTACCTAGACCAGATCGGTCATGTACTGAAGGAAGGTGGAGTCAAGAGTCTCCGAAACCGGCGAGCGTGTATGAAGAGAATTATGAATGTTGAGGAAGCGAGTGAAGTATGCAGAGATAGAGTTCTCTGGCACTCTGTTCTCTCTGCCTACCCTGCAAGGGATATGGCGTGATGATATGTATGTAAAAATATTGATGCAAGAGAAGGAAATCTCGAAATAAAAACCGATGCAAGAGAAGGCAATCTCGAAACTAAATCCAATGCCAACCGCACCAGCTAGTGTGATACAATAGATTAATTTAATTTCCATTGGAGATGAAGTTTGTCCCCGAGAATAGCACTAATAATATGGTCTGGGAAGAAAACAATTGTAAGCATCATTTTGCACTGAACAATTGATACCTTTAGGATTTCAAAGGAAAGTGTGGGTATACTATCAATAAGATAATACTAATTGTACATACATACATACATACATATCATCACGCCATATCCCTTGCAGGGTAGGCAGAGAGAACAGAGTGCCAGAGAACTCTATCTCTGCATACTTCACTCGCTTCCTCAACATTCACAATTCTCTTCATACACGCTCGCCGGTTTCGGAGACTCTTGACTCCACCTTCCTTCAGTACCTGACCGATACTAATTGTTATCTTTGAAAATTCTATAAACTTATCTATGTTCACTATTGGATGTTAACCCCCCCAAGGGCAATTGTATATTAAGCAAATTATTTCGAGTTAATGAATTTTCCACTTAACAAATAGGGCCATCATAGAACGACGCGATTTTCAGTTGCTTAGAAAATTTAATGAATGTCTCCATTAGTTACACACATGGGCCAAGCTCAAACAATAAATAAGGAGAAATAAACATTCTTTTTACATTTTATTGCTATAAGTTCAGGGAATTCTATGCAAGACGTCATTATATTTTACTAACAACAACTTAGAAATTAGAGTTATAGAGTATAAATATGTATAATGTCTATTGACAGTACATTAGATATTCTAATAAGTAAATACCATTTTGTTGGATACAAAGTGATAATAATTCAAAATACCACGTACTTTGGGGCAAGCAAAGGCATTTTTTCGACTTACTCAGGAATACAACACAAAAAAGTTCGACTTATAGAGATTCCATTGTAAATTAAGTTTAGATCAGTCATATGATTAGTATTTGAATGCATATACTATTAAACTAACTATATACGATAGTAGATAATATATTTGTCATAAATAAGTTTATGTTCACTGATGTTAAACAATATATCTTACCTCATTAACTAAATAACTGTCAAGGTAATTGACCACATTATTGTGCTTGTTCTCCCGCATGACGAGGATCTCATTAATAATTAGCTCCTTCTTAGGTTGCTGGCTAAGGTTCATCTGTTTGATAGCTACCTCCATACCCGTTGAGGTTTCAATAGCTGTATACACTGTACCTGAGGCACTGCAAAAATATTTTTAACAATTGCACTTTTGCTGTTTATAATTTGTAAATTTAAACATCTATCAGCTACTCGGATAGCCTAGTTGGAAATAGCAAACTCAACATCAAAATCTTTGTTTTCCAAACGGAACAATTCTTTACATGATTTGGCTGCACAGATGGCATAGTGGTTAAGATACCATGTCAGTGCCATGGGTTCAATTCCTACGCAGGACAATATTTTGTGTGATCCACAAACTTCTGAGTCTGGGTGTAATTTGACTAAATTAATAGCATGTTTGTAAAGTCTCAAAAAATACAAGGATTATTTCCTTAATGCAGGGAGATGTATTAAAAAAATATATTATTCCGAGTGTGAGTGTAATTTATGTTAATTTATATGTTTGTAAAGCTTTTGCGATACAAGTATCAATCCTTTAGTAAAAAGAAGACTTACTGCAGTTTGAAGAATTATATTATCACCTACACAAGCGTGTTATTATTACAGTGTAAACTCTTTATAACGAATTTCAAGGGACCGAGCATTTTCATTCGTTATAAAGAGTTTTCGTTATACAGAGTGAAAAGAAAAATAAATTAAATTTAACCAATTACATTACTAATTGTATTACTATCAATAGGTAAATTATTCTAAACATATGTATATTCTGTTAATTTTGCCTGACGTGTTTTGCTATGTCAATATTTGTTTTATATTTTTTAAGTATTTTGTGCATGTCTTGGAACCATCTTCATGAAACAATAAGAAAAAAAAACAATACAGGAATTAATAATGACAAAAGCGAGACGGCTGTTTATAACTTCAAGTATCTTCCTTAGAAATTTCGCCACCTCAAAAGATTAGTTTTATAAGCTGGTTACAAAAACAATTACACTTTTAACTGTTGTTGATGTCTAAATATGAAAATATTTCTTCGTAATAGAGAATGGCTGTTGCGTTATAAAACGTGAATTAATGTATGGGTTTTTTGGTAAACCAACCAAATTGAACTTATTTCTACGTTATAGAGTTTATCGTTATAACAAACGATATTATAGAGTTTACACTGTATCTATAAAAAAAAACAGAGAAGAACGAATGAATGCTTACCCTTGACCAATCTTTTCCATTTTTGTATACTTTCTGTTGGGATCTCCAACACTAACAATAGTTCTTAATTTTTCTAATATCTCTTCGTCAGTCATCTTCTTTTTCCTTTGTTGTTGGCCAGTTGCTCGTCTAAAACATACAACAATATTTTACTAAAGAAGCTGTACTTCTCTGTATTAGTCTTAAAAAACGGCTGAGGGAGCAACTACTGGAGTGGACAGCAATATCTCTGAGTAAGGCAACACCAACTGCTGTCGATAATCCGCGTGAGAAATGTGGCGATTATAGCATATTTTCCTTTTGGACTAACAGACCCTGCGTCCAATAGCAGATATTTAAATTAAGACTACCCTAAACATTGTATTCATAGTTCATAACCCATCACCAATTACTAATGCAATAGTGAGTCTGTGTGTATGTACAATTGTACATATACTGTTATGATTTAGAAGCAGATTGCATAAAAAACAACATAATATAAAACAGAATAAAATGTCTGTGTGGTGATGGAATAAGAATACAATCTTGTCCATGATATAATCTGAAAGATCACTGCCATAGAATGAAAACTCGGTATAAAACCCTATATTAATCCAACTGACTAGCGTGCTACAGTGGATCAATTTCCATTCCAGTATAGAGGAGGCTCGAGCTCAATAGTGAAACATGTATGACCTGAGATGAGATAATTAATAGAAAAATATTACAGACAGCTTGTTAACTTTGACGTCAATTAATACATACCCGCTGTCGGTGGTGGTTTGTGCTCCATTAGCGGGTGGGGCGTGTGGTACATGCGGCACATGTGGTACGTGGGGAGGAGGTGTATGAGGAGCACCGCTCGCCGGGTTTTTGTTGCGGTCCAATGCGCCACTGCCTACTTCTGCTCGACTACAGATCTGTAATACAGAAAATTAATCATTTACATGCACAGGACATTTTTCTTTTATTTTTTACAATTTTCATATCTTTTTAAACGAGAGAATGGGCAATAATATATCATACAACCATATTTTGCCATGTGACATAGTCACATGCAAGAGCCGAGTCAAGTCTATTACTGGCTTCAAAATACATTTTTGGACTTTGTTTCATGACGTGAATAAGTATGTTTTATTTACATACTTATTCACGCCACTGATCCAAGGAGAATTAACATCAAATATTTGTGAATTAAATAACTACTAGTCTGTAGACACCCACCTAATGGCTTAGATATATAAATACCCCAGCCCAATATGACGTGAGATTCCACTGTGTCCAACAGTGGACATTGCAAAGCTGATTAATGAATAGTTAATGAGGATTTGAATCTGTTACATGTATGATCAAACAATTTGTTCACACAATCATGTTACAACACCTGCTAGGAATCAATATGGTAATTAATCACTATGATGATAATCCATCTATCAGCCTGTACTCGTCCACTACTGGACATCACAAACCCCACGAGAGTGCCACTCAGAATGGTAATGTGACGCTTGCTTCCAAAGGCTTCCTCACTCCACCACATCAGTGATGATATCAATATGATAAATTTCTGTTTAAGAATATGTTATGATGACACACATTATTAGATTGTTATCTCTATTGGTACGACGAGACATTAACCAGGTTTGCTTTTGCTTTACAAGATTAAATATGCGAGACTAGAAAAAATGTAAGATAAAAATGATAACCGAATGTGTTGTTAGCGCTGGATGTGGTACATGTGGCGGCGATGCGGGCGCTGCTATCGGTCTCGGTAATGGCGCTTCTTCTTCCTCTATAGGTTTTGTATACTGAAAAAGAAATACGTATCTTGTGAATATTATATTAAATAATAATACAAAAAAGGATTACCATGTTTTTATAATGGGCTTAAAAGTATAAAATAACTTCTTTCACGATTGGAAACGAAATCATGGGGCGCATATTATTTTTTTAACTTTATTATTATTTTCTGCTTTTTAGCGTTAAGTGAATGAAATTTTCAAATTTATTTCAAATATAATATGTACACTTGTAATGATGAATCATACATGCGGCGTGGGTATTGAACTGGCGACTACTACGTGGCAATATTTTGGTCTCCCACTCGGCTATCTGACCTTGATAACATTGCATTAAATTTCTTTATATTTGATATAGTCTCATATATTTAATATTTTCTGCCTGGTGATGGGTTAAGAATTTTAAGATTCGCCACCGCCCATCTTACCCGTGGGTAATGGTAAGAAACGACAAAGGGATAGATATATATATAGAGAAGGAAAACTCAAAACAAAACCCTATGCCAACACGTCTGACCAGCGCGGCATAGTAAGTCAATATCCCTCCCACTATGGAGGACACTCGAGCCCAACAGTGGGACATATATGAGCTGAGACGATGATAGTAGCCAACATAGTAGTGGCCCACGCATGGTAACGTGGTAACCATAACTCGTCGATTTTAAAAACACCAGTGGGGGTATTGCATGATAACTAGAAGCAATTTAAAAAATTACCATCATTTTACATATTGTTTAAAAAAAAAGTTTTATATATCGTTTTATGGTTACGTGATAAATTCTAGTTAGCAAATATTTAAGTTAGTAGTAAACTATGTCACTTGCTGACAAATGATTTTGAATATTGAATTATATTGAATAAGCATAATCTGAGTCGTCATTTATTTTTATACTAATGGCCTTAGGCATTTGCCTACCGCATTTAAGATTTTATAATACATACGTGGATCATATTTCATGACTAAAATGAAATATATAACAAATTTTGTATTATTTCCTATATTGAAAAATAAAAAGAAAATACAAAATGCAATATATACGTACAATATTTTAATTTCTTACATATAATCTAGACTAAATATCGTCCACATAAAAACCCCCTTAATCTGAAACTAATTTTACGGATTTTATTGTTCGAAAATAAAAATAGTTTTATCTCGGTAAAAAACTTTTTTTTTTAAACTTCAGAAAGCAATTGTTTTCTGACCATGTTTTTTACCATTTTGGCAAGTGTATAATTTTCACGTATATAAAAAATCGGATTGATTTTGTGGGGCTTGAACATAGCATGAAACACATCTCTCTGTAGCAATTTATTGCAAAGTAAAATATGAAATTTGTATACATACAATACTTTTAGTGCGATCAGGCCGCGATGGGGGTGGCGGAGGTGGCTCAGGATGTTCAGTATCGGTAGGCGTCGATGATGAAGGACTACTGGAAGACACTCGTGACACAGATGATCCTGTTCAAATTAACAAAATTAAAAATAATTTCATTGTGGTGACAAAGTAATACAAATCATCACCCACTATCTTACCCGTGGGTGAGCGTGTGAGACGACTAAGGGATTTAAAACGCATTTAACATCTGTGCAAGAAAAGTAAAACACTATACCAAACTGACCGTCCAGCCTACCTACTACATACATCGTATAATAGTTTTTTTATTTATAAATACCCGATTACGAAACGAAAAATGATGTCACAAGCGGGGTTCGAACCCGCACCTATTGGGAATCCGGCGCAACCGTGCTGCCACTTACACCATCGTGAACTATTTTAGGACATGCAAATTTCGATTCATATTACATCTTACGTCTTCAAGGTGACGTATGCCATCTATCGGACAATGTTTACACAGTATAGACTTAATACTTCAAACTTTACAGTTAGAATTGTATTAAACGATGACACAACCTTGTTATTCAAATTACTGAAATTTTTAGCATTTAATATGCTTAATTATCTATTAATACCCGATTGCGAAAAGTTTTTTATTTTGACATTATATATTTTTTTACATCGTCCTGTACTAAGGAAATAAGCATAGCTGGGCATTAACTTGTTAATCCGTTAATCGTTAATTAACGAAGTTAACATTTTGATTAACGGATTAACTTTTAAGTTAACTTTTAAAAATGTTAACGGACACGTTAACTTCCGTTAATATGAAGAATTCCGTTAATCGTTAATCCAATGCCTAATAGTTACCGCACGGCACTGATAAGTGCCGGGTGGTGCGTGGCAGCGAGTGAAACAAAAACAAAACTAGATATATTTTGCCGGCGCGTGCGAGTGAGAAAGAAAACTGTGAAAAGATTTGTTTCGTTTGATCATTTCTTTACTTCAAAATGTTAATGTTCATGAAGGGGAATATGCACCTAATGCCCGACGATTAAATTACACATTTGAATTATACAAGTATTTTGTTTTGTTCCTAACCTGTTAACTTCCAGAACCTAAACCAACAGGTTTTATAAGTTCACTAACGCAACAATATAAAGATGCAATTTTACACATATTAACGGATTAACGTTAACTTGCGTTAATTCTTCCGAAATGTAACGCTTTAACGTTTAACGAAGCTAACTTTTTTTGTAGCGGTTTAACGATTAACGAAGTTAACTATTTGATTAACGGTGCCCAGCTATGGAAATAAGCCTTGTATTGCGGGTGACTTTACAAACATGCAATTAACGCAGACAAATTACACCCAGACTCAGAACAACACTTTGGGGATCGCACAAAGTATTTTTCTGCGTAGGAATCGGCAGGACTGGCATGGAAGGTCAGTATTTTAACCACTACACCATCTGTGCAGTCCATAATTACTCTGTGTATAGATTAAAATCTAATCCTGCAGTGTACTTTGAAAATGTATAATCAATAGAAATAAATTAGTATAAGATGCAGAACAATTACTTCGTTTAGCACACAATTATTTCGCCTGAACTTGAAACTTGAACCCAATACATTGTTGGTTACTATATGAGTATCATAATCTGTACAGAAATAGATTTTTGAAAATCATTGTCATTTACAGGGTAATATGCTAGGGTGATAGAATGTGTTTTTGACATTAATTAGAATTGTAAAAAATTTAGTAGTCATCATCATCATCATCATCTCAGCTCATATATGTCCCACTATTGAGCTTGGGCTTCCTCTATAATGGGAGGGAAATTAACCTACTGTACTGGGCTGGTCAGACGTGTTGATATAGGATTTCATTTCAAGGTTTCCTTCTCTTACACAGATGCTATATGCATATTATATCCCTTAATCGTCTTAAACAATACCCACGACTAAGAGAGGTTGGTGAACTGTATTCTTACTCCACAACACACGGAAGAATTAAAGTAGTAAATTTGGTAGTACAGAATAGTAATTAATTTAGTAAATATTTATAAAAATAGTTAAGATTATCATCAAATTTCAGTCCATTAATTTATCATCAGAAAGTGACTAAACAAATCATGTAATAGAGTTCAAATTTCATGAATCTATCATTCTTATGCTATTTCATACTATAGACAATCCAACAATTTCATCTTTAATCATATAAATAAATGAATATGAATAAACTGTGTTAAATTTAAAATATCAGTTAGGTCACTAAAGGACTGCAGTCACTATACTCAATGTTAAAAGAATATCAAAGAACATAGCTCATGTAAACAGACTTACAATTGGGTCATAAGTAATGGTTAGAGATGATGAACAATCCATGTTCACATATTGGGACATAGCAACTATTATGAATCATCTAAGTCGACAGCACAAATAGCTTAGTAGTTAAGATACCTATGTACAGATAAGTAGTACAAGTTTCATTCCCATGCAGGACTATATTTTGTGAGATCCACAAATTATTCTAAACCTAGTTGCAATTTATGTTCATGAAATGTGTATGTTTTAGAGAAAAATAAATACATGATAATTTTTCAATCAACTACATTAATTAAATATGTAATCTATCATTGGCAGTCATTTCCTACTTTCCTTTCAACAAAAAAAAAATACCTTTTATTTATCCAAGTATACCTGAATGTGTAGTGTGCATCTGTGCTGATGTCATGTATTTAGATGGCGGTGGCTGTGTAGCTGATGCATCATACCACTTGAGCACATCTAATACAGCCTGAGGGTTATTCTTTTGCTCTTGTTTGCTGATGTTTGCAGCCATAAGCAACCTTGCCCATGCTTCCGGCATGCCCTGAGAAACACCCAAAGTTAATTAACAATCTAGATTGTTATAAGTTACATCATGCATATTTTTGTCAGTTCTATTATAAAAGAGCCATTTATAAAGCATAGATGGTGTGGAATTTTTAAATATATAGATTTTAACCACATGCTTTCATAAACTAAAATTAAAATGATTTATGTATTGCACTGTAAAAATGAGATTAAATTTTTATTAAATAAATTATTCTCAGAGAATTTTGATATGAAAATTACAACTGCAATGCAACTAATACGATGTATTAATGAACATTTTTATAGAAACTATCACTACTGCTAATTCCTATTTTAAAATATAGGAAAAAACTATAATATTAATCTAGAATAGCTATTGTGAAACATAAACTACAGTACAAGTTAAATATAATAATATAACAATGCATGCCACTCATTAGTATTGCAACATCTAAAAATAAACAATGTTTTGGTTTAAAAAAAAAAGAACATAATAAGGTCAACAGAACAACAATCAAAAATACATAATCACATTTGATATTTTAATGTGATAATGTTATTAAAAACATATCAATAATATATAAGCTATTACTTACTGTCATAGGCAGCTTGAAACAAAAGCGGTAATATATGGGACTCAATTACTAAAAATTTACTTGTCTGAAAGTTTTATTTATTACATTTTGATATCCTATAAACAATCATCTAATCACCACCACACTTATATGTGTGGTATTCTATTAACATTCCATGGTAAACCCATATGTATACATAATTAATTCTAAATATACATACTCTAAGGTAAACATGCTTGCATTACACCTTTTTTTATGTTATCCATAGAAAGCTCTTTTATTTGTAATATAAATATAAAAAAATCAATTGAAATTTATCAAGTTTCAATGGGAATTCAATTTTCAATAGTAAAAAAGTTTATTGTGAGTAAATAAATTATAATAAAAATTAAATAAAATCCATAATATGCCACTTTTAAAAATAAAGCAAAGCATCAAAGCTGTGAGGCATTGTGTTAGGCAGGAAGCTCACTCATATTTTAAATATAATGTTGGTCTTAGAATTGATTTAGATAATACACAAAAAAAGCCAATTGAAGTCATTTATATTTTAATTCCAATAGAATTTTATGTTTGAATAATAAAAATCCTGTTACCATTGTACTATTGTTTTATATTTAAAACTGTAAACATAACAATAATTAACAAACATCCCAATCTATTTTAAAGTTAACCATAGCAAAATTTAGAAAATAATGTTCAATATCACCTAGGTTATTAATTTGCGTGCAGTGAACATTTCAATAAGGGGTCATAACATAAATAGGTATGCATTGAGTGATGTGTCATGGGTTTTCCCAAAAATCCCAATTTTTGTGAAATTAACAAAAAATCATATAAAAATATAAGGCAGTTTATAAACTTACTGTAAATTCGCCCGTAACTGCATCAAATCCCACATGTACAGTATGTTCAAAATTTGTTGGATAGCTAATGTTCGGTTTGTTGTCATTATGTGCTGTACTTTTAGAGCCTTTTATTTTAGCCTTTAGGGTTTTCTTCTTTCTATCTCCACCATCATCTGGTTCTGAAACAAAAGGAAATATGAACATAACAATTGGTTATTAGCAGTGTTTTTTATATACACACACACACACACATACACAAACATCAATAGATTTTTCTGACTAGATTAAACAGATTTTTAACAATATTAAATATTGTTAAAAAGCGCTAAATAAAACATAATCCTTAAACCTAATATAGTGAGGCTCAATAGGTAGTACGATCCATAACAGAAATGATGACACAACTAATAAATTTATACATATTGTTACATTATGTACCAAAAGGAATATTTGTATTGTATACTAAACATTGCTATTAAATTGAACAATCAGGTGACACAAACTTAAAATTATAATTTGTTTATCTGGAAAGTTGCCAAACAAGTAGTACCTTTTGGAAGCGGTCTCATATCCACAGAGGCTACAGAGTCCCCACGGTCCGTCGCACGGTTGCTGGTGAGTCGCACCGGCGGCGCAGGTGGTTTGTCTTCATCACTAGACATTTTAACTTGATGTGGCCGTTCTGTACACCGAAATTTCTAAGTTATTAAATTAGTTTATTAATTCAAATATAATCTTGTTGTGTAATAAAAAAAGACCGAGTTATCATGATTTTATGTACCTATTAATTTTTTCAACATTAATATGAATTATTTTACCATAACGTTTCCTGGAAGTAGCACGCTTCTTGCATTTGATGGCTATAGTGTCATATTAATGTCAGTAGTAAAATCAGCGGCGGCTTCTAATAATCTTTGAAATAATAAAAAAGGAAACTACAATACTAAGCAACAATATTACTCATGGACGCGCCCCGCAAAGGTTCGCGAATGCGACAAAAAGATACCTATTGCTTTGATACTAACATCTAATTGTAATCGCTTACCTGGAAAGTTAAATAATAGATTGATTTGGTAGCTTGATATTGTATAGATTTATATCATATTTCAATCATTCACGACACTTTAAACACATTTATAATATAAAAACTAATAATTTCAGTCATTCAAACACAATACGATAGCCGTGGTGACTAGAGCCGCCATTGCTCTATGAATAGAGTAGCGCATGAAATTATAGTTCCTTTATGACGTTTCTCATAATCTACTAAAAATTTCCGTACTCGATTCAAGTTTTTTAATAAGTAACTATAATTTAGATAATCATAATTCTAATCATAGTTGAATACGAATATCAGTAGGTTACCGGTTCATTGCATACTATATTTACCTGATTCAAATTTTATTAACATTACAGATTAGACTTTTTAGTTATTATTAAAGGAAAAAGTAGGTCACCTGCAGACTTGCATTTATATTTATTTGCTAATCCATTTCATTAGATGGTTTGCTCATTTTCACTAAAAAGATCTTTTCCTGATGTCACTACGTAGAAAATTGGTCCAATTCTGACATAATTCTTTATATATAATACTAAAAAAAAAGGAAATACAAGTCAATTGGAAAGGATTATATTGAAGTTATTAAACACATTGAACAACAATTTTATTTAAAAGAAGTAATCTTAAAAATTAATGAGCCTGCTGAACTCCTTACCGGATCCTCTCAGTTGGTAGTCGCGTTCTGATGGCGTGGTGGACTATTCGCTTATTTCAAACAAAACGTAAAATTTATGTATAAATGCCCTTATGGGGGTTTACACATAAATAATGATTTAGTTTTACTACTTTCACCCATTAATCTAATATAAGAGCTGCGTATATAGCTATGTGGTAGTGGCTATGAATACTACCAACCTTTACTTTGCTCGTGGATGTCGTAAAAGACGATTATGAGCCGGGCCTTATAACGACCTGGGCCAACTCCATCTGATACCGGTTGGTCAACAATTACATTCCCAAAGAGGTTTAATGTCTGGCAGGCGGCCGGTCATAAAACTATTGCCAATAACTTTTACAATATGTACTGTGGTGTAAATACTCTTTGTTTAACTTTAGAATTTATATACTTAAAAACTATATTGACATACATACATACATACATATCATCACGCCATATCCCTTGCAGGGTAGGCAGAGAGAACAGAGTGCCAGAGAACTCTATCTCTGCATACTTCACTCGCTTCCTCAACATTCATAATTCTCTTCATACACGCTCGCCGGTTTCGGAGACTCTTGACTCCACCTTCCTTCAGTACATGACCGATCTGGTCTAGGTAGGTTAGTCTCGGTCTCCCTCGGTACCTACATCCTTCCACTTTCGCATTGTATATCTTCTTAACCAGACGTTCGTTCGGCATTCTTTCCACATGTCCGAACCATCGGAGCATTCCCTTTCGCATCTTTGCACCAATACTCTCTTTCATACCTACTCGCTCTCTTACGTCGTCGTTACGAATGCGGTCGGTCAGCCTAACTCCACAGATTTTCCGCAGAGATCGCATTTCGACCGCATTAATTTTACTATCATACTCTTTTCTGCATACCCAACTCTCGCTTCCATACAGTAATGTTGGGACAAGCACTGCGTTATGTATTACTACACGTGCCTTCTGGCTGAGGTGGTGGCTGCCGAGAAGTTGCCCCAACGCTCCGTTCACTCTATTTCCCGCATTCACTCTTCGCTCTATATCAGTGGTGTACCTTCCATCTCGACTAAATCCACATCCAAGATATACAAATTCATCCACTTGCTCTAGTACATCATTACCTATTGTTACTCTTACATCTGTTCTGGTTTTATCTCTTTCAAAGACCATTATTTTGGTTTTGCTCACATTCACGCGTAGACCCCTTTTCTTACAATCTTCTGTCATTGTGTCGACTAGGGTCTTCAGGTCAGTCGCTGACTGTGCCAGCAGGACTGCATCATCTGCATAAAGCAGAGCAGTGACCACATTACTACCACTATATTGACACTTGTCATTATATTAAAATGATTTTATTGGAATAAAACCAAATTACATTGGTTTTGTCTTTATTTATATCAATTTATTCCAATAAAATCATTTCGTATCCAAATATGGATCCCATAATGCTTTTACTACGTCCGGACAAACTTGATGCCGATCCGGGTTCACCTACAGCAAGTTTAATCTACCAACATTGGAAAGTTACATTAGAGAACTATATTGCTAAGAATACTTCTGCAATTACCGAAGATGTCAAATTAAAGGTATTATTAAATAATATATCTGCAAGTTTATTTGTACATGTAAGGGAAGCGTCAGATTATTTATCAGCTTTAAAGATGTTGGATAAACTTTATCTGAAACAAAAAAATGAGGTCCATGCCAGATATATCTTAATGTCCACAAAACAGAAACCTAACGAAACTGTTTCCGATTATGTGCGCAAATTAGAACTATTATCATATGATTGTAGTTTCAGTGCAGTCAATGCTAATAAACACAAGGAAGAATATATTCGGGACGCACTTATAGCTGGTTTATTTTCTATTGAAATTCGACAGAGGCTATTAGAAAACTTCGAAATAACGTTGGAACAGGCTGTAAATCAGGCAATTTCCCTTGAAATGGCAAAAGATCATTCTAAAGATTTTGTTAGTAAGTCACCAATGGAGTTAAGTCATATTGATACTCAAGAGGAAAATCCTTCTAATTTAGCTGCTATCCCGTCACGTGACTCATCTAATTTAAATCCGACGCCACCACATCGGCGATGTTTCTTTTGTGGTGGAAATGTTCACCAACGAGTTAAATGCCCTGCATTTCACGCTACTTGCCAAAAATGTAATAAAAAAGGTCACATTGCTAAAGTTTGTAGAAGTGAAAATCAAAGATTAAAATATACTAGCAACGCTATATCAGAACCAGAAGGCCAACAATTGGGAGCAATATTAGCAGCATCTCCTGCAAGTTTGCAGAAAGCTACAGTTTCTATTACTATCAATAGTTATAAAGCTGATGCTCTGATTGATAGTGGAAGTTCTACTAGTTTTGTTGACAAAAATTTCGCCAATCTAATAAATATGAAGATCTATCCACGGAATGAAAATGTAACTTTAGCTTCTAAAAATAATATCTCATCAGTAACTGGAGTGTTTTCGCCAATGATTGAACGTTGTCGTGTCTGCGCTGAAGTTAAACCAAGATTTCTAAAAACGCAAGGCAAATTTATTAGAGCTGTGGCGCCATGGGAGAGGCTTAATATGGACTTTAAAGGACCTCTACCAACTAACACTCGAAACTCTTATATACTAACCATAATAGATGAATATTCACGTTTTCCTTTTGCATATGCCTGTAAAGATTTGTCCGCAGGATCTGTAATTAAATGTTTAACTGATCTATTTGCGACCTATGGTGCTCCGCAATATATTCACACAGATCGAGGAACTGCGTTTATGTCAGATGAGCTTAAACGATTTTTACTTTCTAATGGGGTTGCGTGTAGTAGAACTACCCCATATAACCCACAGGGAAATGGCCAAGCAGAACGTCTTAATGGAACACTTTGGAAGACCATTCGATTATTTCTTCGTGCACGAGATATGGACACTGTTCATTGGGAACAAGTGTTACCGTCTGCTCTCCATTCGATTCGATCATTATTGTGTACTGCCACTAATGCAACACCTCATGAGAGATTCTGCAATCATCCACGTCGAACTGCAAATGGAGAATCGTTGCCAGTATGGCTCATGGAATCAGGTCCTATATTAATGAAAAATAACAACAAACGCTCGAAATATGATGCCGATGTAGAAGAAGTGGAACTATTGGAGGCCAATCCATCCTATTCATACGTTAGACTACAAGATGGCGGTATAACCACTGTGTCAAATAGGCATTTAGCTCCTCTGCCACCAAATGAGTTAGAAGACGAGTTTCAAGACGCCGAAGGTGAAAACGATACTGTTTCTGGAAACGAAAACATTTTAACACAACCTGTTTACGAACGAAGCTCATACTCCATACATCAACGTTTTAACCCAGATAAGCCTGAAACTAAAATTTTCTGAAAATTTTGAAAAAAGTTACATTATTTAGTTTATTAGATCTTATGCAACATAAAAAAAATTATGAAAAAAAAATTAAGTGTAAGGCTTTCAGGGAAACAGCCGTCCTATATGTAGGACAGTAGGATAATAAGAGGAAATAAAAGACCATTTATGACAAAACAGAATGTAATCAAAAAGTGTAGTTTATTAGATAACTATTGATTATATTACCCATTGTTATATGTAATTTACTAGATTAACACTATTTATGAATGATATGTTTCAAAACACTTGACACACACTCCAACATCACATTTCTTGCAACGTGTCAAACATTTTTTGTGACATTGACGACAGTGTGTTTGCTTCGATTGAGGAATAACCAGATGATTCATTTGGTCTTTACGACTATCAGCATGTTCATGATGGGAGGGTCGGCTAGGCCCTCTTTTGGCATTTTTTCTGTTTGATTCAATCAAAGCAATTGCTACCCTTCTGCGAAAGCCAAGATGATCCAGTTTTCCATGATTTATTTTATATAACTGCCATGCATTATGTTCGGCAAGATCAATCATGTGTGTGAGCAACGGCATGTACCATTTCTTACCTCGTATACCAATTCGGTAATGTGAAATATTTTCATCAGACCGATCCACTCCTCCCATATATTTGTTATAGATGGACACCATATGTGGTTCTTCTATGACAATGTTTCTCTTTTCACTTTGTGAGAAGCGTTTGGCAGATTGTTTAGGATTTATTCCTACAGCATTAGAAGCAATACTGAATATATTATTGTCATGCCATTTAGCAATAATGAACGTGTTGTCATGTGTCGTTCTGTAATCGACAGCACCACGTTCCTTTTTTTTCAGTAACTTCCATGTAATCAGAGGACAACTAGATGTCCTGTTTTCTCGAACTGTCCCAGTGCAACGAAGGCCTTTCTTTGTTATCTCTTCCAGCAAGGGCGTCCCAGTAAAAAAATTATCAAAAACTACGTGGTAAGGAAGGTCGAAGCCACGTGAAATCAGCACATCGCAAAAAGTGAGAACAACGCTCGCACCCAGCCCCAATTCTTTATATATTGGATTGCACATAGTTGTAGCACCTTGGTATGGTTCCATCCATAAAACATACCCTAACCGTGTAGCACCAACCCAAGCTTTGAACCCGTACCTAATAGGTTTACCTTTTATGTGCTGTTTGCAGCCATGTCTACCATAGTAGGGGATCATGGCCTCATCTACACTGTAATGCTCTTCAAGAGGAGAAAACTCTAAGAACTTTTTATTTAGAAGTGTAACTAGGGGGCGTACTTTTGTGTATTTGTCTTGCAAATCCAGATTATCATTGACATGAAGGTGGCGAAAAATAAAGTCAAATCTATCCCTAGTCATAGCCGAGCTGATCAATTCATTATTTGTATCAGGGGAGTTTTCCCAATACATTCTTCTACGGGGGAGCCGTGAATAACCACTAACCAACAATATGCCGATGAAACATTTCATATCTTCAGTGGTTATGTCTCCAGGCAAATTCTTTTTGACAGCATATTTATTGCTCTCTGACACCAACAACGAAATAACATCTTCATCTAAGAAGTTTTCAAACCACTCAATTGGGCGCTTATCTTGGCAAGCGCCTTGAACATCGGGCCAATTCACGGGATTTTTTGCCAAGTCCCGTTTTCTCCATGCGTAGGTACGCCTACGTTTAGTTCGACCTGTAGAATCAGAAGGTTCTTCTTCTGTATCACTCACCATAATCTGCCCTTGAATCATTACTTCAGCCGGTTGAAGCAGAATGTTTCGTGGCAAATTATTCAAAGTTACATTATCTTCTTCACCCGAATCTTCGTCAGTGAGACAGTCAGGATCAACAGGAGGAGGTAGAATACATATCAGTCGTTCTCTATAATCTTCTTCATTATCAGAAACATTTTCTAAAGCATCTAAAATTTCATGCGCAGCTAACGTTCTGTAAAGAAAAAGTTGTATTATTGTACTAAAATCATGTATATTATCCTACTGTCCTATATATAGTACGCTAGTATTTGTAACAAGTTATACGTAATTTATTTATATTATTTTGCTAGAATATTTATTTAGTACAAAAGTTAAGGTTATCAACTAGATATTAACACAGAAAAAACAACTCACGAATAAAATATAACTTTTTATACATACCTGTCATTTGCCATGTCTGCAACGCACTTTTATTACACACTTATAAGGTAAAATATAAGGTAAAAACTGTTAAAATAACTGTCTTTTTATTTTTTCTAATAAAGCTGACACGTTTCTTACTTCAAATCATAAGACTAAATAATCTTAGATAAAGAGGGTATTCTGATATTTTTTTTTATTTCTACTGTCCTAAATATAGGACAGTAGGCTTATCTGGGTTAATTTGTGAAAAATGTAATAACAAAGTAAATTCATTTATTAATTTCGATCGCTTCTCTAATTTTTTACGTTTAAAACGCACTGTAGCCTACGTAGTTCGTTTTATAAATAAATGCAAGAGGTTACCTATATCTGAAACCTATTTGACACAATGAATTACAGCACGCATTAAATATAATAATTAAAATTTCACAAAATGATTCCTTTCCTGAATATAATTTGCTAATCAATAAACAGAATTTGTCTAAAAAGAGCCCGTTGCTCAAGTTTAGTGTATTTTTAGATGAAAATAATATTATGCGTGTTAGAGGTAGATTAGGAAATTCATACTTTAATTATGATAAAAAATATCCAATTATTATACAGTCCACACATCGTTTTACGAAGCTATTATTTAATTATGAACATTTACATTTAATGCATGCTGGTCCTCAGTTACTCTTAGCTTCCATTAAGGCAAATTATTGGCCCATAGGTGGGCGTAATCTGGCAAAGACTTGTTGTCACCAATTTGTCCGATGTAGCCGTTTCAAGGCTCAGGTAACAGGCACCTTTGATGGGCAATTTACCCCAAAACCGCCTCACGCCGAGGGGTTATCCCTTTGATAGTGTGGGTGTAGATTATGCTGGACCATTAGCTGCTGTTAGTAGACAAGGGCGAGGTTCTCGCGTCGTAAATGTATACATTGCTGTTTTTGTATGCTTCACTACTAAGGCAATTCATCTAGAATTAGTGGGCGATTTAACGAGTCATAGTTATATTTCTGCATTACGTCGCCTTATATCACGACGAGGAAAACCACAGAATATTTACTCTGACAATGGTTCTTCGTTTGTGGGTGCCTATCATGAACTATCAAATTTTCTCAAAAATAATTGCAATTCGTTAGGCGAAAGTTTGGCTAATGAGGGAATTCAATTCCACTTCATTCCTGCATATGCACCACATTTTGACGGACTCTGGGAGGCAGGTGTTAAGTCAACGAAATATCATTTAGTACGAGTATTAGGTAATTGTCATCTTACTTATGAGGAACTCAACACAGCACTTGTTCAGATTGAGGCTATACTGAATTCTCGACCACTCACTCCTATTTCGTCGGACCCTGAAGATTTGACCCATCTTACTCCCGGCCACTTTCTAATTGGGCGACCATTGACGGCAATACCAGAGAGAAGCTTTGAGGACCAGGCTTACAATCATTTAAAGCAATTTCAACGTATACAACAACTCCGCGAGCATTTTTGGAGACGTTGGAGTAAAGAATACGTTGCTGAGTTACAGCAAAGGGCAAAATGGCGGACAACAAATGAACCCTTGAAGTTAAATTCCCTAGTTATCTTGAAGAAAGATAGCTTGCCACCACTGAAATGGCGTTTGGGTCGGGTTGTTGCTGTTCATCCTGGTGTTGACGGGATAAGCCGAGTTGCTGTTGTCAAAACGAGCACTGGAGTTGTGAGAAGAGCGTTCTTCGAGGGCTCTCAACCCGTAAAAGTTAAGCGACCGTTCCCGAGGGCACCCCCTGTGGGGTACGGACCTCGGCTCGGGGGGTCGCTGGCAAAGTGGGTTCTCCCACGTTTATGATTTGAAACGACGGTCTGTAAAAATAAGTAATGTTATAAGTGTGCCCCCCCAGCTGTCCATGCTCTTTAAATTTATTTCCTAATCATATTTTAATTAATAATTTACATATTTGTATTACGTTTGAACGGCAAAGTAAGAGATTTTTTGCTATTAAGTATGAGAATGAAGAAAAATAATTTCCGATTGGCAATTTGATGACATGTTTGATTATTTTGACAGTAAAAAGCATGAAACGGAATGAAACCATTACATTATATTTGACAGTTTTGATTGCTACGCGTACAGTTGTATATATTTCTAACTATTCTAATAGTATTTCTGAAGTATTATTTGTGAGTTTAAAGCAATTACTATTTACGACGTGCAGTGGTGATTGGGGACATGTTTTAAACTGAATATAACAAGTTTTTAGTGCTGAACGCCGATAAGTGATCTATTATTATTCTACATTTCTAAGGATGAGATAAATTAAAAAAAAAAAAAAACATGGAACATCCGGAATCATCGGTTTGTTGTCAATTATTATATATTTCAAATATCCATAAAGTTGCATGTTTTATATTGCCCTACTTATAATACTACTTAAGTTTAACAACTATTTAAGTTTATTTAGTTAAATATCAATTTTTGATGACACATGCAACCAATAGTTTATACCTATATCGTTTGATCCCGTATTAAGGAGGTAGGGTTCAAATTAACACGTATACTATACACTCGGATTAAAAGAAATTCTTTAATACGATTAAAATTAAAAATTTTCTTTGTAAAGATAAGTTTGGTGCTGCTGTATAATGTTTATGCACTCTTTTTACAGAATCAAGACAATAGTTCTAAGAAGAGTCCATTTGATGATTTGGGGAGAGAAGAATTGATAACTAAATGTAAAGGCTTGCTTGTAATAGCTCAAAAAGCTAAGCTAGCCAAATCTGGTAACTATTTAGTTGACTTTACATCTGTCAGTTCATAATTAATTTTGTTATATTAGTGTAACAACATTATATAAAATGCAAACAATAAATTTTGGATAACAATATTTTTTTTATTTAATTTTGTAGAATTACAGACAGTGGTGGATAATTATAAGGCTCAGCTTGATAAATGTGAAACTGAGAAAAAAGCTTGCCTAGAAAATGGTAGAACACTCCAAGAACTAGTTGATTCATTAACAGAACAAAAACTCAATTATATAACTGAAGTAGATTCAGCGCAAAGTAAAATTAGAGCTCTGAATACCAAATGTGCCAATTACGAGGAAGCCAGTAACAATTTCAAAGGAGACTTGATTATTAAAGACAGAACTATATCTGATTTAAATCAAAAGCTATCTGATCTTGATATAGAAGTTACTTCTTTAAAGAGACAAAACAATCGCCTTCTACAAGAAAATGAACAACTGCTAAGCCAACTCACAGAGTTTGAATGTCGAATAGCAGAATTTAATAATATTGGAATGCAACAGAGAGAACAGCTGAATGTTTTAGAAGAAAGAGTCCAAACAGGTAATCATTAATAATTCCATGTTGCATTATTAAAAAATATCCTTAACACCTGCCCTGACTACTTGAGCATGTTTTTGCCAGCTGTAATACATGTCTTAGAAAAGTTCACTGAATAATCCATCTAATGTATAAACTACTTTTCTTTCCTCATGCTTCTAGTGCTAGTCTATCTTGTAGCATTAGAAACTGGCACTTCTGACTTGTTTATGGTTAAATAGGAAAATAAACGGTAAAATTCCTAATTGTCATTTAATAGTTATAATATTATGTTAATTACTTTTTAGAAGAACAATATAAATCTAAAATTGAAGAGTTAAATGAACAGATTAAACAATTGGAGCATAATGTACAAGCTGATATAGATTATAAATCTAAATATGAAGAGGTAAGTCATTTGTATGAGTCTGAGAAAACAAAAAAAGAAAAGGCATATGTTAAATTGCGGAGTTACAAAGACAAAATATTAAAATGTGCTGCATGTATAAACCAATTGAAAAATTCTAGATTTATACTTAAAAAAACTATTAAAGAATATTCTGAGAATATTCCCAAATGGCAGAACGACTTAATTAAAGCATCAAGGATTCTTGATGATCAAATTCATGATTTGAATAATGAAAATATTGCTTTGAAAGAAAAACTTTTACAGGTAGAAAAAGAACTCAAAGAAGCAAAAGAAAATAATATTAAAGATAATGAATCTCAACTACTTGAAATAACAAATCAAAATACTTTACTTAGTAATCAATTTATTGATCTTCAAAATAAATTTGAAATCCATGTAAATGATAACTCTAAGCTGCAAGAAGAATCAGAAGCATTAAAATCTCAGTATAATGCACTTGAGGCGCAATTATCAGCACTACAGGATGAAAAAAAAATATTGATGGAATCAAGTAACAATTCTACTGAACAAGTCAATGAGGCTATAAATAAATGCAATGAATTTGAAAAATCGATGCAAATTCTTAAAACTGAAAATGAAATTTTGAATGCAAAGTTACAGAGTAAAATGCAAGATAATGAAGTACTTGAAAACTTGAATTTACAAATTAAAGCTTTAGAGAGTGAAAAGTCTATATTAGTTAAAGAAAAGTTAAATGCTAGAGATAATGTTGTTGAATTAGAAAACCAGAACAAGATTTTATTAGAAAAGCTTAGTCAAACAGAATTAAAATTGCAAGCAGTAGAAACTGAATTGCAAAAATTATTACAAGAGAAAGCCAGCTTTGAGTCAAATTTAATTGCAAGCAAAGAAGGTGAAATTAATGTTTTGAAATGCAACATGATGGCTCAGCTAGAACAATTTAATTTACTTAAAAAACAGCATGATGATTTACAAGACTTAAATAATCTTTTGAAAGAAGAAGTGGAAACATTAAAACTGTCTTTAGAACGGCCCAAAGATGACACTGAAAATCTATCTGATTTGAATATATCTCTTCAAACTGATATAGTGAAGTTAGAGACAAAATTGGCAGCATATAAACAAGAAAATGCTTCACTTTTGTCAGAAATCAGGGATGCTAGAAATAAATCTAAAGAATGTGATACACTTGTAACTGACTATGAAGATGCTAAATCAAAGTTGGCTAGCTATAAATCTGAGAATACAGAATTATTAAATGAAATGAAGGAAATAAATCAAGTGCTAAAAGAGCGTGGTGAATCTATTTCGAAGTTGCAAAAGGCAGTTACAGAAATGGAGAAACTTATAGAAACCTTAGAAAAAGAAAGAGACGATAGAAACAAAGAGAAAGCCTCACTTGTTAAGAAAATAGAAAGCTTAGAATGTTCTTTAAAAGATGCTGTGCAGAAGACTTATGAAAAGACTGAGACTGCTCAACAAATTAATGCTGAAATTGATGATGTTATGAAAAGTTTAGCTTCAAAGGATGCTACAATATCATCTTTAAAGGAAGAGATAGAAAAGTTGAAGCAGCAATCACCAGGTGATTTGTGATATCAATAAGCTTGAATTTACTTAAAACAAATACATCTAGTTTTTATTTATGAAGCAATTTGTCATATATATTGCAGGTGAATTGCCAAATGAGGACATGTCAACATCAACAATATCTAAAGCTGAAGAACATGCCAGAATGAAGGACCTTGATGAAACATTTGAGGAAAAGTATGTTAAATTTTATTTATTAATAATTATTTTTATTAATAATTATTTTTATTAATAACTAACCAACTAACCAGTGAGCCAGGTTTTTAATAATTGTTAATTATAAATAAGGTTGATAATATTTCTTTGGACCATATTTATTCCCTTAAAGGGTTCATGCATGTTCATTATCCATATGGTAACAGTGTAAGAATACAATTCACCACCCCCTATCTTACCCGTTGGTGATCGTACGAGACGACTAAGGGATATAAAACGCATATAACATCTATGCAAGAGAAGGAAAACTCGAAGCAAACCTCGCGTGGTTAATCGTAGGTTAATATCCCTCCCATTATGGAGGAGGCCCGAGCCCAACAGTGGGACATGTATGGGCTGTGATAATAATGATGATGATGAAAGGGTTCATGCCATTTACCTCATTTTTTTAAATACTTTTTAACCAAATCCGTCTCACTAGGATCTACAGAAATAAATTAATAGAATATTTTCTGGTCATTGTCTGTCGTCAGTTGCAGGGACTTGGTTACTTTAATAAGCAATTTGCATGATTGAGGTTTGCCTTTTTAATCTAGATAATATTGCTCTCAGCAAGTTTACCTCATAGCTAAAATCCATATATTATGCAGATTATTTTTGTAATGCACTTAATAAACTAATATTTTATTTTATGTTATAAAACTATCTTAGATTTTCTATTTAAATCAATAATATTTTCTCAATCTTGTGGCGAGAGCCTTATGCCTGGTGAATATATGCCTTCTCTATATGAATTTTCTATCCAAATTTAGTCCAAGGCTATATTGACCTGGTATGTATTAATATTATTAAAGATAATAGGAGAGTGACTTTCTATTCTTAACAAGTACATCACATAGATATAATTTGATTTATTGATTAAAATATTTCTTAACCAAAATTATATGTTTGCCAGACTTGTCTTTATCCTCAACTTTTATTAATGCCAGACTTGTTTTTATTCTCAACTTTTACTAGAACATGAATAGTTGTGACATCAGTAAATGTATCTACCAGATATTTTATCTTGATCTGGATTGAATATATATGAATAGTATAATAGCAGTATAGCCTACTATACTCCAGCAGTTCCTAAACTACTTCTAGTCATGGATATATATGTGCATGAGGTAACCTAAGCAGTTGTCTTTATTGAAATATCCTTTCAAAATATTGCCCAAGACAAATTTTGTTCTCACATTTCAATCATATTATTTAGCACAGTAATTTATATTAAAATTTCCAATAAATGCATATATTGAATTGTCCTATATCATCATCATTATCATCCTTTTATTTCACCCATAAATGTCTTAAGTATTGGTACTATTCGTATTTACCACCACAGAGCAAGCAATTAAATTGATTTATATAGTACATTTCGTTTTTAATCCAGGTACTCCAAATTGAGAATATTTGCACTTAAGCTTAAAAAGAAATTGAACGAGACAAGCAATCAATTACAACAAGAACAACAAGATAAAGCAAAACTTGAGAAATTACTAAGTGAATGTAAATCTGCCCCTGCCTTTGAATCTGGTGAAATGATTAGCAGTAAAGATGAAAATAAAACTAATACCGCATCAAAAGATTCACAAATAAATGACCTGGAGGAAAATATAAAATCATTGAGTGCATCATTGGAAGCTACAAAAAGTGTTACCTTTGAAATGGATAAATTAAAAGGTATATATAAAAACTTGATTACGAGTGAAAAATGATTGTCACACATGGGCTTTGAAACCACACCTAATGTGTAAACATTGTCGGGTAGATGGCACACGTGTCCTTTAAAGACAAGAATATAATACGAGCCAAAAATTGGATGTCATACGACAGCTCACGCTGGTGTAAGTGGTGGCACGATTGGAACGGATTTCCAATAGGTGTGGGTTCGAATCCCATGTGTGACAATCATTTTTCGCTCGTAATCAAATTTTTATAAATAATAAAGCATCTTAAATGCTAAATTTCAGTAATTAAAAGGTATATTTCAATGTACAATTGTTATATTTCAAATATTTAAATGCTTTTTAACCCACATGTTTGTTCACATTGTTTATCTAAGATTTTTTTATAGGTAAATCTAATGTTGAATCTGTTCAATATTATTATTCGTCTTTCTAAGTATGTTAGTACCATGTATGAAAAATTGTGTTATTTTAGATTTTTTTCTCATGTTTAGCGGAGTTAGCACTTAAAACGCAGCAACTAGCAACTGAAGCAGAAGCTCATAAAATAACAAAAGATTCCTTAGAGAAAGCACGACGCGACGTCAAAAAGAAAAATGTACTAAGTCTCGAGATGGAAGATTATGAAAGATCAATGAAAGAGCTATCCAATAAAATGGAGGAAAGTAAGAAGAAGATGATACAGGTAATAATGGGTATCAAGTAGCCCACAAAATATTAAACCTAATGGTACTTTAACTCCAGTAGTCTTACCATACTTTATATGACTGATCTGTACAGTACTGATATATTTGCTACAGAATTCCTAATCCTTACTAATATGTATTATAAATGCGAAAGTAACTCTGTCTGTCTGTCGCTCTTTCACGCCCAAACTACTGAACCGATCTAAATGAAATTTGGTACACAGATAGTCTAGAGCCTGATAAAGGACATAGGCTACTTTTTAATGCAAAAAAGGGTTATATAGAGGGATGAAAAGTTGTAAGGAAGTATCGTCATATTTAAAGCCAGAAGCTTGAAACTTATTTTTAGACTATTGATTCGATATAAATAAATATGACATTAACATGTTGTAAAAATTTACCCTTAAGGGGTAAAATAAAAATAGGGGATGAAAAACTTTGGGAAAGTAACCTTTTACGCGGGCGAAGCCGCGCGTAGAAGCTAGTACTTAATAAATCTTATTATTTTTACATATTTTCGTTTGTATTTGATTTTTAATTTCCTGGCTTTTTGAATACTTTATAGCATTTATGGTCACGGTAGGACTCCCAACCCCTATCAAATACAAACGCGATTGAATCCGTAAAAATAGTTTTATTTCAAATGTGTAATACTCGCGTAAACATCAGAAATCGATAAATAAATAAAATGAAACATTGTTGATGCACTACAACTTTATATAATGTTTGTTAATATTAATAATTGTTTTAGATGGAGTCCACGATAACCACCCAAGAAGGTACAATTACAGCCATGAAAACCCAAATAAAATTACTCGAAGAGCAAATTAAAACTGAAGAGAAACAGAATAGACTTATAAAGGAAGAATTACAACACGCTCTTGAAGAAGGAAAAGACAAGGACGGTGTGATTCAAATGAAAAATAATATAATAAATAAATTAGAACAAGATCTTGAAGATGAGAAGAGAAAGAATGAAGAAGCAGATTTAGAAATGACATCATTACTTGGTGAAAAAGAGAAGATTATAATGGCTTTACGTGAAGATAAAGCAGAGTTGAACAATAGAGTCAAGAAATTGGAGTTTAAATGTTCAGAGCTGAATGAAAAATTGAGAATCCTTAACATTGAATTGGCTGACTTAAAGACGGAGTATACTAGCTACAAAGTGAGTATCATAAATATGAACAAGTATAATTAATGTGTTAGGACCATGCTGTTGACAGTTCTCTGCTTGCAGCCTCGGGCCGGTCTGTCTGGGGTAGTACCATTCTCTCGCAGAAAATCGACGCCTGAGCAGTGGCAATGTGCTGCTGTGCTTCGTTCGGTGAGCGAGAGAGCTGAAGCCCATGTTTCTGGGTGGGGTTGCAATTATTGGTAGACAGCGGCCTAGCTGTACCCCTGGTATTGCAAAGGTCCATAGGCGGCATTATCACTTTCCATAGCATTTGCCACCAAGATCAATAAAAAAAAACAGAAATATTTCTACTAATATTCTAAATTGGAAGTTTATACACTTGTGCAATGCTTGTTACATATTTTTTTTTCTCATTACTTTGTCTTAGGTGAGAGCTCAAGCTGTTTTAAGACAGAATCAAACAGTAGATCACAGTCAAGAAGAACAGTTGAAAGAGGAAGCGGACGCTCTTAGAGCGCAAATTGAAACTTTGACAGCGAAATTAACAATTGCTCAGTAAGTAAATGACCGTAATTATTAAAGCCACCGAAATTCTATAGAATCCATGTATAGTTGTACTGATTCTAAATGTTATTTGAATATATTAAATGCAATGTGTGGTAGTTGGATACGAATACTACCAACCTTTCATTGCTTTTGGGTGTTATAAAAGATAACTATGAGCTTTACATTGACCTGGGTCAACTTCTGATATCGTCTGCCAATTATAAAATTACATTCTGAAGGAGGGCCTTGCGTCAGGCAAGTGGCAAGTCATAAAACTATTGCCAATAATGGACGAAGAGTACATACTGTGTCGCCAAAACCAACCCGAAATTATTAAGATAAAAGCAGGGTGATGCTGATTATGAAATTTGTTGACGCAGTTCGTATACAATTCAACACTACCTCTTTTGGCTGTGGTTGTCTTACGGTTTAGGGGTAATGTTCATCATTTAAGACGCATCATACAATAAAAGGATAACTCGAATATAAAACCATATGTGGTAGTTGTGTTAGGTCAATTTGCCTTCCAAAGTGGAGCAGGCCCGAGTCCAACAACATTATCATCATCTTGCTCCCATACGTACCACTGCTAGGCTCGACCATACCCCACAATAAGAGGCAAATTTTCCTGGTACCTGGTACCACGCTGGTCAGATGTGTTGGTATAGTGTCTTATTTCTAGTTTTCCTTCCACAGATGTTATATGCATATTATATCTCTTAGTAATTTTTACGACATGGCAAGATAGGGGATGGTAAGATATATTCTCACTATCACACCATCCCGAAATCGAACCCAACAGCGGGGTCCATATGGGCGGAGACTTATTGTTGAGTGTTTTAAATATGATTGTTGAGTATTTTTGTGATTGTTAGGATTTTTTGTGATTGTTAGGATTTTTTGTGGTTGTTTAGTATTATTGTGATTGTTGAGTATTTTTGTGATTGTTGGGTATTTTTGTGAATGTTGAGTGAGTTGAGTAATTGTTGAGTAGCTAGAAACTTTAACTAAGATCATCACCATCGTCATCAGACGATTAGAAATGTGAAGGAGGCGCGTATTTAAGTAGTAGGAAGACGATCGAGAGACGTTTCGACAGTTCTATTTCTACTTCGTCATCGCACGAGTAAAAAATATAGACTAATGTATAATTTAAAATATAGCAAGCGCGAAATTAAAAAAAAGAAAAATATTATTGCATACACGATGTTGTTTGATATCTTTAATTACGCAAATAAAAAAAAAAACAATTATATTAAGTGTAAAAAGTATTATACAACATTAATCGCAGCGTCGGTAAAAATTTTAAATGTCTACCTTTTCCTCATTAAATATAATTATATTGAAAGTAAAAAGTAGAAAGTGATGTACGTTGTATTCACTGATGACCTCAATGTTTGGATCATTATTACGTATTATGCATGCAATGCATGCAAACAATAATTAATTGTGTATTATTTCTGATATTGCATAGATAGTGCAACGATTTGAAACTGCATTGCACTGTGCCTCTTTTACATATTAAAAATATAGACTGTTTTTAAGGATTCTATCGCGTTTGTATTTGATTTTTAATTAACTATTTTTAATGAATCCCGTGACCACGAACGTTGTAAAGTGTTCGAAACGTCGGGAAATTAAAAAAAAAAAAAAAAAATTTTATATAAACACGATAGAATCCGTAAAAATAATTTTATTTCAAATGTGTTATACTCGCGTAAACATCAGAAGTATTAAAATATATTGTAAAATTATATAATATTCTAAACATATCGACAATCAAAAATAAACTTCCATCTTGTCAACTTTGGTACTCGCCTACTCCAACTATAGTTAAGAATAACCTAAGTAAACCCTTATGTAAGAATCGCTTGAGCCGTTGAAGAGTATTAGGGACACCTTCGCGGGTTTTTTACATGTAAAGATTTAAAAATCTATAAAACATACACGAACATTTCTATCATCATCTCAGTTCATATATGTCTCACTGTTTGGCTCGAGCCTCCTCCATTACGGGTTGGGTTAAATTGACCCACCATACCTCGCTGGTCAGACGTGTTGGTATAGGGTTTTGTTACGAGTTTTCCTTCTCTTGCATAGATTTTATATGCGTTTTATATCCCCTAATCATTTCTTACGATCACCCACGGGTGAGATAAAGAGTGGTGAATAGTATTCTTACTCCGTCACCACACGGATATCTCTATACTTTTGTTTAAATTTTCGTGTGATAATTGGTTATAATAATACAAATCACCACCCCCTTTTTTTTCTTGCTTGTTTTCAAAGACGAAAAAGAGATGTAAGGTATCATTAATTCATTACTGCAAATTAGAAAAATCCCCAAAATTATTATTAGATCAAAAGAGAAAAAACCCAATACCAATTCGTATCACACGTATGGTTTATCAGATCATTTTCCTTCCTATTGTGGAGGACGTCCAACAGCTGAACTTGAATCACGAATAACTATAATAGTTAAATAAATTAAGTATAATTTTTATCTATACAAGTAATTAGCTTTGTGGACTACCACGCCGCTAGGCTACAAATCCTACCATTCCTAACTTTGCTCGTGGATGTTGCAAAAGACAACTAAGAGCTTAAATCGACCTGGGCCAACTCCACGTGATATTGTTTGGTCAACAATTACATTCCCAAAAGAGGGTTGATGTCAGGCAGGCAGCCAGTCGTAAGACTATTTATTGCCTATTACTTTTGCAATATGTACGAACGAAAGAGGAGTAAATATGGCAAATTGGGATAAGAGCAGGATAATAATGATGGTGATACATACATACATATCATCACGCCATATCCCTTGCAGGGTAGGCAGAGAGAACAGAGTGTCAGAGAACTCTATATCTGCATACTTCACTCGCTTCCTCAACATTCATAATTCTCTTCATACACGCTCGCCGGTTTCGGAGACTCTTGACTCCACCTTCCTTCAGTACATGACCGATCTGGTCTAGGTAGGTTAGTCTCGGTCTCCCTCGGTACCTACATCCTTCCACTTTCGCATTGTATATCTTCTTAACCAGGCGTTCGTTCGGCATTCTTTCCACATGTCCGAACCATCGGAGCATTCCCTTTCGCATCTTTACACCAATACTCTCTTTCATACCTACTCGCTCTCTTGCGTCGTCGTTACGAATGCGGTCGGTCAGCCTAACTCCACAGATTTTCCGCAGATCGCATTTCGACCGCATTAATTTTACTATCATACTCTTTTCTGCATACCCAACTCTCGCTTCCATACAGTAATGTTGGGACAAGCACTGCGTTATGTATTGCTACACGTGCCTTCTGGCTGAGGTGGTGGCTGCCGAGAAGTTGCCCCAACGCTCCGTTCACTCTATTTCCCGCATTCACTCTTCGCTCTATATCAGTGGTGTACCTTCCATCTCGGCTAAATCCACATCGAAGATATACAAATTCATTCACTTGCTATTCTATTTGCATTCATCTAGTACATCATTACCTATTGTTACTCTTACATCTGTTCTGGTTTTATCTCTTTCAAAGACCATTATTTTGGTTTTGCTCACATTCACGCGTAGACCCCTTTTCTTACAATCTTCTGTCATTGTGTCGACTAGGGTCTGCAGGTCAGTCGCTGACTGTGCCAGCAGGACTGCATCATCTGCATAAAGCAGAGCAGTGACCACTGAGTCGCTGATGGTAGTGATCTATATGTATAAATAATTTTTGTGTTAAGGCAATGCATTAATATCTTCCTGTTCCTATCCCAGTATATATGGGTTCGTTACAATGTGTTTTTTTCCTATAACATAGATAAAAATCATGCGGCAAAATCTTTTGTCTAAGTTTTACGATCAGCCATCTGCCTTGTTTTTCGTATTGCTATTATCTTAGGTACAATTTAAACCGAGATGTGTAGGTTATACATACATCTCGGCCAAATTATACGAGGTGAGGAAAAGAGCCTCAAACTACCGCCTACATCTTATTCCACTATAGAGTTGAACAGCGGAATCGAGTCCTTGACTTCGAACCGGCCGCCTACCTGACGTTAATTCGCTTGGGAATGTATAAATTAATAATAGAAAGGACTGATAGTTTATTTCCAATAAAATTGATATAAGAACACAATATTACCAGCCTATTAATCGTTTTGCGGATTATCGCTATAAGAAAAACAAATTTAAATCAAAAGGCTAAATATATCAACCTATTTGATCAGTGTCTTTATAATATAGAAAATAATCTCCTGCTGGCCAAAATTTATACCTAATAGTGACTGGTGTATGGACTGTAAATAAATTAATCACACTGTTTACTTTGTTTAGAGAGCAGCTGGAAGAAAAGACTACTGAAATAGAAAGTGCTCGCAGAAGAGTTGCGGAAGCTACAAACGAAGCGACGCGAGCTCAACAGAGAACAACACGTTTGCAGGCGGATCTCACACGTCTCTCGCAGCAAATGGAATCAGAGAGGACACAGAGTAAACTTCAGGTTAGAATTATAAGTAACATAGTATTATGACGCATACAGTTGGACAAGCCCTATGAGGATGACCGATGGTGTCACCTGTACTTTATGATCAGGTGTATAAGATTCCATATATGTAAATAACCGAAAGTACGTGGTAAGAACAAGATTAAGAGATTTATTGTCACTGTTGAAATCTATCATTAGTCTCCATATACTATACAAAAAAAGAAGAGCCTCCTCTCTCTGGTTTCAATTTTATTTTATGTTTTATTAGAATATTTTGTTTATGCTACTTAGCCGTTTGCTGCTTCAGAGCTAATATCCTGACTAGAAAAAAATATTATTGCACTTTTGCGATATTTTATGATTATAACAGCCCCAAGCAGACAAATAGATTACCTAACATTAATCTTGTCAAAACTTATTATGATAAGCATTAAGTTTTGTTTTGCTTTCACCTGTGTTAGAAGACGAGAATAAGAATTATTATATTTTACATACATACATATCATCACGCCATATCCCTTGCAGGGTAGGCAGAGAGAACAGAGTGCCAGAGAACTCTATCTCTGCATACTTCACTCGCTTCCTCAACATTCATAATTCTCTTCATACACGCTCGCCGGTTTCGGAGACTCTTGACTCCACCTTCCTTCAGTACATGACCGATCTGGTCTAGGTAGGTTAGTCTCGGTCTCCCTCGGTACCTACATCCTTCCACTTTCGCATTGTATATCTTCTTAACCAGGCGTTCGTTCGGCATTCTTTCCACATGTCCGAACCATCGGAGCATTCCCTTTCGCATCTTTACACCAATACTCTCTTTCATACCTACTCGCTCTCTTACGTCGTCGTTACGAATGCGGTCGGTCAGCCTAACTCCACAGATTTTCCGCAGAGATCGCATTTCGACCGCATTAATTTTACTATCATACTCTTTTCTGCATACCCAACTCTCGCTTCCATACAGTAATGTTGGGACAAGCACTGCGTTATGTATTGCTACACGTGCCTTCTGGCTGAGGTGGTGGCTGCCGAGAAGTTGCCCCAACGCTCCGTTCACTCTATTTCCCGCATTCACTCTTCGCTCTATATCAGTGGTGTATTTATTATTATATTTTACAATTACCACAATAATAAAAGACATTCGTAGGATCGTTCGTAGAATCCCTTTTGAAAATGGGCCGAACCCGTAACTTGCAGTTTATAAGATGCGATGGGCTGTTGTTTTGTTAAGATTTTTCCACGTGTCGAAATAACAATTTTATTATTAACTGATATCCGTGAGTCACACAACAGGGTTGCCAGCGGAGGATCAGTGTTGAGTGAAACCCAGCTAATGCTGAGATGGTGACCCTTTCGGCAGGACATGCATTAGTCTGATTTTGGTCTACTACTGATCCTTCGGGCTGTTGTGGTCGTACACTTTTTGTTTCGTTTATGCTGAACTACTATTACTGATGAACTGACCACTATTTCTTTTATATTTTTTTTATAATTATTATTGTGTAGATATACATTTTTATCTTTTTTTTATATTAAGCTTAAATTAATTTCTTGTTCATTATATGATATTACCTTGGGCATGTCTTCCGCCGAATAAATGTATTTTCTTTCTTTCTCTCTTTCTTTCTTACTTAAATAATTGCAAGTGTTGATATGATTTCTTTTTTGTTTTAGATCACTACATTGACTCAGTGCTACAAGACACAAATAAGCGAACTGGAATCAAAACTTCAGAAGGAAGCTGAGAATTTCAAGAAGCAATTGGCAACGGCTGAGGACTCGCGGGAATCTAACAATATTGCCATGACGTCACTGAACACAACCAATCGGACACAGTACATGTTGCCTGTGATACCTAAAGACGAAAATAGTGATGGTGAAATGGATATCAACGTCTCAATGATACCCAGAGAGGAGGGAGAGGTATATTTCTATTTGTTTTGAATTGACCTTTGGGCGTGGTTTTGGACTTTCAAAGGAATTAAATTTTTGAAATAAAACTACTTTTACGGATTCTATCGCGTTTGTATTTGATTTATAATTTGCGGACGTTTCGAACACTTTACAGTGATCATGGTCACGGGAGGACTGAGGTGTCTTACGTGACGTAATATTTTATAGATATAAGACTATTTCAAAATGTTAACAGATATCGTTACTCATTTGTAGTGTGATGACATTGTTGCTTTAGTTGATCTGTGTAGTGACGGTTTAAGTTTAAAATCTATTGCATCATCATTCTCCTACTCTTATCCCAATTACTTGGGGTCGATACATGATGCACTATTGTTACATAGCCATAGTACATATTGTAAAAGTTATTGGCAACAGTTTTACGACCGGCCGCCTGCCTGACGTCAACCCTCCTTGGAAATGTAATTGTTGACCAAACGGCATCAGGTGGAGTTTTCCCAGGTCGTTATAAGGCTCTTAGTCATCTTTTATGACATCCACGAGCAAAGTAAGGGTTGGTAGTATTCGTAGTCGCTACCACACAGCTAAAATCAATTGCATCCCTAAAGGACTCATGCAGCGGGGAGGGGATATTAAAAAATATTGCACTTGGTAAAAATTGGCTATTGGCTATTTACATTCGTCGGCTACAGGTACCTGACGTTGTCAAAAAAATGTTGCCACAACACTTCTGGGAAACTTTTATCACACATAACACATCATACACATACCACACCAAATGCGATCGTCAACCAAGTGCGGTGATTATGATGCCCTCCTTTGCGGGATGGCCCATGTTCAATAGTGAACATTGTTAAGCATGGACTAAAATAGTTGATTAAACTATCACTGTATGAATTGTCTTCCATATGTGAGACGTGAATTTCATTTGAAAATTTATCAAATATGTATTTCGTTTATTTTTTTTTATATTTTCTGTTTGTTTAAAATTGTGTCGGATATAAATATATAAAAATATACACCGTGACATTTATGTCGTCTTACATAATCAGTTCAGTTAACGTATCCAGTATCTACTATGCATTCGTACAATTAAAAGTTTAAAAAAAATCGATACTGGAATATTTTTACTAAAAATTATTATAAATAATTACTAATTAAAATAGTAAGAGAACAACATGTAGCGATCGCGTAGGAACCTACTCGTAGTAATCTTTCTCTATTTATCTCAGCTCGTACACATCCGAATGCTGGGTTCGAGCCCACGCCAAAATACTAGTGGTATTGACTTACTACACCACGCCAGTCAAACGGGTTGCTATAGAGTTCTATTTCAAGTTTGCTTTTCTTATTTAGATATTATCTGCATATTATGTCCCTTAGTCGACTTTTACGATACCTACGAGTAACAAAGGGGGTCATGAATTGTATTCTTCTCCGTCACATCACAAAGTAAATATTCTTACTCCATTAACAGATAGACATCTACTCTTGTATTTATCTAATTTTAGGGTTCAGAATCGGCTCCATCACCACCGCTATCGAAGCCGTATCTGGTAAGCGGCGGCAGTGGGCGCTCGCCCGTGCCTCTAGAACGACTACTCGAGGAAGGCGTTCCAGATGACGAAGCCATGGATATCTCCTCCCTTGCACTCACGCCTGAACAGGAGATCGGTGATCTGAAGAAACGGTTGCAAGCTCAACAGCAACGGTATGTGTTAAGAAAATGTTATTCAAGATATTGCGCTTCATTCGGTGAGCGAGAGAGCTGGAAGGTTTTTTATTGGTAGGCAGCGGCTTAACTATACAACCCTTGGTATTGCAAAAGTCCATGTGTGGCAGTAACACTTACCGTCAGGTATGCTGCTTGCTCGTTTGCCACCATAAGCAATAAAAAAAAATGAACAAAGTATATTCATATGTCGCGGTGAAATTTACTGATTCAATACCTATAATGTTAGAGAAGAATACTCAAAATACAACCTACTAACTTTTTGTTGGCCTCGTACCCAATTTTGGGATCTTTATGGTTTAAGAAAGAAGAAGAGGAAAAGTAACAGATTTATTACCTGTATAACTATTACCTCTCAACAGTATGCCCAGACTTATACACTTTGATAAAGGATCTGGAGTAGAATACTATACTGACCTTGTCTGACCTGACTCAAGAAAATTTTTGTGTTCAGGTGTTTCTGCCATACTATTGTAGTGATAAATCTTAAGGCCACGCTAAGCTATCAGTGGTCCCGTACTGCTGCGCTTATCGTAGCTGTACAACCCTGTACTTATTGGCTGACTAGTCAATTTTGTTCACCTGTCTCCCGCTTTGCCTAGGGGGGAACTGTAATCATTCTTTCCTACTGCTCCTCTTTACTGTTTTCTAATTCAATTTGTTGCGGGTCCCGGTTCAAACTTTGGTGTCATTTATGGAGACCATTGTGGATCCTGCCTTACAGAAGTTACAAGAGTGCGAATGTGTGGTGGGATTAGTCGCAAAAAAAACAATTGATAATTGCGATCAGATGGCCTAATAAGATGTTTTAAATTATATATTTTAATGAAAACCATAAATTTGAGATATTTACTATTTTTTCGCATTAAAAAGGATAATGAAAATGGCATATCAAACATTATATTATTTCATAATGACAGAATACATCATTGAAAAATAATGTATATGGGTATAATCGGGTAATTAATGAGTGCCGAGTGTCTGCAGGGTGAAGCACGTGACCGTGCTCTTGTCTGAGTCGGAGCGAGAATGCGCGCGAATGGCACAGTTAGCTGAGCTGTTGAAGGCCGAACTACGAAGGGTGCGTGGCTCCACGCAACACGCACACAACACCGAGTATATGAAGAACGTTACACTAAAGGTAATAATAAAATTTAAAAATATTAATTAACCCTCAACATAAAAACAATTAGTAGTACAACAACATAAAAACAAGTAGTAGAGTACGAAACCGATCCAGTTGCAGAAAGACGTGAGACAGGGAGATGTCATCTCTCCGAAACTGTTCACCACTGCACTGGAAGATGTCTTCAAGCTCTTAGACTGGACCAGACTCAGCATCAACATCAATGGCGAATACATCACTCACCTTCGATTCGCAGACGATATTGTCGTCATGGCAGAAGCCATGGAGGACCTGGGCACCATGCTCAACGATCCTAGCAGGGTATCCCAACTAGTGGGTTTACGAATGAACATGGACAAGACGAAAGTCATGTCAAATGCCCATGTCATTCCTGTACCGGTCCTAGTTGGCAATGCGATTCTCGAAATTGTCGATCATTATGTTTACCTTGGACCAACAGTCCAGTTAGGTAGATCCAATTTCGAGAAAGAGGTCAGCCGACGAATCCATCTCGGCTGGGCAGCGTTCGGGAAACTTAAGAGGATCTTCTCATCTAACATACCTCAGTGTTTGAAAACACAGGTCTATGACCAGTGTGCGTTACCAGTGATGACTTACGGCGCGGAAACGTGGTCCCTAAATGTAGGCCTCATAACCAGGCTCAAAGTCGCTTAGCGTGCTATGTAGCGGGCTATGCTCGGGATTTCTCTGCGAGATAGAATCCGAAATACGGCCGTCCGCAGACGAACGGGTGTAACCGACATAGCACGAAGAATTAGCACGCTGAAGTGGCAATGGGCAGGCCACGTCGCTCGAAGAACCGACAACCGCTGGGGAAGAAAGGTTCTAGAGTGGCGACCACTTACCGGACGACGCAGTGTGGGACGCAACTAGGTGGACAGACGACCTAGTGTAGGTTGCTGGGCGTCGTTGGATACAGGCGGCACAGGACCGCACTCTGTGGCGTAAAATGAGGAAGGCCTATGTTCAGCAGTGGACGGCAATAGGCTGAAATGATGATGATGATAAAAACAATTTTAATGAATAGAACTGGATCTCGTAAAAAAATATTGAGGGAAATAAGGACAACATAGCATTAATGCAAGAGAAGGTAAACTCGAAAAAAAACTCAATACCAGCTTATCTGGCTAATGTGGTGAAGTAGGTCAATTGACCTTCTATTGTGGTGGAAACTTGAGCCCAGCAGTGGGCTATATATGTGCTCAGATCATGGTTATGATTTTACTATTTGACTGCACAGGTGGCGTGGCGGTAGTGGTTAAAATACCAACCTTCCGTGCCAGTGCCGTGGATTCGATTCCTACGTAGGACAATACTTTGTGTGATCCAATTAACCAACTTCAAAAAAGGAGGAGTTTCAATTCGACTGTATTATTTTTTACGTTTGTTTCCTCCGAACTTTCGACTGGGGGAATCGATTTTGATGATTCTTTTTTTATTTGTAGTTGAAGTCGGGTTTTATTTTTAAATATTATTGAATTTATATAATAGCGGTGCAAGAGATGGCAAACTATAAATAAAAGCTTAAATAATGCGTAATAAATAAAATTTTACGCCCTATGCCAACACGTGTGACCAGCGAGTTTCTATGTCATACGGCAATTTCACGTCGATGTTTTTACGCATATTTTTTATTTTAGTTCCTGACACTGCCACCGGGCGATGAGCGCAGCAGGTTGGTGCCAGTTCTACAGAAGATTTTGACACTCACTCAAGATGAGACGCATAAGATTCAGGCAATCGCTAAAGGTAAGATAGATTATGGAAAGTGTTGTTGATCACTTGGGTTTTCATGGTGGTCATTCTTAAGAGGGTTCAGCCGCTGGGTTGCTACCACTTAATAAGGCCATACAGCTAAATGAAAAGGTGTATTCTGATATTATTGTGAGGTGACATCTACAACTTGAAGATGATTTGTTTTACCATCACTGACTGCGCTGCCCTTTAACCTATTAAGCTCTAGTTTTTAAGAAATAAAAATACTTTAAATGATCATTCATTTGGTCTATCAATATCCTCAGCTTATAGCCTATAGCTATATATCTTTCCCAAAGTCTAAAATACTGTAAGCATCTTGCTTGGAGGACTTTTTGGCAATCCTATAAGAATCATACTTCTGCTGCCCTGGCATTTTCCTGGTGACCCCTTAGCTGGTTTGTATACCTAATGGAATGATGACGATTTTATTTTTAAAACTCCAACCACATAACATTATCATTCTGCTTTTATCCTGTATTATTTAGGGTCGACGTCGAAGAAAGAGCTGTGTACATTATGTACAACTTTTTCTTCGTACACATTGAAAATTTTATTAGCAATAGTTTTAGGACTGGCTGCCTGCCAGACATAATCCCTCATGACATGGAGTTTGCCTAGATTGAAATAAAACTTTTAGTTGTCTTTTACGACCCTTCACGAACAATATTAGTGTTGGTAGTATTACGTGTTCTTCATATAACTATCATGCAAAAAAAAAAATCAAATTATCTATATGTATTAATTTATATAAGTATTTTTAATTTATATATTATTCTACCATCAATTTAATTTGATCTTATAGGTGTTCTCAAAAATATCTAAAGTAGTTTTTAATATAAATTATTAGTATAATAAGCTTAACTCATAACAATATCATTTATTTATTTATTTATTTATTTGGACAACCAAGAATTGCTACAACTACATACAGAGTGGAGACGTCAATACGACAATAAATGAAAACACCGTCAATACTAGTGTATAGGAGTATTTTGAAACTATTAAAAAAGTCCTCGCATGCATATTTAAAAAACAATTTTTTCAAACAAACTTTTTATCATAAATATTGAAACAAAATAGAACACCGTTTGTAAATATTAGTTCACTAACCTGTGGTCGGCAAGCGGCGAGTGACCTTGTGGTATCATATGTTACAACTTCGAAACGTAGGTAAATACATACATACACTTAATGTTTGGGCGCTATTCATTCTCACTTGATTATTTTATTAAAATAATCACGATAACCACTTGGTCGTTAAACTTTTAAATTTTCGATATGTGCGCCATGGACCCGAACGCACAAATTATATCATCTTAAAATATTATTTCGAACTCTTGTTAACAGGTCGCCATTGACGGCGATGTATTTTAACTTGTCGAAAGATCGTACAATTCCTTTTTTTAAGTAAGCTGCATTTCTGTGATATTCTCCATAAATTAAAATCATATCTGTATACCCGAAGCTGTGTAATTATAACGAGGCATTGTAAATGAGAAAGAAATACTATTCTAACACAAAGTAAGCGTCTAATTACGCACATTCACGTCACAGGATCACGATGGCACACTGACCTACAGACCTATTATAATAGTATTGAACATGAGACCGAGGTCTTCTTTCATTAAGCCGCATTAGGTAGTTTTAAATTTCTCATCTAAGTCTGATGACACGGTTTATATGTATGGATCTTAAGATTTAGGAATAAGGTATAATATGCATTGATTTGTATTACGTTTGGGGAAGACTTGAACTGGTAAACATGGCGATATGTAGGTACTAGTTTCGTATTAGTTTATACCGATGCGGCGCGGGAGCTCATTGATAGGCGAATAATTTTAATTTTTATACAGAGTGTGGAAATTGTTAATAATACAAAGTAATGTGCTGCGGCTAAACTATACGACATATTGTATTCAAAGTTTGTATACAGGCTGGGCAAGTCATCAGATACACTAGATTAAAATTATTGTCGTATGGTCGTCTCCACCTTGTATATAAACTTAATAAACATTGTTATGAAAAATAAAATAGATTAGTTGCACAATTTTTAAAGGTGCCACATCATGCACAATAAAAAGGTAGGTACATTATTTCAATACTTATAGGCAATTAAAATAAAATTAAAATTTAATTGTAAAGGAAAAATTAAATTAAAGTGGAAATATGGGGAGAAAAGAAATAGCTAAATTAAAAAATAATTAATACGTATTTTTTTAAATGAAGATCAGTCGTACATACACACACACACACACACATAATAATTACATAATACATACATTACACACATCTACATCCTAATGCGCATAACAAACAATTGATATTTGTATCTATAGATTCAAATTACTTCCAGTACAGCTTTCGTAACAATCTCAGTACTGTAATTTTAAATTTGGGTAACTTATCTGCAAATATATCCACATTTTGGTTTATAGTATTATATTGCTTACATAATCTAGAAATAGTAGAAAATTGTTTTAAATTAGTTTTTGCTCGGGGTTGTTGTAATAAAGTGGGTTTAATGACTCGCCTAGGTGTACATCTAGGAGGGCCACCGAAGTTAAAATCGAGTACCGGTGGTCCGCTCGCACGGCGAAGAGAGAAGGTTTTACGGTGGGTCTATGGGGTCACGCGCCGCCTTTCCGTCACCCCGGACCGATTCAGCGGGGCGAGACGCACCCATAGCCCACCAATAAAAAAAAAAAAAAAAAAAAAAAAGGTGTACATCTAGGAATACGCAAGTAAAAGCATTCTAATAGAGCAGGACAGTCGTACTGATTTCTTAATACTTTATAGAGAAAGGACATGTCAAGCAATTGCCTCCGAACTAATAAACTGTCCATTTTAAAGTATTTTAGTTTCGCCTCATATGAAGGAAGTTGTTTATGTACCCTACAAGAAAAAGATAAATATAGATATATCTTTTTTTTTTTGGCGGCGGGCTATGGAGTGGTCACACACTGCTAAATCCGTCCGGGGTGACAGAAGAAGCGGCGCGCGACCCCATAAGCCCCCCATAAACCCTACATGTAACTCTCCACGCCGTGTGAGCGGGCCACCGGAACCCGGTCTTTGTCTTCGGTGGCCCGTATCATATATATCTTAGTGTTTCATTCAGTATCTTCATAATTGTGCTTGTAGCTACTTCAGGTGGAGCTATTTAACATACCTATTGTTTTATTTCAGGTTTGGATCCGAATCCAAGCAGAGGGTGGGGAAGCTACCTGCCTTGGCCTGGAAGCAAATAAATATAAAATTAACCTAATAAGTTTTTAAGATAATTACAATCTGGATAAAAGTAAAAAAAAAAAAAGAAAACATTAATTATAAATAATGTAGATAAATTATTCGTAATAGTAATGAAAAAAACACCCTATCATTTATAATTTATATAAGTTTATTCATAAAATAAAATATAAAGAAATTAAGTAAATATAAATGATTTGTATTTAATATTTAATTTAATTAAGTTTATTAAAGAATTTGCCTGCTGAACGAAAATTACCAGTAAGTTAGGTTTTGTCTAATGATTTTTGTAAACAATTAAGTTTATTTTAATAAATATAATATTAATTTATTTAAAATTATACAGTATGACTGGTAAAAGACTGTACATATCGAAGGAGACGATAAATAATGGTCACATGTAACCAATAAAAATATAATAAGAAGGTAATATTAATTAACTAGATAGTAAACCTCAAAAATATTAGTGTGTCAGGATTCTCAAAAAGATGGTCACCTTCTCAACATTTCTCGATACAAATCAATCGCACCTCGTACACTGCCATTTGGTCGAGCATATGCAATTTCCCAACACTCTTAGTGCGAATAACACATTCTATCACACTTCACACACAAATAGTCACGTTTAAAATCAAAACGCAGGCGATCGAAAGACACATAGGTTAACAAACACGGAAATGCAAAACATCCTATACGTCGCACGCGCTTTGACTGATCAGCTGACCACAGATGGACACTCACCCCGGGACATCCTTCGGGGGTGCGGGGCAGAGTGTGCGCGGGAGCCACTACTTAGCACTGTTGTCAAGGTCACGCGCTCGGCTAGTTACTATTTTAATGCAATTTCAATATCTATGCGGAGGTGTACGTAAATAATCATTTTTATAGGACAATTAGTTCAAAATTTAAGTATCAATTTTTTTTATATATTCGGTATCAGAATCGAGTACTGAATACCCTCCCTCAATATGTACAATCTTTTACCAGTCACCCTGTATAAAGAAATGCATGAAATTTGTACAGAATTTAAGAAAACTTGTAGTAATGTTATTGGTATAAACTTATAAAGTAACTATTAAAGTATGGTATCACTTGCAATATAGTGTAATAATGATAGTATGTCTTTTATTTCAGTTATATAGAATCATCATCTCAGCTCATATACTCGTACATCCCACTGCTGGGTTTGCGTCTCCTCCACAATAGAATGGAAATTGACCTACAATACTGCGATCAGACGGTTTGGTGTTGGTTTTATGCCAAGTTTTCCTTCTCCTTTACTTAAAGGCATAGCATATCTCTTAGTGGTTGTTTACGATAGCCATGGTCAAGACAGAGGGTGGTAAATTGTATTACCCCAGCACCACACGGAAGAAAAAAACATATAATAAAAAAGATATTTTAATAGCGGACTCACCCAACAGACGCTCATCTGTATAAATAAAAAATAGTATTCCTTGAAATCGATCGCAGCGCCACTTACCGAATTCGATCATAATGCATTGTTTTAGCGTTTTAAAACCATTTTAACATTATTGCCTTTCTATTGAAACCGGTTTAGGGCATGTTGGTTCTATGGTTTCAAAGTTTACAACGACATATTTGCAAACAATTTTTGTGTTTTATATTATAAATAGCATAAATTTCAACAATTTAAATCTGAAGGACAGACATTTAAATAATTATAATATATAGGTAGAATAGATAATCCTTATCCTTACTAATATTATAAATGCGAAAGTAGCTCTGTCTGTCTGTCGCTCTTTCACGCCAAAACTGCTGAACCGATCTAAATGAAATTTGGGACACAGATAGTCTAGAACCTGACAAACGACTGAGGCTACTTATTAATGCAAAAAGAGGGTTGTAAAGGGGGATGAAACGTTGTAAGAAATGATAGTCATTTTTAGAGCCAGAAGCTTGAAATTTATTTTTAGGCTATTGATTAGATATAAATAAATATGACATTAAAATTTCGGAAAAATATTACCCTTAAGAGGTAAAATAAAAATAGGGGATGAAAATCTTTAGGATAGTTGCCTTTTACGCGGGCGAAGCCGCAGTCGGAAGCGAGTAGTAAATAACAGGTAAAAAAGATTTCCCTCCAATTGTGAGGAGGCCCATTTTCAATAGTAGGACAAAATTGAGTTGGCGTAGATAAAATGTTCTATACAACGCATATAAGTGCCACAACAAACATTACGTAGAGTGACTAAGTATTTTATGTTATGAATAAGCATAAATAGCAAATACAAAAATAATTTATTATTACAGTAGAACCTTGATAACTCAAACCTCGGTAACTTAAAAACCTCTATAACTTCAATAAATAATATGTCCCCTTCCCATCAGAGCCCAAAACCTCTATAACTTAAAATAAACAACCTCTATAACTTAAATAATTAATCTCTGTATTGGTCCTCAGTAACTTAAAGAAATGTTTCCACAACCTCTATAACATAAAATTGTTTGCCAATAAGTCATTTTTAAAGAGTGTGCAAAACAAAAGGTTTCGGTATTTGTTGCTTGCCCGGGTTCACTAGTTAAATTGTTAACGTAAACAATACATATGTCACCTATTTTTTGCTTCTTCGTAATTATTCAAAGCTTTGCGGCGGTTAGCCTTAATACAACGGCTTACTTGGATCATAAGTTTTTGATTATTGTCCTGGAAACATCACTTTACCTACTGTGTGATAAAACTGGCTTAAAATGAGTTCAATAAGAAAACTAACAACACTCACATACGCTGATAAATAAAAAGCCTATACCTAACATAGACCCTTGATAACTTAAAACCTCTATAACTTAAAATATTTTGTGTTTCCCTTGGACTTTAACTTATCGAGGTTCTACTGTATATATAAACCCAGTGGACTTATAAATTTTCATTTTTAATATTTTACCTTATTTTTTTTAAAACCCTAAATCCTTGTATTTCAGGGACTTTACAAACATGCAATTAACTCAGACAAATTACACCCAGACTCAGAACAATACTTTGTGAAGTTTGTGAGTAATCGCAATAAGTATTGTCCTGCGTGTGAATCGACGGCGCTGGCACATAGTAATTCAATAAACTACTAATGATTCGGAATGCGACCACAACCAAGAAAATTCGGCAAATAGATTTTTTCTTATACAGATATATTTTTTTGCAGAATTGCTCTTATGTACACTCTCTCCACTAAATGCATGTACACATATTTGAAGATTACCTTCCTGGTTACCATGGTAATGGTGGTCTGCCCTTCAATGCGGAGAGAGGGAGCATGCCAGGTTATTTTGTGATGAAGACTTTCACATCCATAAACCGTTTTTGTCCCGAGTAACAGATTATGCGGTTATTTCATTATCCTACTCTTATCACAATTACTTGGGGTCGATAACATATGTACTCTTCTTTCATAGTACATATTGTAAAAGTTATTGGCAATAGTTTTATGACCGGCCGCCTGCCAGACGTCAACCCTCTTTAGGAATGTAATTGTCGATAAAACGGCATCAGATGGAGTTGGCCCAGGTCGTTATAAGGCTAAGTCGTCTTTTACGACATCCACGAGCTAAGTAAAGGTTGGTAGTATTTGTAGCCGCTACCACACAGCATATATGCGGTTATTTACATACACAGAGTATAGTTGCCGATTGTGAGTTTCCAAGTTCGGATCTAGGGTCAGGCAGAATACATCAATGAAAAGCATGTATGGTATATCATACGTAAATACAAAGTGTAAGAAAATAAGTATGTACCACCATGATGAGATGGATGTGGGTTCAAGTTGGAAAGGTAATCTCTTGTGGAATCCTTATATGAGTTTTATAGGTAAGTCTGGACTAGCATACTGCATGAATTACAGCCACTAGAGATATTTATTGGGCATTCAGACGTTTCTGCCATAACTACTATGGCACCCCGTATCGCTGTATCGTATGCTGTTGCGATTATCGTAGCTGGCAATCCTCTTCTACAATTACTGATTCATTATCATCACAGCCCATATATCTCCCATTGTTGGGCTTGGGCCTCCTCCGTAATAGGAGGGAAATTAACCTACTATACCACGGTGGTCAGACGTGTTGGTATAGGGTTTTGTTTCGAGTTTTCCTTCTCTTGCATAGATGTTATTTGCGTTTTATATCCCTTAGCCGTCTCTTACGATCACCCACGGGTAAGAAGGGGGTGGTAATTTGTATTCTTATTCCGTCACCGCACGGACAATTACTGATTACTAATTTTATTTTATTTCGCTTGAACTGCATTGGATATAAATGTAATACTTTTTTTAAGGTTTTTTTCTTTTTTTAACCTTGCACTAAGCACCTAATCCTTGTATAGCGAAGATTTACAAATATTTAATAACTAAAGTACACAAATTAAATCCAGACTCATTAATACAATTTGACGAAAGCATAAAATGTTGTCCTCCATTGGCATCGAGCGCGCGACACTTGGTACGGTGGTTAGATATTTTAACCACTACGCCATCAGTGCAATCAAATCTTTGATAAATCTTTTAAACTCATGTTTATATTTTCTAATAAGGTTTTTTGTGGGTCCCAAGACAATTATAAACGTTTTTCACGACTGTCTGAAGATCAAATATCAGTGTCATCTATAAAAACCATTGTAGATCCTAGCTTAAAGGAGTAACAAGAGTGAGTGATGGTGTTGGACCTAAGAAAAGTAAATATGAAGGCTGTACCCGGTAGGAGTAGAGAGAGAGAGAGAATACAGGTTAACCCATTCTTACGATAAGACTGTCACTTTCATGCACCAGTCGGCAATAGACATGTGTAAGTAATGCGAGTGATGCATCACACGTAATATTACCCGACCGCGTACTGTCATATTACACATAACGCGACTAAACATCACATCACATTAAACATCACACATCTCATTAAATTTGACGCGAACACCCGTGTACTGTTCTGCATTTCTGCCATGTTCGGTAATTTGGTGATCTCTTAAACGCGCCGTGTGTCCTTTCGGGAGAGTGAGAAGGTAGAACGACTGGACCGCGCTGCGCCTGCGTTCAATAAATATTTATTTTGAGCTTTTTTTTCAGAACATTAAGGCTTATATTGAATGAAATGTCATGTGTGATGTTTGAAGTGATGGTAAAATGTAATATTACTCGGCACGAAATGTAATGCCATATAACATCACTTGGCGAAGTAGGTACTGTTTCGTGCATGTCTAGTCGGCAATTCAGCAATCTGGCGAGCCACTGATGGTTAATATGTTAGATGCTAAAATTAAAAAATAAGATTTGTTTTTTTTTTCGAAAGACAATTGGATAAAATGCAAGGGGCTGGCAGTGGATTGAAATTAGGTGTAATTTGGTAACTTACGCGTCTAATTACAAAATCCTCAGGTCACATAATCCGTGAATCAGAATATAACCTATGAGCTTTAGTGTAAAATAAATAAAAAAAAATAAGAAGCACACTCTAATCAGAGACCAAAAGACATTCTAAATATTATTGAAATAATAATAAACGTTACTATTTAATGTCCTCTAAAAGTTTAAGCATGTATTTTCATAATTACTTCCTATTGTCGTGTATTATAAACACAGATTGAAGATAGGTATTATCAGTCGTTGTTGATGACCTAGACCGCCAAGGGAATATATATGAACTATCTTATCTATGTAAAAACATCCTAATAAAGATATATTTTTTTTAAGTTACAAAGAATTTGGTAACAGTTTAGTTCCACGTAATAAAAAGATCACGTAGGCAGATTAAAAATACAATGCGTAATTAACTCATATTTTTTGTGGTAGTTGAAAAAATTGCTAAGGAACACCAGGTGATTGGATAGCAGCAGTCACCTGGAATAGTTATAACATCAGCTGCGATCATCAATTCGCCTGCCAAACGTGGCAATTAGGTATATCATTCTTCTCAATTGGAGAGGCCTGTGTCTAAAAGTGAGTCTCGATAAGCTGAATTTGAATGAATGGAATAGGCAGTACTTTGTATTTGCTTTGCCATTTACCTGTAGTTTGAAAATTTCATGATAGAAATATCCATTAAAACATTGTTATTTTTTAATAGGTTGTAGTTCTTTCGGCCTATTCTTTTTAATGCGATACGTGAATGTGGAATTTGTACATCTATTGAAAATTTTAGTAGATAGGTAAAGATTGGGCAGGCCACCGAAGTCAAAGATCGGGTACCGGTGGCCCGCTCGCACGGCGAAGAGAGGTGTTTGCAGGGTGGATCCATGGGGTTGCGTGCCGCCTCTTCTGTCGCCCCGGACGATTTGTCGGGGCACGACCACATCCATGGTCCACCTTGCGGGAAAAAAAATAGTAGTTAAAGATTCCTATTATATAAATAAATAATATATCACATTTTGGATTATTATTCCTTCGGTGATAAAGATGGTTTAAATGAGTGGGATTATAAAATATTGATTAGTTATGGATATTGTAAGCTTGTAGGATTAGAAATTGTCTGTTATTTAATTTATATATTTGAATCTTAATATAATAATGAAAGATGACAATGAATGGTATCAGTGGCCGGCGCGATGGCGATGGGGAGTGAATACGGTGTGTTATGGGCTCACACGCCGCCTTGCCGTCGCCTCGGACGGCATGGACGGGTTGTGTCAAAACCATGGCCGACCAAAAAAAAAAATAATGACTAACGTAGATATAAGTTAAAGTATATTTGGATAGATGGCGTTTGCATTCTATGTGACCTGCTCAGGTAGAGGTTGGCCGCGTATATATGTGGTCTACCAAGGAGGGAAGGAGGTTAAATATTGTAACAAATATGTCACATAGTATAGGTAAGTTCACTTACACAAAAAAAGCACACCTTACGACTGTATATTTTTGGTGTCTGACAGGATGAACGATCCTTACTTATCTGGCTGACGAAATATGTTTGAAATAATTCCGTGAGTAAACATAATATAGAAAATGAACCAAACTGCATTGATGGCCGACCTTTCGTTCCAGTGGCGTGGGTACGATTCCTACGCAGGACAATACTTTGTGCGATCCACAAAGTGTTGTTCTGTTCTCAGTCTGGATGTGATTTGTCTGTGTGTAAAGTTCCTCGCAATACAAGAATTATTTCCTTAGTGCGTGGTGAGGGTTTCTTAGTGGATCTTAAATATAAACATAAATTTATTTTATATATTTTTTTCTAAATTGGTTGTCTAATCAATCATGCAGATATTCTAGCATTCCATATACATATATGCTCATCACTCAGCACTTGAAGTCCCATATTTCGTCTTTCAGCAAATAAAGTAAGTGGCACGTTTGGACTCCTGGTTTAATAAGGCTCTCTTTTTCTTTATTTATAACAATACCCGGCACTAAGAAATAAAGCCTTGTATTGTAGACATCCTGACTTAGTAAAAAGAATCATTTGCGAATCGTTCAAAGAAATAGACTGTGTGGGGATTGAAGTCCAACGATTGGCATGAAAAGTTGTTACTTAGACCGCTACACCATCAACGCCAGCAGTGCAATGTCTGATATAATATATATAACTAAGGGGGGTTAAAATCTTAATCGCCACGTTTAGTAGACGAATTTTTTTGTGTTAAAATTTTCTGGCATGAGTGTTGCACAATTTTTCAACCAGTTATGATGATTCTCACAGGTACGGAGGGGGCCGTTGTATTCTTAACCTGGATCTGAGACCTAAGGGTTTTCTAAATCTATGCCCAAATTGCTTGCGACAACCATTTTTAGTTGTGTTATTATATAAAAGTAAAAAAGTGATAGTATTTTTATTATACCGACCTCTCTATTATGCCGACCTACATTTTAACAGTAATAAATGTTTTATTTGGTTCATGACTGTTACAATGTCTACATTTAATGTATTATGAATAATCTTTATCGATAAAAAAATAACGTAGAAAATTAATCGATAATAATACATCGACACCTAACTATATATTTAATTATTTTAATCATTACAATGACGGCTAAATTTTATCTCTGGATAATTTTAAACTGATAAGAATGTCGATTTTAATAGCCATAATCGAATCTTTAAAATGTTTTAATGGTTGAAACTAATTAGCAATAAAATGTGTACAAAATTACCCCTACGTGTTCGGTAAAATATGAACACATGGAGCGGATCTTTCCCTTTCCTCCAGATGGTTGGAGTAATGGCTGCTCTATTTTTTTGCACCGGGCTAGGGTACTTCGCGCCCCGCTAATCCGTCCGGGGTGACAGAGAAGCGGCGCCCGCCCCCGTGGACCCGCCCTACATATACGTCTCGACGCCGTGCGAGTGGGTCACTGGAACGCGATCTTTTTCTTCAGTGGCCCACCCGGCGATCTACCCTCGCGGGTATCCTCTCATGTCGGCGCCTGGACAGTTTGCACCGTCGGGGCGTCATCCTCACACGGTGGCCTCGCTCCAAGGGCGACCAAACTATTCCCAGGTCCAGTCACCCACTGCCTGAGAGTTACCCACCCCCTAGAGTTCTCTGGCACTCTGTTCTCTCTGCCTACCCTGCAAGGGATATGGCGTGATGATATGTATGTATGTAATAAATGATTTTGAATATATTGTATTTCGTGTGGTCACGGAGTAAGTACGTGGTCACGGACGGGAATATAATTCACCACCCCCTCTTACTCGTGGGTGATCATCAAATACTAAAGAATTTGATATGCATTCAATATCTATGCAAGAGAGAGTAAACTCGAAATAAAACCGTATACCGACACGTCTGACTAGCATTTTTCTTTTTAACCACAGTTCTATATAATCAAAATTTTAACCATAAAAACTGACTTCTCCTAGTAACCAGTAGACTAAATTAAAATGGTGGACTAAATCCCGTGTGGTCGAGAAGCACCAGGTTTCAAATCAAAAAAAAAGAATCATCAAAATTAGTTCAACCAATCGAAAGTTCTGAGATATCAAACATTAATTTAAAAAAAACTACATTTAAAAAAACCAACTTCAAAAACTGAAAAGTACAAAATAACTTGGCAAACCTACACTAAAGATACCGACACCGGCACCGACTTCAAGCCTATCAATAGATAGCACATACAAATGACAGTATTTTACGTTATTTTGTACTTTTCAGTTTTTGAAGTCGGTTTTTGTTTTAACGTAGCTTTTTTATTTTTTACTTTTTAGTGTTACAGACACACATAGGTTGTTCTATTAGTAGCGGGGCTTGAGTTACTCGTTCATTTGTCGCACACATACTTAATGCTAATTTTAGACTTATATAGTTTTATCATGGTTGCCATTGTCAGAACTGGACCAAATTGAAACGAGACCACACGGGAAGCACCAGCTTTCAAATAAAAAAAGAAGGTAACAAACATAAAAAAAATACAGACGAATTGAGAACCTCTTCCGTTTTTGAAATCGTTTAAAAGGACTATGATACCGCTATTTAAAATTTTGAAACATCACAGTATGTTTCAGCCCTCAGTAAAACGTAATAAATCTTATCTCTACTTATCTCCTTCGCGTAACGATATCTACTAAGCTATTGTTATTACTAAGTGTAGTTTATCATCAGGTGAATCGACTTAGAAACCACTATCGTAATAAAAAAGCAATTTAAGATGGTACAGCCTTATTAATCCCTTGGTTTAAGCTGCTACTAGGTCAAACTAAAATGTTCCTCGGTCTTTAAGAATTTTGTTACATATAATTTTAATAGTATCTAATATCAAAGTTTGCTAATATGGCCGGGTATAGAACAAATATAACAAATTACAATAGGGTCCCTACTAATTATGAGCGACTAACATTACATAGCGAATTCGGTTATGTTTCATATCTGCTTACCCTTTGAAAGACGTGATACTCATCATTCTCCTACTCTTATCCCAATTACTTGGGGTCGATACAATATGTACTCTTCTTTCATAGTACATATTATAAAAGTTATTGGCAATAGTTTTATGAACGGCCGCCTGCCAGACGTCAACCCTCCTTGGGAATATAATTGTTGACCAAACGGCATTAGATGGAGTTGATCCAGGTCGTTATAAGACGTGAGACTATTCTATTAATATTATAAATGTAAAAAATATGTGAGAAGGTTGGCAATGCATTTAAACTTCACGTTATTATTTGCTACGCCGTCCATAGTTGTCCTCACAAGAAATGCTCGATAAATTTTTCAAAAACTATTGCACAAAAATTTTCCACGTGGTGACACGTATTTTTCCGTATAGTGACGTAGCAAGAATACAATTCACCACCCCCTATCTCATCCGTGCATGATCGTAAGAGACGACTAAGGTATTTAAAACGCATATAACATCTATGCAAAGCAAGGAAAGCCCGAAACAAAACCCTATACCAACACGTCTAACCAGTGTGGTATAGTAGAGGAGGCTCGAGCCCAATAGTGAAACATATATGAGCTGAATGATGATGATTGTGCAAAAAAATATTAGACGGTTTTTTTGAGTGAACCAGACAATTCCGTAAGTCGACGCCGAAAATTTCTTAGAGGTCGTTAGTGCCCAATATATGTATTTACTTCCTAAGGGATAAAGTCTCTGACTTTCTCAAATTACTGTTAATAGATCACTCTATATTGTGTAACAATATAATGGCAATGTTTAGCAGGGACTGGCGTTCATTTTTGTTACAGAAAGAAATTTTATGTTGGTTCGAACTTGCGATACTTGGTGTTAGAGCCATTTGTGTAGTAATGGTTTGAACTTTAGTTGACTTAATTAAGCACGGTTTGTGTAAAGCAAAAAAGAGAAATATTTACTCAATTTTGTTAAGCCCTAATGGTTTTCGGCGAAGAGTATATAACCTCTTGCGTTTTCGAGTAATATGGTTGAACCCTACTATGGTTCGAGAAACGAGATTTTTTTAAATAATGTCATAACAGAATTTTCCAACAAAAGGTTGCATATATTCAAAATATTTATAAAAGTCATATAAAGAACAAAACTACAAATAAATTAGCCTCTGCTTGGCTGATAAATTATTATTCCTCACTTTGGATCATAGAGTATAATAACACATTGCCTCTGGACCGTACAATGAAAAAAGAAAATTTAATGCTTCCTTTTCACTAATTATTTTGACTTGTCGATCATTTCGAAAATTAGTGATTTTCAGTAATTACTAAACTTCTATTAAACATAAAATTAATAATTTAGCGTTTATTTCATGTAATCAGTTTCATTAGCTTACTTTTTGTGTAATAAGTATGTCACTTGACTTTTATTGATTTCATTGCCCGGGTGATTCATTTACGGCGCATGCCTGAGAATTGCTTGGAAAATTCGTCCGAATACGGCTGCTGAGGTGAGCTTCTCTCTATATTTTCTTTGCTTTAAATAAATATTAACTTTCTGGTACCATTTTTATAACATTTTTAATTGTTTAATGTGAAAACCGATTGAATCAGTGATATAAACGAAATATTGTCTGTCTCATACCTATGTGCCGGTACGTTAAGTAAAATGCATTTTTGAGTATATTTTTTTATAGAGTGTACTTATTATTATTTAAAGCGAGATTAATTTCTATTGTGGTTATCATAATAATTTATTTTGTTAAATCTTATTAAAAATAAAATGCAATTTGTATTTGTCATATTTTATAAAATATCAAATAAAAAATATTTTCTAAATTTGAAGCTATGTTGGTATTGCTATTATTTATAATATCGGAATATTTGGTACTGGGAAAACTTTAATTCGTAAAGTGGGGATTAAAGTAAATAAACATACACGAAGCCACAAAATGGACGTATTGGGACCATGTGCGTCTCCGGTACATGTTATGCAGTATTTTTAAAATTTCAATGACATTTATATTTGTACATGTTATAATTCCTGGCATTCAATGTAGCAATGAAGCATAGCATCAAACATTCTGTGATGGCATTAAAGTATTACTAAGATACCCATTTTAAAATCATAACTGATACATTGACTGCGGTAGTCATTGTAGAAGTCTGTAACCATATAATAATTTATAGGCTTTAAAAAGTATATAATCTAATAAATTTACTTATAAATCGCAAATTTTATTAAATTTTTATTTATTAATTTATATATATAAAATTGTACAAAATGGATTTTTGAGTTTATGACGCTTAATTACCTACTGTAAGCTTTCGTAAAATTTGCTTGAATATTATGTTACGTAAATAATGTATTACCAAAAATTTTATTTAGTATTTTTTTTTACTCGCATTCTTAAATGTGGCATGTAATATGCCCGATTTAAGAGATAATATAAGTTTATATAAATAAACCATATTAATATAAGTTGCGAAATGGTCTGGAGTCTGGAAGAGTCGCCTAGTCTATATTTGGCAGGATTGCTTCGCTGTATCGATGTCCCGGACATCTTATGCGCAGGCTCGGACTGAACGTTTAGGGTTCGGGAATGTTGAGACAAATTCAATAGGCATCTCATTGTCGGTGCGCTTTTACTGCAGTTACACGTTACTTGTTTTAAAACGTTAAAATAGGTTAAATATTAACATTATACATTAAGCAATTGTTTTGATCAAAGAGTATTTTGGAATTTTGAGAATTACAACATAGGAAGGTGTGTATTCGAGCATATTTACGGTTTTTAATGTCCCGACGTTTTGACTAATAACGATTGTGACATCCAAATTTTCGCAATCTCTTTACGTAATTCTTTGTTTTACTAAATTTCTAGTTTATTTTCTTTGTTTGTAGTAAATATAACGAGTAAATACAGCTAGATAACAGTATTCATTCTTATCCGTAATTAATCCCTATTAATGAATCGAGGATAATGGTGTCATTAGTTACTTACTGTGAACGAAACTGTGTTGTTTTAGTTTCAAATTTTTCATTCGTAGTGCATTTTTCGTTTAATCCTATTAATAGAATAATAATAATTAATAGTTCAAACATATTGATTGGTATTGAAGGCAGATGATAGTTTAAAGCTCAATAGATCTAATATTAAACGAGTCCATTAAACACCCAGCCCCATAACTAAATAAGTAATCGAGTGCTATCGGCAGATGCCCCATCTAATTTTACATTAAATTTCGCCAAAGTCTTCTATGTGTTGAACCCACATCCCCAAGTAAGTCTTCCAAAGGACCCGGCCATCTTCCCTACGGAAAATACCGTAGTAAATAATAAGGAGATACGCAATAATAATAGTCGTATTAATAATTAATAATGCCCTGACGATTATTTAAAATAACTAAGCATTAAAAATAAGCTTGTTATTTAAAGATATTTACTCGATAAAGTCAATCGTATTCTTCAGACATTGATCGCCATCGTGATTATGATAATCAATTATTAAAATATCGTACTGTAAAATCATTTCAAGTGTTATACCATAATCTTATCATATATGATAATCATATGGTTATTTACAGTGCACGGATTTAATATAGTTTTTTGTAGTCTCGCCTTTTTATCTCCTTAAAGATAGGCTGAAATGCAACGCACTTATATTGAGCATAGCTGTAGCACATTTTTAAAACGTACTTAAAACCTGTACGTAAAGGTTTCCTATGATGTCTATGTACGTAAAGGTTCCTATGATGTTCTTCTTCTTTCCGACCCATAACAGTAGGATATACTGTTGGTCGTGAGCCTTTTCCAGATGAAGGACGACTACGCATTTGCATAGGATTTTATTTCGAGTTTTCCATGATGATTAAGCATGATTAAACATGGCCTAATGACTAGGCACAGTATTATTATTTTCTGTCATATTTACTTTTGTGACTGAGAAATTGTTCACAAAAATCTTATTAATACTTGAATCAGCATTTGAACAAGGCACTCGTTGGCAGTAAAGCTGTGTGCTTATGGCGCTAGCTCAAGCTATTTCTAGTGATGAAATACGCTGGGGGAGAAAATGTTTTTGAAAACCATACATAGAAGACGAGTTCAAATTTTGAGAAGCCTAAAACGGCACAAAAATCCTTAGCCCGTCACGGTCATAACTTTGATTAAATATATCCAAATCCTGTGGAAAAGTCAAAAGCAAAGTTTTATTTTTAAGTATTTGTTTTTTTTTTTTTTAATATTATTGCAGGAATGAAAAATGCTTTTATTTAAAAAGGACATACCTAATAGCCTATTATTATCGGCGTTAAGCAGGCGTGCGTTCTGTCAGCCAGGCTGTTTATCATATATGTGGATAAATATCTCCAAAGGTTGAACGATATGAATGTGGGAGTCCAGATGGGCGACTCAGTGGTCACTGCTCTGCTTTATGCAGATGATGCAGTCCTGCTGGCACAGTCAGCGACTGACCTGCAGACCCTAGTCGACACAATGACAGAATATTGTAAGAAAAGGGGTCTACGCGTGAATGTGAGCAAAACCAAAATAATGGTCTTTGAAAGAGATGAAACCAGAACAGATGTAAGAGTAACAATAGGTAATGATGTACTAGAGCAAGTGGATGAATTTGTATATCTTGGATGTGGATTTAGCCGAGATGGACGGTACACCACTGATATAGAGCGAAGAGTGAATGCGGGAAATAGAGTGAACGGAGCGTTGGGGCAACTTCTCGGCAGCCACCACCTCAGCCAGAAGGCACGTGTAGCAATACATAAGTGTGCTTGTCCCAACATTACTGTATGGAAGCGAGAGTTGGGTATGCAGAAAAGAGTATGAAAGTAAAATTAATGCGGTCGAAATGCGATCTCTGCGGAAAATCTGTGGAGTTAGGCTGACCGACCGCATTCGTAACGACGACGTAAGAGAGCGAGTAGGTATGAAAGAGAGTATTGGTGTAAAGATGCGAAAGGGAATGCTCCGATGGTTCGGACATGTGGAAAGAATGCCGAACGAACGTCTGGTTAAGAAGATATACAATGCGAAAGTGGAAGGATGTAGGTACCGAGGGAGACAGAGACTAACCTACCTAGACCAGATCGGTCATGTACTGAAGGAAGGTGGAGTCAAGAGTCTCCGAAACCGGCGAGCGTGTATGAAGAGAATTATGAATGTTGAGGAAGCGAGTGAAGTATGCAGAGATAGAGTTCTCTGGCACTCTGTTCTCTCTGCCTACCCTGCAAGGGATATGGCGTGATGATATGTATGTATGTATGTATGTATAATTATGTACATAATAATTTGTGTATTGCCTATACAAATGTTTTCATTTGTCATAGGTCTATTCGATAATATCAAACATTCGAGTCCAAGTCTAGAAGAATGGGTAAGGAGAAGACTCATATTAACATCGTTGTCATTGGTCATGTGGACTCTGGCAAGTCTACTACAACTGGCCATCTGATCTACAAATGTGGCGGTATCGACAAACGAACCATCGAGAAATTCGAGAAGGAGGCCCAGGAAATGGGCAAGGGCTCCTTCAAATATGCTTGGGTTTGTATATTTTATAATCTTTTTTTTATAATATTCTTTTTTAATACTAACGGAAATATATGGCAATATTTGACTCCTACGCTAGTTATAAATTGTGTTGCAGGAGCCATTACTCTCCCTCATTAAATAAAACCATACATGTATTTTTTACCTTTCATTTGTCAATTAATTTTGTACCGTCTTTAGTAATACTAACAAGCTATAGAGAATAGACGAGACGAAATAGGGTGGTACTATTGTTATAAAGGCTCTCTCTTTCTCAATTCAGATATTATTGTCGTTCTAAATAAAATATATTGAGAGTTATTTCTATTTAAATCAAATAAAGTTTTGTGTTTAATAATATTTTATGTTTATAACTAGTTCTGAAGTTCAAACATCCTTTGGTAAATTTGTCAAAATGTCCTGGTAGGTTTTGGACAAATTGAAAGCCGAGCGAGAGCGCGGTATCACGATCGATATTGCTCTTTGGAAGTTTGAGACGGGCAAATATTACGTGACGATCATAGACGCACCTGGCCACAGGGACTTCATCAAGAACATGATCACTGGCACCTCACAGGTAATTCATATATTTTATATAATAATTTAACAAGAATTGTGAAAAATGTGGTGCATTTGTTTAGAGAGTATAAAGGAATATTATATGTAATTACCATCTGAATCAATAGATGTTGTTTAAAAACAAATATAGAATTCTTTGGAATCGATCGCAGCACTACCTATCGGGTTCAATTACTAATATAAACAATACTTGAATCCACCTGAACATATTCAAATTTTTATCAAATTTGATCAAACTCTTCAGAAAGAATTCAGTCATATACGCACTTAAAGAATATCATACAATTAAAAAAGATATGAAGTTATATTTGCGGTGACGCACTAAGAATACAATTTACCATCCATTCTTTTTTCAGATATAGATATCACAGCAATAGAACGAAATAAAATCGTATACCAACGCTTATGGTGAACTTGATATATTAGTTCCATTTCCCATTCATTGTGGAGGCCAGAAGGAGGCCCTATGCCATAATCGCCACGCTTGGCGGCCGAGTTGAGGGTCGCAGTTTGTGTTATATTTTTCCCAATTAAGTGCTGCTGCCTACTAGTAGAATTATTGCTAGCAATAATTAGGTGAATTTTATAGGTCGCATGGGAAAGTAAAGAGTTATGATACATTGTATTTTTCCGTCACAAGGATTTTTTTAATTAAAGTACACGCACAAAGGAACTAAATACTCAGTATTAACATAATCACACAACATCAGTGAAAATATTTTCGTGTACAATGTTATACTTTAAAAAAAAAAGCAGCTTACACTATGCTTTTAATTTTCTAGAATGTAAAAGTACACTATAAAACCTAATATTATACGTATAACATTTGGTTAATAAAGATATTTCAAATTCAATTACTTAGTAAATAATTCTTGTCTTGCGACGTACTTTACATGCATACAATTAATGTACACAAGGTAATGTTTGACTCGAGCAGGAGCTCGTGTCAATCTCGTGACATTTGACACGGCAGGCCAATATTTTAACCAATACAATTGTTTAACAATAGTTATTTCTTTGTGGCGATGGAGTAAGAATATAATTCTCCACCCCTTATCTTACCCACGGGTAAGTTAAAAGCCTCTGAGGGATATAATATGCAAATAACATCTATGCAAGAAGGAAAATTCGAAATAAATTCATCTTACCAGCGTGGTATACGTCAACTTTCCTTCTATTGTGAAGGAGATTCGAACCCAGCAGTCAGTCGTTATCAGCTTAGATTAATCAATTATAAGGTAACTTAAGCTGCGGATGAATACCAAAAGATATATCTCTTTACTCACATTTTAAATGCATAAAATTGTCGGATAGCATTATGTATTTTCAGTCCGTCATCATATATCAACAAAAATAGGTCAGCATGTGACCTCTATCTCACCTGATGTTGAGACGTGATCAATAGCCGAGTAGCGAGTGGTGTATATTCATGCTTTTTATACGGCAGTGGATTATAGCTATACAATTATAGAGCTGCTTATAAAATGTGCTTAGCGTTTTTACCTTTTAAAAATAGGTAGTTCGAACACGCAAAATTATTACATAACATTACGTTAATATGTATTTTTTTAATAAAGCCTTTATTCTTTAAACATAACAGCAGTAACTATAGGTACCTCTAAATAATAATTTGGCTTATGGCGTTATAAACATAATTTCGTTTCCAATCAATAAATGTGATGTTTTTTTTTCAAATATTGCTTAGGTACAATAACGTTATTTTATGATGATGGATTCTTGAGATAATTCTTCAGGTACTAATAATAAATTCAACCTAAATTATTAATATCAAGAAAAAACTTGACTTTTAAGTAAATATGTACTGAATACAATAAATATTGTTATTATTTTTTAAATAGACGACGCGCTGCACTTGCTAAATAATAATCCTTATATTTCGGGGAGTTTATAAACTTACAATTAACGAACACAAATTGCACCCACATTGAGAATAACAATTTGTGGATCGCATAAAATATTGTCCTGCATGGAAATCCAACCGACGATAATAGCACGGTAGGTCAATATTTTAACCTCTACGCCATTTGTGCAGTGAATTTTCACAAAATATTAAGATATATTAAATATAACTCGTCTATACAGGATTTACTAATATTTTTGAGATTTAGCGTAGCAGTTACATTTGTAGTGGTAAGTCTAAAAAACACCTTACCTTACCGACCAAAAGCGTTGTCCCAAAAATAACGTAGATATAAACATTGGAGAATTCGCGTCATCAGAAATAAACATTGGAGAATTCGCGTCATCAGAAATAAACATTGGAGAATTCGCGTCATCAGAAATAAACATTGGAGAATTCGCTTCATCAGAAATAAACATTGGAGAATTCATCTTCATTGCTCTTGATGCATTGTTGTATTTCTCAGGCGGACTGCGCTGTATTGATCGTGGCGGCCGGTACAGGAGAATTTGAAGCTGGCATCAGTAAGAACGGACAGACTCGTGAGCATGCTCTCCTTGCGTTTACCCTGGGTGTCAAGCAACTCGTCGTAGGCGTGAACAAGATGGACTCCACAGAGCCACCCTACCACGAGGCACGCTACGAGGAGATCAAAAAGGAAGTCTCTTCGTACATTAAGAAAATTGGTAAGTTATAAACACTGTGGACCCAAAACTTTATCAATGTACTTAAATGAAATGATTTACATTTCACTGACCTTTCGAAGCACCGAGCAAGACTTCATGAATCAACATCTCATGGCCAACTGTAATCGACTTCTTCTCGTTCTTTAAGAAGATCAATGGCGTAATGTAGATTTGACTTTAGTAGCTCCCTCGTTGGTTACATTTTTGACAACTTACCCACTAAGCGACGTCCAGTGGTGAATTATACCTACTAGGTTTGTGCATCTCCGCTCTAACTAACTAGGGTGGCTTCAGGCAGATGTACTCATAATTGCACTGCCCTACGCACGGAGCAGCTAAACAGGTCAGGGAATATGAGCACATGTACGCTCTAGATCCAACTACAATAAATTACCCATTTTTATTTTATTAATTAACTCTAGTTAAAATAAATTATGCATTATTTTTTATTTTTTAATGACATATTTATTTTCTTCTTATTAGTTAAAGTTAATTCTCCATTTTTTATATTTGTATAACATTAAATAACTTTTGTGTCAACGTACGGACGCGTTCGTAGCATGGACCAGTATACATTTTCTGTTTCTCATCCCACCTATTAATTATTGAGCACAGGCCTCCTGCGGGTGAAGTAAGCCTAAGATTGAGCAGTAAGCCTAAGGTTTTATTCAGTTTTCAAATTCCATACCCCTACCACACGGCCTAATAGAGCATTTGTATTTTGTGATATTCTCAATCGATAATTATAATACTGCATCAGTTTTATATTGTGTCATAGCCTACACAATAAAAAAAAATGGTTGAAATCCGTTAAGTAATTACTCATATTTTTTATATAAATTCACCAGACATAGGTACGTCACATTCAGACAATAATATTTTGACATTATTTATTCTTTTGGTGTGTATTTTGATCCTTAATATTTTATTTGGCATATGGTCACGCTCACTATCTACATATTTCAAAGAATTTCATTTGCCTCTGATACGACATTGTATCTATATAGATCATACCTCAATGAGTTGTAAAGAAAATACAAAGGAATTCACAAATTATTTTTTTTGTAATTATTTGCCAAGTAGCAAATTTTTTAAGTGCTTTCAAGGTATCTTAAACGTTAAATAAATTGAATAAACAATTACTTACCTATAATGTAAGAAATAGTTTCGAAATATACATAATATTATATGAACATAAATTATTATGTTATTTGCTCAGTGTTGCTAAGTGTTAAACTTGTTAGACAACTTATATAACCACTAGTTTGGTTGAAGGCCTTTGGTAGCGAAATGTCGTTGTACTAAAACACCACTCCACCAACCAGTTTTTTGGTTTAAATAATATTAACTGTAGGATGATACGGACAGGTACCTACCCTACCCATATATTTACCATATCTGTCAACAATTCAGAGTAGACGACGCTGTCAAGATAAGATTTAGGAATCATTACAGTGTTTTTTATACGATTTTTGAAGTTGATAGGTAGCATATCTATCAATAAGTTTATAATCTGTTTTGGAATTCGCATATTTGTTATTTATTACGACTTTGATATGTGGTGGCGGTTATTAACACTACCAATCCTTACATTGCTAGGGTGTCGTAAAGGAGCAAGTAAGAGCTTTATGTAACCATAGGCCAACCCAAGGAGAGTTGACCTCAGGCAGGAGGCCGATAATAAAACTATTACAATTTTTGTAATATGTATGATGGAAGAGGAATAAATACATACCTATTCGTCGACCCTAAGTAATTGTGAGCATGATAATAATATATACATATGATGATGATAACGCGTATTGTATTGTATTGTAACATTATTATTGTATTTTTAAACTGAAGATGATTACGAAGAAATCGGTATGACTGATAATAATCACTGTTTTAACTAGAGCGCCCTAAATGGCTGCATTGACAAAAAAACACAATAAAACTATTTTTGTATACATATATGTTTAAACAGCAGTTTCAATTCTTTATCTGTAGCTTGAAGGCAAATGTTAACCTAGCAGCACGGGGGGACACAGTAATTTTCTTTGAATCTTTTTATATACCAAAAATGCCTACGCTAGGCATTTTGCCCGGTACACGTAATATCCTGGCGCCCTGTTACGTGATCCTAAACTCCAGGACAAAACTTGAATGTATTAAACCTCTCTCTACAATGTCGAGAGCTAACACACTTAATTCTAGAAAATATATTGAAAGAACGAGCCTAAAACTTTCTTATTACTATAAATGAAATTTGAATTACAATTAGGATCTATTTTTTGGTAAGTTGTCAAACATGCTAGGTAATATTATCGTTTTATGTCAGGCTACAACCCCGCGACGGTGGCATTCGTGCCTATCTCTGGCTGGCACGGAGACAATATGCTGGAGTCATCTGACAAAATGCCTTGGTTCAAGGGGTGGACGATAGAACGCAAGGACGGCAAGGTTGAGGGCAAGACCCTAATTGAGGTAAGTCTGGAATTATACGTCGCCATGTATATATAAATAAACATTAATATTGTGTGACTTAATAAAGAAAATAGATGTGTGCATAGAAGTACAAAAGATAACAAATGCATAAAATCATTTATTGTTAAGTATTAACTACACGTAAGCCCTTTTCTTCAGCTCATAAGTACGAGTATATAACTCGTACTTATGCGTTGTATTAAAGATTGGCAGTTTTTTTGTGGCAAGCTATGGTAGAGTTATACCCTGCCTGATCTGTCTGGGCTACGGAGGTGGCGGCGAGCAACCGAATAACCTGCCCTGCAACGTATCTCTACACTGTGTGGGCGGGCTAATAAAGGTTGGGATATAGGGATTGATTTTGAGTTTTTATCGTCTTATAGTAATGTTATCAGTCTAATTCACTTATTCGTCTTGTACATCAACCGCGGAAAAGATAGGGGATCATGAATTATGTAAGCACTAGGTATCAAATATTTTGAAAAAAGTCCTATAGACCCTTAAGAGTTCTTAAGAATATTTAAAAAAAAACCTCCGTGGAGTAGGTACGTGGTAATGTGTTAGTGATTTCATATATGTATGTAGATCATATTTCATGTATGGTTAGAAACAAATTCGTGAAATATTCAATAGATACAACATCGATGTTTACGGAAGTTCAGCGTTGAGTATTTATAGCCAACGTATTAATTATTACGGCTGAGTAAGGACTGAGTTGGGACAAAAATAGGCACTATGTATCTGTAATCTAAACTTACTTTATTATTTATTTCTATGGATACGATTTATTTATAGCTGTGTGGTAGCGGTTACGAATACTACCAACCCTAACTTTGGTCTTGGATGTCGTAAAAGACGACTAAGAGCCGTATAACGACCTGGGCCAACACCATCTGATACCGTTTGGTCAACAATTACATTACCAAGGAGGGTTGACGTCTGGCAGGCGGTCGGTCTACTATTGCCAATAACTTTTACAAAATGTAGGTACCTACTATGAAAGAAGAGTACCTACATATTGTATCGATCCCAAGTAATTGGGATAAGAGTTGGAGAATGATGGTGAGATACCATTTGTTTAGTTCCTTTTGCTATAATACACGTTTTTTATTCTATCTTATTCAATAATCGACGACCCATGCCTTTTTGTGTTTACTCGTATTACGAGTTGGCGTTAATGATAAATACAAAGGTCATAGGATAAAATCTTTCAAATGTCTAGCCGTTTTTAAAGTTTACCTTTCTAAAATCCTTCACCTTTTGTATGTTTGCTGACATTCACGAAGGTGCCTCATCGAAAGGGTATTGAATGATGAATCAATTCTAGATAACTATACAATAGATAGATACTCCATTGCAATGATACAGAATTATATTTATCAATATCAGTGTTTCTCTACTATATTATGCATATATTATACATATAAACCTTCCTCTTCAATCACTCTATCTATAAAAAAAACCGCATCAATATCCGTTACGTAGTTTTAAAGATTTAAGCATAAATAGGTATATAGGGACAGAGAAAGCGACTTTGTTTTATGTTGTGTCGTTACAACTTTGTTGTGTCGTGACAACTTTTGGTCTTATTTTTTTCCGTCTAGCCCCCTTTCGCAACGCGCGATAAGGAACTTCGTTCCAAAACTTCGTTCCAATAATATAATTCAGAGTTGGCGACATTTGTCGTTAAAATTACGTGATCTATTTCATGATTCGTTTTGACTTTTCAATGCGTTTAATCCTTGCGTGATTCAAAACAGAATTTGAATAATTACGCAGAGTATTGTAGACGTATCATTGTAAAAATATTATTGGTAATATTAAGTTAGACAGCCAACATCAACAAAGCCTATTTTTAACCGACTGCGCAACGCAAAGGAGTGGTATTGTGTTTAACAGTCTATGTATGTATGTATGTATGTATGTTTGTATGTTCCTTTGAAGCACTATATAGACCAAACGCCTGGGCCGATTTTTATGATTCGCACGTCAATCGATTCCTCTTAATCCGGCGAGTGTCACTAAAGATATGACGTTAATGAAAATTCAATATGGCGACTACTGGACGCGATATTGTGAAAATTAAAAAAAATAAAGTCAACAAACTATGTCGAGTGGGGTATTGTTGAATAGGTATTTAAAAATCATTATTAGTTTTCTCTCAACATTTTTCGATTTGACTGGCCGTTTAGGATCTATATCGATTTAAAGTTTCGTAACAACCTTTCTCACATATAGGTTTTTTAGACAGTAGAAATTTACGATGAAAAGACGTAAAATTCATATAACTGGATGTGGATGGACATATACTGAAGTATCTAGTAGGTATATTGTCCAATATACCATAGGTAGTCCTACCTAAAGTATCTAATGTCTTACGCGGTCGCCCATCTCCAATTTCTAACGATTTAGTACTCAACTTTAGTCGAAAAACTATATATAGTTAGGTACTTATCTACTTATTAATAAATAACTATAGCTACCTAGGTATTCATAACTAAAAAGTATAAAATAAAAAAAAATAATTAAATAAATAAAAAACCCGACTGTATAAAAAGTATCCAAAACTACGTACATAATAAAAAAACTGAAAAGAAAAAACAAGCACTTAGATGTCCGGTGGTCTAGAATCCCATAATATATTATTGAATAAATACTATTGCAGAATATAAAATATATTTTAATAATAGAACATGGAAACTGAACAGTCGGGAGCCACTGAAAAATTAGATTTGCTGTCGAATAATGGATTGTTTTTTCTTTTTAGTTTTTTTTATTATGTACGTAGTTTTGGTTACTTTTTATACAGTCGGGGTTTTTTTATTTCTTTAATTATTTTTTTTATTATCATAATTAACTGCATGACAGATGATATGGTGTACAAAGTGGGCGTGTGACAGATGCGCCTTTTCATATTGCAGCTATCTCATATTCCTATGGGACAGTCGTCCAATAAGTCCGCATATAAATGATACTCTGATCATGCTTTAAGCGCCTTTTGAAACACGGAGACACTGAGCTTGAATGACAATTGAATACGATATAATGGCGTGTCTTGTATAAGGAAGCTTGCTGTTGGCATTTATACTATGGTCTATGTGGTCATCGTGGGGAGGGCGAAGGTATTAACGATAAAAAAGATACATTATATGGGTAGGTTCCCTAAGGTTTGATGACAAAGTAGATATTTTTAATTTATATATTCATCACACGAGAATGACATGTATTTTGTCCAGAAAAAAAATAGCAAATACTTTATATACTTTAAATTGTTTTATTAATTTTTTTAACAGTTCTTCATTTAAATTATGGTATTAGTAGCTAGTAACGTACATAGGCCATTATTAACAAACAATGCAAGGCTATATAACAGCAAAATATAATCGTTTTTCCTGTCGATCGTTTAGGCACATTTTCCTAGTCAAAAGGTGTTATTATTGTTTATTTAAGGTGGCACACATGCAAGGTTTTGTAGGGAGCTATCTTTTTTATAAAGTATCAAACTGTTATTTAATATATACCCTTGTTAGGATTTATATAGGCTGCAAGCGTTACACAAATGTATATAAAAGGTAATACACTCAGCTCGCAGATGTTGGCTGCGCACTCACCCTAATGATAAGCATCAGATATGCTCAAAACCCGGGTCGACAAAATTGATTCAAACGCGTGAATCTATTTTTCTTACATACATTTGTATAATATGTGTCAAACTAAAGATATTTCAATACTAAAAAAGGCTGCAAGTGATATATTCACTGCGGGTTACACATTCAACAATATAATACCACATTTTTTATATACAGCATTCTGTACAATGATTCTTGTATTACGGGGGACTTTACAAACATACAATTGACAGTTCAGAACAACAGTTTGTGGATTGTACAATGTATTGTTCTGAGTAGCAATCGAACCGAAACATTTGGCACAGACCTACAGCTCAACGTCTTACCACAACTCCTGCGTAATCAATACATTAGATACATATTTTTCTTCTTAGTAATTTTACCCGTGTGGCGACGGGAAGAGAATACAGATGTCGTCACCCCTTGCTTGCCCGTGGGAGTCGTAAAAATCGGCTAAGGGTCACACCAGGAGAGTGGGCAGCGGCTATCTCCCGGGAAACTTAATATCATCTACCGCGATCGCCAATCCGCCTGCCAAGCGTGGCGATTATGGCATTATTCCCCCCCAAAAAATAAATGTATGCACCAAAAGTGACGGCCCCCAGTCACGGCAGTTCCGCTGTGCCACGGGCTCATCTTGGTAGCGGGCTCGATGGTGGCGGGACAGGGGGTGCGAAGAATCTCCGGTCGCGATCTGGCTACCAAAAACATCGACCCTTGGCCCTGGTAACACACAACATTCGGACACTTAGGACCGACGAGAGGGTCATCGAGCTGGAAGAGGAATTGAGCAAAATCCGATGGGACATTGTAGGATTATCAGAAGTGCAAAGAAAAAGCCTTTGATTCTGTCGAAACTTGGGCAGTGCTGCAGTCCCTTCAGAGGTGCCAAATTGACTATCGATATATCGAAGTGTTGAAGTGTTTGTATAAAAATGCTACTATGTCGGTCCGCATCCAGAATAAGAGTACGAAACCGATCCAGCTGCAGAAAGGCGTGAGACAGGGAGACGTTATCTCTCCGAAACTGTTCACCACTGCGCTGGAAGATGTCTTCAAGCTCTTAGACTGGACCGGACTCGGCATCAACATCAATGGCGAATACATCACTCACCTTCGATTCGTCGATGATATCGTAGTCATGGCAGAATCACTGGAGGGCCTTGGCACCATGCTCAATGACCTCAGCAAGGCCTCCCAACTAGTAGGGCTGCAAATGAACTTGGACAAGACTAAAGTCATGTCTAATGCCCATGTCATTTCTGTACCGGTCCTGGTTGGAAATGCGATTCTCGAAGTTGTCGATCACTATGTTTACCTAGGACAAACAGTCCAATTAGGTAGATCCAATTTCGAGAAAGAGGTCAGCCGACGAATCCAACTCGGCTGGGCAGCGTTCGGAAAACTTAGGAGCATCTTCTCGTCTAATATTCCGCATTGTCTGAAAACAAAGATTTATAACCAGTGTGTGTTACCAGCGATGACTTATGGAATTGAAACGTGGTCTCTAAATGTTGGCCTCGTCAAAAGGCTCAAAGTTGCTCAGCGTGCTATGGAGAGGGCTATGCTCGGTATTTCTCTACGTGATAGAATCCGAAATACGGAAATCCGTAGAAGAACGGGTGTAACTGATATAGCCCGAAAAATTAGGGCGTTGAAGTGGCAATGGGCAGGCCACATCGCTCGACGAACCGACAACCGTTGGTCCAGAAAAAAAATAGCAAATACTTTCAAGGTCGCAGGAAACCGCTGTATGCAGGTGGCGTGGGACCGTGTTGAATGGCATTTTCGTGGGGAGGCCTATGTCCAACAGTGGACGTTTACGGGCTGAAGGATGAATGGATGGATTTTTTAAATAGAGTTGGGCGTATGATTGTTTTCTAGCAGAGATAGGAGTGGCAGAAGTTACTACTTCTACTCACGATTTTAAATATGATTATGATTAAAGAGTTACGTGCTTTTGTTTTTTTTTTTTTACTTTTTTAAGAGTTATGTTTTAGGCTTTGGATGCGATCCAGCCTCCATCTCGGCCCACGGAGAAGCCGCTGCGATTGCCTCTGCAGGATGTATACAAAATAGGAGGTATAGGAACTGTGCCAGTGGGACGGGTTGAGACTGGTATTCTCAAACCTGGTAAGTATCTTATTTGGTAACGTATAAATTCGAATTTATAACGAAAAGCAATTAAGATCCATTCTTATATTGTAATATAATATTAGATGCCATGTCAGTTGAAGTATTTTGACGTGAACTTTTATTGGTCCATATTATAAAAATTGTATTTAAATTCATTGTTTAAAATTTACGTTTATTTTTATAATACATAATTATATTACCGGATGACGTAGTGTGGGCCGCCTCTCCACTAGGTGGACAGACGGCCTGGTGAAGGTTGTTGGGCGTCGTTGGATGCAAGCGGCACAACTCTGTGGCGTAACATGAGGGAGGCCTACGTCCAGTAGTGGAAGGCGATAGGTTGAAATGATGACGATGATGATGATAATGATGGTACTTAATGCATACATAAAAACTGTCAGATACTGTTTCTTAGCATTTTTGGTGCCTTTGATAGCAGACGTACAAGAAACCCACCTGATCGTGATTGGTAATTATCACTCATAGGCTCTGCAACATTCAGAGTCCAGCTAGATATGCTCACTGTAAGCAGAAGTTTGAGCTTCGAGCTCTCTCGCTCACCGAAAAAAAACGCAAATTATTACTATATTAACATTGATTTTCTGCGAAAGTTCGTTTCACTACCCCGGACGAGCTAGTCCGTTTATTGGTACAGATTGAAAACTGTCCTAGGATTACGATTTACAGGTGTATAATATATACTATCATGACATGACGTTTTGTCTTTATACAGGCATGGTAGTAGTGTTTGCTCCCGCAGCAATCACCACTGAAGTAAAATCTGTGGAGATGCATCACGAGGCACTTCAAGAGGCCGTGCCTGGTGACAATGTTGGATTCAACGTGAAGGCAAGTTAAAATCAAAATCGAAAATTACTTAATTAATAAGGCTTGGTTAAAAACTAAGTTGATGAAAATTAAGGAGCAGATAAATCTGGACAGAAAACTCTGTCGATCCGTCTCATCATTTAGTGCATTTTTTGGCCTCCCATTATGGCAGAGGCTGGAATTCAATAGTAGAAAGTATAGAAGTTGAAAGAGAAGAAGATAGTTAGGAGTTATTAATATTACTGCATGAGAGCAACGTCATAGAATATTGCCAGAATGTGAATGAAAATATAGGTACCCAAAAGTAAACACTAAACTTAAGGCAACGGTCTGCCCTTATCATTGTCGCTCAATAGGCGAAAAGGGACGCGTCCTGCACAGGATAAGTTACCGTTAGCTATAGCGATTCCGCCCTTTCGTCTCCCCAGAGCGCTGTCCAGAAAACCTATTACCCAATAGTCATCAATTAACGTAGTATTAGCACTGAAAATGGAACCGCTACCAGAATTGCTATACCAATAGGCGATATATTAATTATATTCATTTTATGACCTTCCATTACTTAGAATGTAGGCATACCTACTGTTGATTTAACCTTCTTATTGATTGAAAGACAACACCCCGACTTTGAAATAAATCCTTGTCGCTACTTTACAAATATTATAATAAAATTAATGAACACAAATTACACCCAGACTCAGTACAATAGTACAAGTAAAGTGTTGCTGACCTTTCGCCTGGTGCTCCTTTAGACAGTTTTTACTATTCCCATGACAAAGTAACGTATGCTGACAGACGTACATACACAATTTGTTAATAAAATACTATAGGTACATGGACATCGAGGTATAGTAGATGCTCTATAATTTGACATCCATCATTCTCCTACTCACATCCTAATTCTTGGGGTCAATACAATATGTACTCTTCTTTCATAGTACATATTGTAAAAGTTATTGGCAATAGTTTTATGACCGGCCGCCTGCCAGACGTCAACCCTTCTTGGGGATATAATTGTTGACCAAACTGCATCAGATTGAGTTATCCTAGATCGTTATAAGGCTCTTAGTCGTCTTTTACGGCAACCACGAGCAAAGCAAGGTTTGGTAGTATTCGAAACCGCTAACACACAGCTCTCTCATCCAATTCTCTATAATTTGACATCCGTTCGCTTGAATCTTTATAACTTAAAATGTTTGTCGGCTTGTAGAGAAATACTCTACACACATAATTAGATGTAACCAATATTATTTAGTCCCTTCGGAACTAGCCCTAGAACTTGAAGGAATAGTGATTTGACCGTCAACATGCAATAATTGAAGTCCGGACTTCCCTACACTGTATAATTTGAAGTATTTATCATATAGACATGTCGATTGTTTACATAGATGAGATATTCATAAATGAGTGAGCTTGCAGTTCGCATTCTAGTTTTCCTTCAAACGTTTAGATAATTCTTCTCAGCTTTCGCCACTATCGAAATTTCATTGAACGGTTATAGACTGCTGTTGCATACTCAACAGTAGTCTATAATCGGTCTATTGACCTAATTATATCAACTTGGCCAACTCCACGAGATGCTGTTTGGTTAACAATTATATTCCCAAGGAGCTCATTAAACTATTGCCAATAACTTTTACAAATAACTTCTACAATATGTACGAATACGTATTGCGTCGACCCCAAGTAATTAGGATAAGAGCAGGAGAATGATGATGATGTTGCTCAATCAACAGTAAATTATAGTTTTCTTTTCAAAATGAATATTTGTGAATTATTGTACAGATATTTATAATGTGTGAGTGGGACGACTACAAGGGGAAGACCACGTCGTACTTTCCTGGATCAAATTGAAGATGTGTTAGTGAAAGGTCAGATTAAGAGTACGCGTAATCGTAGAGCATGCATGAAGACTGTGATGAGCGTGAATGAAGCGATGGAGGTATGTCAGGACCGTGGTTTGTGGCAATCCGTAGTATCTGCCTACCCCTCTGGGAAACAGGCGTGAGGCTATGTATGTATGTATTTATAATAATAAATCATGAATTAATTAAACTCTTGTTCATTTGATTTATTTCTCGTCTTGGTTATTTAAACTCCTTTTTTTAACTCTTATTAATTTTAATGTTTTTCTTTTTCCTAGAGTGACAATTACTCATTATAATGTTCATTACAGAACGTGTCTGTCAAGGAGCTGCGTCGTGGCTACGTTGCTGGAGATTCTAAAAATGCCCCACCAAAGGGTGCTGCTGACTTCACTGCGCAGGTAACGTATTGGGCTTTTAGCCCAGTCAAATTAGACCGAAATTCAACGTGCAATTACATTAATGCCGCATAGCAATTTTTTTCTTGCAATCGTTAGGAGGTCCCTCTGGTAGTTTAAATCTCGATTTTCGACCGCCTAGGGGGTGTGCGTTAGTCACCATTTTGGTTTTTCCAAAAAAGGGTTGTTGGTGAATATCTCGGTCATTTTTGATTTTAGGTGAAAATGCAAAAGATAAAAGTTGTAGTAAATTCAATTCTCTACAATTTTGCTCTCATAGTTTTTTTTTGTAGGATCGATATTTTTTGAGTTATCAATAATAAAGCATTCTTCTGAAAATGTCGCTGTATTTTGTTTATTTTCAACTTTAGAGTTAGTAACTTTAGAGAAAGTTATAGAGAATTAAATTCTCTGTAATTTTGATAACTATATTTTTTTTCTTAGAAACAATATTTAAGGTCCTACGCCCAATCCAAAACTGAGCGGAGCGTCCGTGGCTGCGTACTAGAAATACTCTTTTCCACACCACCCCTAGGCGGTCGAAAATCGAGATTTAAACTACCAGAGGGACCCCTAACGATTGCAAAAAAAAATAGCTGTGCGCAATTAATGAATTTAAAATTCTAATTTGACTGGGCTATTTACATTATAAATTTGTAGTAGGTAACCTATTCTGCCTCTGCGGTAGGCTACTTCCTGTCATCGCGTGCATTTAGCATTAAAATCGACCGATTCTGTTTGAAGTTATTCGGAATGGAACCAATTCTCTCTGTTGAAAAAAGACTAAACTCATTTTTATTTTTGATGTAACTTTGGAGGCTTTTTAAAGACTTTGTTATATCCTTACGCAGAGTAAGAAAGCGAGTCTTGCTGTTAGTACCTATGTTATTTATATGAAACTCTGCTTCTCGTTCATTACGGGTAGATCTTGAACTTCAGACTTAAGTAACGAATGTTTGAAATATTTGGTCATCAAAGAAAAGCGATATAAATACTAACATGATCGTAATCAAATTGATTCGTAGTATTTGTAGTCATACAGTAATATCAACTTCCCGATCTTATCATAATTAATAGGGGTCGCCGCAATCTTTATCCGCGCATATATTCCTATCAAATGTTATCCATGTATTTGGAGTTTTTTAAAACCTAATAAAAAAAAAATCTAGTGATAAAATGTTTTTTTTTGCGTGTGACTTGGTTGTTAGCCGTATAGATGCCTATGACAACTTAACTCGTACTGTGGGTGAGCGCTGAGGGCTCTCAACCAGATATAATATAATTATTTACATTCACACTTATAATTTTGCTTCATACCCTAATGCTCTGAACAGCTACCACCCTGCGACTGTTGTGGAGTCCATATCCGTGCAGGATAATCATTTATGAGCTACGCATTGAAATTATTGATCAGAATTTAGTGTCAGATCAGAATGTAATTTGTGTCCGCCAGTGTTATGCTCGTGAAGTCCCTCTCCATACAACGATTTATAGAACACTGTTTTGTGTTTTGCTGACATTTCTATGGGAAATGTTTACGGATTAATATAGATATGCCTACCAAATATACGAGCCGGCGAGCATGGGACACAAGACTTATGGTTTGGGCGCGTGTTCTTGCCTCTGTGTATGCAGTTTGCAAGAAGAACGCACGCCAGTTATACACAAAAATCAAAATAACAATTTTTTTCATGTTAATTTTATATAATACTGCTAGTATACCCGGCCATGCGTTGCTGTGGCTAAGGTAGCCTCAGTAATATCTGGTGGTTATGTTAATAAATTGTAGCTTATATGTAAACATTTGTACGTTTAACATAGCGCCATCTATTAAATACTTACTCAATCCAGTCAATAGATAACAGATAATTGTGACTGTCAAATAATAGACAAATAATTTGCAATAAAATAATGTTGCGACTATAAATTGAGATGGAAGCTATCCTATGTTTTAAGTTGGATCAAACTACACATGTTGTGCATATTTGATTAAAATCGGTTAAGTACTTTAGAGGTCCATCGCGGACAAACAAGGTGACGCGTAATTTATATATATTAAGATAAGATGTTACGGTAAAAAATAAATATAAAAATGCGGGTAAAAATGCGGATAGCCGATACCGTTATAAGTCATGCTAGAAGTTACCATAACACGACTGTAATTTTTGTCGACTAACAAAAAGCTTTAATTACGTTATAATTGTCTAAATATATCCCTCTGTGAGTGAATTTGTTTGTTGATGTTTATATAAATCTTATATCTATAAAAGGAAGTCGTTTTAATTGATATTATTGTCTTAAATATTGCAGCATCCCATGGTCAGACAATTCATAAGTATAGGAATCCTGGCATCCATATAGGAATCCGAGACGACACATGCATTTGGCGATTTTGCAAATAGTTATTCCTATTAAGTTGAGCACACTGTAGAACTGAACCCCAGTCACCTAAAAAAATGAGGCACTGAATAGGACTAAAATATTGAACGTCTGAGATTTTGCCTGTATAACCTGTTCAGGTTTTATCTACAAATTCAAATTAATAGTTTGATGCAAAAAAAGAGATGTCAAATGGTCATTTTATTTATTATAAAAGTTACGTTTTAAGAGACGCGATTGCATACCTTTTGTCGTCAGAAAATAATAATACACAGACGTTAATTAAAAAGTTGCTTATATTGTAAGCATTCCTAGATGCTCTAATAAACATAGTCTCTATTTCATTTCAATATATCGATGATTAACATACTCGTACCTTCTTACAATAGCCGATTCAATACGGTGAAAAAGCATAAGGTGTCCCTGGAATTTGAACGCTAGGCGTAATTTTTATTTATGAAACTTGTGTATTAACTAATGTCTCATAAAACGTAGTTACAATAGAATTATTTAAATATTAATTAAAACTATTAAAGTGGTTATTAAATATTTTATAATGTGTGACTATGATGATGAAATAGTTAACATTGACATAGATATTAATTCACACGTATAAATCAATGACAGTTGATCTGATTATAATACAAGCCAAAAATATTGTACCATTCTAATTTCTTATTGACTGAACATTGCTTTTGAAAAGAAGGTTACCATAATGATTTTTAAAATACAGAGAAGGTCTAACCTTCTCTTCGATAGAATTATTAGAATTTGTGTTATAATTTAATGATAAGAGTGATGATGCCCTGGTGAGATGTAATATTGTATTATATACCTCTATTCATTAAATAATATTATGTAGTATCGGTTATAATTCAGTTATATTTACAAATATATTTTAAATTTTGGGCTGTTTGTTTCCTATGAAAGAGAACAAATTTTCACGCGACTCGCTGATAGGATAGCTGTGTGTGATAGATGTTACGACGAGTAACTTAAGTTTACTTTTATTTTAAAAAATAATTAGTAGTATCGTCGGCGTCCATTAATTTCATGAAATATTCAGGGGAGGGTGGGGGTCGTGCCGAATCTTACTAAATCTCACTTGTGCGAGTACCTTGGCAAATATCACGTATTTTTTTTAGCAGAAATGGTGTAAAACTGCGTCAAAGTTTAGTTAAATTAAAGTTAAATAAAAGTAAAAACACCTTTATACCTAAGTACAACTTTTGAAAATTTCACGTGAGATTGAGGAAGTAGAGACGGGATTGAGAAAAATCTTACGACATCTCATCAAGGGGGGAGGAGGGGTAAAAAAATCGTCAAAAATGGCTCACGTAATTAATGGACGCCCTCTATACCGTAAAAAAATCAAACCATTAAATTTGTGAACAATTTTATTCAGAGAGGGGAAATAATTTCTGTTCATATTACTCTTTTGGTGAAAATTTATGAACATAACATTTGGTTCTGTAGTAGTGTAAAAAAAAAGTTATGTATAAATAAATAACTGAGATATGACGCTTGCAAAACCGCCGGCCAAAAGTTAGTACCTATTCAAATAAATATTAATATACGGTATATTAAAATATTTAAATGACTAATTACTTTCAATAACTGATAACTACATAACCGTTTTTTAATTGAGACTTGCATAATAATGCTTGCTTGGTGTCTGCAGCAACAATTTAATTCGTATTACCTATAGGTATATTTATAATCGGTAGACTTAAACACCTAACTAGTTATGTACAAATTACCGAGATTGTTTGCGTAATCGGAATTTGTTAATACAAAAATGGCGATAAGAACATAGAACACTTAATTGTATTGTGTTTAAGGCCGATGCTATTATTGTTGTTGCATTGAAAGAGAGGGTTGCAATAATTTGCAATCTTTTGTTTTACTGCAGGAAATAGTACAGTTGTCTAGACAAATCTTTTAAGTAATATATACTCATATGCTTAAAAAGAATAAGCAAGCAGTGTAGATAAAATACTTATTAAAAAAACATAGCATTAAATTGTGCTGTCCAAAACCATAATGTTCAAAAAAACCTACAAAAAAAAGCAAATGCATAAAAATAAAAAGCGCGTCCCAGGGAGTATGTATAGATCGGTGGCCCGCTCGCACGGCGAAGAGAAGTGTTTGCAGGGTGGGTCCATAGAGTTGCGTGCCGCCTCTTCCAGAAGGAAGAGTATAGATGTGGACAAAGGAGTATGTATAGATGTGACCTTACCATAGCCAGCCGTCAAAAAAAATATTTTGGAATGGTTAGGGAATAATTTCGCACGAATTGCCTTATATATCAGTATAAAAGTACCTACTATAATTTATATGGTTAAATACAATACTCTGCTACGGTCTACTCTCGCTCCGTCTTACGAATTTTCGGTCAGGTTACGTGTCCTGACACGAGTTTAACATTTTTTACCTATTCCAAAAAAGTGCTCAACGTCGCTAAAGAAGTTTTAATTTAAAAAAACATTTGTAAATACAGATTCACATAAATAAATTTAAAATACTATTATAATACATAATATATTTTCTTATTATTTTGTGATTACGCGCAATGCCATTTTTGCAGTCTTTTCTACAGGGTTAGTCCCAAAATATGACCGTGCGCACTTCGACGACCACTCGTTCCACGAGTAGAACCTAGCGAGCCTGACTTGAACCAATTGATAGCAGGTCTTTAGTAGATCATGGTAACGCAGAGTTTTTCTGATTTAGTCGAATGGTAGATAAACGAATACGTTATTGATGTTGAAAGACACTGCCAAACAACTACATCACCGGCGAATACTGTCACTTAAAGTCACGACCGTCTAACAACGTGTCCGCAAATATAGTATAACACATCACAGCTCATCTTTCCAAGATGCTAGAAGATGTTAACAGAAAAAAAAATCAGTACAGCAATATGTTACGAAACCTCGGTATCAACATCTAATGAATCCTCGAGATTCATGGTCACCAATCTAAAAATAGGTTTTTTTTTTTTTTTTTTTGCGCCCCCCTCGCACCAGAGATTCGCTACGGGCGACAATTCGACAGAGGGATCTGGGGGACTGTCGCCCGCACCCAGGGTACACCACGCGGAGGTTTCTGGCGTCGTACCCCAATCTAAAAAAAAAAAAAAAATACCTTGCATATCTATATATATAAAAGAAAGTTGTGTTAGTTACAACACTTATAACTCGAGAACGGCTGCACCAATTTTTATGATTTTTATGTTTTTGAGTTTGTTGTCGTCGGGAATAGGATATAGGAAATTAAAATATGATATCTATTAATAAACAAAAATCGCCTCTCCATCTTCCCTCTCTCTCTCTCTCTCTCTCTCTTTCTCTCTCTCTCTTTCTCTCTCTCTCTTTTCTCTACCTTCGTGCGTTTACAATCATTACTCATGTATGTCCCACTATTGGCCTCGCGCCTCCACCATAATGGGAGGGAAATTGACCTACTATACCACGCTGGTCAGACATGTTAGTATAGGGTTTTGTTTTAAGTTTTCCTTCTCTTACAAAGATGTTATATGCGTTTTATATCCCTTACCTTAGTCGTCTCTTACGATGACCCACGATTAAGATAGGGGGTAGCGGATTGTATTCTTACTCCGTCACCACACGGATAACCCTCCCATGCGCTTTACACTTCAAAATAAATATGGCGCGTAACAGAAAAACGTTACAATATAAAATATCTCCCATTCGTCGATAAAAAAACTTTCACTTCAAAGAGTTAGAGAAACAAAATATTTTTAAGATACCCACTGAAGTTAACAGACATGTGACAATTTTTCAATATTTTATTTATCATTTACCTACTATTAGTCAATGCCATAAATGAAAAAGAAAAATAATTTCGTGCCATTCTTGACGCAGTACTAAACATAGCTGTTCGTTTACAATAGGCTGTATGGGCTCTATTTCCTTTGCCTGTCCGAATGGACGAACAAAAAAATGTAAACGAACCAAAATTTTCATAAGGCATATACACTAATGACTAAGTAGTTTAGTTTTTTATTAATTGCAATTAAACGACAAAGAATTACCAAACCATTTTCTAAAGGTAACCGCGCGTTGCGATTATGAAGCTTTTAAAAAAAAAGTGTGTGTGTCAGCTCCGACGCACGACTGGAGTTTACTCCTTAAGTATGATTATCAAAACAGGCGCAAAAAAGGCTCATTTGACTAAAAATAATATATATATTTTTATTTACATTTATTAAAACTGTTCAGTGAAGTATTATCTTACGTCAGAAAGTGAAAGGTGCGCAGAATAGGTTGCACACCAAAAACGTACCGAGGTCATTCGATCACTAGATTTTACTCCTCAAATTTTTCTCATACGGGGCGCCTTATATGAAAATCGATTCTTAAAGAGTAAACTCCAAAAAGAAATATTTTGATACATTAATTTTTACGGTCGTATTCTTGCCAGATACGGAATATTTTATCCAACGTCTTTGAATATTTTTTTTAATCAACTATTTTCTTACTTCAAACAAAATAATTGCTTTTTAAAAATATCAAATACGTTTAAACGAATGTTTTTTCTTGACATATGTATGATAATATTATCCTATAAGTGCAATGTGAGAAAAATACAATCATTTTTAGGTTTGAAAAGTGTTTGATTTTCATATATCGAGAGTAGAGCAAGACCTCAACGAGGCGTGCAAAATTTCGTTTTGTGCGAGTGTTACGAATTTTTACGAATATTGTTATAATAAAACATATTATGTCTATATTGTCATCAACAATTCCGCGACCAATAAAATCAAATCTTTCCCAACAAAACGGTAACGCAGTTAGAATTCGAAACATAACGAACGTAACCACGGCAGAAGAACAATTTATTGCACGGGAAGACTGCGGCGTTAATATGGCCCAATGCTTCTTAATCACAAGAGTAAAGCGAGGCAGGCCGTGCTGTTGACAAAGTGAAATTTGTAGCCGCTACCACACAGCTAAAAATAACTTAATAATTTTAAATTAATCGAAATCTGCTTATCTCATTCATTAACTGTTAGGCGGAACGAAGTGTGCCGGGTCCGCTAGTTATGTATATATACATAGTCGTGGAAAGTTAACGTTGGGCAATTTTTCCAGGTAATCGTATTGAATCATCCAGGACAAATCAGTAACGGATACACGCCTGTGCTGGATTGCCACACGGCACACATCGCTTGCAAGTTTGCCGAGATCAAGGAGAAGTGCGACCGCCGTACTGGTTAGTATTATTACTATTTTATAGTCCAAGATCCTAGAGCGATAAGACACAACTTATTTTCTAAAGCATAGAACATTCGGTTCTAAGTAGTCTCTCATGTACTTTTTGATATCTGTACGTTTATGGAGTTGGCTCGGTGACACCTTCGCAGGTACCAGGTGAGAAAGGTAACTAAAAATCAGAGTTACTTAACTTAAATTTTAATGACTGATTTTAATATATATTTTTGTAGAATATTACTCTGAAGTAATATCAAAAAAGTCAGACGCTTTTCATGGGCCAGAACTTTTGTCAAACGCTTTAAAGCTCTACAAAAAATATATGAACTTAATTTATTTTAAAATGTCTGATTTGTATATAAGTTATTAAGATAAATATTGCAAAGTTATATTTAATCAGTCAGACAAATAGTAATGACCAAACATCCCCTAAATACAAAACTATTTTAAACAGGCTATCGTGGATTTTTTCATTCAATATTGGGCATCTGATGAAATGGTACCATTTATCGAAGTGCCACCCACTTATCTTAACCACTGCGCCATCTGTGCAGGCATAGGGTTTAACTTCTAGTTTCTCCTTTTACGGTAGTACTATCTTATTACATCCCTTAATAAATCTTTACTATACTCATGGTAAGGTCAGAGGTGATGACGATGATTATCTTACTTCAGTGCAGCTCGGTTCCCACCTTTTATCCCTACTAATATATAAATGAGATGAATGTAAGTTTGTTTGTTACGCTTTCACGCTAAAACTACTCAACCGATCATCATGAAACATTGTACACATATTCTTGGAGGTATTAAAAGTAACATAGGATACTTTTTATTAAAAAAAAATCAAAATTTTTATATGAAAAATAAAAAAATTGTTTGTCAGAAAATCTCAAAATCTAGCTTCTTCAAAGCCATCTAGCAGTCCATTAATGAAGTTCCAACCCTGAGTATTGTAATACCGTTGCACTGTATTACCGACGGTCAAAAATAAAAATAGGGGATCAAAAACTTTAGGAAAGTAACCTTTTACGCGGGCGAAGCTGCGGGCAGAAGCTAGTTATCATTAAAAGAAGCTCCAACATGTTGACTACTAATCTATTATTCTAACCCACTTTAAATTATTGGATATAGAAATCTTACACCTTTACTGGTTTTGAATCCAAGGTAAAATTAGCCGCAAGGAAGCTTACCGTCCTTGACTAGCAGATATTATATAAAAAAATGAAACTAGTTTTTTTGACCTTTCAAATTTAAAAATTACAAGTTTATAGGTAAGCTAGTTTTATTACTTTTTATAGGGAGAGTAAGAAGCCATTTTTCTGTTTGAACAGGCTACAGAAGAGTCGTAATCTAAGTTAGACCTTTAAACTCGCTGAATTAACTTATTATCATCATCATCTCAGCCCACATACGTCCCACTGTTGGGCTCGAGCCTCCTCCATAATGGAAGAAAAATTTACCTAATATACTACGCTGGTCAGACGTGTTGGTATATAGGGTATTGTTTCGAGTTTTCCTTCTCTTGCAGAGATGTAATATGCCTTTTGTATCCCTTAGCCGTCTCTTACGATCACCCACGGGTAAGATAGCGGGTGGTGATTTGTATTCTTACTCCGTCTCCACACGGATGAAAGAATTAATTTATAATAGGTTTGAGTTTTTATATTTTTATTACCTTTGGTGGCAGACGAACAAACCCACCTGATGGGAAGTGGTAACTGGCACTATCTTCATCTGTACAATACTGCGTACAGAAAACTGTCAGCAGCGGGTTCGACCATTATATAATATCTTATAAAGAAATAAAGAAAATTATCCCTGTGCTGCAGTTCCTTTATGTACTGATAATTATTATTGAGTAATTTATCACTTATTATTCATAGGTAAGACAACGGAAGTAGACCCGAAGTCTATAAAGTCCGGTGACGCGGCCATCGTTACATTGGTGCCGACCAAGGCCCTGTGCGTTGAGTCGTTCCAGGAGTTCCCGCCGCTCGGCCGCTTCGCTGTTCGCGACATGCGTCAAACTGTCGCCGTAGGAGTCATTAAGGTAGCACACAATTCATAAAATAACAAATTTAAGCTATTTTTATAAATGAATCTATTCAAGTGCAAGTATTGGAGATAGGACTTCCCATAGAGTAATGCTACAATCGCCTTGCTTCAGACGGTTTGGCGATCGCAGTTCCCACGAGAGCACTGCTGCTCACGCCACTCGTGGAGCACCAGTTCTTAGCTAGTCATTACGACTCCCCTTAAACCAATACTTGCCTGGAATGACAAACGTGCAGCTATATATGATGTGCCCTAATTCAATTAATTGTTGTCCCGATATTTGCTTTTCACAAGATGATATTTAGTTCGTCATAGATTTCGACTGTTTTACAACCTAAATTTAAAGTTTTAATATTACTTAGACAAATTTGGGCTAGGATAGTCTTGACTCATAACTAGTTTTTATCTGCAAGCAATATTCGAACTATTAGCATATTCATGAACACCTGTATTTATGTGATGTTAACTATGGATGTAGAACTAAATTTGCCATGATCAAACTAAGAGCTATAGGTGTACACTGAAGTATCTATTCTACTTAAGAAGTAATTTACCAACTTAAAATATCTGGTTCCTATTGAATGCTATTTACCTATCTATGCATATTTTGTCACGATGTTTCCAAATTATTAAAAATTATTGGATATTACAGAGCGTGACTTTCAAAGAAGTCACAACCGGTAAAATTACCAAGGCTGCCGAAAAGGCGCAAAAGAAGAAATAACTACGGGGCACACGTAACAACGTTCTGCAGCCGGCAATCGGCGCGGGCGTGTTCGCTCCCAGCGGCGGCTGCGCCCCGCTTCCACTGTCGCTGCCGAGCCCCATACATCATCCCCAGCCCCTAGCGTCTCCCCTCACTCGGAGCTTCTTCACTGGTGACGTCGTACGCCCAATGGGCACATTATACCAACGCATTTATCATAACATGATATTAATAAAGTTAATTCGTTTTAGTTACGCTTACGTATTAAGTTTATATATTTGTGATTATTTTAGTAGTAAGGTATTTGCAAAGTTTGAGTTTCCGTATCTGAAAGCTCGTTATGTTCTAATTTTTCATCGCAAAGAGTTTCGCAGGAAAGCAATGGAGTTGTTATTGAATTTTTAAACTATTCCCGTGCACAGACCTCATTGGATGTTGTGAGAGACTATGGTTGGTACTTTCGAGCGCCCGCTGTCTCAACTGGATATGTACACACTGTCTCACTTCGATGGTGATTTCTATTTTATTAGGTTAAATATTACTTTTATACTTTAAATCTTTATTGTCAATTCGTTCAATGATGTTTAATAATTTATTTTGTTTCAATATGACAATATGTATAGTTTATTCACATTGTTAGTGACGAATCTCATTATACCTAGGCCGTAGGTGTAAGATATTATGCTTAATTTATCCGTTTGATATAGAAGGCAACATCGTAGAGATTGAGGGAATTTGATTGTGAATCATTTCTCCGTAGTTAGCAATATGACTAGAGCGTTTAAAACGTGTAGAATTTCGAAAAAGTAAAATCTAGGTAAAAGTAAAGTTTGTATGAATTTAGTTACAATTCTGTGTAAAGGTTTAAATGTTCAATATTAATCAACCATTATCTAACTATTTTTCAATTGAACACACTAGAAATTATAAATTCTTATATTATACGGAAAACAAACGTCTCATTTTAAGCTAAATGTAATTTGTAATGTTTTCAATAATTTTGTAAAGACCTCGATTCTGATAAAACCAATAAAGAAGCTACTGGTACACGATGTTAGTTTTATTTCTGAATGTTCTTCATCTTTCCTTGAAGCAACGCTGTTTGTTCTTCCTCTTCTTTTTATTTATTGACAATCAGCTACATATACGAACCATTGTGGCTAGTGTCCAGTTACAATTTTCTTCGCCTTTAGTCACTTTAGTTTACTTTTGGTCGGTCAGTAAGTCAAATCGTCGCAATCAACGGTGCTGCTATGGCCACACTGGTAACGGTATCTTCTAGGAAATTTGGTGAAAAAGGAAACGTTGTAAAGCGCTTTTATATCATATTAATTATATCCCAGCAGTTCCGTTGGTACAACATTATATAAAATGACATCATAAAGATAATATATCGCGTAAAAACGCTGCGATATCGATAATATTATACAAGATCACTACATTACGTTTTCATATTCCCGCCAAAAAAGTCTGCAACGCTATTTGTACTACATACCTAAAACACTTGCGAAATCCAAACCTATTGGAGATCCATTTAATTCGGTATATCAATTTAGCTAGCGTAGCAGTTGTGTAGTAACCAAACTGTCGTTCGCATTCTCGTCGTCGGTCGTGGTAACGAAATACATAGCGAAAAAATATTATTTATTCGCCCTTATGGGCAAACAATAATCATAAGTATATCGTAAATATAATAAGTGTTATATTGAATATTTTTTTAGTCAAAACTCTATAGAAATACACATAATACAAGAGCGTGACATGACAATTCCATATGCCCGCCAAAACGTGTTTTTTTTTAAATATTACGCCCTTATGATCATTCGATCTTACTGCCTTGTCTTACGTGAAAATTATTCTTCATATATAATTTATCACTTCTTCATATTGCGTAGCCTTAATAGTCACTGTCCGTTAGTAAGTCAAGCCGTTACCATTAATTGGGCGCTGATAACCAAATCAATAATTTTATTGGGCATTTTGGCAAAATATCAAAATACAGATAAACTACTATTATACTATGTTCACTACACTTCAACGCTTTAACTATATTATATTCCATAAAATATAACACTACAAAACACTAAAGAAATTAATAAAATACAAGAGACATGTCATGTCACACATTTCCATATTCGCGCCAAAAACCTTGAAAAAATTATCTAATTAAGAGTACATACATATATACATATCATTACGCCATATCTCTTGCAGGGTAGGCAGAGAGAACAGAATGCCAGAGAACTCTATCCTTGCATACTTCACTCGCTTCCTCAACATTCATAATTCTCTTCATACACGCTCACCGGTTTCGGAGACTCTTGACTCCACCTTCCTTCAGTACATGACCGATCTGGTCTAGGAAGGTTAGTCTCGGTCTCCCCCGGTACCTACAACTTTCCACTTTCGCATTGCATATCTTCTTAACCAGACGTTCGTTCGGCATTCTTTCCACATGTCCGAACCATCGGAGCATTCCCTTTCGCATCTTTACACCAATACTCTCTTTCATACCCACTCGCTCTCTTACGTCGTCGTTACGAATGCGGTCGGTCAGCCTAAATCCACAGATTTTCTGTAGAGATCGCATTTCGCATTAATTAATAGTAGTCGATATTATCCAGTCGTCTTACCGTTTATTAGACATTAATATCCGAAATAGTGATTTTTCTGGAAATTTTTGTAAAACATGAAACAACCACCATTATATCATATTTATTTATAAAACCCGATTACGAAGCGAAAAATGATGTCACAAGCGGGATTCGAACCCGCGCCTATTGGGATTCCGGCCCAATCGTGCTGCCACTACACCACCGTGACTTATTGTAGGACATGCAAATTTCGCTTCGTATCATATTTAATTATTTACGTCTTAAGGTGACCGTATGCCATCTACCCGACAATGTTTACACATTGTTATAGGCTTAATACTTCAAACTTTGCAGTTAGAATTGTATTAAACGATGGGACTTTTGACGGGAATTTGAAAACGTCATGTGGTGCTCTTGTATTATATTCGATATCTTAGTTATCTCTTAATGAGTCACGGCGGTGTAGTGGCAGCACGATTGGGCCGGAATCCCAATAGGCGCGGGTTCGAATCCCGCTTGTGACATCATTTTTCGCTTCGTAATCGGGTTTTATAAATAATTAAGCATATTAAATGCTAAATAACAGTAATTTAAATAACAAGGTTGTGTCATCGTTTAATACAATTCTAACTGCAAAGTTTGAAGTATTAAGACTATAACAATGTGTAAACATTGTCGGGTAGATGGCATACCGTCACCTTAAGACGTAAATATGATACGAAGCGAAATTTGCATATCCTACAATAAGTCACGGTGGTGTAGTGGCAGCACGATTGGGCCGGCATCCCAATAGGCGCGGGTTCAAATCCCGCTTGTGACATCATTTTTCGCTTCGTAATCGGGTTTTATAAATAATTAAGCATATTAGGTAAATGCTAAATTTCAGTAATTTAAATATCATATTTATTTCATTTCAGGACTTTCTCTGTATTATATTACATAAAATACCAGCAAAATATTCAATATAGCACTGTAAATCTTAGTGAGAGTAAAGAATATAATTTAGAAGCGCCACGGGACATTTTCATGTGCTCGCCAAAGTTACCTTTTATGGCAAGATTAGGTATTATATACTCGTAAATACTAGTACGAGTATTTACTATAATATTTTGTCCGTACGCTGGGTCAGCTGATCGATTTGCTGTGAGTGGCCTAGGTATTTCTTTCAATTTTAATTTGCAATTGCGTTGGTTAAGTTATTGTTTTTCTTTTTTAATTGCTTTCAATAGTCATGACACGACGAAGATCAAATATAGGACGCAGTACGTCGACCGCCAAATGGAAAGATGAGTCCGAAGGTTTATGTTATTCTAATGGTAAGATTAAACTAGACGACATAGTTTTACCACCAGATCCTCTCAATTCTCTCCATAATGGAGTCTGAGTCATCCAAAACATACAGAATTTACACGTAATATTCGTCGGTAATAAATAATGCTTTTCAGATGACGTCATTCAAGAGCCAACGGATAGTTAAACACGGCTTTATTCAAACATTTAAAGTCCAGGGACAGGTTTACCACCTTGCAGGTAGTCTTTTTCCGCATCGACCTGATGACCATAAGTTCTTGCAGATTTATTTTATTGCTGATCCAGAAATTCAAACAGCTACGCGATGTAATACAATCGACGCAACTAGCGAATACTACAAACTATATGACAAAATAAACATTAGGCATGCATACTCTGCTCCCCGTGCGGGCGGGTCGCTAGTATTTCATAAAACGCTCTTGATTTTCAAGCGCAGTCTGGTAGCTAGCAACTCATAAGTGCTGACAGAGATTCACCAGACACTTTTGGCGGGTATCTGAAAACGTCATGTGGTGCTCTTGTATTATATTCGATATCTTAGCGTTTTATCGTGTTATAGGTACTAGATAATTTTGATGGTATTTTATGTAATGTGATGCGACGCAACTGCTGGGATGTAGTGAACGTGATATAAAAGTGCTTTACAACGTTTTCATTTTCCATCAAAATTCCCAAAATTTACCATTAACAGTATGGCCATGGTATGACTGTTGATGGCCGCGGTTTGACTTACTGACGGGTTGACTAACATGAAGATATTAAAGACATGAAGAAAGTTGTAACTCGACACTGGCAAAAATGGTTTGTAAAGTAACTAATTGCCAATACGAAAAGAAGAAGAAGAGATTCACCAATAGCTCTTCCCATTTTACATTACTTTCTAAGTTTGTTATAAATCCAATGGACTCTTCGAAAGCATATGCAGAGATGTAATAAGTAATTGTTTCACGATCACATCTACGTTAGCATAGTCGCTATATTAGAGAGTGTGACATTATCTCAGCCCTTTCTTCTGTGGTTAATACTCTACGCGTGAAATCCCTGGCACATGACAATGACTGAAACGAAAATTACCCAATTTTACAGTTATATCTAAAATGATAACTCTTCCTGGTAAGAGGATCTTGCGTCAGCCTTTATAAAAATCCATAATTAAATACTACACGGTATGTTAGGTTGAACGTGTCTTCTCTATTCAAACGGACGTCTACGGTGGAAAACGTAACGTAAAAGACCATAATAATATCTTCTATGACATTACGTTGTTTTGTAAAATATTGGTGGTGTGTAAGACTTGAAATCTTCTACCACCCACCGGCGTTCTATATCGTTGCATTTAAGCTTGCCACTGCATTCCTTTGCCTTTTTGCCTTTTGCCTTAGAGAAAAGACTATATTATGGAAGTAAAATATACTCACTAATTAGTTTTGGTAAGTATTACAATTAATTTCACACATATTTTGTCGTGTCTCGTATTTAACACTTCTAAATTATAAATTCAACATGTAGAAATATTGTTTTATAAATACATCATTATTCCATTGCTCTTATCCTAATTACTTAAAGTCGACGGAATATTCCTTTTATTTCTGGAATTATCGTACATATTGCATAGATTTCGGCAATAATTTTGTCCTGACGATAAGCCTCTTTGGAAATATAGTCGCTGATCAGACGGCAACAGATGGTGTTGATATAGAGCAAGGTTAAGCTTTTAATCGTCTTTTACGACATCCACAAGTAAGCCGAAGGCCGCCACGACACAGCGCTTGTATTAACACATAATGTAAAATTTTATTTTTTTCTTATAAATCTTCACACTTATTGTACATGTCTACATTAAGAACTCAATAAAAAATTAAATTTTATTATCAGTATACCTGTATTATTTGACTTTAAAAGTTCTTGTATCCAAGCTTTTCAATCTATTTAAAAACTCGCGTTATCTTGACACTTGACAGTGACAATTTGTATAGTGACGGACTGACAGTGACAACTATTTGATTGTGTTGTACATTTTTTGAGGGAATGAGATTTCGCCGCTTATTTACCTACGATACTAGGCTATTAGTGAGTTGTTGATAACGAAACACGATGACGTGTGCTTTGCCGTAAGTGAAAGTAAATTATTTGTGGTAGGAGCAAGAGGCGTAGGCCTTCAATATCTGTTGTATATTGTAACGACTGCAGTCTACCGCGAGCCGTGGTTTTGTTCACTCGGGTCGAAGCTTAACGCGCTAATTCTTTTACGATGTGTGGAATTTTTGCATATATTAATCATCTTACACCGAAAACTCGGCGAGAAATATTGGAGTTGCTGGTTAATGGTTTAAAACGATTGGAATACCGTGGTTATGATTCAGCCGGTGTTGCTATAGATGCCGCTGATCAGAAAGATATTGCCGTCGTGAAACAAAGCGGTAAAGTAGCGGCACTTGAAGAGCTGTTGCAACAACGATGCAGTGACCTATCAGTGGAGGAGTGTCTGGATTCTCACTGCGGCATTGCTCACACACGATGGGCTACCCACGGAGAACCAAGTCCTGTGAACTCTCACCCACAAAGATCTGGCGAGGATAATGCTTTTGTTGTCATTCATAACGGTATCATTACCAACTACAAGGAAGTTAAGACATTCCTTGAAAACAAAGGATATGTTTTTGAATCCCAAACTGACACTGAAGCTATTGCCAAGTTAATTCATCACCTGTATCATCAACATAAGGATTACAGCTTCCAGGAATTAGCTGAACAGGTAATCCAGCAATTGGAAGGTGCTTTTGCTTTGTGCTTCAAATCTCGTTATTTCCCTAATGAGTGTGTGGCTACCAGGCGTGGTAGCCCTCTGCTCGTGGCTATCAAGACCCGCAGGCGTTTATCTAGTGACCATGTGCCTATTATGTACACCAATAACAAAGCTACTCGAGGAGTTGTGCCGGCTGTGCCCCGTGTGAACAGCCATTCCCAGTTCCACCCTGAGGAGGAGAGAGATGTTGAATACTTCTTTGCCTCTGATGCTTCCGCAGTCATTGAACACACAAATAGAGTACTTTATTTCGAAGATGATGATGTTGCTCATATTAAGGATGGTGTACTTAGCATTCACCGTCTGTCTGGCAGCAAAGATGATCCACACCAGCGTGAAATCCTTACTCTTAAATTGGAATTACAACAAATCATGAAAGGAAATTATGATTGCTTCATGCAAAAAGAAATCTTTGAACAACCAGAGTCTATAGTAAATACCATGAGAGGTCGTCTGAACTTTGCCAATGGCACAGTGACCTTGGGCGGTATTAAGGATTACATCCCTGAGATTAAACGCTGTAGAAGACTGATGTTAATAGGATGTGGTACAAGTTATCACAGTGCCGTGGCTACTCGTCAGCTTCTAGAAGAATTAACAGAATTGCCAGTGATGGTGGAATTGGCCTCAGACTTTTTGGATCGAAACACACCCGTCTTCCGTGATGATGTTTGCTTCTTCATATCACAATCAGGTGAAACTGCTGACACTTTGATGGCTCTCCGTTACTGCAAACGTCATGGTGCTTTAATTGTGGGTATCACCAATACAGTAGGTAGTTCTATCTGTCGCGAATCACACTGTGGTGTCCATATCAACGCTGGTCCCGAAATTGGTGTCGCATCTACTAAAGCCTATACATCACAATTTGTTTCTTTGGTAATGTTTGCTCTAGTAATCAGCGAGGATCGTATTTCTCTGCAAAAAAGACGAGCCGATATTATTGAAGGACTACATGAATTAGATACTAAAATCCGACAAGTACTAGCCCTAGATAAGGAGGTGAAAGCGTTATCTGAAGATCTTTACCGTCAGCGATCTCTATTGATAATGGGTCGCGGTTACAACTTTGCCACTTGCCTCGAGGGAGCACTGAAAGTAAAGGAATTAACGTACATGCATAGTGAAGGTATTATGGCAGGCGAATTGAAACACGGTCCTCTCGCTCTTATTGATGATTCTATGCCTGTTATGATGATTGTGATGCGCGATCCAGTTTATACAAAGTGCATGAATGCTCTTCAACAAGTTACCGCCCGCCAAGGACGCCCTATCGTCATCTGCGAGGAAGGTGATAACGAAACAATTTCACTCGCTTCTCAATCTTTGCAAATCCCTAAGACTGTGGATTGTCTTCAAGGAATCCTCACTGTTATACCTATGCAGTTACTTGCTTATCATATCGCTGTGTTGCGCGAGTGTAATGTAGACTGCCCTCGCAATCTCGCGAAGTCTGTTACCGTTGAATAATCTCATAGGTGTTTAGTTTAAATGGTGTTTAATACACTAATATTAAGCTATGGATAATTAATATTTGTCGTTCAAACAAAGTTGTTCAATAATGGACCAAGAGATTGTGATTGTTGCTTATCAGATTTTCTGTCCTCGAATATTATTACAACTTATTGAATTTCTATAATCGTCTATTATACGGGGACAGATAGTGGGTTAAGTTTGGGCAAAAAAATATATATCACACCATTATCAGTGGATGTGGAAGCACAAAGCATAATATACTCAAATATATAATGTTAGTTTTGCTAGTGAATAATTTTGTGTGTCTTCTATATTCGCTCTTACGCTCGCGATTTTATCTACGTGGTGGTTATGTTAAGTATTTGCAATTCACGCACACAGTTAAAGACATATTTAAAAATATTTTAAGACCTGCGTACAGTAATTAAATTAATTTTTAAATTAAAAGTTATTCTTTAGCTCTTTAAATACCTGTACATTAACAATATATTTTTTTTATTAGGCAGAATAAGACTGTTTCTGTGCTCTTGCAAAACTATTAACGAAATAAAATGCTGGAGTTATTGGTAGATATTACGCATAGTGAGAGAGATCAATTTTCTTTTCTATTTACTCTAATCCCGTCCTCTATCGGTACAATTGACATATGTGATTATGTACAATTGCCCCATCTTTTAGCTGTGTCTATTTTACATTCCTTGAAAATACATTATCTTATTAATATTTAGTTGACATTCCATTAATTGGTCAATTAATTGTATCATGGCACCTAATATATAAATAAATTAAAAACACATACCTATTGCAACAATTCTCACCAAGGTCATACCGTTCGCTGAAAAAGCTACTACCAGATGGGCGATGACATAAACGACGTCACAGTTGCCTGAATACGACCAATCAGTTGATTTCGTTACGAAATATTCGTACATAAGTTTTGCTTAAATTTTATGAAGAACTCAGGTTTAATGTATGTTGCTTGAAAAAAAAAACACTGATTGGGTAAATAAGATTTTTGTTATAATTACGATCGTTTTCATTCATAGGTACTAAAGTTTTGTAAAAAAATTGCTAAAATATATAATAATAGAAATACCTAGGTAGCTACTTGGCCGGCTTAAATATAATATATACTTTGTAATGAAACAATTACACACCTATCCTGATTTTATATTATTACAAGATACTGTATTAATTATGTTTCACAAAAAAAAGTTATAGTAATTTCTAGTAATTTTGATACTTTATTTGTTATGAATTTGAAATTGTAATAAGTATCTATAACTTTTTAGACAATAGATTGATGTTTCTTCAAAAGTATTTTATCTAAAACATCACACAATAGAGAATTTATAGGTGCTCATAATATGTTTTATATAAAAATAAGAATTTTATGTTATAAGTGTGGTATGAAATGAAGATAATTATTTCTATTTAGGTATATTAACGAATCTTTGTATTTTGATAAGGTGTATAACATAATAATAACAAAATATAATTCCAACTACGTATAATTAATTATAGTAGTACTTATGGATATAGGCGATATAAAGGGATATTGTCAGCAATATAAATGTATAAAATTCCCCATTCTAGTTTAGAATAGCAGACTGTCGGAAACGTATGAAATATATTTTGATAGTTATTCTGTAACGTATAGTTAATAATTATTATAAATATTGCTATCGATAATGTTTGCAAAACGAGGAAATAAGCGATAAGTGCGAAAAGAAATATGTACTAACGAATTTGATAATGAACGATTATTTTTTTTTAAATATATTTTAGAAGCGCAATAGAAAAACGCCTTTGTATTGTTACAGGTAAGATTATTTTTTTAATTACTTATGTTGTCAAAATATAATTGCCTGCATACATATTGTACAATAATATAACATTATTGTTAATGAATTATCCGTAACGATATCATCGTTAACACTATATTAGTGCTGTTACATAAAAATGATGTGATTTTTATTGTATTCCTACGCACTGTTTGTTAACGCGAACATTTTAAAGTACAGCTATTTTATAGTTATTTACTTTCACGAGTTTATTGTGTAAAATTTTCAAAATTAATTACTAGTCAAAATTATTTAGCTTAGATAATTATTTTGATATTAAATATCTTAAAACGAAACTGAATCTTTTTATTGAACATTGCGAAGAGACCCGGAAGCCCAACCGGGTGTGTTTGGGGTTTGTATTGATAGGCAGCGGTTAGCTATACTCTTGATATTGCAAAGGTCCGTAACATCGGGTTGAGAGCTCTCAGCGCTCACCCAAAGTCCGGGCAAAGTTGTCATAGCCATCCTAGGCTAAAATAAGCAATGAAAAAAACTGCTAGCAGCTTCGCTTGCGTAAATTACTTATATAATGCTAGTATTGTGTCTGTACACCTATGTCGTCACACGATATTGGTAATAATATTAGCACAATAGTATCCACATTACATCTATCACCATTTTTATTATCCCTGAAGTTGCCATGAGAACGTTATAGCATAGAAACTTTGACAGTTTAGTTATTATATTTGGTCCAATTTTCTAACATACATATCAATACGCCTCCACTGCTAAAGCCGACTTTTGACTATAGGATGTACCTAATCCTTACTAATATTATAAATGTGAAAGTAACTCTGTCTGTCTGCCTGTCTGTCGCTCTTTCACGCCAAAATTACTGAACTGATCTAAATCTCTGAAATTTGATACACAGATGGTCAAGAGCCTGATAAAGGACATAGGCTACTTTTTAATGCAAAAAAAATGGTTGTAAAAATCCTTTTAAGATAGCATTTTTAAGGCTTGAAACCTATTTTTAGGCTATTGTTTAGATATAAATAAATATGACATTAAAATTTTGTAAAATTTTACCCTTAAAGGGTAAAACAAAAAGAGGAGATAAAAAACTATTATATTATATCCCATAGTCAAAAGACGGCTTAATTGTCCCAATAGGTACACGTAGAGGACATAAATGACTTATCTCACGATCATCAGACGCCTTTAAAAAAACTTTCATTCTATAAAACCGTCAATTTGGGGTAACAACAAAATTGATACAGCTGGGCTGGATATTGTCTATTGTAATGACTTACGAATACCGTGTTATTCTAAAACGCATGTTATATAATATTTTATTTTTTTTATTTTGTTTTTTCATTTCGAGGTATCATAATATACACAAATATATTAGCTATCTATTAGCTCGAAGGCCTCTATTTGTATCTATTTATTTACACAGTACCTACTTTCAATGAAGGGCCTAAAAGCCTCGACGAAAAGACAAGTTATGGTGCAACATAACGGCGCAATGGTGCCAGCAATGGATTAATAGGCAGACTTACATTGCATGCTAATTGTAACAAAAATATTGTCAATTCCTTTACTTTTACTCAAGGCCGTAACATGTCATTTTGCACCACAGCTGCCTGTCCTGTAGCTGCTAAGGCAACATACCCAAACTACGTGATCTGTTTAGAGTGTCGTTATTCATAAATGGTCAGCAACGAGGAGGAAGGAGTAAACGTTTGTGAAAACGAGGCACATAATATGGGTACCTATGTACCCTAACAAGCATGATTCTGCTGTCGCATTCGAATGCCGTAAGCCGCCGAAAAATAACTATTATTACTATTAACTGGACTACAGCGTCAAATAAAAGTTATTCGATTGTACTGAAAGTGTCATACGTACCTTTACGTCTAGGTACAATGTACATACAATAAAAGTTCACTAGAAAATCAACCGACTGCATAACCTATGTCATCATTATCATCATCTCAGCTCATATATGTCCCACTGCTGGGCTCGAGCCTCCTCCATAATGGGAGGGAAATTGACCTGTTATACTACGTTGGTCAGACGTGTTGATATAGGGTTTTGTTTCGAGTTTTCGCTCTCTTGCATAGATGTTATGTGCGTTTTGTATCCCTTAGTCGTCTCGTACCATCCATCGGGTAAGAAGAGGGGTTGGTGAATTGTATTCTTACTCCGTCACCACACGGATATACATATATAACCTATGTAAATAGCTATTTATATAAAATATTATTGGGTAAGTAGGTAATATACTAATAAAAAAAACATATTCTAAAGTTTTTCTAGTTGCAAGTCACAAAAGCCAATTCTTTCTTTAACCAATTTCGATGAGTTGTTAACATTTTTTTACATCAACGGAGAGCCTCATTCAACAAATTTGTCACGGGCCTCAATATATGGTATAAGTTAACTGTTTTTACATCAATGCCACAATGACATTTAATATTATTATTAACTTTATACCTAGTTATGTGTATAAAGATATGTGTACATTTACGTAATTCTTAAATAATCTTAATCACAGTAATTAGAATGCAGGACATTCAACGATATCCTTGAATAGATCGCGTTCACTATTTCTTCGTCATTATTGATGCTTGTTGACTGATCCTATTTCCGGATCTCATTTCTCGTGGTTTTTAAAGCTGTTAGTTTATTTTGACGGGGTGTTGTACGCATTACATTAATTTTTGGTGACAAAATTAATTGATTTATTTTTATAATCATATGTTTTTCTTTTTATATCTGTGTGGTAGCGGCTACGAATACTACCAACCCTTACTTTGTTCGTGGATGTCGTAAAAGACGACTAGAGACGAGAGCCTTATAACGACTTCGGCCAATTCTATCTGATGCCGTTTGGTCAACAATTACATTCCCAAAGCGGGTTGACGTCTGGCAGGCGGCCGGTCATAAAACTATTGCCAATAACTTTTACAATATGTATAGTACATTGTAAAAGTTAAAGAAAGAAGAGTGCATATTGTATCGACCCTAAGTAATTGCGATAAGAGGTGGAGAATGAATGCATGATGACTGTTTTTTTCTTAGTAGAGATAAACCAGTACTTCCAACGTTCAACCTTCCAACCTACTGACTGGCACTGGGCAACTGGGTTTGTTGCCAGACGTCTTGGAATTCTTTGCTCCAAAACCCAATAATATTTTTGGCGTATGCGTGGCATATGCTTCGCAAACTTGCTCAACGATAAAAACATTAATGTTACTGGGAATGAGTTATCGAAGTTAAATTAATTAATTTTACTGCTGACTACTTACTAATGAATTAAATAAAATTACATATTTTATTTAAAACACAATTTTCTAATAGATACAAATAAATATTTCTAAGTTTGAGTATTAGCAAGCTAGTCGATATTTTCGTAATTTATTGGTGAAATGATTTGAACACGATTATTCGACTCGAGCCGTCTCTAAATTAGGAGGGAAATAATCTACGCTGGTTAGACGAGTCAGTTATCAGCACAGCAACACTCTGCTTTCGTCATTTAGTCGTATTTTATTTTTTTATGGTCTGCCCCGCCTCACTGCCCCTCGTGTGCGGCGGGTAATAAGCCTGCCAAGCACCGCATGGGCTCTGGGGCCTGTAGGCCTTCAGCTTCGGCCCCAAAGGGACGGAGCGGCTGTTCGACCACGGCTGCCTCCGCTCCTAGCGCGGCCCGACCGCCCGCTGGTATAGAGGAGGCCATGCATCCCATTAATGTCGGCTGAGTCCATCCACCTTCTGCAGGCCAACATCAACCACGCCGCCGGTGCGCAGGATCTTCTCCTGTAATCTATGACGGAGTGGTTGATGGGTGCAGTCGTAGTCGCGGAGCCGTACTGTGTGCCTGATTGCCCTAATTGGGTGGTCAGCCTTTTTTTATTTTTTTTGCGCTGGTCTATGGACGTGGTCGCGCCATAGTGTACTGCGCCCTAGTGTACTTCTCCCCTAACAGAAGAGTGGCTGATTTCGGGGTCTCCCTTACCAACTTGGGGGCCTCGATACGGCGACTGGCACCGCACCTCGTTCTTGTCCAGGGGATTTCAACGCCAAGTCTATGGCGTGAGGGTCCCCTACGACTAACGATCGCGGGCGGGCGGTCGAGGATTGGGCAGCTTCACTGGGCCTCTGTATTCTCAACAGGGGCTCAGTGAACATGTGTGTGCGTGAGCGGGGCGGGTCGATAGTGGACTTATCGTTCGCTAGCCCCGCTCTCACACAACGTGTGAGGAACTGGCGTGTCCTGGAGGAAGCTGAGACTCTGTCCGACCACTTTTAAATTCGGATGGAGATCTCACCCCGGGACCGGGCCGGTAGGGGTCACAGGGCGAACGGAGCTCCCGCGTTTCCGCGGTGGGCTGTGGGACGCCTGGATCGGGACCTACTGGTGGAGGCGGCCATCGTGCAAACGTGGCTGTCCTCACCACCCCTAGCGGATGGAGTAGACGCTGAGGCTGTCCGCATCCGCAATTTGTTGACGCAGATTTGCGATGCGGCCATGCCAAGAGTGCGGCGTCTACCTCCGAGACAAGGTGTCTACTGGTGGTCCCCAAGGCTGGTGGACCTTCGTGCGGCGTGTATTAGTGCCCGAAAATCTTACACCCGCAGCCGGCGGCGTCACCACGACGCTGAGCGGGAGGATCAGCTGTACGATGCTCACCGCAGTGCGCGGTCCGCCTTCAGGCAGGCCATCCGTCTCGCCAAAGACGAGAGTTGGCGGGAAATGCTGAACGGTCTCGATTGTGATCCCTGGAGTCGCCCGTATCGTGTGGTGCTGGGAAAGCTCCGCGCGCAGGGCCCCTTCACTGAGATCCTTCAGCTTGACCTCCTCCACGGGGTGGTCGAGGGGCTATTTCCACAACAACCGTAACACACGCCCCCGGTCATGGCTTCGCCAGATGATGACCGGGAGGCCGACGATGCAATGTTCCGCCTGTGACGGAGTCAGAAGTGGGGGTGGCTGTGGCGAGGATTCGTTCCGCCACCACCGCCCCCGGACCGGATGGAGTACCCGTCCGGGAGTTGACGTCGCTCCTCGAACACCTGGAGCCTCGCCTCAGGCAGGCTCGCCGCCGCCAGCGCCTTGGGCGGTGCAGGCGCGAGTACCTCCACCTGATGCCGCCCTAGCCCAGGCAGCGGGTGAGGATGACGCCCCGACGGCGAAAGCTGCCGGGGCGTCGACTCGAGAGGATACCCGCGAGGGTGGACCGCCGGGCGGGCCACCGAAGACAAAGACCGGGTTCCGGTGGCCCGCTCGCACGGCGTGGAGAGGTACTTGTAGGGCGGGTCTATGGGGTCGTGCGCCGCTTCTTCTGTCGCCCCGGATGGATTAGCGGGGCGTGACCAATCCATAGCCTGCCGCCAAAAAAAAAAGTCGTATTTTATGGTCACCTACGGGAAAGGAACGCGAGGTGACACATTGTATTCTGACGACGTCACTACACAGAAAATTATGTAAGGAATCATAAATAAGAAATAATGCTTACTTTTTAATTTTTCTTTTATAGGTAACTATTCTTCAGAGATGCAAATACTTAAATTAAGTAGTTTTTTCGCATAGTACCTATATAGGTTTCTTATTGTCGTTTACCTATACGTAAATTATCTACTTGTAAATATTTACCTAAAAATATTTTTTTTATACTTCACGCCATTATCTTTAAATTGGTAAGTTAAGGTGTCAGCTGACTGGTAGAAATACCCTTATGCAATTTTTAGTTCCGAGTAATAGCGGGCGAAAATACAAATTCGAGCTTGCTGTTGAGAATTTGCCGTAAAAAGCAAGGAAATCTGCAGAAAACTCAAATATTTTTTGTCCGACTTAGGATTCGAACTTGTGAGCCCTATCTTAGTAACATACGGCACTAGAACAACGAAATACTAAAAATTTCTGTACTTTAATATCTTTTATTTATACAAGCTCCTTCGCCTCGTGTAAGTCTTTACAATCTGACAACAGGAATTTCACGTCATTACTAAATATGGGTGTAGCAATGTCAGTTACTTGCATAAAATGTAGGCGTACCTACTACGTAGGTAAATGTATATTGTTCTCGTATATAAAAATAATCTTACTGCTGATTATTCAACTTCTAATTATTCTATTCTAAGTCGTGAACTATTATAACGAAATGAGAGAAAATAATTGCGCCAGCAATTTGGAGTGCGGTTTATGCGGTTCAATTTATGTATTTTTATTTAACAAGTAGGCAGACAATGGGTATGGGCAAAATAGCGCGGTCAAACAAAAAAAGTATGAAAATATATTTTCTATTTGTTTCTTTTTTTTATCTAGTTGTAGTTGTTGGAGTTTATGGCTTGATTACTAAGACCTTTAAGCCAAATCTTTGTTTACAAATTAACTTCATTTAAAGTCATCGTCCGTCAGTATCTAAGTCAAATCGTCGCCTTTAACGGTGCCATGGTCATACTGTTAAAGGTATATTTTTGGAATTTTATTGGAAAACGTATGTAAGGCCCTATTCATATTTATTACACCTCAGAACTGCATGCGCATCAATTTACATAAAATGCCATCAAAACACTTAATATAACTCGTTAAAACATTAAGATAATTGAATATAATACAAGAGAACTACATGACACTTTTCCTTGCCCGCTAAAAAAACATCTAGTTTTAGTTATTTAAGTATTACTACATTTAGATATAAATACCTATTGCAATTTTGAAGTTGGGTTAGAAGTTTTTTTTTCTATTTGTTGGTTAGTAGATTTTTTGTTTTAATTTGTATATTCTTCTATACTTTACTATGAAGACTTTTAAGTCAAATCTCTATCTATCATTGATCACTTTTATCTAATATCTAGTTATTTTATGTCTTAAGGAAATGGCATCGTGCCTTATCATAGTAATGCTTACCTTACTAACGATTTGACAGGGAAATTTGGTAACTTAGAGTGGCACGTGAATTACTGCTATTTCATATTTACTTTAGCGTTTCATCGGCATGGCATTATATATGTGGCATGATATGTATGAAATGGCACTAAGGAAATAAACCTTGTATTGCGGGGGACTTTACAAAATACACAATTAACTCAGACAAATAACACCCAGACTCAGAATAACACTTTGTGGATAGTACAAAGTAGGTACTATCTTGCGTAGGAATCGAACACACGGAAATGACACGCAAGGTCCGTATTTTAACCACTACCTGTGCATCAGTTGAGTGACTCATTACTTCCAGAGATTACCCGCAACATCGATATTAATAGACGACGACTTCATCTCTTTTTAGCTTCTTTTATTCCCTCAAAATATTTCTTTTTTGACAACATTCTGCACTAAGAATAATATCACTGTCGCCCACTTTACAAATATACCACCCAAATAACAGTCAGACTCAGAATAAAGCAAACTATCCTGACGATCGCTCGCGCTACATTCGTCACAGAAGTTCTTTACTTAGAAAATTCTCAAGTATGTATTCGATATTATAATATATTTACATTAGAATTACACTTATTCGTATAAGGTAGAATTAAATAAAATGTTTATTACTTAGTGTAAAAACTGTATATAGACGCAACAACTACCTGTTTATCGTGAGAACAAAGTTTATTACGTAATTCTTAAATAAGTAAATAGAAAACAATTGGGTACATTTTTGTTGCCAATGTCATTGTATATAAAAATATATATAGGTATGCTCTTTTAAATAACTAAAATTAATGAAGTGACCTAGATATAGCTATTGTTCCACCTAAGACGAAGTCTTGGCACCTATTTGGTCTTCCACACAGCGATAGAGATATTGTATAACGCTGATTATGGGATTGCACGCGGTCAGCGCGACCCTGGACGGTTTGGGCGGGATGTGAACGGCTCATAGCCTGCCACAAAAGAAGTATATTTATTTATAAAGACCCGATTACGAAACGAATAATGATGTCACAAGCGGGGTTCGAACCCGCACCTATTGGGAATCCGACCCAATCGTGCTGCCACTTACACCATCGTGAACTATTTTAGGAGATGCAAATTTCGCTTCATATATCTTACGTCTTTAAAGTGACGTATGCCATCTACCGGACAATGTTTACACATTGTATAGGCTTAATACTTCAAACACGATTGGGCGATTGTGGCAGCACGATTGGGCCGGATTCCTAATAGGTGCGGGTTCGAACCCGGCTTGTGACATCATTTTTCGTGTCGTAATCGGGTATTTATAAATAATTAAGCATATTAAATGCTAAAAATTTCAGTAATTTGAAGTATATCTATTGTTAATAGACATCTTTTAAACGGTTAAAAGTGTGTTTTTCTGGAACAATTTAGAGTAAATAGTATTTTATTAATAGGATCTACTACTAACTATATTAACCTTCATTGTTATAGACTTATGTTTTTAACCCCTAAAACATGACATTGCCGCGGGCCAAAAGAATTAGTATCAAATCAAATATTTCCGTGTACTAATTTTTTTTTAAAGACTTGTTCTAAGGAAATAATCCTTGTATTGCGGGGGACTTAACAAACATGAAATTAACGCAGAAAAATTACACCCAGACTCGGAATAAAACTTTGTGGATCGCACGAAGTATTGTCTTGCTTGCGAAGTGAACCCATGACATTGGCACGGAAGGCCAGTATCTTAATAGTGGTTAAGATATTGACCTTCCGTGCCAGCGCCATCTGTGCAGTCGAAATGTTAATTAATTCCCGCGGAAGACTACGTTTCGGCATTTAATACTTGTAAAAATAACAAATTTGGAAAAAGAAATTAAACCAAACTATAGGAAACTGTCTCATTGGCAAAGTATAGAAAGTCGATTGAACTCTCATTGTGAAGGAATCCCAAGCACAATAATGGCACCTGCATGAACTCAAATAATTTAAAAATATTAATAAATTAAAAGTACCTATACTTTTAATAGTAAATAATAATATATACTTTTAATATATACTTTTAATATATGATATATACTTTTAATAGTAAAGTTTTAATTTATTAATATTAGCTTAAATAAATGGTGTACAGATGAGATGAGAACAGAATAACTTTTTAATAGTAACTAAACTACTTAACAGTAGCTTAAGTAGTAAATTGCTAACTTAATTAGTGAAATTGTTAGGATGTTATGTTTAGATATGGGATCGAATTCTGTGTGGTGTGGTTATCATATTGCCGTTTGCAGATGAATGTTTCCAAAAAAAAATATTTAGAACATATGTACATGTCGTTTCAAATTTTATCAAAACTCGCTTAGAAGAGTTTCTATAGCCACCAAATCAAAAAAAATATCATCATAATTTATAACGCATTTAATAGTTCGATTACGTTGCAAATGTTCGATTACGCTCGAAATTTGAAATGGTCGGCCATGACAGGACTCCGGCCGACGACGCGGGCGCCTCCGCGTAATAAGTGTGGCGCTAACTGCAAAGGCGGTTCAGGCGGTCACTGGCCTATACGTATCTATCTATACACTTACATACAACGCAATTTGCATAACGAGGTATCTACCAACTATAGTAACAAGCAGTAGGCACGACCACAGAAGTGCAACTTAAAATAATAAAATCATATTTACAATACCAATTTTGTTTTTTTTAATTTTTCTAATTAGGCGTGTACTGTTCCTATTTAGATCTTTAATTAACTCTATTTACATTATACATTCCATACATTCCCAAGAAGGGTTGACGTCTGGCAGGCAGGCCGGTCATAAAACTATTGCCAATAACTTTTACAATATGTACTATGAAAGAAGAGTACATATTGTATCGACCCCAAGTAATTGAGATAAGAGTAGGAGAATGATGATGATGAATTAACTCTATTTATCAGCAAATGAAATAAATTTGTTAAAAATTTATCCATATGTCACTGCTTCTAATTCAGTTGTTTTCTTTCTTTACAACCAATATGTTGTCTTCCGCTGGGCATGTCAGCTATCCATCGGCACATAGATGTACACTGTTAGATATAGGCCTCGCCACGAACGGAGGGTAATTTTATCATCATCACGCTTTTCAGGCGAGTTGTGTTATGTATTTCGTTCAACCCGTTTTTACGACTGCCACGGGATGAAGACATATTGTTTTCTGACTTAACAACATGCGAATAATGCTCTTTTAGATTAAACTCGCAATAAAAGGCGACTCCTGACATTGTTGATATAAAAAGGATTATTTTCTGTATTAGTGTATACCTGTAAAAGTGGCTGGCCCAGAATAGATCCGAGTAGCAAAAAACAGGGAGAAATGGAAATCTTTAGAGGAGGCCTATGTCGAAAGACAAGCTGTTATTGAACCGAACGCCGATACACAAACTTAAATATAAGCAAGATAAGATAGATTTGTTTACGGGTTGAGAGCCCTCAGCGCTCACCCACAGTCCGGGTAAAGTTGTCATAGCCATCTGAGGCTAACAACTAAGACACACAAAAAAAAAAAAAAAAAAAAAAAAAAAATGATTTGTATTAATTAGTAAAAATTAGTATTTTGTAAGTTTTAACAGCAATAAAGGCTAATTTGATTTTTTATTCCCTGTATTATTAATGTCAAAGCTTGCCCGTTTGGTGATGGCGTAATAATACCTAGGTACAATTCAAGACTAAACCTATCTTGCCCGTGGGCGTCGTAAAAGACGACTAAAGTGTATGCATACTTACACATGTATACTTATAACATCTGTGTAGAAGGATGAAGTTTCGTAATATAATCCTATATCAACCCGTTTGACCAGCGTGGAAGGTAAACTTCCCTTTCATTGTGGAGGAGACTCGAGCACAGCAATGAGACGATATGAGCCAAGATGATGATGAAGCACTAAATACCCGTTTGTGAAAAGGGTTAAAAACTCTGCTGTGTGGTAGCTACAAATACTATAGTGAATATTTTCTCTTGCATGTCATAAAAGGCGGCTAAGAGCTTTATTGATAACGTTTCAACAATAACAATGAGGGCTCATGTCAGTCAGGCGACTGCTTATAAAACTATTGCTAATAACTATTACAATATGTACGAGTATCTACTTATCGCCTCGGCCCCAAGTAATTGATATAAGAGCAGGAGAATGATAATGACATGTATAGGGTTAAGAACTGCGTGAACACCATCCCTTCCCTCTAAAATTATTTCTACATGAAATAATGCGTGAGGTGCGGTAGAAAAAATATAACCTATAATATCTGAATTACGAAGATATCTATGTTGTAACGGTAATTAGGTAGTTTGCTTTCCATTTTTCATCATCTTTAATAATCAGGAAAGTTTTGAACTGTAACTAGGTACAATTATGTATTAGATGCATTCGCTCGTGTGAAACGTACCTACTAGGGACAATAAAACTGTTATAAATTATGTAAAGTTAACTTCATCAACATCATTCTCCTACTCTTATATCAATTACTTGGGGTCGATACAATATGTACTCTTCTTTCACAGTACATATTGTAAAAGTTATTGGCAATATGGTTAGATAATGGTTTTATGACCGGCCACCTGCCAGACGCCAACCCTCCTTGGGAATGTAATTGTTGACCAAACGGCATCAGATGAAGTTGGCCCAGGTTGTTATAATGCTCTTAGTCGTCTTTTACGACATCCACGAGCAAAGTAAGGGTTGGTAGTATTCGTAGCCTAGCGGCCACACAGTTCCCGTAAAGTTAACTTCAAATATATCAGACCACAAAAGATATGAGAGAGAGCCCTTGTTTTTATCACTCTTCTTATTTCCATCTGCCATTATTATTAGCCCATTAATAGCTATGGCCAAAGAGTAAAATTATATTAACTGAAAAAGAGTGGCAACTCGATGATAAAATATGCTTGTATGGAAAGTGCTGCTACCTGGAGCTTAGGCGATGAACTAAAGTTGAAGTAATATACATATATACCTACGTATGTACATATGTGTATGTAATTATATAGGATTTCTTTTTACTATACCCTACTATACCCTGAAATATAAAAAAAAAACCATATCAGCCGTTAACAAAACGGCAATAGTATAAACTTAACAAAATTGAGATAATTTCCAGAAAGAACATCAATAACCGAAAATAGATTATTGACAATAAGTATGTACATACGCTAGGAACAAAAAATAATAATTCTCAGTTGTCAAACTTTTGACAATCAGGACAAAATGGCAGCTATGTTTGTACAAACAATCTGTAGGCGGCGCGACGATCACGTAAAAATAAGTAATGTTTTAACTGTGCTCCCCCAGGCTATGGCCCACGCTTGTAATCAATTTTATTTGTTGTCCTCCATAATGGGAGGGAATTAGCCTACTACAATACCACGTTGACCAATTATAGGGTTTTAGTGTTCCTTCTTTAAAAGTAAAGATTATTCGTTTATTAAATCGCTGGATCGAGACTCAGGATGACTTCTGAAAGGGAAAGCATACTGACCATGATCTTAATGTTTCATGAGCGTATGAACAACCACATCTCATTGCTATATGTCCTAATCCTTTCCCACACGAATCTAAACTAAGTTCTACAATAAATAGCAAAAAAAATCGATATATGTAACAAGGAAAATTAAAAAATTACATGGTTCTTTAATACGTAAAGGCTACAGAGAGAATCGCCATATATTGTAAAGAGACAGATGGGAATCTTATTATTTGTAATGGGATGGGTACATGATAACGTAAGAGGAAATAGTATATCTAATATCTACGAGACAGTAAAATGAATAAAGGTAGAATAGCTAGATATTAGGAAGAGGATATAAAGCTGGTCCAGAATATACATGCATTGCAAAAACACAAGAAAAAAATTAAAACTTTAAAAGAAACCATTGTTGAACAAGGCTGCCTCTAATATAAGGATAAACTGTGAAAAAAAATGGTTGCCGAAACAGATTAAAATAATTAAATACTTTTAAGTATTTAGTCTTTAAAACTATTATACTGTATGTTAATTAAGTCATAACAATAAAGGCTTATTTTATTTAAATAGATGTAGAATTCTCTTTGTGTTTTTTTTTTGTTGGACTTTGAATATTACGTTCAGATGCCTGTACAGCCTTATGTGGGTTAGTGGTGAGTGCAGAAGGCTCTCAATCCAAAACTTCTACGCCAAAGAGTCTAAAATATTCCCTGTGGGGTATGGAACTCGTGTGAATATATATTGAAAGCTTCTTATATAGGTCATACATAGTACGTATTATTGTTATCTGTCTAAACTTCAATGTTACATTTTGTAATATCAAGCCATTATTAGTTTTGAAAGTTATTATTTCGCAAGTTTGCGTCTATCATATTGAAGGATTGCTGTAAGTGTTGCTTAACTCTAAAGCTTGAATGTTTTGAAGTATGGTTGTCTGGTGGTGGTATGGTTACGCCGGGGTGGTGGTAATTGTTGATGCTGTCAAGTGGGTCGTGTTGTTGTGAAACGTAGAACAGAGAGAGGTTGATACAACAAACACACGCGCATTTCGAGATATGCAGCCCGATCGACGCGCGCGCATTTCTCTCATACGAAACGACACGCCACGCCACGCAAACATTATTGTGAAAAAATAGAAAATTCTTCGACCTTATTTGTACACTTGCGCCTATAAAGGTGAAGCCATTCACTTATTACAAAATTTACAGCGCCGCATAACCTTTAAATTCGCATTTTGGCGCTTACTTTTGTTATTCGATATTATGTACTCATATGTTATATATTATTATGGAAATAAATCATACGATGTATGTTATATATTATTATAAAAATATAATAATCCGTGTGATGATCGTTTAAAAATACAATGTGTTGACAATCCTTACGTTCCCGAGTCTTATATGTAAGCTATGGGACAGTGCAACCGCAGCTCCTAAAAACTCGTCAACGCCAACTACGATCATCTGCCAAATGTAGCGATAAAACAGTAGACGGATAATAAATATTATAAATTAAAATTTATACTTTAATTTTCTCAATAATAATTTTAAGTATATATATAAAATATGTCAGCGTTTATGTACCAAGTTTTAATTAAACTAAATTTTCTTGTTAAAAAATTTATATGTGTGCACAATACGTAGAAAACTATGTGTTTTCGACATGACGCAATGTATATTTAAAAGAAATATGGATTTTTAGAATTCCTATAATAGCTCTAATTAAATTCATTTGGATCCGTTGCAATCTCGTCTAAGCTACGATTCGAAGAATATTTACCGTTTTTTTTATCCTAGCAACTTCCGCCGATAAATACCTACGATAATAAGTTTTCCTGTCTTAAATAAAAGAAACAATAACATTTATCTTATCATTTAACAAGTTTTAAGAATCATATCGGTACGACGCCACATCGACGTACAGATTGTCGCATGTACAGGGAACTACTTTGATCAACGATAATCGTACAAGATTATGTCATTAAATCAACTATGTGATAACGTCTTGATTTTAATAAATAATTGGATACGTAGTGTTAGTTTGGGGATTCACCTGTACAATAAAAATTACCTACAATAAACAAAAAAACAATGGAATTATTAACATGGTATTTTAGATACCTATCTCTGCGTGGAGGCTGAATAAGAAAACATTCATCATCATCTCAGCTCATATACTTTCCACTTATAGCTTTTTTTTTTGCTATGTACGTGGTCGCGCCAAATCGGTCCGGGGCGACGGAAGAGGCGGCGCGCAACCCCATAGACCCACCCTGCAAGCACCTCTCTTCGCCGTGCGAGCGGGCCACCGGTACCCGATCTTTGTCTTCGGTGGCCCGCCCGGCTTCCACTAATAGCCTCACACTTCTGAAATAGGAGGTAAATAACTATACCGCGCTCGTCAAGCGAGTTGGTATAGGTTTTATTTAAATTTTTCCATCTCTTACATAAATATTATATGCATAATATATATCATATTCGTGTGGTGACGGAGTAAGCCCGAAGGAGTCGTAAAAATCAGCTGAGGTACAGCCAGCAGAATGTATAGGTATAAAAAAAAATGAAAACATT